>VDFB02000007.1:47096340-47159193 GCA_007258455.2 Sequoia sempervirens
TGAACAGTGAAAACAGAGCCAGAAATATGAGTAACAACAAATTGCATGACATCTGCATGTGTAGTGTTAGACACAACATGCAAAGGATGCTTATCAACCATCAACCATCAACCTTGAATTTCCAAGCATCAACCACACAACTATCTACCAAAGTATGCTTATCAACTGCATTTGTGGAATGGGGAGCTCAGCATTACCATGTTCCTTTTACCATATTCTCACTGTCTCAATTTACCAGAGCCTTGTGATCCTCATTATTAATTACCAAAGGGCAACCATGACAAGATGTGATTCAATGTCTGTATTATAACCGCACATTATTGAGCCTAGCCCTAATTTGGACTGGTGAAAGAACTAATGCTAGTTGGTTACAGTTTATAATTTTATTGAAATTGGAATTTATTAAGCAAGTATCCTCAAACTATCTAAAACTAAGTGGGTTTTGCTTATATCAAGGAAAAGGAAAATTTTGATATCTGAAGTGCAATTGCTTTGTTTTAGCAATTATATAAATTAATCATAACTACTTTATTGATTTCAAATTTTCAATGACTAATGCAGGCGTATTGTGATAAAATTGCTTGTAACATATTTCCAACGACAGCATAGCAAAGAGGTGATGGATCCTAAGTTCTTTTTCAATTGGGTTGTTTTTTTTGTGAGCTGGTTGTGATTGTGATTGTTCTTCTGAGAATGCACAGGTTCTAGATCTGATGGTACGTATGCTTGGCTTCTCTGAAGAAGATAAGCAAAGGATAGGTCTTGCTCAACAAGGAGCTAGCAAAGGTGTTGTTCGAGGTGTTCTGGGCTTTCCTGGGCGCCTTGTTGGTGGCATCATGGGAAGTGGCTCATCTCAAACTTCACCTCCAGTACCATCTGACAACCAGGTAATAATCAACGTTAGGGAAGTGGATTTCAGTTAGGATAACTGTTCAGGGGAAAATTGGAAGTTGTCAGTTAATAATAATGGGTAAGATTTTTGACAGTTATGCTAAGTGGTATATTTATAGCGTATTGTTATTTTTCTTTTTTCTTTTTAATTTAAATATTGGAGTTTATCTGAAAATGTTTCATGTATCTGTTATTCTTCTCTTTGTTTATTCCATCTCCTATGCACACTGTAGACCGAAATAATGGAGGACTAGAGTTTTTGTATTTTCTCAATTTGTACAACACTGTAAAAATGTATTGAAGTTTATGATTGAAAACACTTGTGAAGGTTCATAAGAGGGTGTAGCAGGGTGCCTTTGCTTTCCTCTGGGCCACTCTCCTTTTTTGTTTTTTTGGATTCTGTACCAAGTATTTATATGGTTCTATGCTGGGCCTTGTTGATAATATTTTCTATTCATAACTAGTTGCCTGCCAAATGTATTGCCTTGCAATGTTTTCTGTTTGCTGCATGCAAATCCCTTGTTAGTATTCTCTACTAGTTTACTTCCAGATAACTAACATATAGTTGTCTTGAATTTCAGTCTTTTGCAGATCTTTGGGTTGATTTTCTTCTTAAGGAATCAGAAGAGAGAGAAAGAAGAGAGAATGCAGAAACACAGGATAAAGCTGGAGTCTCGATGCAGGGTCAAGAGATTGCATCTGGTGGTTCAAGAGCTCTGTCTGCTTCAGAAACAAGTACAAGTTCATCTGTCAGAGGTGATGTCACTTTAAAATCTCCGTTTAGTTCACGAGAAACAATACATTCAACAGGTGGGTTTTCAGACATTCCAATGACGTACTCATCTACTGAGCAGCCCTTGAGGACACACATTTCAAGAGAAAGTCGGTGGTCTGATCCTGCTGATACAGAATTTTCAACAGTTCCTTTAAATTCTGCTGTTTCTCCCACACTTCCGAGCAGTATACGAAACTCAAGGATGATGCCCAGGCCTTGAGCTTGCCATTGTATTGTATTGGAAAATCATTTCTTGTTCAAGGTAATTATTATATACCATGCTGCCTGATTTATTAGTTATTGAATCCCTAAGATATTTGTATCTATTGAAGGATGTCATTTTCTGTTAAAAGTTGGTACCATGAAAATTTCACTATGTAGCCCTCCAGTCAAGTGTTCCAATTAACTTATTTTTAAAGTTGGCAGAGTATTTGCAGGAGAATAAGTAGGGATACAACGTAGAGATTCTTTTAGGCTACAGGCTTATTTGGCAATTTTGTGCATAGGCTTGGACAATACTGTAGCCTCAAATATCTTTGTAATTGTTTCTATGATGGATTCTTTCTCTCACGGAATGTGATCAATTATAGTTGTTCTTATGAACTTATTGTCCATTACTTTTTACCCTAGTCAAGGAAATATACAATGGTTATTTTGCCTTGGCATAGTTCTTCATTCAGAAGATGATGAGGCCAGAATGATCGTATTTTCTGTTACCTGGTGCACAGTCTTCAAGAGCACAGATGCAAAAAGAATTCTTACTGCTGTTCTTATACTGCACATCACCAAGGCAGTTATTCAAGGTTCCTTTACAAAGCTTTCCACTTTGGATGACCTTCTGTGCTGCACTTTTGATACATAAAGGAAAGTAATGATCAGGATGGCTACAACCGCGATTTCCATGACATCAATGTATTATCACAT
This sequence comes from Sequoia sempervirens, assembly GCA_007258455.2. Lineage (NCBI taxonomy): Eukaryota > Viridiplantae > Streptophyta > Pinopsida > Cupressales > Cupressaceae > Sequoia > Sequoia sempervirens. The sequence goes on from VDFB02000007.1 coordinate 47,098,931, forward strand.
GCAACCCCAATGTATAGCTCACTTCATAAAAGCTACCATTCAAGGCACATGATAATCTATTCAAATTTGTATCTACATGCATTTAGTTCTCATTGAAAGATCTCAGGGGAGTCGAATGTGTTATGCTGCTCCTTGAGCTTTTGAAAATGATTTCAAAATGTTACTCTTACATGTGCTGGTGTAATTTTTTGCTTTTCAAATTTCAGCACTTTTTATTGATTAATATTACCATGGCGAAAAGTGGGAAGTGCTGTGGGTGTTGTTAAATTGACTGGCATAAAGCAAATTGGAAAAGGAATGCTCCTTTTTGGTTATTTCACACAGTTCTATCAAGCTATTTCCTTATGATACTTCAAAATAAAATTGAATGGAGCCCATGCCTCTTCCAGTTATCGAGCTAAGGATTCCACAGATGTTTAGTCTAATTTAACCTAACTGAAAGTATCCAAAACACTTTATTTTAAAATATAAATTCCAGATTCTTGTCTCTTGAGGAGCCTGAGAATTGAAAAATGCTATACCTGGTTTCTCTTTCATTAAGATGTTAGTGTTATACCTGAAATGCACCATTTAAATATTGTTGGCATACATGAAAAATTTCCACCTTTGCTTGGGTCAAAAGACACAAAACTGATTCTATCACGATTTGACACCATGATAACTAGCACAGTTCAGTTGGGTGTGGAAGATGTGTGAGGCATAATGTGTGAAGTCTAAAGGAGTTACTATTGCAGTCCATTCTCATTTAAGAAAATTCTGGTGAATGTTTTAAACTTTTCTGCCAGCGCTCATAAACTTCCTACATGCAAATACAAGAGTATCAGATTACAAGAGCAGCTGAATAGAATGTTATCTAACCAACCAAGATTCATGGCATCGCAAGTCACAATTAGTTTGCCCATCAGCACTACCTCTGCTAAGAACAAGACCCTGCATCATGTAGTCAGATACTTCAGTACTTCGCTGTTAAACGTGTTTTTAATTTCCTAGAAAGTGGATTTTACTTTTTATATTTTTTGGTTCTCTATAAAATGCTATATTTAAGCTACCAAGCAGGAGAGACGGTAATTTATGCTTTAGAGCCTTTGAACAATCATTACATCAGATTTAGACAAAAGAACTGTTTGAGTGCTAGTACTTTTAAAACTGCGTACAGCTGGCTCTTATCAGTATGAAGACCAGCAACAAAACTCATTTATTCAGTCTGGTTTATATGCAATTTACTCGTACTCAAGCTGTCATTTAATTCTTCATAAGAAGGCTTCTGCAATATCAAAACATACAAATAAAGCATGTGAGTTGATTTTAAGCACAGTCAACTTTTTTTTGCAGCCTCACAACAATAATATGGATACACATCATCTTTTCCTCTTAAGTTATGGGCTCGTTTAAGCACTTTTGATATGCAGTTTACTGTTTACTGAAAACAACTTTCACATGTAACAGCACAGCGTCTAATGATCAACTGAAGTGCTTTAGGCCTTATTAGAAAACTCAACACAAAAATCTTTCTTGGAATTACGATATCCTTGGATTTCTTTTTTTATTGTCAAGTACTTTAGGCCTTATTAAAAGAACTCTTAATACCAAATTTTTATTCTTGGAATTACGATATCCTTGGATTTCTTCTTTTACGGTCTATTTTATGGGTGAGACAGAGGGACCTAGTAGATCTCTCTCTAATTCATTTAAAAAAAAAAAAAACCTTGGAATTGACTCAGCAAAACAAAAGTCTCAAGTGTTTTTTGATGAAGCAGGATTCAGTCAGAAAAAACTTTGGAAAAAAATGGGAAATTAAAACCACTTAAAAATAAGATAAAACATTTTTTTTAAATTTCAAGGCAAAACAATTTCTCAAAGATAAAAAAGTGAGTCAAAATAAAAGCAAGAGGCATAAATATATAGATTTTGTTCATTAATTACAATGCATGGTGTACCTATATATAAATAGGATTTTAGCCTTTTTGTTTGGTTCTTTTAGGTGTGGGAACCCACACCACAAGAAACCAAACATAAAAGAAGGCTAAAAGCCTAACATCCTATGTCAAATCCTAGATAAAAGCCCAAGATCAATCAAACAATGATGGACTAAGATGCCATTTATTGTGAGAATATAAAACCATATATGATGTACCCAACTTTCTAAATGCAATACATACAACTTCTCAATTTGAAACTAGGATCTAGATATCCTCATTTGAGGCAACTAAGATGCCATTTATTGTGAGAATATAAAACCATATATGAAGTACCCAACTTTCTAAATGCAATACATACAACTTCTCAATTTGAAACTAGAATCTAGATATCCCCATTTGAGGCAACACTCCTTAGTTGCAACTAAATCTTCGAGGAGGGAGGGGAAGTTAACGGTTGTACCCATACAAAAAACAATAGATTACTTGTATCTGTCCCAGGTATATCATTATTTCAATTTTTCCCCAATGGGTGTCGTAGAGATTACTTGCATATTTTGATAGTTGGAGGTGTAATTTTGATCTTTGCATTTCATTTCAGTTCTAGAATGTTGTTTTATATATTGTTGCTTCATATAAATTCTAGAGTTGCATCATATCGAGAGTGTTCCAGTGTTCCTTGGCATCGGGTCTATTTTTGCTTTATCATGATTTTGACTCGATTCCTTGAGTGACTCTAATATGGTTTCTAGCATCGTAATTATCTTTCCTTTGCTTGCCTAATGAAGGATTCTAGTGTTACTTCATTAGTGTGCTTCTAGTGTTTCTTTGCATTAGGTTATCTCATTGATGGGGGGTTGAATGATCTCTTCTTCTTCTCTCTTATGGGGGCTCTTTTTCCTCAAATGGGGTTTTGTCCTCTCATTTTTCATGGAGAGCATTACTTTTTCTTATCTCTTTTGGGGAGGATTTTTCTCGTTGGGTTTTGTCATTTTCCCCATTTGTGAGAGATTGCATTTGTATTTTTACATGGGTACCTAACATGGCCTCATAGCTAGAACCCATATTTGTTTCATTTGTATAAGTACTCCCTAAGTTGTACTTAAAGGGGGTGTTGGTGTAAATATGTATTTTACCTATCTATGTCCTATTTACATGTTAAGTCCACTTAGGTCTCAAGAATGAATCATTCTAGTAAAGCATTAGTTGTAATTTATCTTATCTAGTTGGCTTTTATTTAATGCTTGTGTCCTAGGTCATTTAATGTTGGCTCATGTCATTTAATTATGACACACTCATTTAATGTTGATACATCATCACACTTTGCCTACAATCATATTCATTATGGCAATCTTGCATCCATAATCATAGCATGATATTTATACCATTTATCTCTTGTAGAAGTTATTTTATCTTGTAGGTGATCTTGGGGTGTTGAGTTCACCATAAACTCCCACAGGATTTACTATCTTATTATTTTACTCGGGGTTCTTTTCTATGGTTGGATTCTCCATGGGGAGTTCCACAATAATTGGAGTAGTTGGTCCAAGAAGTAGCTTCCCTAAGCAAAGCTACATGTCACTTCAACCACTTAGGTTAGATAATCACTTCATCAGTGTATGTTAGTTGAGTTGACTTATTATTGGGGTTAGGAGCAATTTGAACTAGCCACTTGTAGAAGTATTATTATTGTAAGGAAGTTAAGGTAGAAGAACAACTTCCTACCCTAATATTGAGAGGAGGGTTATGCAAACAAAAACATATCTTTACAATAGTTACATAATATAAACATAAATATCATGTATACCACAACATAGTGATTTACGTGGGGAAAACCTTTTTGGGAGAAAAATATCATTATAAAGCCACCTAATTTATTATTATGAAATCAACAATATTACAATACACTTGTAGAGAAATATTTCAAAGGAGTATAACCAACCAAAGATTTGAAGGAAACTCAACATCTATAAGACTCACACTCAACCTCCATCTTAATCACCTAATATATACGATACAATACATGAACTCGTCAAATGATATTTTCAAAACCATGAGCTAAAACCACCCAAAACGTGGTTCCCAGCTTATATCTTGTCAAATATTCCCTATGATATGTCCAAACACACACCAACACATGTAACTCCCTCTTGCATCTCTTTTTTGTATCCAACATGTCAAATTTCCCAATTTTAGAGACTTAGCTTCCTAAGGCCATAACTTTTGATCTGAGAGTCTAATTGACAAATTGTTTGAACCGTTGGAAAGCTTGTGAAGTGCTTCTACCAAGGGCCTCAAAATTGACTATAAAACTTATAAAATGAAAAATTTAATATCTTCAAATCCAGCCATGTTCTTGTGATGAAATTTTACTAGCATATTTATTTAGCCATTTCATAGCTTCGAGGAAAATTTCGAACCAATCCATGTTCAAATATAAACTTGATATAAATAGTCAACTCTTGTAGTTGCAAGGTTGATACACATTTTTCCTAATAATTGTTTGGCAGGATTGCTAGTTTTTTTATTCAGAGGTTGTGGTTATTTTTGGAGGTTGCATTGGCATTGGACCAATTCTAATTTTTGCATTATTGCTACTACCATACTTTGTGTAGTGTGGTCATTGTTGAGTTTGCATAGCCAAGGGATCTCCTAAAATCTGCTTGTTTTTGATGTATTGGAATATTTTTTATAACTTCAATCTTAGTAGGATCTACCTAAATACCTTCTTGCGAAACATAGTTCCCTAAAACTATACCTTACTCCATCATTATATAGATTTTTTAATCACTAATAAATAGGTTTGGTCTTAGCACCTTTGTAGTAATTTTTCAAATTGGTTAAGCCTTCCTCATAAGTGTTTCCATAAGTTGTGAATTCATCCATGTAAACTTCTAAATAGTCATGAATAAGATAAGAAAAAATACTCTAACACAACTTGTTGGAAGGTGGTAGGGGCATTACAAAATCCAAATGGAAGGACTATGTATGCATATGTGCCCAAGGGACAAGTGAAAGTTGGTTTATCTAGGTCTTTAGTGCAATCCTGATTTGGTTGTAGCCATTAAATCTTTTTAAAAAGAAAAAAATACTTCTTTGTTGCAAAAGAATCCAAATATTGGTCAATAAATGGAAGAGGAGAATGATATTTCCTTATTACAACATTATGCTCTCTATAATCAATGCAAACATGCCATTTACCACCCTTCTTTAGAACTCTCACCAAAGGGGAAACCCATTGATTATATATGATATGGGGTAAATAAAGCCAACATCTAGGAGGTTTTTTAATTCATCCTTCACAATATCCCAAATTGGAGAATTTATTATTTTTTGCAATTGTCTTATGGGTTTACAATCATCTTTCGTGTATATATGGTTTGTGCAGAGTCCTAGGTCAAGGCATTTCATTTCATGGTAGTCTCATTCAAAGGATATTTTAGGAGCCTACACATTGGTAATAAATTCATTATATTGTTGCATGGTCAACTAGTTGTTGATGTTAAGTGACCTGCTAGGAGAGATTTCAACTTTCTTTACTAATGGTATCATTGAAGCAATGTTTAGACATGATGTATTAAGGCCACAAATGTGGGGATAAGTGATGAAATATGCAGATATTAGATAGATAGTTTGGTGAGTATGTTGTAGCAAAGATATTATGTAGTGGATAATTATTCCTCTATGGATCAATTTTCTAATCTTTTTGCATGATGTTCGAAAAGACATTATCCTCATTCTAGGTTTCCATTAGAGGGATTCTTCCTATAGAATCAATGTTTGAATCAAGTATTAGTCATTATCTTTAGGATCTAACCATACTAGTTGTTTTAGGTCAATAAAAGGTTTTGTGGTGTATAGGCAATAACTTCTTAGTCACATTTCCATTGGAAATTATCATATTTCCTCATCTATAGCCAATAAATGCATCTATTGTTGCCAACCATATTCTTCCTAGTATCAATAGGTATCCTCCTAGGTTAGCCTTTGGTTGTAGGACCATGATGTTAGTTGGATATTCCCAAGAATATAGTATAATGACCAAATCCTTAATAAACTCCTTTTATTTTAATAGTTGAACAATCTAATAATTGTAGTATTGTGGGGTTAGGACAAAGATCAACAAGTTGTGAAGTTAGCATTTTTTCTTTGATCATTATATTAATGTAAGCATCTAAATCTATCAAAGTGTTTTGAATGAGGATTTCATTAATTTGAACATCCACAATTGGTCTACCAAGGTTTTCATACTTTAGAATGACTATATTTCTAAGAATAATGTGTGCAAGTTGCCCAATAAATTGGACAATTTGTGGGTCTCTACTCTTTTGTCTTGGTTTCTCTAGACATAACTCCCTAATATTATTGGTGTAAATTGGTATGTCCTGGATTTCTTAAAAATGAATTTTGACATAAACATTTTTTAGTTGTCCCAAGAAGTCAAATTTTGGTTTGGTTTTTTGTTTTGTTCTAGTCAATCTTTCTAAAAATGGGTGATTGTAGTTCATGATTTCTATCTTTGATGGATTTGACTTAGGATTTGTTGGTGTAAATAAGTGTTTTACCTATCTAGGTCCTATTTACATGTTAAGTCCACTTAGGTCCTAGGAATGAATCTTTCTAGTTAAGGATTAGTTGTCACTTATTTAGTTGGCTTTTATTTAATGCCTGTGTCCTAGGCCATTTAATGTTATCTCATGTCATTTAATTATGATACACTTATTCAATGCTAGTACATCATCACACCTTGCCTATATAAACAAGGCTTCATATGTACATTGTAACAATCATATTCATTTTGACAATCTTGCATCTATAATTATAGCATGATATTTCTGCCATTTCTCTCTTGTGGGAGTTATTTTCTCTTGCAAGTGATCTTGGGGTGTTGAGGAGTTCACCATAAACTTCTACATGGTATTAGAGTTCCAGTGTTGTAGGCTTTCTTCCTAGATTTGAGGGACCTATATTGACGTGAAATATTTTTTTGGGTGTGAGTTGGGGTCTTGAGAACATTGCCATTGAATCTAAGGTGTTAGATGAAGTCAAGTTTTCCTTTTGTTTCATCAAATTTTGTTATGCTTTGATTGATCTACAAAGGTTTGAAGAAGGGTTTGGGTTGCCAGATTTGGGGGGTAGCTGATCTTTGGAAGAATTTTGGGTGAAAACCAACATTGCCATTGTGTATAAAAGACCCAAGAACCTAAGGATCAACTGTCAATTCGTTGATTTTTGACATTTTTTACCTTGGCATGAGGCAATTTTTTTAGGTTGTACAGCGATATGGATCTGTACTTGGTCGTATTGGTCGTATAATATGTTAGTCGCTATTAAGGTTTGTACAGTCTATAGAGTATTAGGTGGAATATTCTTTTTTTGTGTGCATATTGTAGGAGTCAACTTCGTATTCTACATTTGCAGATTGGTTTATGGATTGCACCGCTTATCACATCACATGTCTATTATCAGTGGTATGAATGTTATTTGTTTGGCATTTTCATTATTAAAAACTTTTATTTTTTCAAAACAATTGTTGACAAAGTTTTTTTATACCACAGATGAAATTTTATGTCAGCTCATGGTCATAGGGGGCCTAAGCCCTTGGACCCACCTTAGCGGGGGGGCTAAGCCCCAGGCGGTGCGACCCCTAGCCCATTGCCCCAGTGGCGATGGGTTTTTTTAACATAATTTTGTAGCCGTGGTCACATGGCGAACCACCCACTAGCCCCCAAGGGGCCCAACTATTGTGTCTGGTTAGTCTGCAGATGCCCTAATAAGGGCACTTTTTTCAATTTTTCATAACTTGTAATCCAAGAGGCAAAAATTTTCAAACAAGATATTGTCAGAAAGATGATTTTACCAATTTTGTAGTGGTGTGGGTTATTTTTCATAATTTTGTTGTTTTATGACATTTATTACTATTTGAAGTTAGAACTTCATTTTTGGCTCCCGAGCTCATAATTTTTTGCTACAATCTTGGATTTTCGTGATTTTTGTAGTGTTGGAAAGGTATATCATTATTTCAAATTTTCCCCAGTGGGTGTCCTAGAGATGACTTGCATATTTTGATAGTTGGGAGGTGTAACTTTGATCTTTTCTCTTCATTTCAGTTCTAAAATGATATTCTATATATTGTTGCTTCATTTAGATTCTAGAGTTGCATTATATCAAGAGTGTTCCAGTGTTCCTTGGCATCGGGTCTATTTTTTCTTTATCATGATTTCTACCTAAGTCCTTGAGTGACACTAATATGGTTTCTAGCATCATAATTATCTTTCCTTTGCTTGCCTAATTAAGGATTCTAGTGTTATGCCACCAGTGTGCTTCCAATGTTTCTTTACATCAGGTTATGTCATTGATGGGGGTTGAATGGTCTCTTCTTCTTCTCTCTTATGGGGGGTCTTTTTCCTCAGATGGGGTTTTGTCCTTGCATTTTTCATGGAGAGAATTACTTTATCTTATCTCTCTTTTGGGGAATATTTTTTCCCATTGGGTTTTCTCCTTTTCTCCATTTGTGAGAGATTGCATTTGTATTTTTATATGGGTACCTAACAGGCCTCATAGCTAGGACCCATATTTGTTTCATTTGTATAAGTACTCCCTAAGTTGTACTTAAAGGGGGTGTTGGTGTAAATATGTATTTTACCTATCTATATCCTATTTACATGTTAAGTCCACTTAGGTCTCAAGAAGGAATCATTCTAGTAAAGCATTAGTTGTAATTTATCTTATCTAGCTATTTTTTTAATGCTTGTGTCCTAGGTCATTTAATGTTGGCTCATGCCATTTAATTACGACACACTCATTTAATGTTGATACATCATCACACCTTGCCTACAATCATATTCATTCTAGCAATCTTGCATCCATAATTATAACATGATATTTATACCATTTATCTCTTGTAGAAGTTATTTTGTCTTGTAGGTGATCTTGGGGTGTTGAGTTCACCATAAACTCCTACAAAATTTACTATCTTATTATTTTACTCAAGGTTCATTTCTATGGTTGGATTCTTGATGTACCCAAACCAATTTTTTTGCTTCATAAAGGCATTTTGCATAAAAGAGTCTAAACCTTGCTAAAATAATGTCAAATCCAGTTTTTGGGCAATATCAAGCATGGAGTTTGGTCAGTGTTGTGTCAGTCAAAAGCAGTACCTGTTGATTAGAACCTGAATCAGGGACTCAAAACGAGGCATTTCACGATGACAATTTTACCTTTACATGGTCATTTCAGTGACTAAGACGAAGATTTCAGTGGTCAATTTATGAAGATTTCTCAGGCAAAAGCAAAATTGCGCCCCTGTAGCTCAAGGGCGCCCTTCTCTTTGGAGGTCCAAATTTTGTGATATGTGCTCATAAATGCAGTCAATCTCTTCAGAATTAGCTCAATTATCCGTTGAGCTACCTTGCAAAGTTATTCGAGGTCCATAACTCTGGTGACTAACGTCAGAAGCCAAGGTTCAGGAGTTTGAATATTGCAAAAGCTTGTCAATTTTCAACTTTTGCGCCCCTGTAGCTTAGGGGTGCCCTTCTTAAAGAGGGGTTAGACCCTGACATTCCTGCCTATTGATGCATTTAATTTCTTCACGACTAGTCTGCCTATCCGACGAGCAATTGAATGCAGAAATCCGAGTCCTAGAGCTCCGACAGTCAACGTCAGAAGATGAGGTTACGAGGAGACTTCACATCATAGAAACTTTCTCAAAGGGTAAAATTGTGCCCTTGTAGCTTAGGGGCGCCCTTCAAGATGGCCCTTGAGATGATTGAATTTGTAGATAACATCTTCCTGACATCTGTGCTACTCCAGTCCGGCTTCGCAACGCACCAGTCAACCCGTCAATCCGAGATTCTGAATGATCATGGCAGAGATTCTACCAGGCACGTAAATCAATAGATAGAGAAATATGAAATATACACTGTAGCCTCTGTAGACCAGGGGCAACCAACCTTTAGGCCTGTCAAATGGGGTTATTCACTTTCGAAGTCTTCACGAGAGTTGTACGTAATTACTCCAACTATCCAACGAGCCCAGCCGTCAGCCTTCGAGATTTGGAAAACGCTCGTACACACAAGGTTTTTACAAAATATTGAAAAGTGGAGAAAGCTTGAAAAATGGCCAAGTCCAGTCGTATATTCCATCTTGGGAAAGGAACCTTTCTTTTTGAGGTCTTAGAAGCAGTTTTCTTGCTTCGTCGCCTCCAGAGACATCTCTCGTAGGTCCTTCTGGCTACGCGTTGAGACAGACGGTGCTCGAATTAGGTCACCCTAGCTCCTGATATCAGAAGTCAAAGTAGGGCATCTGGTTGAGAGTTGTACTTTTGTCAAAATAGTGTGAGCCTTTTCAAGCCAGGGGTGCCCTTACTTTTGGGGTCCTTAATGCAACTTTTAGGTGCCTTGCGTATATTTGTTAGATGCAGAATACTTCTAGTCATGCAGTGAGCCTATCCTCCAGTCAGTAGGGTTCACCGTTCATCATCAACAGCCGTTTGAAGCATCAAATGGTAGAGTGGAGAAATGGTTTAAGTCTGATGTTTGAAAATCAATTTAATCAAGGGCGCCTAATTTTTTGAGGTGTTCAATGATGGATTTTGCAGTGATGACTCCCAGTAGACATTTCTTCCTTGCTCTGCAGGATTCGCAATAATTTTTCCTGTTCAGTCTCAGCATTACCCGGTCACCCGGAAATCGGTGTTGAAGATGGACAATTGTAACTATGTAGTCAGCTACAAAGTAGGAAGTTAATAAAAAGCATAATATCTTGAGCAAATGGACGCCTATGAGGACAAATGAGGACTTTTCGAAATCAGTGAAGTTCACCAAATGAATCCAAAAGCTTCACATGGTTTGTCAACTGATTAAAATAATATTAAATATTTATTTTTGCATATTTGAGCATTAAATGGCAATTTTCTTAAATTGGCGCCTCTTGTGCTGGATTTTCAAATTGCATGATGAATGTTTTTTTTTTAAATTCCGGACTTCAAGACAGTCTTAGTTCGAACTAGAGGGGTCCAATCAGAAGCCTTCTATTTCAGTCGAGGGTTTTAAATCTTGCAGTTAGCTTTATGGTGCGAATTTTCTCTATTTAAGCATGGTGCCATCATTAAACATTCATCCAGCTTAAGAAAAATTTGTAGTTCTCCAGAGCAAAGGCGAATTTTCACAGGTTGGGCGAATTTATCATCAATTTTTAATGGCGATTGCATGAAACAATTCTTTATGCAAGTTCAAGTTCACAATTATCAACAAGTTTGAAGAACAAGGGGCGATTTTCATAGAAGAAGAATACAGAAAAAATGTCTTTTCTCCTCTCTGATTCTCAAAATTCTCTTAGATTTCAATTCGTATGTTCCTGAAATTGGAAAATTTTGGCAAGTTTGATCATCTGGATTGATTCTATATAGCTTCCTCGAGTTAAATTCATGTGCTTGAATTTTCAGGAATTTTTAACTCCAGAGCATCAGTTCTCGAGTTTCTAATTTTCTCAACTGAAAACTTTTTGCATGATCGAGTAGAAGTTAGATTTTCACATTTCTGACGTTTTGGGTTGTCTTAGAATCTTTTTCTGGACAAAACCCATATCTCAGATTTTTTGCTGAAAATAACTCTTCGATAGGCTATTTTTAGCTTTCCAGAAATCTTGTCAGAACATAGTCGAGTTCATAGTCAACAGGCGAGTTTTTCAAAATGTAGTACACTCAGCTCAAATACAAGACCAAATTAGTCCTTACTCACGACTTCATTGGGACAATTGAGACGAATCTTCACAAGGTGCTGCCAGAGGCAGTCTTAGACCCAGTCAAGATCGAAGATTCAATTATTTAGAACATTTAGCAGTCTAGGCTACTTGAGGCGGCTTCCATACCTATCTCCACTCATTGTGTTGAGTTCGTGATGTCTTGTATTAAGCATTACAACTCTGCTACTTGTGAGATAGTGTCAGTAGATAGACGAGTCATTTGCAGTCTCAAGCCTTTGGATGTTGAGAGAAGTTTTGGTATCCTTCAACACCTGAATAGTCTAGTTATTTCTATGGAGCAGTGCGAGCATGCATTCAATGCTGATATGGACAAGTGCCAAAGAAAAATGGCAAAAAGATGGTTAAAGCAAGCGAAGAATAGATTGCCAAACAATGTGGGTCGTGGTGAGTATAAGGATGAATATGCGATTCTAATCACTTTTAAATCGTGTCTCAGGTCATTCACATGCAAATGTTTTCCAGCCTTGGATGTATTACATCATTGGTCGCATCATATCTGGGCAGGAGCATTATGATTGGGCATCCTTCATCAACAATGTTATCCACAAGAAAATCACCGATTTCCTAGTTGCTCATGAGTTTCACATGTGTTCTTATCTCATGTACTTGATTGCTTATCAAGGTCAGTTTTGAGGGTTAAACACCGTGGGCATTCTTAGTGTTTAGAAAGTCTATCATTATTATGATCAACTTGAGTTCACTAAGGCTGAACGTCACTTCAAGCGTATTCATGAGGCTTTCCTGACTTATACAGTGAGAAATTTGGACCAGGACTTGCACATTCATATCTCAACAGTTGCTAGAGAAGTGATGGATGGTTGGGCATATTGGTTTATTTAGTTCCCGACATACACTTATATCCGAGTATATGGATTTACAGGAAATCCAACTATGCTTCCATGCTATCCTTCAGATAGAACAATCTTTATGGAGTTCCTGAGGCAGTTGCATGATGCTCATCGTCATTTATGCCGCAAGCATAAACCAACTACCAATTTTCCTTTTCAGTTTGGAATATATTGGTGCAAGATGATAGTTGATGCCAAAGCTGCAGGACAAGAGTTAGAGAGATACCATCTCAAGTATCTTGTTGAGGTCTGTGCTTATGATCCTTGGGGTCATTACACAACATGCCTTGGTGGTCACGCATATCATAAGCCTTCTATGGAAGACTATTAGGCCAATTGCGTGGATGACTTCGAGATCCGCAGACGTAGCTACGACTGCTTCTCTCTCTCACAAATTTCTATTTTCTTGACAAAAGATGTGGGAGGTTTATCAGATGATGAGGGAGAAGTCCTTCCTCAGTTTTTCAGAGAGAAGGTTGACACACAACCATTGCCAACAATTGATTGGTACGCCAAGGAGTACACAGTAGTAAAGGAGAGGTCAAGTAGAGTTATTCAGAACAATATACTTTACCTCGACAGTAGGAAGACCAGGAGGGTAAGTGTGCCTAGAGTAGAGCCGCCAGTGGTGGATCCTTCACTACCTTCCTCGTCAAAACCCAAGCAGAAGAAGAGGAGTAATCCTCCTAAGAAAATTCAAGTGCCGAACAATTCAAATGGTAAGATGCTTGCCATTGATACACACACAGAGCCGGTCAGATAGTCTATCACAGAGCTAGTTCAGAGTCTGCTAGTGCCTGAGGTTCAGCCTCAAGTTCCTATACTAGTTCCAGAGCAATCACCAGTCCCGATTCATATCGAATTGGATTTAGACTCCCCATCTCCCAACAGTTCCTCTACATATTCACTCTCGTCAGAGCCTTCTATTGCTAGTACAGATCCTTCCAGTAGCATTAGCCGAGACCAGTCTTGGATTGAAGCACATCTAGGAAGGAAGAGGAGGCAGCCATCCTATGACCTTAATTAGACTATGATCAGGTTTACCAGGATGTGCCAGACAAGAAGATCAAGAACATGGTCCACATGGAGAGGAATACTGATATGGAGATTGTCATCGAGAATGCTATAACTCCACAGGGGAAGAGCTTGGATGAGTTGGAATCTCAGGACTTCGAGGTTATCATAGTCAACCTTGGTCGTAGCACATGCCAGACTTAGGTTGATCTTCTATAGGTTGCTACAGATAGTGCCAGGGATAGAATGCTGAAGGACGGAGAAGACAAGGCAACCCTCAAGGCTGAAATCAGACAGCTTCGTCAGTAAATTTCTAGCCTTGTACATAGGTAAGATGTTACCGCCACACTCCTACCAATGCTTGAGCCTCCAACATAACAAGGCCAACTTAATCATTTAGTTGCATATGGAAAGCGTTTGGAGGAATGGCAGGAGGATTTCATTGCTAAAGGCCGTTCTATGCTTACAGAGCTATATCAGTTGCGGTATAATGCACGAGAACTCTGTCTATGTCTCCAAGATGAGGAGTGAGACATGGAAATTAGTAGACCCCGGGACGAGATTATGATTGCTCACCTGAGTATGGCATATGAATCAATCACAGATGTAGAGGATAAAGAAGTTAGCTACTCTTGGAAAACAAAGTTGGTTTTCAAGGCAAAGATAGAGGAGACTATGGCGTCAGAGTTGGTTGAGAGTAGAGAGCACGTTACTAGTGCAGTCCGGTTTGTGAGAACCTTAGTATCTCGCTTACCGTGTCGATATCAGATCGAGGGTGGTGCATATGTTGAGCTTACTGATGTTCAGTCAGAGCTCCAAGCACTCATTCATACTATTTTTTAGTGGGGAGACCGTTGGCTGTAAGATTAATCAGCTTACAGTGATGTCAACATTGTTCGATGAAGCAACCAGAAGCAGAGGTGAACTTCAGTCCCAGATAACAGTTGGTGAGGACATGCTTCACAGACATAACATACTTCGACATAGTATTAGAGCTCCAGATAGTGATGCAGCTAACAATCTCGTTGAGGGATTGGTTGCTCGAGATCATGATTAATAGACTTCAGTTCCCACCTCTCAGGATAGACATTACACACAAGAGTTAGACTTGGTGTGATCTTATCAAGTTAACTCGCTGTCTTATCTCATGCATATCTATTTTGGGATTAGATTTATTCACTTGGAGTTACATTTAGGGTTTACGTTAACTGATGGTAGTGTTCCAGTTAACATTGCTTTCAATAAGGACGTGCATGCTTGCACATTGTCCATTTTTAGACTAGATGTTTTGGTTAACTGACGGTAGCTTTCTAGTTAACTGTATAGTATGATTTATTAGGGTTTAGCAATAATCTTGCATGCATTGCAAGACTGTAGTTGACTCAAGGTGATTTTAGGGTTCCCTACACCTTTTGATGTCTATAAATAAGAGCTTTTTCTCATTTGTACATAACTTTTGCGTGATAGGATACATGTTGTGCCCACCTTGCCTGTAGTATTGCGATTTTGTATCTGTTCACGAACTTTTGCACGAAAGAGAAATATATGTTGTGCCTACCTTTCCTTCAATATTGCTCGTTCTGTATCTATTCATGAGTATTTACTATTGTGATGAATTGTTATGCCACTTGGGTTTCATGCAATTATGATGGTGAATTCTTGCTTTAGTTAGATATAGTGGCTAGTTTGATCGTAGATTGTATGTGTGTCTCGCTTATGCAATTTATTGTCCTAGTTGGATATCCTTTATGTTTTGTGTTCAATAAAATCGTTCAGATTGAGCTGATAGATGTGCCACCTTGCCTTCAAGTTGAGAATCTGTACTTGGTTATCATGTGATGTGTGTGAATAATAAACTTATTAAGATTGAGCAAATAGTTGTGCCACCTTGCCTTCAAGTTGAGAATCTGTACCGAGTTTATTATGTGTTGTCGTTTCTAATAAGCCTATTCATACAAGCAGATAGTTGTGCCACCTTGCCTTCACGTTGTGAGTCCGTACCCGACTTATCATCAAATAATCATTCCCACTCCATTTCCTCATGCTCTAAATTCTTGAGGGGATTGGATAGTTAAAGTTACTTAGTTTTGTGTGTTGTAGTTAAGTCTTGCGGAACGAGAAAATACTTAGCTGCAACGTATAGAGTTTTCATGAAAGCCTTGTACCTCTTACAGCTGAGACAAAAAGACAGGATATAGTTTAGTTTATTTCCCTTTTCAAGTACTTTTTTCAAGCATAATGAGGGAGCTTCCCCTCCTAATTTGAAGAGAACTCATTGCGTAGTGTGCATAGCTGTCCGTACCAACTTGCACTCCAGAGGTGTTAGTTGTTACGCCAACAATTCTCCATGGGGAGTTCCACAATAATTGGAGTAGTTGGTCCAAGAAGTAGCTTCCCTAAGGAAAGCTACATGTCACTTCAACCACTTAAGTTAGATAAAAAATTCATCAGTGTATGTTAGTTGAGCTGACTCATTATTGAGGTTAGGAGCAATTTGAACTAGCCACTTGTAGAAGTAGTATTATTGTAAGGTAGTTAAGGTAGAAGAACAACTTCCTACGCTAATATTGAGAGGAGGGTTATGCAAAAAAAAACATATATTTACAATAGTTACATAATATAAACATAAATAAACATAAATACCATGTATACCACAACATAGTGATTTAAGTGGGGAAAACCCTTTTGGGAGAAAAATGGCACACTCTAAAAGCCACCTAATATATTACTATGAAATCAACAATATTACAATACACTTGTAGAGAATATTTTCAAAGGAGTATAACCAACCAAATATTTGAAGGAAACTCAACATCTATAAGACTCACACTCAACCTCCATCTTAATCACCTAATATATATGAGATACAATACATGAACTTGACAAATGATATTTTCAAAACCATGAGCTAAAACCACCCAAAAAGTGGTTCCAAGCTTATCTCCTGTCAAATATTCCCTATGATATGTCCAAACACACACCAACAGATGTAACTCCCTCTTACATCTCTTTTTTGTATCCAACATGTTTTCAAATTTCCCAATTTTAGACACTCGACTTCTGAAGGCCATAACTTTGATCTGAGAGTCTGATTGACAAATCATTTGAACCGTTGGAAAGCTTGTGAAGTGCTTCTACCAAGGGCCTCAAAATTGACTTTAAAACTTTTAAAATGAAAAATTCAATATCTTCAAATTCAGCCATGATCTTGTGATGAAATTTTACTAGCATATTTATTTAGCTATTTCGTAGCTTTGGGAAAAAAATTGAACCAATCCATGTTCAAATATAAACTTGATACAAATAGTAAACTCTTGTAGTTGCAAGGTTAAGACACATTTTTCCTAACAATTGTTTGGCAGGATTCCTAATTTTTTTATTTAGAGGTTGTGGTTATTTGTGGAAGCAGCATTGGCATTGGACCAATTCTAATTTTCGTATCATTGCTACTACCATACATTGTGTAGTGGTGGTCATTGTTGATTTTAGACTTATGAATAGTATGGCTATGATTGCAACCATTTTTTTTGAGGTGTATAATTGGGTGACATTGATTTTTGCCAAGGTAGAGGAGGCATGTTGTTTCATGAAGTATTATACTAGTTGATAGAATTTAAAAATGAACTAGGAAATGGAGTATTACATGATAAAGGATCCTAAAATATACCTTATCATTGTGGCTATGGTTTATGTAATGCTACATAAAAAATCATATTCACCTTCCACCACCTTGAATTTTGGATTCACATGATTATCTTTAACTATGTTGGCCATTGTCTTTCACTTACAATCAATTTTATTTTGTCAATAATGGGGGCATTACTTATCCAAGGTTGCTTCTACTTCCTCCCGCTTCTTTACATGCAATGTGTCTGTTTGATTTTTTTTGTGACATAATATTTTATTTCATATCCTTAAGAAGATTACTAATTCCTACTTTGGAAACTCTTGTAGTAGTCCTTATAGAATACAAAGCTTTGAGATTGTAAGTCTTTCTCATTATGGACCTTGAGTAGTTTTTGTAGATCTTACAAACATCATCAAACAATTGCTAGGAAACATCACCACCCCAAATTAAGTCTAGATCATCCATATAATATTTATCAAATACCCTTAGAATAAAATTTTAAGTGACTATAGAGATATTTTTTGATGTGTATTTTGTAGGTAGAACATAAACCTTTCTAGATAGTTTTGTCTTCTTTTTGATTCATTTTGAATATATCATCTCCTCTCATATCCCTTTCTCTATAGTATATTTTTAATATTTTTATAAAAAAAATTCCTCATGGTCTACCAATTTTAACTACATCTTTGTCTCATCCTATAAACTACCTAAGGTAGTATCCTTGAGGGTAGCTAGAAAAATATTCAATCTATGTGCATTCATGACATAGTCATAGCTTTGATAGAGGATTTAAAATTAAAATAGAAATCTGTCTAGGTCCTCGATAATTAGGCCATAAAATTTTGGTAAGGTAGAAGGGGGAATGTTATTCATAGTTGTAGCTTGTTATTGGTAAAAGATAGAGAACTTAAGGGTAACATGTGTTGGAAGTTTGATGAGATTGTCATTGGTATGATTGTTGGCAACATAAGCATGATCATATACAATGTTTTCATTGATGCCAACATTGTGGTTTGATGTGAATATTGATGTATAGTTGGTTGGTGAAGCTTAATTGATTGAGGTGATGGTAATACAACATAAAGATGCAAAGGTTTTTCTTCGGTGCAAAATGAATATGTTAAATATTTGACTAAGTCTAGAATATAGTTTTCAATGTATATAGCATTCACTTTTGCGTCTGCATTGGTTCAAATTGAGGTATTTCTATCTACAATTCTAAGGTAATTTTGGTACATGTTGGAGGACCTTAAATCCAAATTTTCATATCTTTATGTCCTCTGGTGCAAAATTTATGGTTGAAAGAATATTGGGTTTGCCAGTGCAGAGTACCTATTTGGAATGGTCTGCATTCCACTGCAAAATAATATTTTGTTATGCAAATTTGAGGAAGTGTTTACATGTGTTAGAAGGGTGTGTATTCGAGGTGGCGTGTGTTTTGGAGGTTTTCTTGTCAGTTTGTGGATAATTAGTTGGTTTATTTTAGTGTTACTTCACCAACGATGCCGACTTAATATGTTTGGGGTCGTGCGGAGTTAAAAGACATGTTGATCGGTTATGTGGGAGCTATTATAGGTCCATGTTGACCTATTTGGATACGTTCCAATTTTTGGATTAAGGACCAAAGTGTGCATAGTTTGATCTTGAGACGAAAAGTTATGTTATGCATGATACATATAATTAGGCCGACTTGATTGATGTTGTAAGTGTTTATGGATGTAAAGGGTATATATGTGTAATATAGGGGGATTCACTACTCACAAGTTCTCTTCACTCAGAGAGCCTCATGGGGTGAACTTCCCTATATTACCTCAATGGAACAACAACGAGAGTTTTAGAATCCGAAAGAGCAAGTCAAAGATTTTCTGGACAAACTAACAAGCTCTTGGCCAAAGGACGCTAGCGTAGAAAACGAATGACAGTGCAGCGCGATGGCGTCTTGTAGGGACCAAAAAGAGAGAATGTCTTAGAAAATGGCTAAGTGATGACTTACACTCTGATTATTGAGAAATTATAGAATGCTAGAGAGCAACAAAAAGTAATAAGGCTCCCTGAAGCATGCCTTGATAAACCAGAGTAGACTGAAGCAAGTCCCACAGTGAGATCTTATTCGGAGGAACCCAAAGTTGCTCGACAAGATCGTTATCACTAGGTTCTTTAGTTGTAGGTTTAGGTGCTAAAGGAAGATTTGGTTGTTTATTCATTCTATTTTCATAAGTATGAGCTATAACTCTATAAGAGGGAGCCTTAGGAATATCAGGAGAGTCACTCAAATGGAACACCATCGATAGAACAAACCATTTTAGGACAAGGACTAGCTGGAGTCACATAAATGATCAGTCTCTTAGGCATTTGAGGGGAAACAAAGACATATATTACATTTATAGACTCATCACAACTAGTAGAATAACTATTCAAAGACATATTCTCAACATCGATCCATATAGGATCAAATGTATTATCTGAAGAAACATTCTCAAAATCGATCCATGGACAATCAGATGTGGAAGGAGGTTCATCACATGCTAATGCATCATCTCTAGAAGAGAGTGCATTAGGAAAAAGATGAGATTCATCATTCACACATGCAACGTCTCTAGAAGAGAGTCCATTGGAATGAAGGGGAAATTCATCATTCACTAATGCATCATCTCTATAAGAGAGTGCATTGGAATGAAGGGAAGGTAGAGTAATGTTAAGAAAAGTATCAATGATTTCATCTTCTTGCAACAAAATATTCTCCGAAGCAAGAGGACATTCATGAGAAGGATCAAAGATATCAAGTGACATAGGTAGAGCCAAGTCACCATCACATGCATTAAATGGAACATCATTAACATTTTGAACAAAGCTAGATACAAAACTAATAAAAGAAGATATTAAATCCATTAATTTTTTTTTGGTATTTTCTACGTTTTAGTAAATCACATTTTCAAATGTCTCCGGAGCAGAATTTGAGGTTGGAACTTGCGTTGGTTCCTAATATTTGACTGCAAACGATTCTAAATTTCGAGCATTGAGTCAAAAGTTAAGACCCCACCAAGTAGGGGTAAATAAATTCCTAGTTTTTGGAAGAACATTGTTCTTCACATTGGGTTCACCAAAATGTAATATAGGGGGATTCGCTACTCACGAGTTCTCCTCACTTAGAGAGCCTCACGGGGAAAACCGCCCTATACTACCTCAATGGAACAACAACGAGAGTTTCAAAATCCGAAAGAGCAGGTCACAAAGATTTTCTGGACAAACTGAAAAGCTCTCGGCCAAAGGACGTCAGCACAAAAAATGGACGACAGCGTGATGCACTGGCATCTTAGAGGCGCACTGGCGTCTTAGAGAGACTAGAAAGCGAAAATGTCTCAAAAAATGGCTAAGTGACGACTTACACTCCAATTACTGAGAACTTATAGAATGCAAGAAAGCAACATGAAGTAATGAGGTTTGAAATGGAATAGAGACAATAAGGAGAAGAATGGAAATACTTACAATTGTGTGAGTGATGAAGCTTCCAGCTCGTGGGTGTCTTCAATACCTACACACAAGAAGGAGAGAGAAATTGTTGGGTGGCTGTATAGGGGCCTGCCTTAGTTAGATCCCATTTTGGTACTCCCGCCTCCACGGACAACCAAATAGATAGAGAGAAAAGTAGAAATGAAGTAAAGAGCACTTAAAGCACTACAAAACTGTGTTATGCTACTCAACCAAGTAATAGAGGAGAGGAGTGAAATCTTACCACCTCCACCAAGAGCACTCAAGGCTGCTTGGGGGAGAAAATGAGAGGAACTCAAGCCTCTACTGCAATGGTTTTTTGTTCCACACTTTCTCTATTGAAGTGGTGGAGTGTTGATGTTGCTGTTTGTGAAGTGTAAAGTGTTTGAAGCTTGTGAATGAAGTGAAGAAGTGGTGAAGAGATGTGTAGAAGATGGAAGAAGATCAAAAGAAGCTCAAATGCATATGGAAGGAGTGAATTTGAAGGGGAGATGAAGAAAACGGCCATATTTGGGTCGGTCGGTTGAGGAGGGTGTTACAAATTGACCCCCAATGGGAAGTGTAATGCCTCTGTAGGCTCCAAATGTGAGAATCTGTCAGGGACGTAAGTGCGCTGCATGGACGTCTGCACATCGTGCGGGCATCCTCGATAGAAACGCCTCCACATATGCTCAAAAAATGCGCCAAGTGTGATGCAAGCAACGGGCTTAGGTGGAATTAAGCCTCCGAACTTGGTTTCCTAAGGTGTATAAAGGCAAAAAGGGGATTTGCACATAGGGTGCAAATTCACTCTTATACAATATGTAAGATCATTTTTGGTATTGTAGATATATGATATGTACTATAGAAAATATGTGATACAAATTCCTAAGCAAAGCATGTGAATTTGATGTGAATGTAAAGTAGATTAGAGTGTAAAAGTTGTGTAGTATGAAGTGTGTTGATTCAGTATTAAGCTCTAGTGGAGCTATATTTCCTACATATTGTAGATGCATCTGTAGTAGTTCAAATTTTGGTAGTGATCCACCCCTATCTTCTATTTCTCTTATTCTCGGGATAGCGAGTCCTTCAAATAGTGAGTCCAAAAGGCAGTGAGCGATTTTGTAATATGTTATAACCAGTTATAATATATTGTGAGCTAATCCTCACCATGGTTTTTCCCTTTTTGGGTTTTTCACGTAAAAATCTAGTGTGCATGTGTTATGTGCTTTGATGATTGTTTCATGGTTCCGTTCCTTACTGAAAATTAAATATGATGTGTGGAATGAATGTTTAAATGTTTAAGTGGTTTCAAAAAATGTTGATTCACCCCCCCTCTCAGTATTTTGGATGTTCAACAATTGGTATCAGATCTTGGTTCCTTCAATTGGCTTGATTGTTAAGGTAGATCTTGGAGTTGAACACATGGCTACAAGGAAGTATCCTATTCCTCCAGAAGAAATTTCTATGGTAGAATTTACTGAAGAAGATTGCATTGTTGATATGGAAGGAGAACTCAAATTTTCCCTAGATGATTTGGATAAAGTAGAATCTGAGAACATAGATTTGAAAAAGGCTCTTAGTGATGCAGATGAATGCATTAAGACATTGAGAGAGAAACTCAAGAAAGCTATAAATAGGTTCAAAGAGCTCATGAAATCAAATGAGATCATTCCCAGCCTGAAATTGTAGATTGAAGAAAGTAACATAGTTGAAGATTGCCTAAATACTAAACTAAAAGACAAATTTGAAAAATGCTCAAATCTTGAACAAGAAGTTGTAACCTTGAGATCGGATTGAGAGAAAACAAAGATTCGAGAAGAAAAACTCAAGAAGAGTACTACAATGCTTGATGAGATGATTGCAAATCATAAAGGATCTAAATACAAAGAATAATTAGGGTTTGAGAAAGGTGAAATCTCAAAGATAGATCAAACCCCAAACAAGGTTAAAAAAAAGAATGACAATGAGAGTAACTCCAAAAAGGTGTAGAACCAAAAGAGTGAATTCAAAAGACCGCTAATTAGACAACCAAATGCATAAAGGTACCCATCTTTTAATGGTTTTTTAATTCTTGCAATAAATTTAGACATAAGGCTATGAAATGTAGAAGTAGAATGAATCAAAATGTTCAATTATTTCGTGGTCAATGTTTTACATGCAAAAGATTTGGTCATTGAGCTAATGAATGCATAAATCAAATGATGAATGGCTACAATAATGGTATGATGTTTCAATCTTTCAATGGCTACTGTTATACATGCAATGGATTTGGTCATAAGGTTAACCAATGCAAATCCATAATAGGTGGAAGTAAGCTTGTTCAAAATGTCAAATGCTACAAATGTAATAAGTTAGGACACATTGCCAAATTTTGCAGAAGCAAAAATGTAAAGGTTGATCTAGTAAAGAAGAATGATCTAGTGAAAAAGGTTGATCTAGTAGAGATGAAGAAAGAGATGAACAACATATGGAAAAAGAAAAAGGAGAATGAGGTTAAGGATGATTCTGTGCCAACGTCTGGTGTAGATGTTTCCTCTAAAAAATAGTTAAGAGCTTTGGATCAGGGGGAGTTTTAATAGACAATCATTTATACCCTATCAAAGATATGGTGTTGATGCCTTCAACACATGAATATGAGGTGGAGGTCGATATGCTTGACCTATTGGTGGAAACATCTTTGAAAAATATCAAGATTTGAAAGTTTGTGAAGCAATCGAAGTTGTGCACTACAATTAGGGCTTATCAACTTTTTTCCAAACTTCAAATCAGTGCATTCAATGTGTTTTAGGTTATTTCAAAAAGGGTTATAAGTGGTTTCACATTTTATCTAAGTCATTTGCAAAACGAGCATTCAAGGAGAGAAGAGCAACGAAGGAGCAAAGTGAAGCATTTCAGAATTCTTGTGCATGAAACTCTAATTCTTGTGCATGAAAACCTAACTGACAGTAATTAAAAGGTATTTACAATTTCTATTTTCCCTAGTTTCAGAAGTACTTTCATTGTGATTAGAAGATGTATACCCCACAAGTTTTCAAGGTTGTGGATCGACCTCGTCTAAAGTTCAAATGACACCTTGATAAGTCAATGATGATAGATCCAGATGGTGCATTTTTTAGCATTACATATGGTGTGTTACATATAGAAGATATCAAGATTTACATACAAGCAAAATTGGAAGAGTATAACCACTCTAAGTTGGGTGATGTGTGGTTTAATGAACTCACAGGAGACCAATTCAAATTGAAACTCGAGTTTGAGAGTTTGACAAAGAAGAAGCTCAACATCTGGAACAATTTTCCTATCTTTCACTATGTGGATGAGTGGATTAGATAAACATTGAGTAGGATTCATGATAGGCTTATGTGGTTGGATATTACACATATAATTAATAAGGAGGCTACTAGGGTTGTTATGAGATTATGCTCAAATGAACCGGTTTTGATGCTCAAGTCAGTGAAAAATGAAATGGTGGAGTTAACAGGTGCAAGGTATGAAAAGAGAACCCTAAATTTCAAGGACATCAAAGAACCTGTAGTGAAATATGCATCAATGGTGATAGGGTACAAGATATATTTTACAAATAAAGAGAAATCTATTTCTGCAACTGCCATCAACATTGCATATGAAATGGTAAATAAAGGTGCTAATTATGATTTGTGTGAATTGTTAAGGGGAAAAATCTTGGAGAATTTACAAAAGACTAAGGAATCTGGTACCCCTTCAAGTTTGGTACCTTGATCATTTGATTACTATTTTATTTTCTTAATGAGGTTCCTGGAACCTGGAACATAGTGTGGTTGAAGGAAAGACTAGTGGTTGCTCAAATCAGAGACCACTTGATGAGATTAGGTGATGAAGACACACAAAAGAAAGCATTGTGAAGATTCTTTAAAACTTTCCAAGAGAATATGAAATACAGAGAAAGGATTATGAAGAGTGTGGTGGAAAAGTATAAAAATGACATTATCTTCATGGTGAGGAAGGACTATTGCATAATGGAGGCAATTGAGCTAGAATAGTATGGATGAAGTTATAGAGGATGTAGTTGTTGTTCTGGCTGACCACATGCTAAGTAAGCCTAGAGACACCTCTAAGGAAAGATTTAGAACATATGAGGAGAATTCCATTGTTGTGCACATGCAACATAAGGAAAAACAAAGAAAATTGTTGAGAAGATTGCATAGGTGGTAGAGATGATGGGTCTTTCAAAGACCAAGTAGAGAAAGCCAAAAGCATGTTTGGATCTTTGGGAGGTGTATCCAGCATAAGAAGATTTGGTAGAACATATACCCCCTCTTCGATTTCCCCCAAGTCCTCTAGGAATATTCCCTTAGTCAGTGGAACAAAGAGGAAGGATCCAACCAGTGCTCTGATTAAACATCAGAGTGCATCTATGAAGGAAAAGAGCATTTCGGTAAAGTAGAAAGGTGCCCCACAATAGAGAAGAGTGAAGGATAAGACAACAAGAGAAAGAAACCTGAGTGTTGATGAGGAAGAGGAAGAGGAAGAAGAAGAAATTCTCATAAGAAAAAGAAAATCTGGAGTATCACAAGTAGAAACTAGTGCAAAGAAAACAAGAGTTAACATTATGGACACTGATAGTGAAGTAGAGGTGGAGAAAGAGAAAAAGAAATTCAAAATTTATGCGAGAGAAAATAAAGCTAAATCTAGTAAAGGAGAGAAGTCTATAGAGGCTAAGAAGAAGAAAGAAAAGACCCCTCTAGTTTAGAAACACAGTTCGATGAAGCTTGAAGCTTTGGTAAGCAACATAGCATAATATAGAAATATTGAGGAGACTGCTACATTGTACCCCACTTTAGATGATGTAGACAAGGCAATAATTGAGGAAGCCATAGTAAGGTACATGATTGCTCTTGATGTTAACATGAAGGATATAGAAGATCAACTTCCTAAAGATTTGAAGGGAGTACTATATGCAAGAAAAGAAAAATCAAATGAATGAAGATGTAAAATTGAGAAATTCTGCTTTAGAGAAGGTTAGTTCTTTTTTTGATGAGGATGGATCTAAATTAACTCAATTGTACAATAAAGAGTTCAGGACCAAGAAAAGGGTCAATACCCTAATGAGTAGAGATAAAGATGATATTGAGAGGTTAATAAATGAGATTGTGGAGAAAGTTTCCAATTTGGAAAAAGAGTTAGGCATGATACCAAACAATGAAGAGAAAATGCATGATAATGTCTCTATTATAGAAACTAATGAACCAAAAGATACATAGTAGGAAGATGCTCAATATGAGCATGATGCAAAGAAGGAGAATGATCAAAATGATACCCCTCTGGTAGTAGAGAATGTGGTTGTAGAAGAAGAAAATGTTATTGGTAACACTCCTCCGGTAGGAGAGAACATTGTTGGAGAAGAAAATGTTGAAGAGTTGTAGAAGGATGATACTCAAATAGGTCATATCTCCCCTCCAAAAAAAAGAATGCTGAAGAAGAGGTTGTACAAGACAACCTAGAGATCAATGAGGCACAAAACACAAAAAATATGCCTCCTCCAAATAAAAATGCAAAATCAATTGATGATAGGAAAAAGGATGAGAAAGAGTTTGACAATGTTGAGAAGAATGAAGAGAAAGTAGAAGAAAAAATTGGTGACAAGGAAAATGCAGAGGAGAAGAAAGATGAAGGTAATGTGAAGACAGTTGGTGAATCTTCCAGAACCTCTGGAGAGTCATTGAAGAGTTTATTGAGCATACAATTACAGTTCCAACCTATTATTTTTATCCAGTTATTACAAATTCCAATGCAGCATGGGAAAGTAGATATGGAAAAGATGTCACCTTTGCACAAGTTACAAATAGGTGATGCATTCCACGCCTCCTCTAGAAGAGAAATTTTGCAAACACATCAAAAGAGTATGAAGCTAATAGATGAAGCAGTGAAGATATTGTGGGAAAGTGTTATAGGAGTAAGTATTGATAATTCCTTATCCGGTGTGCAGAATTTGAAACTTTTGCTTGATTCTTTTAAAGAGTATTCTATTGGACTTGAAGAGAAGCAAGAGAAGGAGGTAAATAATAAGTTGAATGATAGAATGTTGGTGGATATGACAGAAAAATCTTTCACTACATATGGAAGATTATAGAACAACCTAAAAGAGGTGTAGAGTTGTGTTGAAGAGGCCAAGGATTTATTTCAATTTTGCTTGAAGTGGCCTAGTTCAACTAAGAACATCGAGGTTGAGATGGATTACATTGAGGCATAGATTGATAAGGCATCTGGTGCCTATGACCCTACAAATGATGTAGATGGATCCATAAGATTAGCAATTAAAAATATGCACATGAACAATTCTTCCAGTTGCAAGAACAAAGAGAAAAGATTATAGTGCAGTTTGGACAACTCAGAGACTTGGTGAATGCAAATTTCACACCCATATCCGGTTCTTTGAATAATGTGAAGAAAGCAATAAAGTTGAATCTGACACCTATTACTTCGGATGAAGGTGAAGAACTCCTCATGGAGTTTGAGTCTATGAACCACATGCTTGGGATAGCCAAGAAACATTGAGAGGACGATAAAAAGGAATGGTAGAAAACCCTTGCAAAATTACAGGTGTTATACACTTCTTCCAGTTCATCTATGCATATTTCTTTTCTATTTATGCATTTCAAATTCTATTGTATATATGCAGAAGGTAGTAGATAGTATACCAATGAAAATTTTGATCAATTTTGATGGATAACACTACTAGGGAAAAGTCAATTTTATTTTTTAAGAAGTTTATTACTCTCATGCATCTATGTATATATCAGTTAGGGGAAGTATGTGAGTAAGTCATGTATATATGAAAGGGGGAGAAAAAAAAGGAATAGCAAGTATATGTAAATGATGTCAAATGGGGAGAATTGAACATAAAATATGTGTGCACCCTTTGCCCTTGATGTCAAAGGGAGAGAGTAGTTTGGAGAATACATGGAGAAGAGTTGATGCATGTTGCCATCAATGATAAATGGGGAGATTTTTGGGAGTTTGAGGAGATTATCATTGGTATGGTCATTGACAACATAAGCATGATCATATACAGTATTGTCATTGATGTCAACATTGTGGTTTGATGTGAAGATTGATGTATAGTTGGTTGGTGAAGCTTAAGTGATTGAGATGATGGTAATCCGACATGGATATGTAGTGGTTTTTCTCTAGTGCAAAAAAAATATGTTAAATATTTGATTAAGTCCATAAAATAGTTTTCAATGTATAGAGCATCCTTTTTGATCCACATTGGTTCAACTTGAAGTATTTTATTCTACGGTTCTAAGGAAATTTGACTAGGGGTATTTTATTCTGTGGTTCTTAGGAAATTTTGGTATGTGTTGGAGGACCTTAAATCCAAAATTTTGAATATCTTTATGTCCTTCAGTGCAAAAGTTATGGTTGACAGAATATCGAGTTTTCCAACAATAGTGTTGCCAATGCAAAGTGTATATTTGGAATGGCCCACATTCCATTGTGGACTAATATTTTGTTATGTGGATTTGAGGGAGTGTTTACATGTGTCAAAATGGTGTGTAGTCCAAGTAGCGTGTGTTTTGGAGGTCCATGTGTCCGTTTATGGATAATCAGTTGGTGTATTTTAGTGTTACTTCACCAGCGGTGTTGACCTAATATGTTTGGGGTTGTGTGGAGTGAAAAGACATGTTGATTGGTTATATGGGAGCTATTATAGGCCCATCTTGACCTATTTTGATGTGTTACAAGTTTTTTATTAAGACACAAAGCATGTATAGTTTGATCTTTAGATGTCAAGTTATGTTATGCATGATACATCTAATTAGGCCAGCCTAATTGATGTTGCAAGTGTTTGTGGATGTAAAGGGTATATATGTAAGATCATTTTCGATATTGTAGAGATGTGATATGTACTATATAAAAGGAGTGATGTGAATTCCTAAGTAGAGCATGCGAATGTGATGTGAATGTAAAGTAGAGAAGAGTGTAGAAGTTGTGTAGTATGAAGTGTGTTGATTCAATATATTGAGCTCTAATGGAATTGTATTTCCTGCATATTGTAGATGCATTTGTAGCAGTTCAAATTTTGGAAGTGAGTCACCCCTCTCTTCCATTTCTCTTATTCTATAAATAATGAGTCCTCCAAATATTGAGTCCAAAAGACAGTGAGTCATTATGTAATATGTTATGACCGGTTATAATATATTGTGAGCTAATCCTCATTGTGGTTTTTCCCTTTTTGGATTTTCCACGTAAAAATCTGGTGTTCATCAGTGTTATGTTCTTTGATGATTTTTTCATGGTTTCTTTCCTTACTGCAAATTGAATATGGTGAGTGGAATGAATTTTTATATGTTTAAGTGGTTTTAGAGAATACAGATTCACCCCCCTCTTAGTATTTCGGGTGTTCAACAACATGCTTAGTGGTATTTTCTAATTCATCATTTGCCATTATGATTTTACCTAAAAAACTCTTGGGGTTATTTGTATGGATGGTTTTACAAGTGATTCTTTGGGGAAATATGCATATACTATTAGGGATTTCTAGAAATAGGGGTTATGCATGTGCTTGCAATTTTTACCTAGTGACAACTTGTGAGATTGATTGGAATTATTCTTATTCTACGATAATAGATCACTTGTATGCCCTGATACTTTGACTACATATTCTTGGGTTGCAAAATCTTGTATTGTTGTAGGAATCTTAATTGGGGAAATTATTGCTTGATTGCCTCATTTGTTCTAAAGGAATCTTCTAAAATGGTCTCTTTTATGTTGCATGCAATATCCAAGGTTTAAGTGCCTTCTATTGCACAAAGTTAGCAAATAGTTTTTTGGAAACTTATGCTTGGTTACTATTCATAACATGCAAAGTAACAAACTTAAATCTAAGGAAAGAAAAAAAACTATTTCAAAACCCTAAAGCTTCTAAAGCTTGTCATCTTCCTTAACAACAATGTCACAAATTTCAAGTGCTATCAACTCCTAATAAACTCGATGCAACTAAGGCTTGCATACAACCTAATAGATACTCTTATCCCTAATGAATTAACCAATTGAGTTGTGATGCACTACATTTATTTATCAACCATGTATGATGGTGATATTGTATATACAACAATAGATTTATGAGAATTAGAATACTAGAGTCATGTATAGTAGAGAAATTCTACTTTTACAAAATAAGGAAATAAATACAATTATATAATAAGAAATCTATCTTATAGACTCTTTTAAATAATTTGAAACTACACAATGATTACTAGAATTTTATGGTGGATGTTGCAAATTAATTGATACCGACTGTAATGAATCAATAACAAACAAATATTAAGAATCTATGCTAATCAAATAAAGGTTTAGTTACAATCTAGCTCAAGTGGGACTTTGTTTGGATTAATTATTCCCTTCTCTTTTCCCTTATTGAACTATTATCAAATCAACACATCATATGACTCATAATATTGAAAGAAGCAAAATGATATGGTAGAAAATTTATATTCAAATTATTTTCTTAAATATAATACACACATCTAGAATTTATTGTGTCCCTAGATATGTTAGATTACTCAATATATATGCATCTATCATTACTTTATACGTTTATTGATTCCCATGACTAGTGCTACACTTGTACAATCACTTCCACCATATAAGGGAAGGACTTATTTTTAGAAAGATAAATGAAGCTAGGAAAATAATTTCAAAGTAACTAAAGAAGAACACTCCTACTAGGACTTTCCAATTTGTGCATGGAAAGAGCAAGTTATTTGAGGAATATGGAGATGAATAAATAGATCAATTTAGTTCTTCCATAATCCTTAATGGAGAAAAGGAATTATGCTATTTATTGAACCTCCTTCCCTTTTGTTAGAGAGGTTTGTCCTTGCCTACAAAGAAGACATTGTTACTATTGTATAGATGTAGGGAACCATGGATTTGGCTATAGGTTAGTACGTATTTATATATAGGTAACTATGCCTTTGGTTGTAGATGACTGGGCCTTTGACTATAAGTAATTGGATCTTTGACTACAAGTAACTGGTCCTTTGGCTACAAGTGCATTATTCTCAATTGTTGCATGCACAAAATTTAGTTCCATAGAAAACCCCCACTCTAAGATCATCATAATCATGATAACATGCCATATTATTTTTAAAATAAATATTTTAGAACACAACAATTCATTAAAATATCTTATAATTAACAAAGTGTTTTCATCTCAATATTAATAAAAGGTTTTGCTTTTAAGGTAGGAATGTTTGTAGAAATACACTTACAAACCTGGAAACATTATAAACAATAGATATAAATACAAGAATCGTCAATAATGAGTATGCCAGTATTTTATGCATTTATGGTTTCTTAACGTGAAGGGTGATAGGTGGAGAGGAATAATAAAATAGTGGGAATGCTTACATTTGAAGGTCGAGATTAGTGGTATGAGATGGTTACTTTTGGAAATTTTATTTTTTGGTAAGGAGAGAAGTGGAGAGGGATGGTAGGAAGGTACAAAAGTAGAGGACAATCCAACATCTTAATGGGGATTGAGATAGAAGTAGGCTTAAGAAGATAGGAATGAAAGGATAGGTAACTCCACCACTCCAAACACTTACACAAGAGCATGATATTTTGTATGCCTTCATACTCAAGATTCATGGGGGACTTGATTTCATGCCTAGGAGATGAAGGGGAAGGATTTGCACACAAAATGGGATCATCGAAAGCACAAGAGTCAAGAATTTGGAATTTCGGTCTATTGCAAGAGACATGAAAAGGGGACATGATATCTAGTATAATCCATTACATATATTTGGCTATCAATAACACTAGCATGAGGCACATTAGACATATCCTCAAAATTATCATTCAATTTATGAGAAAGATTAGTGCTAACAAGAAATTATATATTCACTAGTTTACAATTATGTATACTAAATTGCTACAAAATAGTAATATCATACTTACTTTGAATTAACCAAATATTTTTGTGTAACTAATCCTTATTTATTTCCATACTAAAAATATATTTGTAGCCCTCAAATATTTCATATCAAATATGCTATAAAGATAAATCTAAGATCCGTAATCACCATCTTGATGTTACTAGTAAACATGTCATCCACATACAATATAATGATTATAATCTTATCAATAATTTTAATATAAACACAATGATCCTCTTTGCTCCTAATATAACTCAAACTCAATGTGAAAACATTAAAATTTTGGTACCACATCTTATGTAACTATTTCAAACCATACAATGTTTTAACCTATAAAATGAATTTTCCTTCCCGTCACAAGCAAAAATGTTAGGTTGTCACCTATAAATATCCTCCTCCAAATCCCCATGCAAGAAAGTGGTTTTAATATCTATTTTCTCAATCTCAAAATCACAAGCAACAATAATAGGTAATAGGAATTGAATATAAGTTAGCAATAGGACAAAAATAATAATTGAAATCAACTCCTCTTCTCCAAGAACATCCCTTGTCCACTAGTACTTGGCTTTGTACCACTCTAACCAACCATCTACAATAATTTTATTTTTATACACCCACTTGCAACCAATGGTCTTTCTTCCGTTGTAAAAACTAATAAGATCCCAAGTGTCACAACTATCCAAGGCCATCATCTCCTTCTACATGGTTTACATTCAAGAGTCACTATCTTTTAATGAAGAGGCTCCTTGAAATATTTAATTTCATTGTTAGTAATCAATAAAATAAATAAACAACATAAATATGGTGGGTTATACCTATCAATTAGAGTTTTTTGTCTTGTGGACCTCCTTAATGTAAAAGTAAGGGGCTTTGTTTGTTCTTTTATATGCTCATCGTGCACATCCTAATCTAAACAATCATCTAAACCTTCTTTTGCTCCATTTTTTAATCCACTCTTTTCAATGTATGCATCTTTCTATTCTCAACTTTAGTCTCATATTGCACTATTTTTGTCCCATATTTTTTCTTTTATTGTTCTAGACTCAAAAAATCTCCTAAACTCCTGAAAAATGACATCTCTAGAGAAAAATTGGGTTAGAGGATTCTAAAGCTGATAACCTTTTACATTCTCACCATAAACTATTAAGATGCAATTTTTAGCTTTTAGATCCAATTCACATCACTTTACTAGAGGAACATGAAAAAATCCTCTCAACTAAAAACCCTTAAATATGAAATAAAAGGATTTTTATACATCCACACTTCATAAGTAGTTTTATTAACAAGAGTTAGGAAAGGATATATATTAATAAAAGAACTAGTACTTATAGCCTCTTCCCAAAAGAAATGATAAATTTGTACCACTCAACATACTTCTACATTTTTTTTGAAATGAACGCTCTGCAACAAATGTGTTTGGGTGGGATTGAGCGCCGCCAAGGATTTTTGAAATCCTCAGATTTGGGCGACGAAGGTGATGGGGATCCTGCCGTGGATGACCATGTTGCACTGCTAGTTTTTGTTGTGCCAGTTGTTGTTGCTAGGCCATGGCGTTTGGATCTTGTGGATATCGATGGTGGCAGAGTTAAGGTTGATGATGCTTTTCCTTTCTTTTCTCAGGTGTTTGATCTGCAGTGTGCGTTGTTTCCGGTAGTTGCTCTGCAATGTGCGTTGGTTTTGGAGCATCCCATCTCTGTGGGGTTTTCATGCTTGCCTTTGTTGGGGAAGTTGGATCCTGGGGATGGGGTTCTTGTTTTCAAGTTTCTTTTTATTGACTACTTGGAAGGAATTCGATGGAGAATGTTGGTGGTGGTTCCTAGTGTCTAAGAAGGTGGGGTGCTATGTGCCCTTCGGGCCTGGGCTATCTTTGACCCAGGCATCTCTTTGTTGATGGCCATGCTGTCTGGGTGTGTTTTGCTACTCTTTGTGACTTATCTCTTTGCTGCTTTGGAGGTGTTCTTTGCTTTTTTGTGGGCAATATTTTACTTCTCCTTGGTGGGGATTGGTGCTCTATTGAGGTTTGGAGGCCTTTTGGTTTCATTTTTCTGTGATGGAGCCTCTCTAGGACTTAGCTATTGTCCTTTGGCTGTGTTTCTTGGGGGGGTGCTCATCTAATCTCTGTCTTTTGGTTTTGCGATTGTGGTCTCTCCATTGTTTGGGCTCGAGTACTACAGTGAGATTCTTTCTTGAGAATGCTTGTGGGCTACCTTTCTCCTCAGTGGGGTGGATGTGCTCTAGTGTGGTGTTGCAACCCCTATTTCTCCTTGATGGGGACTTGGGTTTTGTGGTAGTTGGTGGTGTTTTGGTGCTCTGCTCTTCACTGGAGATGGGGGTCTTGCTCTGATCTCTCTTGTTTTCCTTTCCTTTGGTGCTTGTGCTTGACTGGTGGTGCCCTAAGTCTTCTAGAGTCTCTGGTGTGTCCTCTTTGACTACTAGTTTGAGGAGAGTGGGTTCTTTTTGTAAGTTTCCTTGGTGGTTTAGAAGACCCTACCCTATTTTTATGTGGTGGGTTTTGTGCTTCAGAGAGGCTTCTTGGTCAGTGGAAGTGGTTGTTTTGGTGCTTGGTTGGGGGAGAGAACTTTGCCCAGTTGGGGTGTTGTTTGCCTCTCTCTCACTTACCTGCTACTATGGCGTGGCTTGGAGATGCCTTATTCCCTTTGTGGGCTTTTTTTTCCTAGGAAGGGTTCCTTTGTGGCTTGCTATGGGTGTTATGTTTGTGGGGGTTCCCTTGGTTTGCTAGTTGCCCCTTGTGATGGATGGCACTTTTTCTAAGGAAGGATTTGATGGTTATATAGTGTTTTGGAGTGATTAGGTTGTTGGTTGGGAGGTTGTTGTTGTCCTTCTTGTTGTTCCTTTTGTCTAGATGCCTTGGGAGGAGGTGTTTTCCTATTCTACTAGAGTTCTTGCTTGCTACAATACTCTACAAACATTGTATTCAATAGAGGTGAATATTGCTCCTATTAAGGTGGAGCCCTCTCTTATTGAGGTGGAGTTGGAGGTTATAGAGATGGTGGGAAGTGCTTCTCTCCTTTGTTCATCCCTATCGAGGTGTTGCGCACTTGCTCTCAAGGGAGGTCTCTTCGGTAGTTCTAGGCCCCACTTCTTCCTCTCCTATAGAGGGGAGCCCCAACCCTTTAAGGTGGTTTCGGGGTTGGTGTCTAGTTGGTTGGTGCAATTTGAAGAACATATCTCTACAACAATTTGTGATCCTTACCCCTATTGTGGTGTGGATATGTTAGGCTTAGTTTTGACTAATTTGAGTGGAAGGTCTGCTGCAGTACAATTGTTGCAGGTGATTTGTGTTCTGGTTGTTTCAAGCAATCTTTTAGGGCTTAATTTCTTTGTACTTGACTTCAGATTGTTGTTTGTCCTAAGGTTTATGTCACTCTTGATTTTGGTGCCTGGAATGGGTTGTTAGTCTATCTGACTTTGGATTGCTATTGGTTCTGAGTGTTCTATCACTCTTGGTTATCTAGTGACCAGGTGTTGTTTGTTATTCTGTCGTGTTATTGCAGTGTTTCTGTTGTTTCTTTGTTTAGTTGGAAAAGTTTGAGACTTTGTTGTTTGAAAGTGTCCTTTTCTTAGCTCTGTAAAAGGTTCTTGGTCCTTTCAAAACCTTGCTTACCTTATCAAAAACATACTTCTACCTCTTTCCATTAAATTTTAGTTCATTCTTTCTGTAACCCCATTTTTTGGGGTGTTCAAGGTGTAATATGTTGTCAAACTATATTTTCATGCTTACACAACTCATCAAATTCCTTGGAGAAATATTCACCACCATTCTCATATCATCACACCTTTTTTTTTATGTTTTTTTTTCAACTAAGGATTTAAATTCCTTAAACTCATTGAAACCTTCATATTTAACACATAAAATAAATCCAATTTTACCTAGAATCATCATCAATGAATGAGACATGATAATGATATTTCCATAGAACTTATGTCCAATAGAGAAAAAACATCTAAATGCATTATTTCCAATAATATATTTGCCTTATAGCTTCTAATAGGAAATGAAAATATATTTTATTTACCAAAAACATAGTTCTCACAAAAATCATTTTAACCAATTGAATAATTAGACAAATTTCAACCAATTTTTATTAGTAAGGGTCCTAACACCTTTTTCACTTATGTGATCCAAATGCTACTATCACAACATATATGCATTTTAGACTTACCAATCACACTGGTGGAATTACAAAGTGTGAAGGAATTTAACCTAAACAAAGTCTCAATTTGATATCCCTGAACTACCATGTTCCCTCTCACAAACATATAATCAAACTTACTAAATTTCATGTACACACCAAAACAATTCAACTTGGATATAAAAAGTAAGTTTCTTGCAAGTTAATTCAACTTTGATGGATATAGAAAGTAAGCTTTACAATAGTCTTGGAATATGCAAAATATTATCAATGGTTTTAGCCTTTCTATCATTCAAACACAACTGTACCTTTACCTTACCAATAATATACTTAGTATTATTGTCTCTAAGGAAAATTACTCCTCCATTATAAGCTATATAATTTGAAAACCACTCCTTGTGAGGAGTAGTAGGAGAAACCTAAAACAATGGGCCAAGCATAATCAAGAACAGTGTTAGAAAAAATAAATAAAGCATCATTATTATTCTTCTTGGTTTTTCATTCTTTCTTCACATGCCCTCTCTTCCCATGGTTCCAACACTTTACTCTACCTTTCCTTGGGTTCTTTTACCATCCTTTTGATTCAAATATATCCTTCTTCACATCCCCCTCAGACCCTCATTTTTCCTTGGGAATTCCTTAAACATGTAGGATATCCTTTAAGCCATCATTTATTGATCTTCTTCTCATCTCATTTGAAAGAAAAGTATAAAGGGACTATCCATTTTGATTTCTACACTACCACCAATAATGGAAACAAATAATTTTTTCTAAGATGCCAGTAAAGATAAAAATAGTAAGATTCATTTATCTTCTTCTTCTAACATAACATCTACTAAAATAACTTAACTAAAAATCAAATTAAAATCCTTCAAATGATTTGCAACCAAATCACTATCTTTCATTTTCAAAGAATATAATAATTTTTTTAGATACAATACATTTGTTAGATAGTTTCTTACATACCATTGATCATCTGCCATTGCTTGTATGCAAATGTCTCTTCAAAGACATTCAAGAGGAAAATATGCAAGACACAACCAAACAGTTCCCCGTGCTTCTTGTCCAACTTCAACTAATATTCATTAGGCATTTTGGATGGATTTGTTTCATTTGCAACTAGCACCCACTAATCTCTTTCCTTAAAAATTTCTTCCATATTTAGATTCTACATCTTATATCTAGTGACATTGAATTTTTTAATATCCACATGGGAGGTAAAGGCTAAATAGTTCCACACAATACAAATGCTCACAATATAACCAAAAATGTTCAACATTTAACAAAAAGGCATTCCCCTCTATACAAAATCGTTAGCTCCGATACCAAACATTGAGAAACAAGGTGAAACTACTATAACAAAATCCTCTACAAAGTGTATTGGAAATCTAAAATTGATTTCTTTATCCATGATTACTATAAATAATATTATGTATATGAATTAATCAACAATAATAATAAAATTAGCAAATCATATAGTCACAAGATTTGCTTGGAGAAATACTTTTGAAAAAATAAATTTCCAAAGAAAGAGAACAAATATGTATTAATCTTTGATATACATGATACAATACCAACACATTAACACTTTACACTTTGACTACACATGTACCTATAAAAACCAATTGTACAACTATTTTCTCATACCTCCAATATGTAGGAAAAGAGAGAGGCAAAAATTGTAAATGGTTGTACCAAAACCATGGTATCATGAAAAGACTCCACACCCACCTTGGAAAGTATCTTTCAATAATAGTAAATCAAATCAATTACTTCACATGGGTGTCACATTGGATCAATCAATGAGTCAACCCAAATAGAAAATGTAATCACAAAAGCACTCTTGATGAATAATTATTTGACAACTCAAATCCTCAACTCTAGCACTCCATTTTGGAGTCCACTCACTCATGTGGACCCCATCTATCATAAAAAGATTCTCCACTTATTTCTTTGGTGCCTAGGAATGTGAAAGTTCCTTAAATTTCCTTGAAGTCGATAGTAACAACCACCATTGTGCTCCACCTCCTTCATGAATGCATATGACAACAAATGCCAAGAATTTAGGGGGAATTAAATTATAATTTATTTCTCCAATTACACTTGAGACATCTAAGTACACCTTCTAAAAGTGATGAAGATATATAAAATATGCATAGTATTTCAAGATAAATGACACCTTAATTCTAACATATTTGGGCCCTCCTTTGTACCATAAACAGAGGCATTAGGTTGTTAGAAAGGTCTTCCCTTTTTCTACCATATTTTTACATTAGTCTTCTATAGTTGATTTGAGGATAAAATCCCTTGAATCTTGAAACTAGAGAACAAAACCACTTTGGATCCCTTCAACAATCCCATTCAAGTGTCTTAATTGTATTGAAGATAATTCTCTTTCTCCATTTTTTGAAAGTGTTTGGTTTCCTATCTAGCTGGACATAGTACACAATCAATCAATTTTGGATGGTTGTTTGTGATGCAAATTGAACCTTTGTTCATGCACATGAATCTCCAAATGTGAACTGATGCAAATCAAACCTCTATTCTTGCACTCATGTCTCCAAATGTTATAGGTCCCTTCTCAGCTTAATCACATAACACCCTGCAGCCAAAAGACTAAACATACGCACAACATTTTGTTCAACAAAATAGATATGAAGTAAATCCCATTAGCTTAAATTGCAAAACACATAGACGGAAAGAACATGGATGGACGCTGGAGCCATGGAAATAGAAAAAAATCATTAGAAACAAGATTCGTATCATTCATAGTTTGAAGAAATGAAGAGTCATTTTCCTCCTAACATGCATATCCTCCCCTCCAAAGAAAATCTAAAACTCCCCAATTAAAGGAGAAGTAAAAACCAAAAAGGAACACACGAACCCCAAAAAAAATAAACTGACAAAATCAACCGTTATGTATCTGCTTATCTGGGAAAGATCCAATGGTTACATCATCTTACTTACCTTTAAAAAGGTTTGAACCTCCTGGTTAAGAAAAATCAATTTGCATTACCACATGCGGTCTAGTCCTCAAGGTATTATCTTTGGATTCCTTGGCACAAATTGAGCTATCATCCAAGCTTCCAACCCATGTTTTCTAGGGACAAGAGTCTAATGTCGATTCCACCATTTAGTTGGACTGATAAAAGTAGGAAAAGTCCCCAAATCAAAACCAATATAATAATCACTATTGCAATCATTAGTTGACTTGAAACTATTTCCCTTGCTCCAATCACACTTCACATCGCTCCTCTTAGACTGGGTAAGGCAATTACTTTGGACTGAACCTTGAATCACATTCTTGGAAGATCTTTGATGATTGTGCTAATACTCCCACAACTCACTATCTCCTTGAAAATGAAGGTCATCGTCAACTGAAACTTCAACACCTATTTCTTGAGGCACACACGTAATCTTGTTAGTTGAATCACGTTGCAGCTCTACATCCATTTTTGGTTGCATTTCATTCTTCAAATCATTTACCTCTTTTTCTCGTAGATTTTCCTCCAACTCTCTTGGTGGAGCTAGAATTTGGTTTTTTTCTTCAAGCTCGAACTTGGCTTTTGCTAGAAGAGACAAAGCTGCCACTTTAGATGCTCCTTCCTCTTTCCATGGTTTTAAGAGTGTTTTCCTTCCTTCATGTTGGACCTCATAGGTGTTCTCTCTACCTTCATGGATTACATTTCGATCATATTTCCAAGGTCTACCCAACAACAAATGGAAAGCATCCATTGGTACCACATCACAAAGCACTTCATCCACATATGGACCAATTTTGAAGGCAACAAGGCAAGATTTATCCACAAGTACACTATGGTATTTTTTTAACCAGGAAATATTATAGGGATTAGATTTTGGAATACAAGCAAGTTAAAGTTTGTTAACCATCTCTATACTCACTAGATTATCAATAGATCCACTATCTATGATCACCTTACATACCTTGTCCTTACATTTGCATTTTGTTCAAAAGATGTTCTTCCTCTTCCAATCAACTTTAAGTGATTCTTTGTCTCCAGATATCCAAGTTCTTCTCAATATCAAGTTCTCTCCTGACTCAGCTTCAACTTCTTCTATCCAAGCTTCTTCCTCTTGGGAAACCATCACCCTTTTGGGGATTTGAGGACAATCTATAGCCTTGTGGGCTTCATCACAAATAAAAGACTTCATGGGCTTCCACTCTCTAGGAGGTAGTTTTCCTTGTCCTCTACCTCTAAAGCCTCCCTTTCCTTTGAAGTCTGTCTTCACATTCTTGCCTTCTTTTGACTCTTCACTTATGGTAGTTTCCAAAGAAACCTCTTTCTCTCTATTTTGTTTACTATCACCCCTTTTACTCACTATTTTGTTTTTCTAGTCTAGTTTCTCTTCTGCCTTTAAGGCATATTCATAAGCTTCATCCATCATAGATACTTTCAACAATGCAAGCTCATCTTGAAGTTGAAATTTTAGTCCATTGGCATACCTAGCTGCTATTATCCCTTCACTTTCTTGTATATCTATTCGAATTTGAAGCCTCATGAACTGTTCAGTATACACCTGCACTAATTGATCCTTTTGTTTTAGATTTTTAAATTATTTAAACAATTTTTTTTAGTAATTGAAGGGAAAACCTGAGGTCTCAAACATTTCAGTATCTCAGGCCAAAGCCTAATCTTATTTTTCCCTTATTTTCTTTGCAAAATCTGTACGTTCTCCCACCACAGGGTTGCATGCGACTTCAACTTAGATGCAAAATTTTTCACTCTTTTCGGATCATCCTCATCAACATCCACCATGTCGAAGTATTTCTCCAATTCTTGGACCCAACCAAAAAATCCTTTGGGTGAAGCTCACCCTTAAAATCAGAAATATCAACCTTTATCTTAGAACTCTAGTTTTTTAAGGCTTCAATAAGCCTCTCCATAGGGTCTACAACATTAGCAACATTCTTACAAAGGTCAGCATTTCTCCTACCCCTCCTCCCGCAATTTACATGGACTCCCCTTTGGGCCATTGTTAATTGCTCTGATACCAAAAACTGATGCAGATTGAACCTTTATTCCTGCACCCGAATCTCCAAATGTGAACTGATGCAGATCAAACCTCTATTCCTGCACCTGAGTTTCCAAATGTTTTAGGTCCCTTCTTAGCTTAACCCTATAACAACCTATAGCCAAACGACTAAACATACGCACAACCTTTTGTTCAACAAAATAGATATGAAGTCAATCCCATTAGCTTGAATTGCAAAACACGTAGAAGGACACAATTGGGATGGACATTGGAGCCATGGAAATAGAAAACTTTCATTAAAAACAAGACCAAAAAGTTTCATATCATTCACAGTTTGAAGGAATGAAGTTTCATTTTCCTCCTAACATGTAGATTTTCCCCTCTAAAGAAAAGCCAAAAATCCCCAATTAAAGGAGAAGGTAAAACCAACGAAGAAAACAACCTAGATAGACTATCGACACCCCAAAAAGGAACACACGGACCCAAAAAAAATTAGACTAACAAAATCAACCATTACGTATTTTCCCATCTGGGAAAAATTCGGCAATTACATCAGTTTGTGTCATCGCATACGTAGTAGTTTTGATATGGTAGTGTATACACCTAAAATCGGTCAAGATAATTAATTAATTAAATACAAGTTATTTAATTAATGGAACCCTTTAATTCGTCTACATATAAATAAATTCTAAATTTATTTATATAGTTCATACCTTCTAATTCTTCCATCTTAATTCATATTCCTCTAATTTTAATTAAATAAACAAATGTCAATAGTTTGTTTTATTTAATTAATATTTTCTCACTAAATTTAAATTCCCAATTTGAATTTAGGCACATGTCTCCAACTTCTCCTCTTGCCACCTCATCAAGTGTCACATGTATTTAAATATGTCTAATATTTAAATGGGAATTATCCTCAACCAATTCCAAAACAAACTTTGGACGCTTGGCTCTCTCCATCATTTCATTCTCCCTCACACTTGGCATGGTGCTCTCTTAAAGGGAACATCCTCCATGATTCCCTCTAACTTCTTACTTCTCCACCGTTCATCTCTCCAGCTGAAATCTTGACCGTTGGTTGTTGCCACATCATTTTATGCCTTGGAAATCCTATAAATACAAGCCCATTTTATAGCATTTGACATCCCATCCTTGAGAAAACTTACTATGCAGAAATTTTGTGAGAGCATTTTAGCATTTAAAGCATTTGAGCATTTAGAGCATTTTAGCATTTAGAAATTTTCATTGTTAAAGCATTTTAGTTTAGAATCATGGCTTGGTTTCATAGCTGCATTTTCATTATCATTTTAGTTTTTATACAACATTTGTATCATAGTCTTTAGCATCATATCCATTATCATATCACCATTATCATTTACAACAACATTTATTATCATAGCATCATAGCATTATCATACAACTTATCAAATCATGTAGGGATTAAGTTTCTTGCATTTACAACATTCATTCCCTAGGTTGTCATTCTGAAAGTCATAGTGCAAGCAAAATTTGAGAGCCATTATGATTCAAGGAATCCTTAGAGATAGGAAACAATGGAATGGTTCTAGTGATTGATTGTGTTTTGAATTTGACTAATTCTGTGATTTAAATCTCTATTGTAATACTTTTCATTGGGTTTGTGTGTTTTATTATTCCTTTACTCACATTGCACAAATTCACACAACACATTTTGGCGCCCACTGTGGGGCCTAGCTCCTTTTTATTAACGTTTTCTGGAAAGTTGTTTTATAGATTATGGACGTGACACTCTATGTAGCGCATCCATGATTTCTTTTGGCACATACGAAAAATATTTCAGCACATCCAGTTCCTGTTATGGTGCATCCAGAACACCTTTCAACACATCCGGTTCCTATTATGGTGCACACAAGGCATCTTTCGATGCATTCAGGGGGTCTTTCAGCACATTCGGTTTACATTTTAGCACATTAAGTAGTTTTTATAGTGCATTCGATAGTTCTTTTAGCGCACATAAGTGATCTTTTAGCACATCTAATGTCTGTTTTAGCACATCTGGTTAATTTTGTAGAAATTCAAAATTCTGTGAACTGACTTATATTTTCTGTGTTGTAAGTGCTTAACACGCTGGTCAAAG
Organism: Sequoia sempervirens; assembly: GCA_007258455.2. Classification (NCBI taxonomy): domain Eukaryota; kingdom Viridiplantae; phylum Streptophyta; class Pinopsida; order Cupressales; family Cupressaceae; genus Sequoia; species Sequoia sempervirens. Next base: position 47,141,763 of record VDFB02000007.1, read on the forward strand.
ACAATGATATCAAACTACTGATGATGTTTGCAGAGGTTGGAGCTTTTATTGTCTTCTTTTAATTAAATTAGGAACCTAGTTTAATTAGAAGGTTAAAGAACCCCTTCTCTACTGTGCTTGAAGTGATAGGCCTATGCTCTCCGCTTAACTGGGTGACCAAAATTCTAGACTCACTATTTTATGCTTTGTTAACACCTTTAGAAGGACTGCTGTAGTGGGAAAAAGTACTCACCCTACAAGAACGACCTAAGTGGGAACAACTAAAGCCAATTTTTTTGACCTTCTATAATCAAAAGCGGATTCGGGGAAAGTCTGCAATTTGACAATGTGTGCAAGATAACCATCCCCAAAGCCTTTGTTCTAAAGGTTGGGAGGTCTCCTGAGGGAGTTTATCTATTTTTCGCACCGAATGGAAACCCTTATTATGAACCTTAGTGTAGAAGCCAACCAGGTCAGTCTCCGAACACTTCTAATATCACAGTGCAAGGGGAGCGAAGAATCTGCCCCCAAGATACTCACCATATAACCATCAGGGATTACTGGTCAAAGGTGGAGGATTCAACCTTGGTTAAGACCCGAGAAAGGAAAAACCACGGGCGCCCTCTAGGGGGTGACATGGCTGTGTGAGCTGACATGGTTCTAAGATGTGGGTTGTGGTATTTTAAGTGACCCTTGAGATTAGAAAAGTGCTTGAATTGTCCTCTCTTGTGTTATACTTGTGGAAATCGAAGGAATTGGACCAAATTCTTGAATACACACTCAATGTTTAGTTCTTAGGTGGAAACAATTGTTTGACAACTTGCTGCTATGTTTGAGGTCATAATTCAAGAAATCATCTATTTAAAGAATTTAATTCCCATAATTCACAAACTAGAAACCAAGCAAAAATCATTGTTCAGAAAAGCATGCCTTGGAAACATTCAGATTCATAGATTAAAAAGCAGAATAACCAGACAGACTTGCAAAAATATTGAACATTTCTAGATTAGCGCATACCCCCTCTGTTTTAGTGCTTTCACTGCATTTTATAGCACATATAGGTCATTTTCCAGTGCGTCCATATCATCTTTTAGCACATTGAGTCCATTTTTCGGTGCATATTGGGTACAGTCTGACACATTTGAGTCATTGTCCAGCGCATCTAGTCCATTTTCCAATGCATTTCTTCCATCTTTCAGTGCATTCGCAAACCCTTTTAGCGCATTCACCTACAAAATACCAAGTTAAAATCACATACCTAGGGGCAGTCTAACACATCACTAGATTTTTTTGGTGCATATAGTCCATTTTCTGGTACATCTGAGTCATCTTCCAGGGCATTGAGTCCAACTTTTAGCACATTTAGTACATTCTCCAGTGCATTTGGTCCTTTGTTTAGCGCATTGGGTCCTTTTTCTGGCGCATCTTGGGTACAGTCTAGCTCATCCATGCCATTTTCTAGCGCATCTGTGCAATCTTTTAGCACATACATACCCTATTTTAGCGCATACAGTAAATTCAAAACCAGAGAGCTAAATTCCCTGTCTTTTCATCAGTTTGAACCAGAATTAAGGATATTTTCCATAACAAAAATATTCCTCAGTCATACCAATGCTTTAAACTTGTTGAAACTGACCTTTACAAGTGAAATTCTTCAAACTAAACCAAGATCTAACACCTTACAGTTCCTAAACATCAAACACAGCTCTGATTGTTAAGCTAAGTTTCATCATTAGGATTTGCAATCCTTTCATCACAGAAAAAATGTTGTATAATTAGATTCAACTTAGTCTCATCAATAGAATTCGTCATTCTATTTGACTTAGTTTTTATCCTTGGCACTCCTCTAAACAAAGATCAAAGTTTAGTCAAATTATAACACTTGTATTCTCGTTCAAACAAGATCACAAAAGCAGAAACTCAAAGAAAAAGAACTTGAAACTCAAAACACCATGGCTAAGGCTGAAGAAAATCCTTTCCATAAAATCCATTAATCTAAAGGTGAGGAAATAACTAAGGAAGACATCCAACATGCTCAACAAGATCCAAATTTCCACAAGTTCCTAGAAAATATTTTTTAAAGAGATAGGGAAAAATACTTCTTAATGCTAGCTAATCAAGGTATCAAACTTCCACATGACTTTGATGTTAATCAATTGAAAGCACCTCCTAAAAAGACTAAAAATGATCCATCAAATACAGATCCAGTGGTTGCCTTAACTCATCAAATGAAAAACCTCCAACAACATATTCAAGATATGCAAAGAGGAACCTCAAAAAGATACTTGATACAAGACATTTTCCCCTATACTTTTGATCAATCTGTTAACATGATTCCTTTCCCCAAACATTGTGAATTCCCAAAGTATGATAAATACAATGGTAAAACAGATCTAATAGATCATGTAAGGGAATTTCAAACCATGAGTCTTGAATTTGCACTTGAAGATAATTTTTTGATGAGATTGTTTCCACAAAGCCTAGGTGGACAATGCATGGAATGGTTCTCCAAACTTGTACCACCAATTAAAACCTTTGAAGAGATGGTTAATAAATTTATCACCCAATACTCCTACAACATCCAACACGAGATAACAATGAAAGACATTTGCAATAAAAAATAGAAAAAGGGTGAATCATTCCTCATATTCTTGCAAAGATGGAGAAGATTGTTTGCAAGATATTCTCGTCCCATACTTGAAAAGGAAACGATGGAAATATTCATTAACAATCTAAATGATGAGATGAGCTATAGACTTGAATTGAAATGCCCACCTACCTTTGAGAAATTGATTGAAAATAGAATCAAAATCGAAGAAGCTTTGGTCAAGATAGGAGTCATAAAAATTTACAATGAAAACAACTCAACAAGCTCCTCTAATAATTACAACAATAATGATAAACCAAAGTTTTGGAAAAGAAACAAGAATGCTAGTAACAATGATGCTTTAGTTGAAACACAAAATGCAAAACTAGTATTTAACTTGACAACAACTGCCACCAAGACCAATCAAAACAACAATCCAAACAATGTTGAATCTAGACCACCACCATATTGAACATCCTCAAATTGAACAAGATTCACACCTTTGGGATAGTCATTGGAATCAACATTAAAGGAACTTCTTACAGCTAAGGTTATAACATTACTAGAAGCAAGAGATTGGGAACCAAGAGTTAAACCTTCATGGTGGAATGATGCACATTATTGTGACTTTCACAGAAACAAAGGACACAAGACAAATTATTGCATTCAGCTGAAAACTTTGATGCAAAATTTGATTGATAACAAGACAATATTTGTGGAAGGACCCCAAAGAAATGCTAATCATGGAGCATTCAAGAATCCTTTACCAAACTATGAAAATGGGGAGTCCTCTTCATCAAACACCAAAGGGAAAAATGTATACTATGTTTATGATTCTACCATTCATTATGTTGAGGTAGTTGAAGATCAAACTAGGGATATTGAAATTAAGGGCCAAAGAAACATTGTTATAGCTGAAAATCATCACCATGACACCAACACCAAATCACATCAAATCGATGATAGCATACCAATCAGAGAATGTCAAACCAAGTATATCAAAATCAAGGGCCAAAAGGACATTATTGCAGCTGATAATTCAATTAATGACATCACAATTGAGCATGAACAAGGAATTGTTACAGCTGAAAGTCATCTTCATGACAACAACACCAAATTCCATCAAATTAATGACATTGTACCAATCAATTTGATCACAAACGTTGCTGCAAATGATAATCGGATCAATGTCATTAAAAACAGAGAAAAACAAGATCACCAACCAGTCAATGTAACCACAAGAGGGAAAGCCAAAGTAATATTGGAAGGAGCTACATCTAAAACACCCACTGCTGCCCCTGCAACACAATACAACATAGTTGATCAATTGCAGAAAATCACAGCTCAAATATCCATATTGGAACTCCTCAAAATTTCACCAGCTCACAAATAAATTCTAGAACAAGCTCTTGTAGCCACCACAGTACCAAATAATTTGGAAGTTTTCCAATTCCAAGCTATGGTGGGACACTTGACCACACCTCATTGCCTATCATTTTCTAAAAATGATGATGTATCAATCACCCATCCACATAATACTTCCCTACACATTGAGGTTTTAATTCACAAACATCAGGTCAAACATGTTCTAATAGATGGTGGAGCTGGCCTAAATATCTGTACTTTAAAACTTATCCGTGCACTTAGATATTCTGAAAATGCCATTGATTCTAGAAGAAAAATAACTATCAAAGCCTATGATGATGAAGAGAGATCCTCCCAAGGATTAATTGTGTTACCAATTCAAGTGGGATTGGTTGTAAAAGATATAATCTTCCAAGTGTTGGACAAGGAGTTGACATACAATATACTCTTGGGACATCCTTGGATTCATGAGATACAAGCAGTGCTGTCAACGTATCATCAGTGTTTGAAATTTCCTTTCAATGGGCAAGAGATCACCATTTCAGCTGATTCTAACAATCCACAATATTTCAACACACTCAAAACAACCCAAGAGACTTTTGTGCCACACAATAGGGAAGCTACAACTCCTAGTTCACCCAATAATGAAAGACAACTAAATTCCTTGTCAAAGTGGGTTGAGAAAAAGAACCAATCAAAGGATAAGGGTATCATTGATTCTACTCCATCAAGTAACGAAAGTCCATCAAATTCTTTGTCAAACCAGCCTGAGGAAAAGGTTTAGTCAAAAGACAAAGGCGTTGGTGATTTTACTCCCTCAAATCATGAAAGTCAACTAAATTCCTTATCAAAACAGGTTGAAAAGATCCAGTTAAAAGACAAAGGCGTGGGGAATATTCATTTGAGAAATCCTTATGTTTATCATAGTTACTACCTTCACCAAGATCCTATGGACAACCATCCACATCAAAACAACAATCCTCACAACCAACCATGCTCTTTGACGGTAAGTTTGTAAAAGCAGGCACCCTAGTGGATGAATCAAAAGACAAGGATGTTTTAAATTGGTTATACAAGGATGAAGAAGCATCACAAGCATCAACCTCCAATGTTTTAAGAAAACCATATGGTAAAGGTTTTACTATCCTAGAGAAGATGGGATATGATGGAAAGGGTCCTGTCAGCAAAAGAAAAGAGGGTATCATTGAACCAATTCATCCTATCATAACTAATGCCAAGGACAAAATAAGGCTAGGATATAGAGAAGAATCAAAAGTAGAAACTAGGAAAAAGGTTGTTGAATGAATCCTCCAATTGAGAGATAGCTCTGAAACAGATTCCAATGAGTATGGATGGGACTCCCTCTCTGAAGAATCTTGTCATGATAAAGAAATTGATGTGATACAAAGGTATGCACAAACACGTATGGAGGGACAAAGCTCGAGTTCTCAACCACTTGAATTTGGATCACAACATATCGATGACTCAAGTGAAGACGATCAGACTTCGAGCGAGATAGATACTTCGGAAGAGAGTAATATCATAGACCTCAATATTGCTATTGAACACTTTGACGATGTTTCCATCAGACACTCACCCTTTTGACCTTATCCAATTTGATGATTCCTTGCCATTAGTAGACCCTGAATTAATTGACTGGGACCAAACTGAGCTGCTTGGCATTCCCATCTTTCCAAACAATGACGCCATTGTGAACTTCCTTTGCTCTGATGATCCTGAAACATGTTCCACCAGTGAATCTCATAACGAAGCTTCAGACAAGGGGAGTGCCAAATCTTCTAGCTAAAAAATGAATATAAAAAATAGATCTAATGGTGAAAACCATTTAATGGCAGTATTAGATCAAGAAAAAGTAAAAATAAAGAGCACATCTTACGGTGAAAACCTCTCTGAGGCATCAAAAGATGGAAGATTTGACACTCTTCCTGAGCACTCTCATGAGAGATTTTCAATGCTGGTTGAACCCACACAATCCATCAACATTGGCACAAATGGAACAGTCAAGACCCTACATCAAGCAACATCCATGGCAGAGGAAGAAAAACCAAGCTTCATTAAATTCTTCAAAGAGAGACAAGTCAACTTTGCTTGGTCCTACGCTGATATGCCAGGCATAGATCCAGAGCTTATAATGCATCATTTATCACTACCACCTGGAGTTAAGCCAGTGAAGCAAAAGTTGAGAAAAATGCATCCACATATCGCCGTCTTGGTGAAAGCTGAATTGAAGAAGCTATTGGATGTAGGATTTATCCATCCTATTGATTATGCTAAATGGATATCAAACATTGTACCAGTTTCAAAAGCAAACCACAACATAAGGATATGTACAAATTTCAGAGACCTTAACAGGGCTTGTCTGAAAGATGAATTTCCTTTGCCTAACATTAACATCATCGTGGATTTGACAGTGGGTCATGCAATGTTATCAATTATGGACGAATTTGTCAGGTTACAATCAGATAAAAATAGCACCAGAGGATCAAGAGAAAACTGCTTTCACATGCCCATGGGGTACTTTTTGTTGGAACGTCATGCCTTTTGGGTTGAAGAATGTTGGGGCTACTTATCAACATGCGATGGCCACTATCTTTCATGACATGATGTACACCTTTATGGAGGATTACATAGATGATTTGTTGGAAAAATCATACACTAGAGAAGGACATCTAGAAATCCTAGACAAAATCTTCACTTGGTTGGAGAAATTCAATGTGAGGTTAAACCCCAAGAAATGTGTATTTGGCATGACATCAACTAAACTTTTAGGATATATTGTATCAGCTAAAGGCATTGAGGTGGATCTAGAAAAAGTCAAAGCCATCATGGAGATTCCTCCTCCTAAGAATATCAGTCAACTCAGATCTTTATAGGGATGATTCCAATCTATCAGGAGCTTCATCGCACAACTGGAAAATAAAACTCATCCCCTTAATCACTTGCTACACAAGAATGTTTCTTTCAAATGGGATGAAAAATGTGAAGCAAATTTTAATCAACTGAAGCAGTATTTGATGTCTCCACCAATACTGGTACAACCAATTGAAGGAAAACCATTATTACTCTACACAACAACAACAAAGGTATCTTTGGGCGCTCTACTAGCACAAGAAGATTTTGCGGGAAAAGAAAGGGCTATTTATTACATCAACATAATCTTAAATGGCTATGAGATCAACTACACATTTATTGAAAAATCTTGTCTGGCAGTAGTATTTGCTACTCAACAACTATGAGATTACATGTTGACCCACACCACCAAACTCATAGCAAAAATTGATCCATTAAAGTATTTACTCAGCAAATTTTCCCTGACAGGAAGACTAGCCAAATGGGTAATGATATTGAGCGAGTTTGACATTTAGTATGTGGAAAAAAAAGCAATCAAAGGCCAAGCCAGAGCGGATCAACTAGCTGAAACACCATTACAAGATGATCATCCCATGAACATTGAGTTTCCAAATGCAGATGTCCTTACAATGTCAAGACAACAATGGATGTTATACTTTGATGGATCTTACACGCAACATGGATCAGGTGCAGGAATCTTTTTTGTCACGCCTCAAGGACATATCATTCCAAAGTCTTACAGGTTAATGTTTCCTTGCACTAACGACTGAGTATGAAGTATTGATCTAGAATCAAAGTGGTAGTTGAATGAAAGATCATGGAGTTACAAGTCTATGGTGATTCCCAACTAGTCATAAATCAAGTGAATGACGACTACCAAAAAAAAGATGATAAATTGATGCCGTATAAAAGAATGGTTGATGTCTTCAAAAATTACTTTGTGGGGATCAAATTTGAGTATATTCATAGAGACAACAAAGCTGTCCGATGCTATGACGACCATCGCCTCTCTCCTCCAGATACTTGAAAAATGAGCTCGTTATGAGTTCATGGTGGAACAACTATTTAACCTTGCCTATGATAACCCTGAATCCCAAGTCATATACAATCTAGTAGAGGTTGAACCTTCTATCTATGGGAAGATCTACACCTATCTAAGAGACAACACCCTACCACTAGATCTATCTTGAAACTAGAAACGTAACTTTATTCGACAAGCAACTTGACATACCTTGATAGCTGATGTATTTATCGACGAGGTCTTGATGGTACTCTCCTTTGGTGTCTAGAACGTAATGAAGCTGAAACTGCTTTGCGCGAGGTTCATGAAGGTATTTATGGAACTCATTCAAGTGGAATAACTCTCGCTAAAAAAATCCTATGCTTGGAGTATTACTGGTCGAATATGGAAAATGAGTCATTTCAATTTGTCAAGAAGTGTCAGAAATGTCAAATCCATGGAAACCTGATACATGCACCAGCAAAAGAACTACAACCATTCGCATCAGCATGGCCTCTTTGTTAGTGGGGATTGGATCTTGTAGGTAAAATTCATCCACCTTCATCAAATGGACACAAGTTCATCATCACAGCCACGAAGTACTTTACGAAGTGGATTGAAGTTGTTCCTTTGACTACCATCACTGGAAAGTAAATTGCATCCTTTATCCTAAGCTACATCATCTGTCAGTATGGCATTCCTCAGTCCATTGTTATTGACAATGGCAGACCTTTCAAGAATCAGGATGTCCAAGAACTTTGTGAAAGGTTTCATATCCAACATCGATTTTCTACACCGTACTACCCTCAAGGAAACAACCAAGTAGAGGCCTCAAACAAAACCATCCTAAGAATCTTGTAGAAAGCTGTCAACGATGTTGGACGTGATTGGCACATACAACTAAACCCTACTTTGTGGGCTTATAGAACTAGTATCCACACCCCAACAGGAGATACACCATACGCTCTAGTCTATGGATCAGAGGCTCATCTTACCTATTGAGGTTGAGCTACCATCACTCTGTGTGTCACTAAAGGGGATCATTTCTGATGAAGATTATTGGGTGTCTAGGCTAAAGAGTTAGAACTATTGGATGAGCATCGTCAGCATGTAGTGGATCACCTAAAATCCTATCAACAGAGGATGTCACAAAGTTATAATCACAAAGTAAAACCAATAACAATTCAGGTTGGTGACTTGGTCTTAAAAGGAAATCCTCGAAATCAACAAGATAGAGAGAAGAAAGGGAAATTTGAACCAAACTGGCTAGGTCCCTTTGTTGTTGTATCAGTCTTTGGATCTAGAGCATATCAGCTATCCACACTTGAAGGTGATTGATTCGAAGATCCCATCAACGACGTGCATCTCAAGAAGTTCTACACCTAGTTCATCCAGTGCACATTAAAAGTCCTGAAAAAATACAAAAAAAAAAAGAAAATGTCCTAAAAAAATGGTCACCCTAATGAAAACCTGGCGAACAAACGTCGTGGTGACAACAAAAAAAAAGCAAAAAATTGAAAAATACAAAAAAAAGTGAAAAATAAAAAAAGTAAAAAAAAAATCATATAATTTGAAAAAGTTCAATAAAAACAAGTAGTGAAAACCTAGCAACAGGCGTTATTTGTGATAGATTAGCTTTTCCATTTATTTGAGCATGTCAACCATTTGCTTTCGCCATCATTCTGCCTATCATCGGGAGAACCTCAAGTACATATCCTGGCATCGCGATCGTGTCTCACCCTAGATTGGGGGAAAAATCTTGAACTCGCTGGGGGTAATAAACTTTGAGCTTAAACCAACAAACAAAACAACAGTTAGACAAACACAACATACACAATGATAATAGTGCAAATCACCATTGAACATACATCAATCATCAAACATTATACATCAACCATTCAAAATAAAACAGCTAAAATCAATCAATCAAAGCAAATCTAAATGGATGATGTTATTTTTAATCCCGACTTTATCATGTTAGCATGAATGTTCAACTTTTGTACTTTGATTTTTGTTATCATTTCTCTAGAGTACCTTGATGATGTATTGAACTAGAGGAGTTAGGAAGGAATATGATTTTTCTTTGTCTGCTATCTGTGAGTTGATCATTATTACTATGAAATTTGTTGCGAGATGTGCTCTACAAAGTATCATTGATGACATTTTGAATTTGCATATGAAAATGATTAACTCTTGTCTGTTTATGCGAGGAATGCTCAGGTCATCTTGGTTTAATTATACCTAGATGCTTGTGTTAACTTGCAATATCAAAAATCATGGAAGTAGAACTCAGGTCATCATGGTCTAATTATACCATCAATGTTTGTACTTACTTTCGACATTTTAAAGGCTCAATGATGATAAAAAGCATGAAAAATTGGTTGTTATGATGACAAAATTTGCATATTAGATCTGCATAAGTAAGTTAGATTGCATCCACGCTAGTTTGCATCTGTATTTATGGGTTTTCCAAGGTTGGCATGAATTTTCAAAAATGAGGTTATCTCTATCATTAATGGATTGAATATACTTGACATTAACAAAAACCACATCATTCTCATGTCATTATCCATATCATATTTTCATAGCATCATTCATCCATCCATCGATTACATCATAATATTTACATCAGAAAACACAAAAAGAAGTGCATTGCATCTCACTTGCATAATCAAACTCATCTCATATACTATAGAAGTATCATATATTTGCATTAAGAAAATACAAAAACATAAGGGGAATCATATTTTATTTGCATCCATCACATGGTATTGTATTAGGGAAAGATTTACTAATTAATATCAAATAACATGATAACTTCTATTAACCCCAATCAACAATAGAGCACAAAGGAAACTAGAAGCAAATAAACATGAAACAAAGTCACCTGGTTTTCAAGCCTCCCTTGATTGACCTCCATTGGCCTTCTCCATCTTGCTACAAATGGTATGATTGACCTCAGATTTGAAGTGCAACTATTACCTATGCCTTAGACAAGCAAAATATTGAAGTAATGTGTGCTCAAGTACTCAAAAGCTCTCAAGTATGTTGTCTGTCCAAAATGGATTGAGAGAGTGCCTTTTAAAGAATTCTAAAATGAGAATGGATGGCCAAGATTAAAATTTGGTGAAGCCCTAAGATCAAAGGCCAAGATTCAATGTGATAAGGAGGATTAGGGTTAGGGAAACATTAGGTCAAAGTTAGGGCAAGCTTTGAAATGAAGGGTTGAGATTTCACCAATTAAATCAATGGTGGAAAATAAATGAGATAGAATAAGAGGTAGTTGGAAAATCAAATAATAATAGAAATTATTTGATTTATGGAGGAAGGTTGACTTATGAATTAAATAATGGTTTAATTCATAAATGGGAATGAGACAAAAGGAAATAAATAATTACTTTAATTATTTATTGAAAGATAAATGGTAATGTTGTTAAATAATTGGAGGGAATAAGGATTGATTAGTGACATACTTAAATAAATAAATGTAATTTACTTAATTCAATAATCATGGAGGAATAATTATGACATTAGGACATGATTAAATAATTGAATTATGTGAGGGAGAAGCATGGTTGTCATAGAAAATATGGTTTACAAGTCGAGGCCATTTTTATGTGTCTACATTTTGCCCCTATTTGACATGATGCAATTTATCGTATTGTGTCAAAGAACAAGTCAAAAATATGCCCCAGTTTGAAAGTAGGGAGATGAAGGATGACGCGGATGTAGTGGTATGCCCCCTCGAGAGGACAGGTGGGTTCAAAGAACACAAGTGTGCTTACAAAATGGATGAGAAGACTAGAGGATGAAGGAATAGAAGAAATGTTAGTGTGGAAGGCATGGAAGGTGGGACGAAAAAGGAATACTTCAATATTTTTCCAAATAACATCATAGGTGTTGCATAATCATCATTGGGTGGTAAAATGTGACAAATGGACAACAAACACCATGCTATGACATAGACCAAGGTGTGCAAGGTCATCCACTTGCAAAAAAAATAGACAATAGCAAACAAGGAATGTCCTAACTCATACTAAGGGCCAAGTTGCCCCAGTCTTTTTGTCAAGACACACCAAAGACAACAATCAAGGAAAAATAGGTCATGAGACATCATCGCACCTCTAAATCCTTCATGGGACATCCTCGAGGTAGCTAGTAATATGACCAAGAGACAAAGCAATAAAAATATAAGACAAAATAGACCAGTAAAATAAAAAGCTATTCAATATGTTTGCCAATATTTGTCTATCGAAGGTTGAATGCTTGACGGTTTGACAGTTTGACGATTTGATAGTCTGATAGTTTTGACGGTTTGACGATGCCTATCGTCAGGAAGGACACATCCTGAAAAAGGCCAATGACTATGTGACGGAGCCTGTTGTCAGGAAAGACACATCTTGAAAAGGAAAATGACATTTTTGACGGGGCCCAATCCCAAGAGGGACGCATCTTGGAGGGGACCATAAAGTGACTAGGTTGACATTCTTTTGGAAATTTGACTAATGTTTGTGACTTGATGACTAATTGGACTATGTTATCTGTTGGTTCATGATTTGAATGTTGACATTTCAATGACTATCTTGTGTCTGAGTGTGACTATGTCTGACTTATTTGACCAACACAAAGAACCCTAAAGGACTGACCTAGGTGGCCTCGGGGGCTCATAAAAAAATGGTCTTACCTATGTTGTGCACTCAAAGACCTCATAGTTCAACAGGGACAGGATGGACATATTGAAGACAAACATTTATGGTTTTTTATGGATTTTTTGAGGACATTTTATGATTTTTATGGATTTTTTCAGGACATTTTATGATTTTTATGGGACCATATGTGAGACCCATTGTAGTTAATTAATAAGGGTGTTGTCCCCAGTCAGGTCTAGGACTAGCTGAGGAGATGGAAAAGGATGTGCTTAGGATGAAAAGTGAAGGATATGCGAGACATGATGTCAACCGTTGTCAGCCATGGAAAGAAATAGAAAGACTTTATAACGAATGTCGTGAGGGTGTCGGAAGATCAGACATTTATTATGGACAAAGGTAGATGGAGTGATAGTAGATGAAAAACCAAAGATTGCCTACGCATGGTGCCTGTTTGCAGGTTTTCACCATGATACTTATCCAAAGTGCCATCGAAGTGGTTTTCATTGTTAGAAAAAATATTTTTCTTTACTATTTTTGATATTTTCTATTCTTTTTGGTGTCACCAAGACACCTATTTTCCAGGTTTTCATCAGGGTGACGATTTTTTGTATTTTTCAATTTTTTTTGTATTTTTGCGGTTTTTAGCCAAGCTCTCTGATGCTATGTGTAGAACTTGCAGAGATGCAAACTATTGATAGGTTCTGTCAATTGTTCCCCATCTGGAGTAGCTAATTGGTAAGTTCCAAAACTGAATGCAACAGTGATGATGTATGCACCCAACCAATTTGGCTCAAACTTTCCAGGCTTCTCACAGTTAGCTTGATTCCTTGGGTTTTGCATTAAGACAAATCACTAATTTCAAACTTTCGGACCAGTACTCTTTTGTTATAGCTTCTGCAAAGGAGATTCTGATATGCCTAAAATTGATTCAAGGCATTTTGTCTTCGCTCTTCCAACATTTCTAGCTCATGCAATCGAGACTGTCGGTACTCTTCATTATCAATCAACCCCTTCAAGGAGACCCGTACGGAGGGGATTTTGACCTCAATGGACAATATAGCTTTAGATCCATATACCAAGGCGAATGGGGTGGCACTAGTAGGCATGCAGATGCTTGTGCGGTAGGCCCATAGGGCAGGGTTGAGTCAGAGATTCCAGTCATGGCCAACATCATTGATAGTCTTTTTAAGAATTTTGATAATCATTTTGTTAAACACCTCAGCTTGACTGTTTCCTTGGAGATAATAGGCTGTGGAGAAATGGTGTTGGATATGAAAGCATTCACAAAGCTCATGGATGACCTGATTTTTGAAGGGACGACCATTGTCTGTGATGATGGATTGTGGGACACCATACTAGCAGATTATGTAGTTGAGGATGAATTTGGAAATTTGCTTGCCGGTTATGTGAGTGAGGGGAACGACTTCAATCCATTTGGTAAAATATTCAGTAGCAGTAATGATGAATTTATGGCCATTGGATGAGGTAGGATGGATTTTTCCCATGAGGTTGAGTCCCCATTGTGTGAAGAGCCATAGAGAAGTGATTGGATGAAGCTCTTGCACTGGCACATGAATTAGATCACTGTGTACTTGACATTTATGACATGTTCTCACAAACTGAAGAGTGTCCTTTTCCATTGTCGGCCAGTAATACCCATGTCTCATTATCTTCTTAGCTAAGGTTGGGCCACTCAAATGAGATCTGCATATACCCTCATGTACCTCTTGTAAGGTTGTTCGTGCTTCGTCAGTGTCGAGACATCGAAGAAGGGTATTGTCAAAGCTGCGTCGGTAGAGGGTGTCACTGATGATGGTGTAACGGGTGGATTTGCGGATAAAGGACTTGTGTTGGTTGCTAGAAAGGTTTGGTAGAAGTGTCTGGGATTGGAGGTAATCATATGTCTTGATACCAAGGTGAATTGGGACCAACAAGCTTACAAACCATTTCTGATTCAAGAATATCGTAAGCGGGAACCAACAACTATTCCACTAAGAATTCGAATTGCGGCACGTTGCTGGGAATGTCTAGGAGAGACCCTATCATAGCCATTGCATATGCTACCTTGTTTTGTGCCCTAGGAATTTTCTCAAAAGCGAGCATGTGAAAATATGACTAGAAGCTATCAACCATGCGTTTGTAGGGCATAAATTTTTCATCCTTGGTGTCATATTCGTCATTAACCTAGTTAATGACCAACTGAGAATCACCGAAGACCATAAGTGTTTTGATTTTACATTTGATAGCCATTCGGAGTCCCGTGACAAGTGCCTCATATTCAACGATGTTGTTTGTGAAAGGGAAGGCGATTCTAAATGACTTAGGGATAGAGTCCCCTTGTGGTGTGATGAATAATATTCCTGCTCTTGATCCATGACCTGTGTGAGATCCATCAAAATAGAGCTTCCAAGGTGATTTTAGTTCTACTTGCAAGATGGATTCATCAGGGAAATTGACCACCAAAGGATGATCACCTTGTATGGGAGCATTTGTGAGTTGATCTGCTATAACTTATCCTTTTATAGCCTTGTGTTCCACATATTGTATGCCATACTCACTTAGTATCATTACCCATTTTTCCAAACGTCCTATCAATGCTACCCGACTGAGGAGATACTTCAATGGATCTATCTTTGTCACCAAGTGTGTTTTATGATTCAACATGTAATGACGTAATTTTTGAGTAGAAAAGACAACTCACTACTGAATTGGACACCATTTTCCGACGGCTGTTTGTCGGTCGTTCGACAAATATTTTTTAGAAACGCAACGAAATGGCGAAAATATTTGCATCGCCATTTTTTCGTCGAAAGGCCAACGATGAATTAAATGTCGAAATAATGGCGAAGAATCGTCGGTCATCGGCATCGTGAAATGGCTCGAACTTTCTTCAGAATATCAACAAACACTTCATGTATCCACCGAAAAATTACACCAGAAGTTCATCGCTTGTTCGACGAAATGGGCAAGGAGTAGCGTCGAAACAACACCAGACGTTCGTTGCCATTTTGATGAAATGGGAAAGGAGTAGCGTCGAAACAACACCAGACGTTCGTCGCCATTTTGATGAAATGGGAAAGGAGTAGCGTCGAAACAACACCAAAATTTTGTCGAACGTGTGATGAAATAGGAAAGTAGTAGCGTTGAAACAACACCAAGAGTTCGTCGACTTTGCGACAAAAATACCAAGGAGTAGCGTCGGAAGAACACCAAAATTTCGTCGAAAGTGCGACGAAATGGGCAAGGAGTAGCGTGGAAACAATGCCAAAAGTTCATCAAAATTGCGACGAAATGGGAAAGTAGTTACGATGAAACCTTCGTCGCAGCTATAGCACCTTCGTCGAACCTTTCTGTTGATTCATCGGTGGTTTTCATCGAAATTGCGACGAAGCATCAATTTTAAAAAAAATATATATATTTGTGGAAATGTACCATTGCAAAGACTGACGACTGATCATACATACAGATTGCATATTGGTTTGATGCTTCAAACAATGCATTTCTTATATTGAAAAGTGCATTACCTTATTGAGCTTCTCTTTGTTTCGAGAATAGTTTAATATTCTCTACGTAACAGGGCCAACCACGTGACAATGGAAGCTCATTTGGCCTCTCCCCCCCCTCACATCACTCTCAATTCCCCATACCCAATCATATAACATTAATCATTCATTCATCCATTAATAACATATAACATTCATTCATCCATTAATAACATATAACATTCATTCATTAACATATAACATTCATTAATTAACATATTCACATTCATTCATTAACATATAGTATTCATTCTTTCAATTTTTACATATTATCAAAAATATGGTTGTCATGATATGATTACAATCACTTTTTTTTTGTTTCTTTTGAAAGCTACATAAAGCTGAAGTGGAGTATCATTTTCTAAATCAATATCTGTCCCCTTTAGTTGTTACGCCTCGCTTTCGTGATCTTAATGTGCGCTAGTCGTCGCTCATGGCGTGGGCCGCAAGGGGGATCTACTGCAATAAAGAAAGAAATGTTAAACTGATATGTTTTGTTATTATTATTTACAAGTATTTCATTAATTAAAAGAACATTAGAGTGGTTCTCTTTACGATGGGTCCACATCATGTTCCTAAACTTTTGTTATAGACTCATGCTCAACATGTTGAACACCCTCTAAATCCTGATCTTAGTTGAAACGAAAGGTTACATTAATTAATACACCAATTGAAATTAAATATGTTTAAGAAGAACATGAGGTGGTCCTCTTTACCTATGGGGCCACATCATGTTCCTGATCTTCTCTAGCCTGATCATGCTCAACACGTTGATCACGCTCTACATGCTCTAAAGTTGAAACACGAAAGGTTACATTAATTAATACACCAATTGCAATTAAATATGTTTAAAAGAACTTTAGATTGGTCCTCTTTACCTGATGGGGCCACATCATATTCTTGATCTTCTCTAGCCTGATCATGTTCAACATGTTGATCGCGTTCTACATGCTCTAAAGTACCGGATGCACACCATGACCTTCATCTGCACGTTCTACTCCACCCTCACCAGGCTGCATTCCAATGTCATGTGCAGTATTATCATTGCTTGAATGTTTAAAACAAATAGGCATGTAATTACTTTATGGTGGAAATTAATATTGAATAGATTGCACAAGTATTCAATTTTAAATAAACTTTATTGAGTTTATTTACCTGCATGTCAGATGCAATGGAAGATTGTGTTTTCCCATTCAAGACTCTTAGGCATTCAGCCACGACTCCAAAGCCTTGTTGGAAGGAAATCTTCGGGTCCTCTTCTGTGGGAACTCTATTGAATTCAGAGCCCTACATTTTTGCATAAGATCATGAATTTTTGCTTCTATGGTGTGATAAAACCAAAATTGTTTTCAATTTATTATAATTTGGATGCAATATTTCATTTATTGATACTTACAATTCCTGTGTAGCTAATTTCATACCAACCACTAGAGCCAAG
>VDFB02000007.1:47162159-47176128 GCA_007258455.2 Sequoia sempervirens
GTTGAACACAAAAAATCTATTTATTGTCATAAAAACAACACATAATGATTTAAAATACAACTTATACTAAACAAAATGGACCAATAGTTGAACACTAAAACTTTTTGAAAATCCTTCGCATTTAATGGGAAAATACATGTTATTTATTGTGCTCACCTTTTATATTTGTGATAGGACAAACTATTAATATAAAATTATCCAATGCTTGTGCATTGCTACCCCAATTGTTGTATAGACAAGAACAATATTTTTTCACTATGATAACAACACTTGTTTCAATGAATGTCTTATTTTATTAAATGACCATTTTATTTTTTAAATGATATACTTATAGTGGAGAGTTGTGATATTTTATTTGAAACAAAAAAAATACTTATTTCACTTCTTCATGAAATATGTCACTTCTTTATGAGTTATGAGAGGGGAAGGGGAGAGAGAGAGGAATGGTTGTCAATGACTCTTGGCTCACCCAAACAGTTGATCATTGCACTAAGATGTGCATATTCAATCAAAAGTTAAAATTCATAAAAATCAGACTAAAAGAGTGGAATATCCAAGTCTTTAGAAACCTTTTCAAAGAAAAGGATCTCATTGAAATTAGAATGGATAAGATCCAAAAAGACCTCTCAAATGATTTTTCTTACATCCTAATAAAAGAAGAGAGAAATATCATAATTCAATTGGATGGTGTCTATAGTTTTAAATAAATCTATTGGAGACAAAAATCAAGGATTAAATGACTTAAATAAGGTGTAAAACCAAGCTTTTTCATTTAAAATGCAAAATTAGAAGGCAAAGAAACATAATATGAAGATTGAAGATGGAAAGAGGGAAAGAGGGAGGGAGTGGGGAGATATGGGGTAGAGGGTGGCTAAACGTAGAGGGTAGAGGGTTTAAGGGTTTAGAGTTTATGGGTATGGAGGGGATCGAGAGATAGAGGGAGTGAGTGAGTGAGAGAAAGACCTAAGAGAGGGAGAAGGGGTAGGAGGGCGAGACTTCAGATAGAGTGAATGAGGGAGAGAGAGACCCCAAAGAGGGAGTGGAAGCAGAGGGAGAGACTTGGGAGAGAGAGAGATAAAGGAAGGAGGGTTAAGGGTAGATGGTAGGAGGGTTTAAGGGTCAAGGTTAAGGGTTTAGGGTTTAGGGTTTAGGGGTTTAGGGAGAGAGATAGAGGGAGGAGTGAGTGAGAGAGAAACCCAAGAGAGAGCTTGGGGTTAGTGTTAGGCTAGGATTAGGGCTGGGGTTGGGGGTAAAGATTAAGGTTCTATGATAGAGCTTGGGGTTAGTGTTAGGATTCAATTGGGGCAAGGGTTAGTATTAGGGTTAGGTTATGGTTCAATTAGAGTTTCATTAATGTTAGTTTTAGAATCATAGTTATGTTTAGGGTTGGATATAAAATTAGAGTTAGGTTTGAAGTTAATTAGTGTTAGTTTTAGGGTTGGGGTTATGGTTAGACTTATAATTAATGTTAGTATTGGGATTAGATTCTACCACTTTAATAAAAATAATCTTCTATAAATTCATTCAATTTTTTTTTGAAATTATATAATTTAAAATATTTTCAAATTTACCTATGTTGATATATGACAGATATAGCAAATCTAAACTCTATACCATTTATAGTTAACTTGACATTGTGTATAAAAAGGTTTAAGTTATGAATGTTATAATATAAAAAATAAATGTGTTTTCAATGTTTATTTGTCAGTTTAAAAGATGTGCCAATAATGTTGCAATCACTAATGATTAATTTTTTCTTGATGGTTAAAATAGATTGGTAAGTAAATTTATCTATAATAAGTAAATTTATCATTGATTTTTTCTTGATAAGTAAATCAATATTTCATAAATTTATCTATAATTCTTATTTAATTTTTCTTAATTATATTAAATTATATTTTATTAAATTGTTAAAAAATTTAAGTTGCTTATAAATAATTTTGTGTTTTTTATAATTAACTTGATATTGTGTATAAAAGGTTTAAGTTGTGAATGTTATAATATAAAAAAATAAATTTGTTTTCAATGTTTATTTGTTAGTTTGATGTGAGAATAATGTTGCATAGTAATGATTCAATTTTTCTTGATTGGTTAAGTGATATTGTGAAATTATTCTATGTTAATTTAATGTTATGAATGCTATATAATATAAAGAAAAATATTTCTAATATATTTTTAATGCATCTTTATATTTTATAAATAAACATCTAAAATAAAAATGTGATTGTAAAAAAAATACAACTTAATGACTGAACATACATTTAAAGTTAAAAGTGAAATTATAAAACAAATTGTAAATTTATTTTATTTTTCTTCTATAAATATAATTTTTTATTTGTCGTCCGCCTAGTAATGCCCACTTCTCCTTTTAATGAATGTTTTATTTTGCAAGGGTTGATTTAGTGCTGCCGTTGATCTATTTCCTGCAGATATCAACGGTGCCCGCCATCCCGTGATCGGGAATTGAAGGATCGCGAAATCACGGGCGGGCGCCACGTGTCCTATCCGGGGATCAAATTTGCGCTATCACTGACCAACTACCATTTGATCTGAGTTGTTCCCCGCCATCTCGCGATGGTGCTTGGTTTGATTACAAAATCACGGGCGGGCGCCACGTGTCTCATCCGATGAAGCCTAAAGAGTAAAGGAAACACTAGCCAGCTTTAAATGTATTAAGGGGCGGATTACTAGAGTGTTCTCGAGATGCACATGTTCTAAATCGACGGATATGTTATAATCTCGCTGGAAAAGCTGCTCGAAGGTTAACGACATTGCTGGCGATTGTGTTAAAGGAATGAGATCATTGATGCTCAGGATCAACAGTTGCCCGCCATCGTGCGATCAAAAGTTTCAGGATTGCGATATCACGGGCAACCGCCACGTGGACTTCCTTCGTAGTGTATGGTAAGGTGGGCCCCTTATCGCCGTGTTGGCAATTGTGTCAACTTGTTTTGAAGGTGACCGTCAATGATTTTATTTTGTAGAGGGTTGAATTAGCGCTGCTGTTGATCTATTTCCTGCAGATCAACGGTGTCCGCCATCCCGTGATCAGGAATTATAGGATCGTGATATCATGGGCACTTGCCACGTGTCTCATCTGATGAGGTCTAAAGAGTGAAGGAAGCATTAGTCGGTTCTAAATTTGTTAAGGGGCGGATTACTAAAGTGCTTGTGAGATGCACATGCTTTATTTCAACGCAGATGTTATAATTTTGAGGGAAAAGCTACTCGACAGTTAACGGAAAGGACGGTGACCATTTTTGAAGGAGCAGGATCTTTGATGAGAAGGATCAATGGTTGCCCGCCATCCCACGATGGTAAATCGAGGGATTGCGGTGTCGCGGGCAACCGCCACGTGGTTTTCATTCGCGGCTTATGGCATGGTGGGCCCCTTATTACTGTTTTGGTGATTATGTCAGCTTGTTTTGAAGGTGGTCGTTGATGATTTGATCAAACTAGAGGATCAACGGTTCAAATTTAAATCTGTATCAAATATGGTTGGAGCCGTTCGTGCAGCCCGCGAGTGAGCTTTAATGGTGGATGAGACATCTATTGGCAAAATTTTATCGACATAAAATCAATTTACTTACTTCATTTGTATCATAAGGCATCCAAGTATTTTGTAAAAAATAGTTTCAGAGCCAAAGGTGAAATTGCGAGCAGCTGCAGCTAGAAATTGGAGTTTGTGCGAAAAAAGCTGAGTTTTTTTCTCTATTTCCCAGTCATTCTGCACCTAAATTTGGGAAGGGGGGTCTACTATGTGTGTCACTGAGCTCATTAAAATATTTTGTTGGGGCTATAGTTTAATCATAAATTGTGAGGAATTGCAGTATTTTTACTCTGTAATTTCCTATCTCTGCTTAGTCATAGCCACTTGAAGTGTAACATTGTAGTGAAGCCCTAGTTTGTCTAAAATGGCGCCACCCAAGTAGCACTCTGGCCACATTGAGTATTTGAAAAGAAACTTGTACGATGATTTCCTAGATCAATTTCTGTTGTCAACAAATGATAGAAGGAAGGGTGTAGTGTTATTGCAAGGGAAAATCCTAGGGGAGGGGTTGGTGTATAATAGTTCCAACATTGCTGACACTAGGGTTCCACTCACTGGCTTAGAGATGTTTAGATTATGGTATGGACAAAGGAATTTTCCTCACCCTTTCTCAAATGGATGGATGTATGACATGGGTAAGCTGGTTGTACCAAATGTGTTCCCTGATGTGGACTTACTTAGGGTAGTGGCCATGAGATATGACCCCATCACACGGGTAATTAGAGATAATGATGGAGGGGTTCTATTAGAAATTAACAGAGATGATATCCAATAGACTTTTGATTTGAGTGAGTCGAGTGATGACTTGGTTCTTATTAATTTTGAGGAAATGAAGCAGGAGTATACAAAACTGAAATCTCTTTTTAGGGTTAAGCTGCTTCCACTTCATCTGGTTAAGGTAGGAGGTTCACAATTTCACATCAGCCCTAGTGACCAGGAACCCTTCAAATTGAATTGTTTTGCAAAGCCTTTCCTGGCTACTTTCTATTCACTATGTTAGATTTTGGGTTTCAGTCCTGGTGCAGTAATGCCAATTGCATACATGTTCATGGGGGTGAAAATACAACACCCTAACTTCTCTGTAACATATGATTTTGCTTCTTTTTTGGCGAAGATGATAGATGAAGGGTAGATGAAGGGTCGAAGCTGCAGAAAGGTGATACTGGTACTCAATTCCTTTGGTATTCCATGTTGATGCATATGTTCCTATTTAAGAATGTTGATTTCTTTGCTGAGAAGATGAACTTAAGGCAATCAGTTGATGGAGAAAGATTGCCAGTACAAATATGGGTTGCAGATCTGTCCTGTAATAAGGAAAACACCAGTTATGTGCAATTTGATAATTGTTTTGCTTCAAGATTAAGGGCTAGATTGATGGTAAATGTACCTAGGATTCCTGAGGAAGTGCATGATTTCCTTAGGCCAAAGGAGAGGAAACCATAATTGAGGGTTTTAAATAACTGAGGTGACATTATCCCATATCTAGTCAGCACTGTCCTGAGAATATATGGATTTCAAGGAACCCCTCACATACTGCCATACAATGTGCCACCAAGACTAGGGTTTGTAGAAGTTATGTGGCAGATGGGTTGTATTCATGAAGACAACCTTACTGGAAAGGGGAAGGGAACATTATTCCCTGATTATACAGTAGTGTTTTACTTTACATTTTCAAAGGGAGGTTGGACACATTTTGATAAATTCTTTGTTGATTACCATTTGAGATTTGGTCCAAGGCGACAACATGATCTTGAAGGTTTCTTTGCTCTTTTCAGACAAAGAATAAAAGGTGGCAAGTTTGCACATGAGTTCAATTTCCCTAAGGACCTTATCAGAAATGAATTTGATTTAAATGAGCAAGAATTGAACAAGGAGAAATGGATAGCTTATAGTAAGCTACTAGATATTGTGCATGAAATGGATCCGAATTATGATCCATTGATGGAATTTACTCCATACCATAAGAAAATTGATTTTCTGATGAAAAACTTCAAGGAGATTATGGACACCTTGACAACCAGAAGGATAAATTTAAGGCTAAGTCTGGATATACAAGGACAAAGTGATAGGCCAATTGAAACAAGGTCAGTATATCAGCCTACAGAAAGGTGACCCATCTATAGGAGGAAAAGGGATACTAGCAGTGATGAGGAAGAAGTAGATAGAAAGGGGAAGCAAATAATGAAGGCACCTCCACACCTAGGTCCAAAATTCAAAGTACCTGGGGTAGTCAAGATCATTGAATTACAGTCTTCACTAGAGCGCAGTCCCCCACCAGAGCGTAGTCCCCTGTCACCACCATCTGAGCCACGTCCTAAGAGGCAAAGAACTGATCACCCACTTGAGGATCTGATAGATGAAATTATTGTTACTCATCAGGACATGCAGGTTGGTATGCCTTCCCCTCCTAGGTCAGCTGAATTGGTTCTATCTGATTTGGATATGAAGGGTAAGAGTGTGCAGGATGCAAGAATGAAGGCTTGCAAGGAGTTCTTAGATGACAATGCATTTGTAAAGACTCCTGTATTCTTGCGATTGGCATGGAGGAAAAAAATTGAGGAATATTAAAATAAATGCAAGGAGAGAAGAGAACTAAGGCCTGACAGGTCAGATCAGGAGAATGATGAAGAAGTAAAAGTTGAACTAATGGAAGAGTTCAAAAACATCACTCCTGAAGAAGGGAGACAACTTGTGAGTCAGGCTGGTGTTTTGATTTTTCCTAAATGGGACATCACAGATGCAGTGGCTTTCAATTCCATTATGAAGTCCAAAAATCCTTTTTAGGATTCCGAAGAAGAAGTTAAGGAAGCATTGCAAAACTCTGCCTTTAGTGAAGAATATGAGACCTTAGCAATTTTGGCATTGGCTCCACAAGGAAGAAAGCTAGACATTGCTGATATTAATCCAAATTTTAAAGGAGGATTAATAATAAAGAGGGCTTCAAATACTTCAACCACCGAAGCCACTAATTTAACTGTGAATGTGGCCAAGTTGGCCCAAAAGACTACTGAAAGGGAGGAGGCTGAAAGAAAGAGCCTAATGGAGAAGTATAACATTTTAATTGAAGAATATAGTAAAATGCAATAGAGGAATGTTGAGCTACAAACTGATGTGGAAAGGTTCAAGCATAGACATATTGGGGAAACATCTAGTGCTCCAGGAACTAGCACATTACCTCCCACAGTAGGGTCAATGCCTCTTGCTTCTCCAAATGTTTCTACACCAGGGTCTCCTATTCAAAATCCCACTCTCACCCCACCCTCTAGAACAAATTGATGAAGAAACAAAGTGCTCTGTTGATCCAACAAAGAGGCAGCTAATACAGAAAATTGATGAATTACAGACATCATTAAGGATAAAAGAGGAGGGTTTTCTTTCAAAAGAAAAAGAAATTGTTTCTACTATTTTGGAGCATTTAAATGAAAGGGTAGCTAATAAATTTCCCTCTATACATTCTTTGTATTCTTTGCTATTTGAAGCAATAAATAATATTGATAGGGATCAGGGGATAGTGATTCCAATAATTGAAAATTGGATCCCTAGGGAAAATGATCTAGATATTATGAATAAAGCCTCAAGGTTTGATGTAAATAACAGGTCCCAATCATTGAAGCCTACTTATATATTAGTGAAATCATTGCAAGGTTTTCAAACCTTACCAGATGATTTAAGTAAGAAGATTAGGGAGTTGGTAAAGAATTTCAAAGATTGTGGTAACACACTATTACTTGATATAATTGATGAGAAGGGGGAAATCAGAACACTCCAACAATGGCAGGATCAAGCGAGTAAGGTCATAAATAATCAAATTAAAGTAATTTGTGATGACTCGGATTATGATTTGTTGGTGAATTGTATGGATAAGATTATTGGTACCGGCTCATTTTTAGAATCTTTTGAAAGAGATGCTAATCAAGTAGCGGTAAAGTATATGCCTTATAGTACAAAGGTAAGTGAGGTGATTAATTTTGACTTGGCCAACTGATGAAGAATACCAGAGGTGGGTGGCTAAGTATTTGAATGATGATGAGTAAAAAGAGTGGGTTACCGATAGGTGGCAAATCAGATGCTGCAGTTACAATTATTCTAGTTTTGTGTTGATGGCTTTCTTGGCGTGGGTTTCGCATGGTTTTTTGTTATTGCATCAACCTTCCTCCGCCGACATGATGAACAAGAATATGCTCCAGGATGATTGCAGTTGTAACATTTTTGGAATATCATCAGGTGCTCTAATCGGCTGGTGACGTGTGTACTTTCTGGCCCGAAGCTTGTTTGCTCCTTCATTTTTCTATAAGAAGGATTTCAAGGCTAGAAGTACGGGTTAGCAAGTTAGATAATTTTGATCGAGTCTAGGCGAAGTTGCAAAGCGGATTGTAAAGATCAATGGTTTTAGAGAGAAATAAAATTTAGGTTCTGAGTCACTCTATGATAGGTTTTAAGTTCATGAGGATTTAATGTTGCATAACAGTATTAGCATTTGAATCGAAATGATAATTTCAAGCTTGTCTCTCTCCATTGTATGTGCATATCTGAACTTTGAATAAAATAACTAAGGGTTGTTTCATTTAGCTCACTGTTGTAGTGTGTATGATTCTATTTTAGCTTTAATTCAAGGAATTAACTAAAATGCTTGAATGAGATTATAAGCAGATATGTTCTGCATATCCGATGGTTTTAGAGAAATGAAATTTAGGTTTTGAGTCATTATGTAACAGATTTTGAGTTCATAGAGATTTAATGTTGTATAACAGTACTAGCATTTGAGTTGAAATAAAAATTCGAGCTCATGTCTCTCCATTGTACATGCATATTTGAACTTTGAATGAAATAACTAAGGGTTGTTTTATCCATCTCAATCGTTGTGGTATGATTCTATTTTAGCTTTAATTCAAGGAATTAATCAAAATGCTTGAATGGGATTATAGGTGGATATGTGTTGTATAAGGATTTGATAAGTAGTCATGGGTTAGAATGCATACCGATGAAATTGTAATGCAATATTGTCAGGATCTTATATGTGATGTATTAAATCTGTTATAAACCTCTAGATGCTTATGAATTTGACTCCTGCAATGGATATATGGCACTGATCTAAGTTGTAATTATTAGTGTAGTTTAGTATTTGTTTGTCTTTTCCTAGAGCTTGCTACAAATTGCAAATCATTGACTATCTTATACAATGGATTGTGTTTAGTTATCTCACGCTCCAAATAGTTGATATTGTCTATGAACAACTTATTTTAGTTGATATTATCTTATCGTGTTGAGCTATTAAGTGAGATCATCTGCTATTGTTAATGTTGTTTATAATAATGGTGCAGAGGTTGTAAACACATTAAGGGATCACCTTCTCGGGTCTTGCAGAGCCCGAAGTGTAGGAGGCTTTTAAAGTCCTCATTAGTTGGTCCAGGTCCTTCGAGCTGCCTTCGATTGGAATTGGAAATTCCATAGGTATATTAGAAGACAAACCTGGTTACATTGTAAAAAGAACCAACATACACGTCAACCACTGAACAACCACCTCTACAACTGACTTTTTAATCTTTTATGATCACATGAAATATAAAACACACTAATTTCAAGGTTGTTAACATCACTATTAAAATGTTTTAATTTTTTGACCTTTCAAACATTAAAAAGTACATCATTAAATTAATTATGTAATGGCATAAAAATTAAAAATATCATGAATTAGTGGGCGGATGGGTGGGCTCCCTCCCCCCCCTTCGCCACACACACAGACAATGGATGTCTAAATGGCCGGGTGGTGGGGTGTGGGATGGACACGTGGATTTTGGATCAGGCGGAGATAACCACATTAACATACCAAATTTAGCAATATGCGAATGGCATTGGTAGATTTATTCGGCAGCCTCTCCGCACGGTTAAATTGAAGGGGTCTAGTGGAATGATGGGCTCAAGTTTCACGAAGTTGGCCGGGTGACACATAGTGCACGGCCTACCTTTCTCTTTGCGCGGACGTGCTGTGTGATAAGCTCCTTAAGTTGCATTGATTACAGGTCTGCGGGGGAGGAGTCTCACTTCATGCGAAGGACAGATTTGCAAAGCTCATAATCTCTATCCGTATTCGATGACTGATGTTTCATTATTGAGCTCTCATGTTAAATTAAGGAAGCCTTCTCCTAAAATACAGTTCGGCCCCTTGGTTTCTGCTTTTATGTTTTTTGTTGCAGGGTGATCCGGGCGCATTTTCGACAATGGCGAGGCTGGCGAAATCGAAATTCACAATCATCATTTCGGCGGAAGGTCTTGATTCCTTCGGGGTCGATACTCCTGTTTCGCTTGTGGCAACGGAAAGGCAAATCGCCTTTAGGGAAGTAACGGACCAGCGTCTCAAACGAATATTGCTTGAAGATGATCCGGCGACGGTAGCAGCAGTGAAAATGGTCCTTGGAAAGGAACATTTAGAGCGTAAAGAATTTCCAAGGGACAATACTCAAATTTCCTCCAGGTTTCTTGCATCGCTCATGGACATTGCCACACCGAAACCCTTGGCCAAGGATTTGATGGTGAGACTGTTTCGGAAGGATTTGCTTGGGGGCATCGATATTTCTCTGAAGGCAGCCCTCTTGGGTTAGGGCATACCACGCCCGGCGGACCTGACAACCATGTGGGATTCGGATGAAGCTATCAAAATATACCCATTTCTTCTGGATCTCAAAGGCTCAGATTTGTCTCGGCATCGCACACTGGCGGACATGGCAGTGGAGTTTCTGAAGAAAAGAGTGAAGCTAGTGCCAGCAGAGGGTATGGACTGGGTGGAGGGCTTCACATGCTTTGCAGAGGTAAATGGTTTATGGGCTTAAGGGGGGAAGGGTAAGTGTTTGTCTGGCATGACTGTTAATGTCTTGGTAGTTGCGGTTTCTTTGAACTGGAGTTTAGTTTTTGCAAATTTGTAATCCTTGAGGAAGCAAGTCTTTGTTTTTTGCTCGGTGCTTCCATTATGGAAATGGGTCGAACTCTGTCCTGTTAAATTTTGGCTGTTTAAAACTCTTCGTTAGAATTTCCTGCAATGCAGACGCATGTAGATCTTTCTGAATATATAAAATCAACTCCTTACGTATCAAAAAAAAAAAAAATATCATGAATTAATTATGTAACCACATAAGTCAAATATAATTCTATCAAGAAATTAATATCAAATAGATAATATAATCACATAACTTATACATTTCAATGTCATTGATCTTCTTCTTCATCCAACTCTTTGTCTATATCATCGATCCAGATTCGACATTGTAAGGATTGGTCATATCATCATCATCATCATTGATATCAGTTTCGATAATGTCATCATCCACACGGATGTCATCTTTATGAACATTAACTCCTACATCATCATCATCTAGTTCCTCCTCTTTGACATCTTCGTCAGGGACATCATCAACTAACCGTTGATCCTGATCATCATCTACATCATCTTCTAGTTCTTCGGTATCTTCTTCTTCCACCACATTATACTTTACCGGCCTTCCTCTTGGATCATGTCTAACAACAAATGACCAACCCGGTTTACCTGGAACCTCTGAGTAAAATACCTGCTCACATTGGCTTGGAAGAACATAGGGCTCATTTCAGCTCGCTCAATCAACCTTGTATTACCCATGGTAAATCCATTATCATGTTCAATAATAGTTCTCTCAGGATCATTTTCATTCAATTGTAGCCTGTACCATAGGACGAAAAATAAAATTAATCTGAAGGACTTAAAGTCACACTCAAGTATATCATCCAAAATCCCATAGTATCGATTTTTTGAGACTTCTGGATGTATGTTGCTTCTAGATGAAACATTAGTCACCTGAAAGACTGCAGTTCTACTAGAATCACAAGTTTTCTTCATGTCATCCAACATTTTGATTTTAAATTTACAACCATTGCACCACATATCCTTGTGGTGTTTCACCTGCAATATGTCAAACATGTAAAAATTATTGCAATATCATCAGTTGATAAACATATTTATTCTTGGTTGAATGTATGCAAAGAAAATAATCTCAAGATATATATACATCAATATAATTGAAAATAATTAAATAATATGGGTGATTAATATATTTATACGTACCTGTTTATCTCTTAAACCATATGCTAAATCAATTTCCCTTTGTGTAACATTAGAATCTCCATTACGATGAACTTCTTTAACCAATGAAGCCACACCTTCCCATGTTAATGCGCGACCAGATTGTTGACATCGTTCAATCCATACCATCATCCAATCAAGATTGTTGGACAAATGTAGTGCATCCCACTCTCGACCAACTGTACCAAAAAAAATTGAAATTCACAAACGATGTATAATTAGTTAAATACCACAGTATACAACCTTAATTTATAATTGATGTATATTGAAGATTAAAAATTAAATAAGTACAATATACATAAAAACCATATGTACAATGCATTCCAATTAATCTCCATGACCATCTTATAATTACCTCTCACTTTCTTCAATCTACTTTTCCCCAACAAGTACTCCCCTTCGAATTTGTTAATGGAGTTGGGATCCCAAATACGATCTTCATGTATCTTTGCTGCAAACTTAGGAAGATATTCACTAATGTACACCATGGTATGGTATACCATATATCCCTCCACCATAGAACCCTCAGGATGTGCTCTTTGTCTAACCAAAGCCTTCAAAAATTTCAAGTGCCTCTCAACCATCCACATTGACCTTGTGTGTACAGGTCCACACAATTCAATCTCCTCAACTTGGTGTATGAGGTAGTGTTCTTGTGCATTAAAAAATGTTGAAGGTAGACACTTTTGTATTTCACACATTAGATGAGAAATTTTTCTCTTCCAATAATTTATATCTTCTTTATGGATTTATTTAGATGATAGACATCTACAAGTGATTCAAGGCGCAAATATATTAACGAGATTTAACAAAATATACATTAAATTATATAACAAGTAAAAAAAATGGCAATTATAAGATGTATACAGCGAATTGAACAAATCTCGCTACTTACCTCATGTATTTTCCAAGATCATATATAACTTGCTTGACATTGTTGTCAAAGTTGTCTGGGAGAGATAGAGGTAGAACGTACTGCAACAATTATAAAATGATTTTTTCATTATTTTTCTAAAAGTAGTAAACACAATACACTGAAAAGTACATGCATTATAAAAGTGTATATAATATACCAAAACAATTACCATAATGAAGGTATACCAATCATACGCTTTCATCCCTAACCCAAATTCACCTTTCTTTGTTATTATATTGTTTATGTTCGCAGCAAATCCTGTGGGAAATCAAATTTTTTGTATGACTTCTTTTATAGCATTGCTTTGCTGCTCTGTTAATAACCAAGGAAGGGAACTTATATTAATTTGGTCTCCATCACTATTTAATTGAATGACATTTTTTCATTTGCATGATTGGCTTCCTGAATGTTATACAAATTTTGACAATTTTTTTTCTTTATTGCCTTCCATCCAATATTATTTTCATAGCACGTTTGTTATATTCTTTCGATATGCATTTATCCAAAACAAATGCACAATTTGTGGCTATTTGCTCATAGTAGGGGGCAACCTACTAAATTGTGTGGGATAACTTTTTAGTCCCTGTGGAAGCGGACCATTAATGCCTTGACGACCTTCATGAAGCATATAAGTTAAACAAATTAGCAACGACAATCATTGTCAATTACAACATGAGTAAACACAACACAATATAAAATATAAATTCAAAAGTATATCATCATATATGATAGATAAACAATTTGATCCGATGTATAACCTTGATGATTAATTCTATTATATTCCAACTTCCATAGAGGAGTGACATCTTAAATTGGTTTTGATGTAGTCTCCTCTTTCCCATTGGCTGTTTTAGTAGTTTGATACCCCACTTAGTTTCTATGGAGGAAGTTCTATGCTCGTAAACACACCTTTTCTAAATTTGATTTAGAACTGACGAGATTTCATCTTTGGACTTCAGTGGACATACAAATTTTCCCTTTGTTTGAAGACCTACAAGATGATATATAATTGGATTAAATATGTCAATTTTTATAATTATATATAATGAATAGATTATTTTTAAAACATTCATGATATCTACTTCATCAAATTAAATATTGTTAGAAGTCAAGGTCAAATGTTATAACATACCACAAAGAAATGTGTTAGCCATAGGGCATCATAGTTGTCCATACAAGCATTGCATGGAATTGAAATTTTCTTTGTCTATTAGTGCGGAGATGTCGCGCTGGTGGCAGCCATTCCATAACTTTAGTAACTCATTGATAAAAGGCTCGATATATACATTCATATCTTTAACTTGGTACTTACCTAGTTGAATGAACATAAACATTACATAATTATTATAACCATTTTACTGCAATATATACAAATTAATGTACATGACTATTGAAT
>VDFB02000007.1:47180827-47372822 GCA_007258455.2 Sequoia sempervirens
GCTACCTCAAGGTGTAAGGGTTCAAAACATCTCACATACTAATTATGATCCTCAATTCCAAAATAATTTAATAGAACTAGATAATTATATAGTAATGAGAATTAAGAGGAATAATTATATAATTCACATCACCTATAAGAATGGAATAACATGCACATCAAAGTCTATCAAATAAGATAAATGATTTGTAAGTATAAATAAGCATCATCTTTACTCAAAGTAAATAACTTACAGGTATATCATATCTGACCAGCCTAAAGTTGCTTCCACAAGAAAGGCTAGCTCATCCATGAGTCCACCACCTAGACTTGCAAGAAAATGTTAGTGAATAGGGGTTTGCCTCAGTCAAACCCCGTTTTGGTATTCAAACCTTGACATGATATGAAATATGATAAAAGAAAGAAGAAGGATCACATTATAATATTACAACTCACTGAAACTCTAGCCTTAAGCTCTTGCTTGATTGTGATAGATCTTGACTTGAACACTTCTTAGATAAGGAAATATTCATCACAAATGTTAGCTCAAATATACTCATGATACATACATGATGGCTCGGCATTGTTGCTATTACAACAATGTCGGTAAGAATCTATCGCACATAACAAAGGTACTTTATAGACATGTAACAACCACATTATAAATAAATGGATAACACATTTATGCATACTCTTTAGAATCAATTCCCATATTCTTATATCAAACAACTATAATTATGTGTACCTTCTTGTCTTTTCTCACCATGTCCTTGTAGCCAATGCACAAAATAATTAAGCCAACATTAGATGGGTTATCAAGTAGTATAAAATTAATACTATAGTTAGTGAGAACAATTTATCATTAGTAAAGACAATTTATTTATAATCAAACTACTAATGGAGTCATCTTATATTCCGAACAATATTTCTCCACACAGTAGAATGTATAAGGGAATTATTCACTAATACCCCACGTATTGATGTTCAATACTATGTAAAAAAAGTGAGAACAACCATCTAGTAACAAAGATAGTTGTTTACTCGGATCATACTAATAGCTATACGTATATTCATATACAATAACATACAACTCCCACCGATGATAGATTGCATAAGGAAAAGTCTCAATAATGCCTTTAACACATAACCACCAAGAGATTATACCTAATATGCAATATAAAATGATCACTAGCATTTACTTGATAATCTTTCACAACATACTATAATCATTTGCTTCATCAATTTCTTAGTCAAACCCAACTCTTTGTAATAATAAATATTCCATAAATGCATTTTAAGCAAATAAAATGAACTGCTCTATTGAATTTCATATATAAAGCATAAAATCACTTACATTTTAAAAGAACATATTTAAATATCAATGATAACGAAGTCAAGGCATCTCTTGTATTTATTGATCACCATTATAATGCACATTCTATGCAAACAGAGTAGCGAAAACTTTTACTACAATTAACCATTTCTATTGAACTGATGTCTACAAGGAATACAAAATGTAGGACAAGGGGCTCACCTACAACCTTTAATAAAATTCCGCCATAGGACACAACCATCAAATGGAGTTTGATGACCTTTTTGAAGATGGTGCCATCTCTGTGATAGAGATTGGGCTAGGCACTTCTCGAAGAGTTGAGATACCCCTCATATCCAGAAAGACAAGGATGGAAAATATCTAGGGGTTGGTGAGTTCCAACGCTAAGATAAGTAGTTGCAGAAATGCTTGAGAAAAGCAGCTGAAGCACGAGGACATTCTTTCCGGGCCAGAGAACTGACAATGCTAGTTTCTAAAATTCTCAACCTTGTCGAATATCTACAATGTCTGAGGCTGCTTGTGTGGCTTCTGAAAGAGGTGAAAATTTGGGAGAGACAGTTGGATATCAAATTTAGCTAGAGACTAGGCAATCCATGCAAACACACCTGCTATTTTGCACCACTGGAGTATTACTTAGGCGTTTGATTGATGAATCAGATTTGAAGGGCGTTAGTCATGTACTAGTGGATGAAATCCATGAACGAGGAATGAATGAAGACTTCTTATTAAAAAATCTTGCGAGTCCTCCTTCCTCATCGTCCAAATCTACATGTTATTTTAATGAGTGCAACTATTAATGCAAAACTATTCTCAAAATATTTTGGAAATGTGCCAATGCTGCATATACCAGGTTTCACTTTTCCTGTCAAAGAGCTATTTTTAGAATATATATTAGAAAGAACAGGATATGCAATTGTATCAGAATCAAAAAGCTCCCAATCTGGTTTTGGGAGGAGAAGAAAACAACCAGATTAGAAGAGAGGTCCTTTGACTATGTTGTTTGAGGCAAGTTCATCTTTTACCTATTTGATAATTTCCGTACAACTTTGATTCGTGGAAAACACTAGTATTGAGTGAGTGAAGGTAAACGATACTTTGAGCGAATGAGTCGAGACTATAATGTCACACCTGAAATGCAACCCTATGCATGTATTGCTGATCTACTCGGATGTGCGAGATACCTTAATGAGACATAAGAGTTCATCAATATAATGCCAATAGAACCTAACGCAACTGCGTGGAGATTGTTGCTTGTCGCTGGTAGAATACACAACAATAACGATTTAGGAGAATGAGTTGCTACTCAAATTTTTGAGTTGGTAACCAAAAATGTTGGGCCTTATGTGCTACTATCAACATGTATGCAGTGGCTGAAAGGTGAAATGATACTGAAAACATGAGGAAAATAATGAAAGAAGTGCAGATAGAAAGTAGGCATGGGTGGAGCTGAATTGAGGTTAATAAAAAAGTGTATACTTTCCTTGCAGGGGATTGATTGCAGCCTCATACAGAAGATATATTTGCAGAGTATATGCATGACAAAGGACTTGTATGGTATGATGCTTAGGAGAACCAATCGGGAGAGATTCTTTGCTATTATTAACAAGAAGTCGACAGTTGTATTTGGTCTTACCCACATTCCACAAGTAAAATCATCTTCGGTATAAGAATGTTCGAGTGGGTTGAGATTGCAACTCTGCCATAAAATTTGTCTCCCAGATTATTGCATAAGATATCAGTGCTATTTAATATAATTTTTCAGCATGAACAAAGCTCTTGCTTGGATTGATACAAGCGGTGCAAATCTTTGCATAAGAAGAAAGCCTATGTTTGCAAGAAGTTCTAAATCATCAACAAAGGACTAGGTATTATAATATCTTCTTCCCCACAAAAATCACAAATTATTATGTCTTGAGATTTATCTTATACTTCTAGATTACACCCTAAGATTAATCGTGAGGAATTGGAAATTTAATTTGAAAGTCATGAAACATGGATATCTTTGTTAGGCTTATCAGGTTTATTGGACACTTAATGCGATGATTGCCTGAATCATTCATTTTTCACGTGATTTGATCTATATGGTTGAATTTATTTTGTAAACACATTTATAAAGTGCATCATGACGATAAATAATATTGTAAAATCTCATCAGAGAATAAATTCCATCAGATTAGTGTATTACCTGAAATTGTTATCACAGCCCCAACCATTGTTTTGCATGACTATCTGTAGATTCTGAAAGGATTGATGTTGTAACTCCAAGGTCAGTTGCCATGCTCATCAACAGGTAGCCTTCCCAGAATTTAAATATAGCTTAGATTATCAACTAGTTCATCCACACTTACTAACTGTCCATTTACTGGAAACTATATTTTGTAGAGCCTTCAAGAATGATTATGAAAGTTCTTGTTTTTCTGTTATTGATTTTCCCTCTTTTAAATATTTCTCCCCACATTCCCAATAACTGAATCTTGAAATTCTCCAAAAATAAAATTCGTTTTCATGCACAATATTATTCACCGTAAATATTAAGGAAGTAACCTTTTTAATTGTAAATTAATTATTTGTTTAAATAAATAATAAAGAAAGTCACTTTAACTGTACATGAGATAATTTTCCACAATCAATAATAAAGAATTACCATTTAATTCCCAATAAAACAATTATTCTAAATAATGAAGTATTACCATTTAATTGCACAATAAAATCTTATAATAAAAATTGAATAAATTCTTTTATTTTCTCAGTACCTTTATTTCACCATTTAATTACTTTAATTAAATAAACATTCTGAAACACAAACAATTATGCAATTAACTAAATTGTATGCTAAGTGCATTTGAATGATTCTAGGTGTTTGGTCAATGATTATCTTAAGGAGGGTTGTGACACAAGGTATCTCTCTCAGTCGTAAGAGTGGAAATTTGTGCCTGTGTTTGAGCCTGGGCCTAGGTATGTGTCTGCAGCAAAGCCTGTACCTATGCCAGCTGACCCTGCAATGTTTGCACCTAAACTTGTAATGCAACTATCTATATCTGTTGCAACTATGAAGGTAACTGAATATGTACATGTTTTTGTGTTGCAACTACCAATGATCGCCTCTTCTGAGGCACTCTAAAGTCTCGTACATCTATCACTGGACCTCCACCACCCTCACCTCCATCTCCATCACCCCCACCACCATCTCCATCGCCTCCATCATCTCCATCCCTGTCTTCATCATCACTGCTCTCTGCCTCCTCCTCCTCCTCATCTCCTCCAGCTCTCCTATGCCTACATCCACGTGGTGGTGCCCTCTCCTCATCATCTAGTAACGCTACTGGCTCATTAGGATTGGATATCCATGGGAATGGATGTGAGAAGAATTATTGTGCATACTCCTAGGATATCAGAGCCTCAATAATCTCTGGATGATATTAATCCCAAATAATGGCCTGTAAACCCTGATACTCCTCAAATGCAGCATCATATGACAAAGTGGGTCCTCACTCTGGTACATCAATCCATCATCATGCATAATGAGCCACTCCTTGAGGCATGCTTTGTACCTCGCCATACTGTCACAACACCCTTCTCAACAAAAATCTCTCAATAATAAATTGTGTCCTCCCAATCAAATACATCGACGAGCATAAAAATGACATCTCAGTATCATCCTCTAGCCACTGCTTACAGTCTAAGTAGGGCTGCCATGTCACTATCTCAAGATCACCCAATACTCTCCTCCAGTACTCCAGTTTTCCCAACTTAGGCTGGACAACTGGACTTGTATATGCATGAACATATAGATGATCCTTTGGATGTTGTCTCTCTGCCACTGGACAGGCAATAGCTATATGCTCCCACACCCATATCTATAATATGTGACTCTGGATGATAAACTGGCCCCTCTCATATATACAACCTAGTGTAGATCATGGTATAAATGGGCAAGCATGCAGGATCCCTAAGCATATTTGGTACCTTGTGTGATCATACTCTCAAGTATCCGGCCCCATCCAACTGAGAGTCCATTCGACCTACGGTCGAGACATAGAAATCCTCTGATAAAACCAACAAGCACACATGGCAATGTCACATATGCATCGACCATCTCTCGCCATGGGATCTCGTAACCGCAAATCCAATCATCCTCGAACACTCTATGTAGTGAATCTATACCACCCTGCTCAGTAGAATCATATACAACCAACTCTCTGACAACTGGAATCCTCAAAATGCGATAAACATCCTCTGGGGTCACTGTCATCTTGCCGGTAGGTAAGTGAAAGGTGTTATGATCACTATGCCATCTCTCTGCTAACGCGGATAGAAGTACCCTGTTAATCCGATGCTGGGGAATATCTATCAGTGAAGTCAGTTCGCATCAGCCAATCACATTTAGATCAACCTGATCTAAATGTGGAATCAACTCCCAGGTCCTCGAGAAGCGCTCCCAAATCTGTAGGACTGATGAAGACTCCTATCATCATAACATATCACAAATCAACAAATCAATCAATCAAACATTAGTCAACCTATCAATCTAATCAGCTTTGATGAGATTTTGATTGCATCTCGTGAGCATCTACCATTGATCCTCACCTATCATAAGGACAATCATCAATCTATCATTGATCCTCACCTATCATGAGGACGATCATCAATCTATCATTGATCCTCACCTATCATGAGGACAATCATCAATCTATCATTGATCCTCAATTATCATCATCCTACCATTGAATCTCACCTATCATGAGATCAATCATCATCTAATCTATCAACATCATCAATCATCCTCAAATCAAAGGCTGACGCGATCAACAATCATCCAAATCAAGGAGTCTAATCTAAAAATTCAATAATCTGACCTAGATATGCTAAAACAGTGACTCAAAGCACTAAAAATATGGATGCGCCAAAAAATTTCATGGATGCACTAGAACATGGTCTCTATGCACTGAATCACCGTATGCGCCATCAAATTCATCGTATGCACTAAATCCCTCTATCAATGTGCTAAATAATTCTATGTGCTATAACATTGACCTATTGCGCTAAATCACATCACCTATGCGCTAATAAACCATATGTGTTAAAACATTTATCGTATGTGCTAAAAATATGACTCTAAGCGCTAATTCCCTAGATGCACTAAAATCTAGCATTTATGCACTATAAAACTAACCCTATGCGCTAATCTATCGGATGCGCTAGAACAGTCATTCAATGCACTACATCGGTGTTCCTATGTGCTAAAACGCGAAAAGAAGAATTTAAAACATGAAAAATCGTGAGAAAAATGAATTTCAAAAATCACAAGGAGGTTTTTTGGGGTACGTACCGAAGGTCCATACGCTGTCAGGCGGTTGTGACGTTGCACACACTCGAATTGGTGTGTGTGGTAGGGAATCACCGTCTTGATCAAATTGATTAATTGCTCAATCACTCTCAATTTTCAAAATCCATATGTACAAATGAGTTTAAAATCACATCTTTTAACCTTTTAAAGGCTAACTAAGTGGGATTTTGGTGGGATTGATTTATTTATTTTTAACCAGGGGCTTAATTCATCAATTCATCACTTGGCAGCTTCAACATCATTTTTTGGGAGATAAATCGTTTCAGTATGATTAAATTTTGAAATCATCATCAAATCATTAAAAAATCATGAAAATTTCAAAAAATTCAAAAAATTTCAAAAAAATAAAAAATTCATCTATTTATCTCCCAAGGGGGCATTATATCCATCATCACCTGAAAATCAGCAACAGGGGCATATCAAATTTTTTTTCTGGCATCAGCAACAAATTTTTCTTTGAAGCAATGTGTAAACACACCACTTCAAACAAGGGAAAAATGTATACACCTAAAATCGGTCAAGATAATTAATTAATTAAATACAAGTTATTTAATTAATGAACCCCTTTAATTCGTCTACTTATAAATAAATTCTAAATTTATTTATATAGTTCATACTTTCTAATTCTTCCATCTTAATTCATATTCCTCTAATTTTAATTAAATAAACAAATGTCAATAGTTTGTTTTATTTAATTAATATTTTATCACTAAATTTAAATTCCCAATTTGAATTTAGGCACATGTCTCCAACTTCTCCTCTTGCCACCTCATCAAGTGTCACATGTATTTAAATGTCTAATATTTAAATGGGAATTATCCTCAACCAATTCCAAAACAAACTTTGGACACATGGCTCTCTCTATCATTTCATTCTCCCTCACACTTGGCATGGTGCTCTCTTAAAGGGAACATCCTCAATGATTCCCTCTAACTTCTTCCTTCTCCACTGTTCATCTCTCCAGCTGACATCTTGACCGTTGGTTGCTGCCACATCATTTTATGCCTTGGAAATCCTATAAATACAAGCCCATTTTATAGCATTTGACATCCCATCCTTGAGAAAACTTACTATGCAGAAATTTTGTGAGAGCATTTTAGCGTTTAAAGCATTTGAGCATTTAGAGCATTTGAGCATTTAGAAATTTTCATTGTTAAAGCATTTTAGTTTAGAATCATGGCTTGGTTTCATAGCTGCATTTTCATTATCATTTTAGTTTTTATACAACATTTGTATCATAGTCTTTAGCATCATATCCATTATCATATCACCATTATCATTTACAACAACATTTATTATCATAGCATTATCATACAACTTATCAAATCATGTAGGGATTAAGTTTCTTGCATTTACAACATCCATTCTCTAGGTTGTCATTCTGAAAGTCATAGTGCAAGCAAAATCTGAGAGCCATTATGATTCAAGGAATCCTTAGAGATAGGAAACAATGGAATGGTTTTAGTGATTGATTGTGTTTTGAATTTGACTAATTCTATGATTTAAATCTCTAATGTAATACATTTCATTGGGTTTGTGTGTTTTATTATTCCTTTACTCACATTGTACAAATTCACACAACACATTTTGGCACCCACTGTGGGTCCTAGCCCCTTTTTATTAACGTTTTCTGGAAAGTTGTTTTATAGATTTTGGATGTGACACTCTATGTAGCACATCCGTGATTTCTTTTGGTGCATACGAAAAATCTTTTAGCGCATCCAGTTCCTGTTACAGCGCATCCAGAACACCTTTCAGCGCATCCAGTTCCTGTTACAGTGCATATGGGGCATCTTTCGGTGCATCCGACTCACCTTTTGGTGCATTCAGGGGGTCTTTTAGCACATCCGGTTTACATTTTAGCGCATTCGATAGTTCTTTTAGTGCATAGAAGTGATCTTGTAGTGCATCTAATGTCTATTTTAGTGCATCTGGTTAATTTTGTAGAAATTCAAATTTTCGTGAACTGACTTATGTTTTTTGTGTTGTAGGTGCTTAACACGTTGGTCAAAGACAATGATATCAAACTACTGATGATGTTTGCAAGGGCTGGAGCTTTTATTGTCTTCTTGTAATTAAATTAGGAACCTAGTTCAATTAGAAGTTTAAAGAACCCCTTGTCTACTATAGTTGAAGTGATAGGCCTATGCTCTCCCCTTAACTAGGTGACCAAAATGCCAGACTCACTATTTTATGCTTTGTTAACACCTTTAGAAGGCCCGTTGTAGTGGGAAAAAGTACTCACCCTATGGGAATGTCCTAAGTGGGAACAACTAAAGCCATGTTTCCGACCCACTATAATCAAAAGCAAATTCGGGGAAAGTCCACAATTCAACGGTAGTGTGCAAAATAACCATCCCCAAAGCCTTTGTTCTAAAGGTTGGGAGGTCTCCTTGTTAGAGTAATGGGTTGTTTACTTAATTAATTTAATCATGTTGATTAATTAATTAAGTCACCTTTACTTTATTACACTTAAGCTAAACTTAGGAATCTTTATTTATGCATTATTAAATTAGTCATGTTGTCTTGTTCATTATGATCTTGACACTTGTCACATGCTAATTTAATCCTCTCCTAGGGTTTTCACTTTAGGGTTGATCTCCTTTCTTAAGGATTGATCTCTTTGTAATTATTAATCTTCTTGGATAATGTATTTTTGTGTCATGTTTGCAGAGCACCATTCTTGTGTCTCTTGATCTCTTTTGGTGACAAGTTATTTGCTTGCAGGTGTTCATTGAGATCTGTGAGGTTGGATTATCAACTTATACATGGCATCAGAGCTCCAAATCTGCAAGCTTCTTGTTCCTTTTTTTGTGAGATCTTTCCTTGAAGCAGTTTTCTAGTGCATCCAGGGTCAAATCAGACCTCTCCATTGAATCTAGAGCTACCTGAATAGTCAAGATTGACCTTTGTTTTGTCAAAATTGGCTTCTGTTTGACATATCTGTGAGGGTTTGAAGAAAGGATTTTTTTGCCAGATCTAGGGGTGCCTGATTTTTTAGAGAATTTTGAGCCCAAACAGACCTCACCATTGCGCTTAGATGGCCCAAAAACCCTATTTCCATATATAATTTGTCAATTTTGGAGGTCACCCCAGGGCAAAAAAAATTACCTAATAGGGGTTGTACGACCTCCTGCATGCATCTCGAGGTAAAATTTCGTCAAATTTTTTATTTTTTTGGCAAAAAATAAAATAGTAGATTTTAATTGTAAAAACAATTTATTTTTAAAGCTATAAACTTTAAAAAAAAGAGCTTTAAAAAAAAAAAAACTGTTTTTTAAAACCTTTGAAAAAGGCATGTAGGTACGTACCTGGGACCTGTACAGTGTACTGCACCCTATGGGATTCTCCCATATTTTTTTTATTACAAAAAAAATTTACTATATTTTTTAAAAAAAAATTATTACAAAAAAAATTTAATGTAACTTTTTTAATTGTTTTTTTTTAAAAACATTTTTTTTCAAATAAGCCCAATTGTGCAAATCCTTCGATGGCCATTTGGCTATCAAATTTAGGCTCGCAGTTTTGTTGCGATGGCCATTTGGCCGTCAAATTTAATGCAGTGACTGTGTTTTTGCACTTTGGGAGTTGTTTTCTTCCGGAGGCCATAACTTTTGCCCACGATGTTGAAATCGAGCAAACGAGAAAT
This sequence comes from Sequoia sempervirens, assembly GCA_007258455.2. Taxonomy (NCBI): domain Eukaryota; kingdom Viridiplantae; phylum Streptophyta; class Pinopsida; order Cupressales; family Cupressaceae; genus Sequoia; species Sequoia sempervirens. The sequence goes on from VDFB02000007.1 coordinate 47,191,135, forward strand.
CGACGAAAAGAGGATTCAAAGTACTTTCTAGTGGTGTAGGTATATTTTTTAGATTTTTTCTTAGGTCCTTGTTATTTCCATTCAAAGTCAGATCTTCTTTTCTGGGGTTGCCTTCAATGTTTTTGGCATAACTTTTGCATACAATGTCGAAAATGGGCAAACAAGATATCGTCAGAAAGCTGTTCCGAGCTCTTCGCAGTGGTGTGGGTGGTTTCTAGATTTTATTTTTGGTTTTTCCAAAAATCCTTCTTCTCAGCTGTAGTTTTTTTTGGACTTTATGGGCTCACTTTGTATGTATTTATCATCTGTAAACGCATTGAAATAAAGTGCCTCAACTTTGTATGTGTAGTATTGGGATTCTTGCACTTCACTTTATGCCTTGTTAAACTCGCACTATGATATAAAGTGTCATGGGGGTTGATGTTTTCCTTTGTTTTCCTTCATACCTTTCTCATGCGAATGTAACTTTTGTTTTCACATCCTTTCTATTTGCTTGTACTTTCATGATTGCACCTTCAGATGTTCTTGGTTCCTCTTCATGCACTACTTTCAGGCATTCAGTTTTAGTGTACTTGTCATGCCTCTCCCTTTTTAGCATTATGGGGGGGTTTCTATTGTTGGTGTTAATGCTTCTTTGGTTTCGCTTTGGAGTGAGCTATGTATACAGTATTTGTTCCTATGTACTAAGCAGATGTAGCAGCTGGTTACCCATGCATTTCAGTGAGATGGAGCACTTACCATATGGACACTCTTGCATTCCTTCTTTTAGCATTTCAACAATCCTTCTATGACAGAGTTTACAACTTCTTCATGCTTCTGTGGTGTTTTCCATGTTCTTCCTTTGTTCCTATCTTTTGGGAAAAGTTCTTCTTGATTGGAGACTTCTTCGTCCTTCACTCTTGTTTGGAAGCTTCTCAATCTTTCACTTGCATTTCTCTCTTTTGGAGAGGATTTTTTCCCATGAGGTTTTTTCCTTTTCTCCTGTTGTGAAAGATCTTTTACATTTGTACATGGGTACCTCATCTGGCCTTGTTTGTCGGGACCCATCTTTGCTTTCATGCATTTTGTCCTTAGTTTTCTAGCTTATCCCTAAGTTCATCTTAAGACGGGGTGTTAGAATAATAGGTTGTTTACTTAATTAATTTAATCATGTTGATTAATTAATTAAGTCACCTTTACTTTATTTCACTTAAGCTAAACTTAGGAATCTTTATTTATGCATTATTAAATTAGTCATGTCGTCTCGTTCATTATGATCTTGACACTTGTCACATGCTAATTTAATCCTCTCCTAGGGTTTTCACTTTAGGGTTGATCTCCTTTCTTAAGGATTGATCTCTTTGTAATTATTAATCTTCTCAGGTAATGCATTTTTGCTTCATGTTTGCAAAGCACCATTCTTGTGTGTCTTGATCTCCTTTGGTGATAGGTTATTTGCTTGCAGGTGTTCATTGGGATCTTTAAGGTTGGATTATCAACTTCTACACTCCTAAGGGAGTTTATCTATTTGTCGCACCGAACGAAAACCCTTATTATGAACCTTAGTGTAGAAGCCAACCGAGTCAGTCTTCGAACACTTCTAATATCACAGTGCAAGGGGAGGGAAGAATCTTCCCCCAAGATACTCACCATATAACCATCAGGGATTATTGGCCAAAGGTGGAGGATTCGACCTTGGTTAAGACCCGGGAAAGGAAAAAACATGGGCGCCCTCTAGGGGGTGACACGACTGTGTGAGTTGACATGGTTCTAAGATGTGGGCTATGGTATTTTAAGTGACCCTTGAGACTAGAAAAGTGCTTGAACTGTCTTCTCTTGTGCTATACCTGTGGAAATTGAAGGAATCGAACCAAATTCTTGAATACACAGTCAATGTTTAGTTCCTAGATGGAAACAATTGTTTGAAAACTTGTTGTGTTTGAGGTCATAATTCAATAAATCATCCATTTAAAGCATTTAATTCCCATAATTCACAAACTAGAAACCAAGCAAAAATCATTGTTCAAAAAAGCATGCCTTGGAAACATTCAGATTCACAAATTAAAAAGCAGAATAACCAGAAAGACTTGCAAAAACACTAAACATTTCCAAATTAGCGTATACACCCTTTGTTTCAACACATTCACTACATTTTCTAGTGCATATAAGGAATTTTCCAGCACATCCATAACATCTTTTAGCGCATTGAGTCCATTTTCTGGTGCATATTGGGTATAGTCGGCGCATCTGAGTCGTTGTCCAACACATCTAGTCCAACTTTTAATGCATCTAGTCCATTTTCCAACACATATGTTCCATCTTTTAGCGCATTCACAAACTCTTTTAGCACATTCACCTACAGAATACCAAGTTAAAATCACATATCTAGGGGTAGTCTAGCACATCACTAGCTTTTTTTGGCGCATATAGTCCATTTTTTGGCACATCTAAGTCATCTTCTAGCGCATTGAGTCCAACTTTTAGCGCATTCAGTACATTCTCCAATGCATCTGGTCCTTTGTTTAGCGCATTGGGTCCTTTTTCTAGTGCATCTTGGGTACAGTCTAGCGCATCCAGGTCATTTTCTAGTGCATTTGTGCAATCTTTTAGCGCATACATACCCTGTTTTAGCGCATACAATAAATTCAAAACCAGAGAGATAAATTCCATGTTTGTTCGTCAGTTTGAACCAGAATTAAGGATATTTTCCATAACATAATTATTCCTCAATCATATCAGTGCTTTAAACTTGTTGAAATTGACCTTTACAAGTGAAATTCTTCAAACTAAACCAAGATCTAACACCTTACAATGCCTAAACATCAAACACACCTCTAATTTTTAAGCTAAGTTTCATCATTAGGATTCGTCATCCTTCATCACAAAACAAACGTTGTATAATCAAATTCAATTTAGTCTCATCAATAGAATTCGTCATTCTATTTGACTTAGTTTTTATCCTTGGCACTCCTCTAAACAAAAATCAAAGTTTAGTCAAATTATAACACTTGTATGCCTGTTCAAACAAGATCACAAAAGCAGAAACTCAAAGAAAAAGAACTTGAAACTCAAAACACCATGGTTGAGGCTGAATAAAATCCTTTCCATAAAATCCACCAATCTAAAGGTTAGGAAATAACTAAGGAAGACATCCAACATGCTCAACAAGATCCAAATTTCCACAAGTTCGTAGAAAAGATTTTTGAAAGAGGGGGAAAAATACTTCTTAATGCTGGCTAATCAAGGTATCAAACTTCCACATGACTTTGATGTTAATCAATTGAAAGCACCTCCTAAAAAGACTAAAAATGATCCATCAAATACAAATCTAGTGGTTGCCTTAACTCATCAAATGAAAAACCTCCAACAATAGATTCAAGATATGCAAAGGGGAACCTCAAAAAGATACTTGATACAAGACATTTGCCCTTATCCTTTTGATCAATTTGTCAACATGATTCCTTTCCCCAAACACTGTGAATTCCCAAAGTATGATAAATACAATGGTAAAACAGATCCAATAGATCATGTAAGGGAATTTCAAACCATGAGTCTTGAATTTGCACACGAAGAGAATTATTTGATGAGATTGTTTCCACAAAGCTTAGGTGGACAATGCATGGAATGGTTCTCCAAACTTGCACCACCAATTAAAACCTTTGAAGAGATGGTTAATAAATTCATCACCCAATACTCTTACAACATACAACATGAGATAACAATGAAAGACCTTTGCAATGCAAAATAGAAAAAGGGCGAAGCATTCCTCATATTCTTGCAAAGATGGAGAAGATTGTTTGCAAGATATTCTAGTCCCATACCTAAAAAGGAAAAGATGGAAATCTTCATTGACAATCTAAATGATGAGATGAGCTATAGACTTGAATTGCAATGCCCACCTACCTTTGAGAAAATGATTGAAAATGGAATCAAAATCGAAGAATCTTTGGTCAAGAGCAGTCATAAAAATTTACTTTGAAAACAACTCAACAAGCTCCTCTAATAATTACAACAACAATGATAAACCAAAGTTTTGGCAAAGAAACAAGAATGCTGGTAACAATGATTCTTCAGTTGAAACACAAAATGCAAAATTGGTATTTAACTTGGCAGTAGCTACCACCAAGACCAATCAAAACAACAATCCAACTAGCAATCAAAACAACAACTAAAATGCCAATCAAAACAAAAATCCAAACAATGCTAAATCTAGACCACCACCATATCGAACATCCTCAATTCAAACAAGATTCACAGCTTTGGGACAGTCATTGGAATCAACATTAAAGGAACTTCTTGTAGCTAAGGTTATAACATTACTAGAAGCAAGAGATTGGGAACCAAGAGCTAAACCTTCGTGGTGGAATGATGCACATTATTGTAACTTTCATAGAAAAAAAGGACACAAGACAAATGATTGCATGCAGCTGAAACATTTGATACAAGATTTGATTGATAACAAGACAATATTTATGGAAGGACCCCAAACAAATGTTGATCATGGAGCATTCAAGAATCCTTTACCAAACTACAAAAAGGGGGATTCCTCTTCATCAAACACCAAAGGGAAAAATGTAAACTATGTTTATGATTCTACCATTCATTATGTTGAGGTAGTTGAAGATCAAACCAGGGATATCGAAATTAAGGGCCAAAGAAACATTGTTACAGCTTAAAATCATCACCATGACACCAACACCAAATCACATCAAATCGATGATAGCATACCAATCAAAGAATGACAAACCAAGGATATTGAAATCAAGGGCCAAAAAGACATTATTGCAGATGATAATTCAATTAATGACATCACAATTGAGCATGGAAAAGGCATTGTTACAGCTGAAACTCATCTTCATGATAGCAACACCAAATTCCATCAAATTAATGACATTGTACCAATCAATTTCTTCTATGGAGGTGTTGGACACATTATTTGGAGAATATCAAGGAAATATTGATTAATATTTCACATGTATTTGGAGTTAGTGGGAAAAGGTGTTTGAACAAGTCAAGGAAGTAATTAAGTTGATAGTAGAAAGGAATTGAAGCACAAAGGAAACAAATTAATTGCACCCACATTTGATGACACAAACATGATCTATATTAGGGCTTGGTTGCATAAATTGTAGACATATTTTACACTCAGCTCCATGGTGAAAGAATATGTGATTAAATTCATTACCTTCCACTTAGAAGGTGTATCATATTATTGGTGGCATCATGGCCTCATCACAAGAGAGCATGACCTTGTGTAGAGTTTTGAAGTTGTTAGCCAAAGGTTGTTGGATTGATTTGAGTAGAAGGATGAGGAATATTATTTTAGAGAGCTAACTAGAATAAAACAAAAAACCTTAGTGTATGTGTATGTAGCAAATTTCTAAAGAGTTTCAATCATGGTTCTAGCTATTTCAAAGAAGAGGATCATTTTCCTCTTTTTTGAGGGCTTATTTGAGCCTATTAGGGCCCTAGTTAAGGCCTTTGCACCATGTTCATTGCAAGAAGCTATTATGATATATTTGACCCTTGAGCCATCTATGTTAATAAATGAGTACACATCATAGTAAAAAATACCTACTACTAGATTCCAGAAGGGAAACTTTCAATCGGGTGTATTAAGCTCATCACCACAAAATACTACATAATAGCTATTTTCAGTAAAGAAGATGGGTGATATTACTGAAAATGAACTTAGGAGAAAGAAACTATGTTACTCTTGGAAAGATCCATGGGAACCTAACTAAAAATTCCTTGGAAAGGGCTAAGTATATTACATAGAGGTAGTGTACGATGAAGAAAACGAGCCTAAAGAACCAGAGCCACAACCAACCATAGAGGAGAAAACTGTGGTAGATTGCAACAAATATCACCCATTTCCATTTTAAGAAGTATTATCGAAGTAGTGGAATATTGTGTTGATAGATAGGGGGCATCCACAATTTCATTGATGAGAGCTTGGTGACTAAGAGGGGATTGAAAGAAGTTGACTTTTCAAGGTTCAATGTCATTGTCACTAACAGATTTACAATCCTTTGCACAAAGATCATGGGAAAACTCAAATCAACCCTTGGTGACTATGAGGTATGTAATAGTTTTTATGTTGTGGGGTTAGGAAAAACAAACATTGTTTAGAGAGTGCAATGGCTACATTCTCTTAGGGAATCCTCTCAAAACTATCAATACATGGAGAGTGCAATGGATGCACTCTCTTGGGAAATTCTCTTAGAAATATCAATCCATGGAGTTGAAGTTTAAACCTCAAGGAAAGTATGTGACTCTTAAAGGTATGCCTAAGGGGTCAGCATAAGTAATAGCAACTAAAATTTTGGAAAGAATGTTCTACAAGGGGCAAGTTGCATTAGTAGCATGTTTCTTGGTGATAGAGAGCATGCATACTATTTCATCTTCTAGTAAGCAATATTGTTATCATGTTGATATTCAAACTCTTTTGGATAAGAATAGTATGGCACTGTTTAGTGATAAGCATTTAGGATTGCCACCAAATAGAGGATTCCAACATATCATAGAGTTGGAACCAAGCTCTAAGCTTTTTAATTATCACTCCTTACTATCATTGAAGGAAATATAAAGATCTAATAGAGAATCCTATTAAGGAGTCATTTAAAATGAGCCACATTAGACCTAGCTTTGGTCCCTTTGCTTCATCAATGCTTCTTGTGAAAAAAAAGATGACACCATGAGAATATGCATAGATTACAAAGACTTGGACAAGAGGATAATACAAAACAAATACCCCATTCCCAAGATTAATGAGCTCGTTGGTGATTTGTATGTGAGTTTATTTCTCAAAGATTGATTTGAGTTTTGGCTACCATTAGATCAATATCCATGAGGAGGATGTGCAAAAAAAACTTAGATGTCATTATGGAAACTTTGAGTTTCTAGTCATGCCATTTGATTTGACTAATGCATCAACCACTTTTCAATCGATGATGAATTAGGTATTCAATGATCAATTGAGAAAATTTTGTTTAGTATTTTTTGATGATATATTGACATATAATAAGACACATGAAGATCATCTAAGGAACTTAGATACAATCCTTAAAATTTAGGGAAACATGGAGTATTTGTAAAAGAATCTATGTGTGAGTTTGGGGCCACAAAGCTTTTATACTTGGGCCATGTCATTACTACTCAAGAAATGCAAGTAAATCAACATAAGATTTATGTCATTTTGTATTTTTCACCCCCACAATAGTAACATAGTTGAGAGGAAGTTTTGTTAAGGGATCTTGTATTACATTGTTGGGTGTGTCATTCTATTTATCTCATGTTTGAAATGGTTGAGTTATGCCTTATAAAATTATTTGTCATCGGGGTCTTAGACCTATCTCTCTACCTATTCTTATTCCATTGCATTTCCAACCTTTGATCGCCAATCCTTTTCCTTTTTAAGATATTCCCTTTGATTTTTTCCAAACCTCTAGACTTTCCCATTCATTAGTGTCATTTCCTTCCAACCATGTCATCCTAATCCTCCCCCAATTAAAGAATTTCCTATGTTGTAATTCTAAACTTGATATCCAATTTTGATTCCTCAATGTTGATAGCATCCATCCATCAAATTTATGAGATGCTCTATACTTGCTAACATCATTTTTGTATGATTTTGATGTCATATGTTTTGAAGTTCCCTATTGACATGCTAACATCACCTTTTCATACTAAAAAAATTTCTAATTATTTTGGGCCAGAGGATCAAACCATTCATTTCCTCAATCCCCTTTCCCATGCTCCCTTGAACCCTTAAACCTACTTCAATATTTCTTCCTAAGTATTTTGGAGTTAGAATTTTTGCCAATCTTGCCACCCAAATACTCATTTCTTACCACCTCAAAATCTTGAAGCTTCATCATTCCTTTATAAAAACCTATCAAAGCTAGATTTTCAGCCATTCCTTATCTTCATGTCTATCATAAGGCCCCACCCAACACCTCAATCCTAACATCTGAAAGCTTTGTTCCTTGTCAAGGTTCCCTTTTCTATATCCCTTCCTACTATGACTTCCCAATCAAATCCAAATTTCAATTCTTTGATCATATGTGTGAAGTATGAGTCCACATCAACCTCCAAAGTTCAATATTCTTGTTATTTTCCATTACAACTCCACCTACCCTCTTGGATGACTTGAAATATATTTAATGAGATTAAACGGTTGAAAACTATCACAAAAGGTCTTTCCCACCCAAGAACCATTATTTTATAATTTTTGGGTAGATTTGTAAGTAGTTTTTCAAAGGTCAAGAGAAAAAACCACATAAAACACCATTAATGAACCAATAGGGTCTAGCAACTACTAGATAAAAACTAATGACACCCAAAATTTATTCTTTAGGTAGGTTAGCATGGATTTAAAGGGTAAAAACTATGTGTCCATGCCTCAGTTATTATATCCATTGAGATCATAGAAGTCAAACACTCATGTCATCTCTTAGCCATTGCTTCAATGGATTTCATGGGTGATTTTCTCATTTTAGTGCTCAAATCCATAGGCCATTAATGATTGGAGAGATGGTGAATACATAGAGAATGATTTTCTCACTTTTCTAGGCATTTATGGATCCTAAAGGGGTGTTTTTTATGAAAATCATTTATTATGATGATGGCTAGGGCATGATGGATCTCTACAACACTATATCTACACATTTTCTCCTTTATTGCTCATGTACCCAAGTGGCAAATCTATATGTTCAAGTTTTTCATCCATTCAAATGGTTGGTAACTTTGTGCTTTGACAAGACAAAGGTGTAGATCTTCCTAGGGTTTCCATAGTTGTAGTCATAACTTGCAAGAAGGTAGCTACATAAGTAGATATTTGTAATCATGTGTCCCTCTAATTAGTTGTAGACATTTTAGAAGGTTTAGAGCAATAGGGTATAGTAGGTTCTTTGTTGTTTGAGATTTTCCTTTCACCACACTTGTTGGTGTGATTGTAATAGAGATTAGATAAGTGTCATAACACTTTAAATCAATGCAAGTTGATATTTGTATTGTTATTCATTGTGTTGCATATGAATTTTTATGAGTTTAATGAAGGATTATTAAGCAGATGTATTTGCATTATATCATAACTTTGTTACAATTTCTCATTTGTTGTTTTAATGGTTGTGTATGACTCTACTACCCAATAAGGCACTAGCTTTGAACACTTAGACCTTCCATGTATATTTTAAATCATCAAGATCAATCACTAGTAGTATAGGAAGTAGGAATTAGATGATATATGTTGTTCATGATTCAATGAAAAAAAGTAGGAGTCTTAAAGAAAACCTAACTTGTGTATCTCTTAGAGAATCATTTTCAATACATTCATACTTTGTCAATATGTCTATATATCTCAAGGAAGTATTACATTGTTATCATATGTTCACGTATGTGTAAAGTATTTATCAACTATAAAATAGGTCATTGCAGCGAGTTACTCTTGACCTATTAACAGTTATAGGGATCAAGTGTGTAGTTTTGGTATAGTTGTTATTTGTTATTTTGGTTGTCCATTTTGTTGATTTCAATGCCTATTAGGGCATACCTTTAGAAATACCCTCTTGATTTTAAGCGAAGCTCAAAGAGTAGGAGAGATTACTCACTCTTAGAATTAGCCTTGAACAATCTCGAGTCTATTGATTATACTTTATTTACCTTCTTGAAGACAAGCCCCTAGTCATGAAGGTGGATAAGAGCTCTAGGATTTGAGAGAGTAGTTTAGGGACCTAACAAGATACAACACAAGAAGCTTTTGATACGCTTAAGGAGGTAATCAACTCATGTCATGTTCTTGCCATACTAGGCTTCTCACAACCCTTTGTTGTAGAATGTGATGCTTCAAGAGGAGTTGGAGTTGTTCTAATGCAAAACACACACCTTATAGCATTTGAGAGTAGAAAGCTTACAGATTTAGAAAGGGGCTTTTCTATTTACGACAATGAGATGCTTGTCATTATGCATACTTTTGTAAATTTTATATGTTATCTATTTGTGGTTAAACTAGACCACAACAACTTGAAATTATTTTTGGTTCAATGAGACTTGAATGACATGCAACAAAAATGGGTAAGTAGCATCCAAAATTATGACTTTGATATAGAATATATGAAGAGTAAAAATAATATCGTTGTTGATGCTCTTTCTAAAATGCTCAATCTTTGTTCTATTTTTGTCATTTTCGGCAATTGAAATATTTTTATCATGGTTGAATATGCTAAGAACATATTTGCTACTAACATCTTGGAGGGGAGTGTGAAAGATGACAAGTATGTGATAGTAGATGGCCTCATTTTCCATAAGGATAGAATCTTTTTCATACCTAGATCTAAGATGAAAGAGCATATTGTGAAAGCATTACATGATGCACCCATGGTTGGTCACCTTGAATTCAACAAGACTTACAAGTAGATCAAGGAAATATTCTCTTAGAAGAGCCTTGGGGATGATATATTTTGATACATTACGGAGTGCACAACCTATCAATAGAACAAGGAAAAACATGTTTTTCTTCCAAGATTATCGTAACACTTACTTATTTCCAATAAGAAGTGGGAAAGAATATTCATGGAATTCATCATAGGCCTTCCAAAGGTAAATAGTAGGGATTGTATCTATGTGCTTGTGGACAAATTAACTAAGTATGCACACTTTTTGCTATTTCTACAAATTTTAGAGCACTCTAGGTAGCTGATCTATTATTCTGAGAAGTGCTTAGGTTACATGGCTTGCCTTAGAATATTATTAGTGATAGGGATAGTATATTTCTCAATTCCTTTTGGCAAGAGTTGCTTCATTTGGCTAGTATCAAGCTCACTCCTATTAATTATCACCCACAAGTAGATGGCCAAATAGAGATAGTGAATACATGGGTTTATGGATATTTGAGAAAATACATCATAAATCGGCAAATGGCATGGTTGCATCTTGGAGAGCATTGCTACAACACCACCCATTAAAATGTCCGTCGGTATGATTCCATCTATGTCATTGTATGGATTTGATGCATTCTTTCACTAATTTGGTGTTTACTTATAGCAAGGTACCAACAACTAGTGACTTGGTGAAGCATAGTTGAGACATTTTGTAGGTCACTTAAAAATTGTTTGCAGTAGGCCCAAAATAACAAAAGCTCTATGCAAATTGACACCATACTAAGACATCATTCAAGGTTGGAGATATGGTTTTTTTGGGCTTGCAACCTTATAGGCAAACCTCCAATATGTGAAGAGGGGCTTGTATGAACCACAAAAAGCTTTGAGAAGAGTGGGTGAAGTGGCCTATGATTTGGAGTTGCTAGTAGGCATCTAGATTTACAATATTTTCCACAATCTTGTCTCAGAAGGCATTGGACTGGAATAGCATGCCATTATTTGATCTACCACACCCTTGGATGGTGAGTAGAATTAGATGCCATCATTGACATATAAGACAAGAAATTGAGAGATAGAATTATCACAAAGTACTTGGTTTGTTGGAATGGCCTACCAATAGAGGATGTTACTAGGGAGGGGCTATAGATATTTGAACATCCACCATTACATTGTTTGTGGGCAAACAATCTTAGGAAGGGCAGACTTTTAATGTCCCCTTTCTCTTAACTCATCCTATAGCATCCCATAAGCCCAATCCTTTAATTTTTCCGATGACTAAAGGAATAACTCTCTTTAAAAGGGGTGTTACATTTTTGAAAAATTAACAATAACAAATAAATAATATTTAATAGTATTTTCTATTAAATTTCATCACTTTTGGCTTTGCATTATGGGAGTTACAAATTGGCTTTTCAAAGAGGGCAATTATGCTGTCACAGAGGGAGCACTGAGTTATGGTGACATTTGCACTTGAATAGCATTTGTTATTCTAGGAGTGTAGTCAAACTGTGGGTATATTGGGCTTTGGGCCATCCTTTATACCACAAAATGAGGTGTTTGGCTATTAGAATGGTCTTCCTTTTACTGTTAGATCTTTGCATTACTATTCTATAGCTAATTTGAGGGCAAAATCCTTTAAATCTCAAAGCCAAGGGATGAAACTCCACTGGCTCCCTTCAGCAGTCTCATCTAGGGGCTACAATTGTGCTGAAGATATTCTCTTTCTTAATTTTTGGTGAGTATTTGGTGGTCTGTCACATCTGTACACGATCAATCAATATTGAATAGTTGTTTGCAGTCATAATGTGTGTTGTAGGTTTGTCGTGGTAGCAGGTCATTTATTTGTACAATCCAGTTTTATGTTGTCAATAAAATACGGTATTTCAGTGTGATGTATTGTTTATATATTTAAGAGTTCTACAAATTTGGTAAAGAATATCTCACAAAGTTACCAAATGACTATTGTAAAATGATTCATAGGTCCCTTCAACAGCATAGCCAGTAGACAAAAGTGAATGAATAAACTCACCTTCATTTATTCGTCAATTTATGTAAAATAGATCGGCCTCACAAGGATTCAAAATGTGGTGAACACTATATATTGTTTTAAGTATCCTAGGGTTGCCCTTGAATTAGGTCTTACATTTTGAGCTCTAGAAAGCAAAGGGGCTAGGACTTGATCCCTGCTTTGATGCTATTGTTCCTGACACTCCTGGTCTGGTCCCTATATTATCACCAAGCAGATTGGAGAAAATAATCTTTACCTTACTCTTTTATGTTAATTACCATCTGTTCTTCATCATTGAGAAATTATTGCCCTGATTTTAAGCCTTTTCTACAACAATTCATACCACAGTTGGAGCATTAGCAACACTTTACATTTAATGTCTGATTCCATTTAATCAAAGATAGAATCATGAAAAGCGGGTTGAAGAACATCCAAGAAGGGCCTTGCCTCTTTATTTCACTTCCAAAGTGAGCAATTGCCGATGAATGCAAGAGGTCTACAAACAAGCAAATCTAGAATAAGTTTCCTTGCTTTTTGTAATTAGAAAGAGTGGGGCAAATGATCACGTTGAAGTTAAAAGTTTGCGTATGTCCACAATGTCATTAGAATCACTCCATTTAGCAATGTTATTTTTTGAGACGAATTCCACCCCCTCAACCTCAACCCCAATCTTTATAGTGTGCCAACCTGCAGCGATGGAATCCTAGCAAACACTCAATCCAATATTGACTGTGTCAAAGACTCCAATTGTGCCAACACTAGGCACATTGATGGTGTACGTTGGCACCAACAATGGGGGCCCCAAAGCACTACATTGGTGCCAACTCCAATTTGATTATCACCATGCCAGGCTACTCTGAACATCCCAACTTGCATCAAACCAACAACAGTTCCATCATTTTTGCATAAGTTCAAACTTCTGCAAGAATCCTCACCTAGCCAATTCCCTCTAAGGTGCCCTTTCAATTACAGGCGCATTTCCTTGTAACAGCTGGAAGTTGAAATGCTTCAAAGTCCCAACCATTCCATTCTCTTGACATTACCGTATATAGCATATGTTATATGATGGATTCACAAGAGTTGGATTAATGCGGTTCTTATTTCAGAAGTTCTAATCGTTCACAAAATTTCCATATCTCTTCTTAGAGGTTTGCTTTACAGAACTCATATTAGTCTAATGAACTACAGTTCTAGATATTTTCTATGTTGTCTTCGTTCATTTCTTTGTATTCCAATTTCTTACTTTTTGCAGTAAGTATGTATTTGTTTACTTAGTACGTCTTTAGCACTTACTCTTCACTTCTTTCAATCTGTAACATGGTTAGTTCTCATTAGCCATCTCGTCCCTTGGATATCTCTGGCATCTGAATTGTGTTTGCTACTGATTCTGCACTACCAGATTGCAGAAATATAAATGATAATAAAAGTAACAATGCACACAATGAATACCAGATAAACAGATATTTTCATATAGGAAGTGTTTTTACAATTGTTCGGAACAGTGAGAGCCCAGAACAGCATACCTTCCCTGACATAGACTTGCCTCCTAAATGACAATACTGACAGTTATTGGTCATACAACTGTCGACAAGCAAACACAAGAAGTTACAGTCCTATCTAATGCCAACATAACATAACAGCTACAACAAAACATTGTTAGGTCTACAGATTGGACAACATTTTTCATTTATTTGCAGCCCCAAAAGGTTATTTGGACCAAGTCTGTCATGCGGAATCACCTGGTGACCTCACCATATGTGTCTATGGCAATGATGTAATAAAGTACTTTTCCTTTAGTAAATATATCTCATGCCAACATAATCCTTTGGGGATTCAGAAAACACAAGTCACCCGAGTTGAATATCTAGATTCATTATGACTACAACCCAAAGCAATGGCATTATCTGGACTTTACACTCATAGTTATTAGTGGCAACGATGAATGCAAGGAGAAAATTTTGAAAATTGAATTTACAGGGAAAAAGTTGAGGATAATTGGTGCAGAAGCACCTAGGCTGACCTCCATTTTGGTTTGCACAATTTTGGCTTGTACTGACTTTAGCCAAGTCAGGAATGCTTGTGTGTTTAGATTGGACCTTTAGAAGGTATTGTGTGTGTGGAGAGTTAGTCACTAGGACTAAAATCTTCATTAGGTTATCTTATTGTTAAATTTTGCTTTATTAAGATTTGGACAGTTATGTTAGAAGATATAATGCATCAAATGTGTTAAAGCCACATTCTCGTTGTTGGAAGATGCTAAAGGTCAGTTAAGGAACTGTTGGTTCGAGTTTAAGGAGATTAAGGTCCTATAATTAAGGATAAAGGCAGAGTTGCAAGATTGCATGATGAACTTGTTTGGTTGCATGCATTTTACTTGGCATTGGGAATACCTTGAAATCAGGGAAATGCTCGGTCCACTGCCCTTGTAACATGGGAAAGGCATCTCTAATGGGGATAATGGCTCGTAGCAAGCAGAGAGAGAGATGATTGTAATCAAATTTTGGTGTGTGAATAGAGGACAGTGAGCAAATTTCTGTATTTTTTCTGTTTTTGCTGGTAAATTCCGTGTGTTTTTGAGCAGGGGCATAAAAGACTTTGTAAATACTGTTTTATCATTGCATTGGAGTTCTTAGCATAGTTTTGAGTCATTTTCTTTCTGTGTACAGGTTGCTTAGGATAGAATTGTAGTTTTGACTTCATAGAGTAGAGTTTACGAAGCTCTTTAATTGTAGTTTTGAACAGTCATTTTTGGAATGACTCCCCCATAGCCACTGACCACGGGGTCCTCCTGAGACTGGTGGAATATGGGAGTGGAGTCAGTCATTTGTAAATATTTGACAGTAGGAAACAAGTGGAATGAAGCTAGCATATGGAAAACCAAACCCTAGGCGAGCCCTTGTTACCCGGCTAGGAGTTTGGTAGAGAAAAGATAAGAGAATAGGCAGGGGAATAGATAACTGTACGGAATCCGTACAGTACCAGGTGGGGTGAGGTGAGGTCTTCACACTCCAAAAGGTTTGAGACTTCCCTCAATACATTGGAGATAATTGTGGTTCAAAAACCAGTGAAACCCTAGATATTAGGATAATTAGCCCTCCTCTCCAAAAGTATGGGAATCACCTGTACGGAACAGATAGTAGCCTGAAACCAAGTGCAAGATTTAAAACTCTGAAAAGGGTGTCTGAAAGTGTCTTTTGTTGGATAGGTTGTGTGACAAGTTTGAGAGAAAAGGGCAGAAAAGGGACTGGTAAGGGCTACAAGGATTAGCCCCTTCAAAAGGCAAACTCTTAAAAGCGGTAGGAGTGAAGATTGCAGAACCCCCAAGTTGGCTTCAAATGGATATGAAATCCATAAAATCAGTGTATACAACGCCCCTGCTAGCAGTTCAAGCAAATTGGATGAAGTTAGCATCTAGATCCTTCTAGGTGGAAAGGAGACAGCAATTTCAAAGAGTGTTGAAGCCTCCAAGGTGAAGCACAAGGATAGTAACTCTTGTGACAGAGTTAAAGGAGGGCTTAGTTAATGATCTAAGTCAGTTTAGAACCCTGAAGCCATCAGGTTCTTGAGTGAAGACAGTGTGAAAGGTCTTCTAGTTGGTTGGTGCAAGCACATCTTGGAGGTATAATACACCAATAATATCTATGGATAGCCTTGTCAATTACGGTACAAAAACAAAAGTGAATTGACTAAGTTTTGCAGGTGAATCTCTTGTGTTAAAAATTATTGTAATATGAACATTGGCGAACAACTCGACATTTACACAAATTTGGAGACCACTTAGGGCATGATTCTTGCTCTTACATTTAACAAATCCAAACAATGCATTTATCCATAGGGTGCTCTGAATGCATAAAAACAAAGGCAGAAACAGAAAGATATATTTTCCAATGTTTTTTATGCATTTAAAAGTTCTGCTTGGTGCTTCCTTGCCATGTAATCACTTTGTCTAATTTCACTAACAAAATCATATGCTTCATGTAGTCTTCCCTCTTTACGATAACCATTTGTAATGGCATTATAGGTCTGCTCGTTTGGCATGCAACCATGTTTCTTCATGTAGTCAAGAACATTCTTGACCTCTTCAAACATTGCAAGGTCAGAATAACATGTAATAAATGTATTGTAAGTGATAATGCAAGGACGGATACCTGAATCCATCATTTCAGAGAAAATCCTTGAAGCATCTTGCATGAGACCCTGTCTGCAGTATGCACTGATGACAGCGTTGTAGGACACAGCATCTGGCTTCATGCCAATCACTTGCATGTCTTTTAAGACAGATTCTGCCTTCTTGCAATTCCCTTCCCTACCATACATGCTAATCAAGGAATTATATGTCACCAAATCCGGTTTGCACCCAAATTGCTTCATACTATTTACAACTTCAAGAGCTTTATCAATCAAACCATGTTTCCCATACGTGGAAATCATCGTATTGAATGTAAACAAGTCTGGGGAAAAACCCCGTCTTTTCAGTTCCAAGAAAGCATTTTCTGTCTCCTTTAACAAATTACATTTACTATATGCATGCACAACTGTTTTTAGGAGAACCCAACTGGGATGAATGATTCCTGCATGTATATCTCCTGCTAGGGCATTCAGTTGCTCTAAATGATCACCATTTGCATAAGCATGCACTAATGAGGCATAAGCACCTGCATTTGGTTTATAACCTTTTTCATTCATATCTTTCAGAACAGCCTCTGCCTCCTTCCAGTGCCCTTTTCTAGACAATGCATTTAAAATGGCATTGTAAGTCAATAGATTGGGAGCAAATCCTGCTTCCAACATTGCACTATATGTTGCCAAAGCACGCCTGATTGATCCACATCTACCATAAGCGCTAATCAAGGTATTAAACGTATCTCGGCTTGGATACATTCCAGCTTTCAACATTTCCTTATAAACTCTATCAACAACCTTATGCATTCCATTTCTTGCACACATAGCCAGCAAGGTATTCCATGTGACTCTATCAGGGGTGCATCCCGCAGATCTCATTTCACCAAATACTTGCATCATCTCTTTGAATTTTCCCTTCTTCCCATACATTCCAATAATAGCATTGAAAGTGCATATATTTGGACGACAATCATTGCTCTTCATCTTCTCAAACAACAATAGCATTCTCTCCTCTCTACCTGCCTTGCCAAAGGCAGATATCAGAGTTGTGTACGTAAAAATATCAGGCTCTATTCCTTTGCTTACCATTGTATTCATCAAAGCAGCAGCTTCATCATACAAGCCAGCTGTGCAGTAAGCTGAAATCAATACATTGTAAGTCATGACATTCGGTCGGCAATCTTCATTCTTTTCCATTTCCCTCAAAATGGTCAGAGCTTCTTCATGCAACCCTGCTTTCCCATACACATCAAGAAGAGAATTGTATGTTATACTGCAAGGAACACATCTCTCGGCCTTCATCTCTTTAAAGATCTTTGATGCTTCTTCATGCAGTTCTGCTCTTACACAGGCACCTAGAATGATATTATAGGTGTACAGATCAGGTTTAAATCCCTTACTTTTCATCTCTTTAACAACTAAATGGATTTTATTCCAGGAATTGCCTACTCTGCCATACACATCCAGCATTACATTATATGTTACGAGATTAGGTTCACATCCATCTTCCTGCATTCTTTTGAACAGAGAAATTGCTTGCTTGTACTTGCCAGACTTGGAATGCACAGCAATCAAAGCAGTATATGAATAAACATCCATTGCATAACCTTCAAGCAAAAGCTCCTCAAAAAGATAACTTGCTTTAGAAAACTCACAAGCCCTTCCCAGAGCACTCAGCATGAGCCCAATTGCCTGTCCATCGGGTTTGTGGGCTTCGTGATTTCTCATCCACTTGAAAACACCCAGAGCATTTCGCCATTTTTGAAACCCCACCAAACCCCTTAAGATTGCCATAAGATCCCCTTCCAGTAATTCATCTTGTGCCATATCTAATATCTCACGAACTCTACTATTTTCTTCAAGAATATACATGAGAATTGACTTACCGGTTTCTGAGAGCTCCTTCCTCCATGACTGACTTCCGTTGCTGATGTCCTGCAAATCTGAAACATTGTTACCCATTAACGAATCGACGCCCTTTTCAACTTGGGTATTGTTTTCTCTGGTATAAAGTAAATAGTCCACATCCTTTTCAAGTTGGGTATCCATTTTAATGATTTTGGTGCCATTTTTAATGAGACCAGTGACATTTTTGGTGACATGGGGATCCTTTTTAATGAACTGGGTGTCCTTTTTAATGAGTGGTGAAGAGCTAGGGATTGAAATTGATTCAAGGGTAAGATTTTGATTGATCTTTTTAGATTGAGGATTGGCATTGGATTTGGGTTGGGTAGCCTGAGGTGAAGATTCAGTTGGGTTGTTGAGAAGTTCGATCAGAGAAGCTAAGGGAAGCGTCTCAGATTGAGGCGTGGGGGAAAGAGAATTTTTTTTTGGATTGAAGATGTGTTTGGGAGGAACGGGTGCAGGTCTCAGACAAGGAAGATAAATTCTTTCGGCCATTATTTCATCTCTGCCCTTCCATGATGATGGATACGAAGAATACAAATATACAGCTATCTACTTCCAACGCAACTTGATATAGTCCCATGATATCCAACTCTCAATCAGCCTCATCCCAATAAGAACCACATGACAAAATAGAGCAGCACAGACTTAATACCGATCGACATTGGTTCTTCTCTTCGATTATCGCACTGACGCCCGATATTAATTTTGCCATCACTGTTAAAATTCGGCCGCCAATTGGAATATCCTCTCCATCCCAAGTATTCCTTTTTTAATAATATTTCGTAAGATATTTTTAGATGAACAAGTGTTTGATTTATCATTTAAAAAATAATAATATTACATATATTAAAAAATAATATAAAAACATATTTTTTAAGTTTATATGGGGCAAACATCAGATCATAAAACATGTAAAAACAAGTTGTTAAATGGTGACGATAGTAGCAAAGGGGGAGGAGGAGGGTCTCGGTCAGTCAATCTACCCCATACATCAATAGAGTCTGGGTATCCACGAAAGAGTCTCAACCAACGTCATCTTTTTCTTTTTATTTATCTTCTTTTTCATTAGCACATGGCAATGAAATTGTAAGAGAGAGTCAAGGAAATTTGTTGGAATCAAACCAACTAGAAGCCCCACTAGTAAGCCATCCAAAGGTTCCCCTCCTGAGCGATGAAGAGGCGGAGCACTGATGAGTGGGCTGCAACCAACCCTGTTGTCTATGATCCCTTTTGGTAGTCAAAGGAGAAGCTTGGGAATGAGCTTCCTAGTTACCATGAGCAAAAAGACTCAATCCATGTTGGCACTCATGAGGAAGCAAGCAATCCCTGGAGGAGGGAGATGGGGTAACTTTGGCCATTACATGAGGGACATTACCTTGGTGGTTGAGAAGTATCTAAAAGTGAGCCACTTCTAATGCAACTTTATTAGTTTGCACCTAGATATGTAATAAAACATTAGAACAAATAATTGATTTAGAAAAAAGTGAAATATGTTGATCAACAAAGCAATTAGCAAAGATTGCATAATTTATCTTTTCATATGTTGGAGAGAATCTCCACCCTGAAGACATGCCAACTTTGGTTGAATTTATGAGGGATAAGAAGCTAATCCTCCAAAAAAGATGTGTTAGGAGAAAGGCTCTGGTTAGAAAGGCTTGAAAAAATCATGAATCCAAGTCCAAAGCCTCTGGGCTTTGGGACAAAATCAAAAAGATGCTTAAAAGAATCTAATTTCCAACAAAAAGAGAAACAAGGATCCCAAATTCCCAAATGAGATAATGTAGAGCCCATACGAAGGCCTTGGAAAAGAATACACTGGACAAAGTGGGTCAATGTCAGTTCCAAAACAACTGACCAAGTGGTGTGAAATATGTGTTGCCAAACCAAAAATAATGATTGCAAATGCCATCTCTATTTTAAGGTTGGAACCATGAGTAGATTGCAAAAGAGCCAACGATAGCCATGTCGGGGCTTATAATTGCAAAAGGTGGTGCCTAGACCCCACTTCCAATCTTTCCACCAAGGCTTGGAAGAATTGATACCAATTTTGTGAACCATAATAGCCAGAATTGCCCCCATGATTGTATCAAAGGTTTCATGATCCTGGTTAGAAAGGTGAAACTTGACCTTAGTTTCATTCCATGACATGAGACTCATAAAAATTATAGAGAATAAATCTCATAGACATTGAGTTCCTTTCTTGTGAAATGTCAAGGCATGCACCCAAGGCAATTTGGCCAATGAGTGACCTTGATCTTGCAAAACGAGGGACCACTAGATAGTCTCATGGTTGATGGAAAATCCATCATAGAAGCCTAAACCATTCCAAAAAATATAGGGTTTAATAGCTTCCCAAGCTCTCTAGATGCTCTTGATAACAAAATTTCCTTCAATGTGAATTGCATTCTCCTTTGTCAGAAGGGTTTGGAGCCCAATCCCCTTCCAAGTAGGTCATCTAGAAGAATGACCAAAGGCAATACAATTTCAAACCATGGTTTGTCTCGGCTTTTTCTCCATGGAGGGTACAAGTAATCCATTTGGCACAAAGTGCCAATCCTTGGTGTTACGTGGATAAAATCCCCAATCCTTCAAATTCTCGAGGGAGATGACAAAATTCTTAGCAAACCCGATGGAAACCCTTATTATTATCTATGAAATCCTAAAGAAAATCATGAAGAAATTTTTCCAACTTCATGTAAGAGGCCTTAGAAGGAGCTCAACATGAAGAATAATAAACGTGAGTGACCACAAGAATCTTGGAAAACACTTCAAATTTCCCCTACCAAAAAGAGGGGTTTTGTGATACAATATGCCATCTTTTTTCAATTATGTAAACAATAGCTTGCCATAAGGATACTTGTGAATATTGGAAAGCAAAAGGAATACCCAAGAATATAAAAAATTCTTCATGGCCAATCTATTTCCAGTTGAAAGAGTTGATTACAAGAGGGCATGGTGAGAAAGGATTGTCTATAACATTAAGTTTTATGCCACTAAATGATCGAAACATAGGCTTTACAAAAAATATCCAAGCATTTGAGGGCATGTTTGATATATTTCTCCTCTTCAATGAGAGTGAGGAACGAGTCATATACAAAGTGTCTATTAACAAGTTGAGGCGATGAATCAAGCAAGGAAATACCTTTGACCAAACCTTGAGACACATAATGGGCTAGGAGGTAGACAAAACATTCAACCACAATCACATAGAGAGTGGGGGCCAAGGGATGACCTTAGAAAATAGATTTGAAAAGCTCAAAGGCACTAGATTGGTGGCCATTGATGGTGATGATCATAAACCTTGGAAAAATCATTTTCTTAGGAATAAAGCCTTCTTTTATGAGTGTTTATCCCATTTCATACCTTCCTGAACCACATATATATTATCAAGGATGTATTTGGATTTTATGAAACCAATTTTCTTTGGTCAAACAATTTGTGTAAGGAGGTAGTGCACTTTCAAAGAAAAATATTTGGGGATGATCTTATATGACACATTGAGCAAGGTGATAGGCATCTAGTTATATATCTTCCATATCTCTAGACTTAGGTATGAACTTGATATTATCTTTGTTAATAAATTTCCATAATGACTTGAAGTGGAAAGCTTCCAGATAAACTTTATGCAGGTCCTTACCAACACAATCCTAGAGGGTGTTAAATTCTTTCAAGGACTCAAGCTCCTAGGATCACTTGCAAAACCAAAGTATCCTTCTAGAAGAGAGAAAAGAAAGAGCATAAATTTAAAATATTTGATCAAAAATATATTAAGATTAGATGTGATCAATGAAATACTTGCAATGCAATACAAAATATACATATGAGATAAAAATAATATTAGGTGACATAAGACAAAAGAAGTAAATGACATAAGATGAGATAAGATCTAATGATAACTAAGAATTCTAGAAAGATTCCTAGGCCCCTAAGTAAACTTAACATGTGAATAGGACCTACTAGGTGAACCAGTTATGCAAAACACCCTATTCACACCAATGGATGCCCTTGTAAAATTTATAAGGGAATCCATCACAAATAAGAGCCTTGTCATTGGACATGGTGTGATGACCTCTTTGAGATTGGAAATGGAGATAAATTGGTCACAAGAGGATTTTTATGAGGAAAGCCAATAGGGAACAACTTGGAGGTATTCCTGAAGGGATCGGTCCCATTCAAGAAGTTTTCTTGGGTTGTGAAAAACTATTCATATTGTTTGATAAAATTCTAGAGAATATCCAACAACTCCTTGAGAACTGATTGATTTCCTTGATTTACTTAATGCTATGACAAATATGATGATCTTTCAAAAATTGAAACAAATATTTAGAAGCTATATCTCCCACTTTGATCTAGTACAACCTAACTTTGATTTGAACACCTTTGGTTGAGTGGTTATTTGTGATATGCTTCTGGTGCCTAAGCTCTACCAGCCTAACCTACAAAGTAGGAGAGAAGAGATTGGATTGAAGACCCATTGTAGCCCTACGAAGATCTAAGGTGGTGGCCTTGTATGGCCAACATTGAAAACAATACCAACTAGCACCCATTGATGTAGAGGAAGTGGAACATACACAAAATGGCTCTATTCCACCAAGAAATCCAACCAATTGGCTAAGTGGATTTGGTTTCAAGGTTCCAAACTTTCTAAGGTTGATGACTCAATAGAGAAGTATTGAAAAAAATTAAGTTTTACAGCTTTGAGGAGGTTCCACCTACCATTGAACTTTGAACCAAATGGGAAAGTGGTATTACAGAATGTGACCTCTAGAAATGGATTCATTAGGAGTGAAAAGCAACTAGAAAATGAGAAAAAATATTGTGCATAAATCATCACATGATCATTTTTTTAAAAGACTATGTTTGAACTAGCTTGAAAGTTACTCCATTTATTTCAATGGGGTTGATAGTGGTAGCAACTGAAATTGGCATTGAAAAGACCTAATTTATTACATATATAATACCATGTCTCTCGCTCACCAACCGTTTAGCTCAAGGGTAACATCCCATATTTATCTTACACCATACAACCATATTAATGTCCCTACACATAACCCAAGTGACTGAAAGAAATGAATCATTAATCTATCACCATAAAAGAGATCTCTCAACAACAACATTGGAAGCATAAACAATTATGATTTTAAAATAATGATTGTCGATATTTATAAAAGAACACAAATTACATGGTTAGTGGGATCAAAACTATGGTTGAAAATATGTGGAAGCCACCTAGGAGAGAGAAAGGTGATGACCCCTCCATGCCCAACATCGTGGTTGTTGCAAAACATAGTACTAGTAGGCCATATGACATAACAAGCAACTGAAAGAAAGAAACCAGTAATCTTCACTTCATGTAAATAAAGCACATCTAGAGTTGACTACTTTTGATAGATATCCTACGTAGAATTATTCCTAGAGATGTTAGTGAGACCTTGAACATTCTAAGATAAAAAATTCACGGGTGAGAGTCGAGAGGCATATCATTGCTATCCAACTCTTGGAGAGTAGAATAATGATTCTACAAAAACTCTAGGGAGAAAGAACCCAATTAAATATTGGGAGATGAAATCCTTCACTTCTCAATAGCATAATCTCCCTCCTTTTTCCCATGAGGTCTATGAGACCAATGGAAGTGGTTAGGCAATGAGGAGAGTGAACATAAATGTTTGGTTGTGAAGATAAAACTAACAATGGTTGCGGTGTCTGAGAAAACCTTGGCCTAAAGGATGGCTCACCTGAGGATGGCACAACCTATTTCCCCTTCTCAGAAGGGTGTTATAAAAACTTAGACAGACTTTATAAATATCATTATCAATTAAATTTCAAAGGGATATTTAAAATTTACAAGGAAATTAATTACAACTTGATGCTTTATTATCAATCATGGAGAATTCAAAACTAAGCTTATTTGGTTAAAATTTATAAATATTGTTATCAATTAAATTTCAAAAGGATTTGTAAATTTCATAATGAAATTTATTAAAACCTAATCTTTTATCAATATTCATGGAGAAGACAACTTTTTGAAGATTAAAGTTGTCCATGCAAGGTTTTTTGGGTGGAAGAAATCTTATAGGTAATTGTACTTGAATGCATGATTGAAAAGTATTTGATTGCTTTGGAGAAGGATTTCAAGATATATTCTTGTTAATATCATTTCTATGTAGGAAAGAATGGGCCAAACATTTTCAATAACAAGCCATATTTGTCAAAATTAACTTTGCTAAAGCAAATGATCACAATGAATGGTCTTTTAGGATTTAGGCCCTAAATTCCTAAGATTTATTGAAATCCTTTTTTTTGAAAATTCTACTTGCATCACTATTAATGGTCACCAATCTTCATCTTTTCAGATTTTTAGATCTATATGATAAGGATGTCCTCTTTATTTTGCTAAAGGGTTATCTTTTGGCTCATGTTATGTCATAGATCTTGGAAAAAGTTATCACTCTTCCCAATTCCAATCAATAGCTTGTTAATGGTAATTTATTTGATGATTATTTTCTCTCTTGGGAGATGAAAATGGTATCAATTTTTCTCTTCAATGCCTGGATATTTTTTCGTTAACTTATGGTTCAAGTGTTCAATGTCAAAAAACCCAATTCTGTAGATATTTTTTATTTTCTAAACTTTTTCATATTAATAATGTTTTTTTCTAAAATGGATTGATCGTGGAAAGGCTTTAATCATTCATTTATCCTTTTGGGATTCTTCCTCAAGCTAATGCAAATTGTTAGTTGGGTGGGAAAAAAGTTGGCTTTTTTCTATAAGAAAGTTTCAGGTTTGTCCTAATATTCTAGTTGCTACTCACGTTTATTATTCTTCATGTTGAGTGTCTTTTAAAGCTTCTTATCAAAAATTAGAAAATCTCTTTAGAAAATTTTTATGGGCTTTGTTAGAACGAGGTAAAGCATTTCATAGAGTTTCCTACAAATTTTGATTCCTTCCTTGTGATTTTGGAGGACTTGGTCTCATTGACATACGATGGCAAGACATCCTTATGTACTAAATGGATAGCCAAGAAATACATCCTTCCCTTAGAAAGGAATTTCAAGGTGGGCAAGGGTAGAGGATTTTGGAGCCATGGTATTAATAAAGGTGTTAGAATCTATAAAATAAATGATAGCCCTATAAAAAAAGTAGGGCTTTCTCACTTTAGCTAGTGCATTTTATAGTAGTCTTCCTATTGGTTATACATTGATTCATTTGGAAGTTATCAATCTTTGTTTCTATTTTTATAGGCATGAAGAAACTATTAAGCATCTTTAGTCTTATCGTAAATCCTATGTGACCTAGAATTAGATCCATGGTTTTTTCAATCATTTTATACTTTGAGCATTTTTCTTGGCACAAGATACTTCTAGGAGATTGGATTAGTATTATTGCTAAGTTTACCTAGATATTAGATGCTTCAAGAATGGAGAACCATTTAGCATTTATAAAGATCAAAAAATTTCTCTATTTTTGGATGCATTGTTAATATTAATTTCATCATGTATTATAAATCCATGTTTTTTTAAATGTGTTAATATAGATACAAATGTAAGAAAATAAAGTTATATTTGAAGTGGGCCACCTATAGGTACTTCTTAATCATTGGAGTGATGCATTTTATGTGGTTGCCGAAGTTTTTTTACTTCTACTTCCAACAGAGGTTAAACCCCTCCAAAAGGATATTGATGAATAGAAGTCATCATGCTCATGGTCATGATTCTCATGATTATCATGCTTCTCACTACATGGATTATGGTCATAGTGTATGTGGATGGTCTTTGGTTTCCTATCAACCTTCAATTTCCTCTTAACCTTGTGACAAATGTACCTCACATTGGCTAGATAGTGGAAATATTTTTTAACTTGCATTGGTTATTTCTCCTCCCAAGACTATTGACCAACATTTTGAGGGTGTATAAGATGATCAGATTAATTATATTTCTCTTCTAGGCTAGAATTCCATATTCTATATCCAAGATAATATTAATGTGTGGAAACCAAATGATTGTAGCTTACCTCCTACTCTTAATTCAATAGCTCTTGTTGCTTAGTAACTCATTGTTATGTTTTCTCTTTTTACATGTTTAAGGCTACACCTTACATGGGATATGGGGTGTGAAGTCTTCCACCCACCCTTTTCCTCAGTATAGTGTATTTTAGAAACTTTATATAATTAATAAAAATGACACTATCTCATTAAAAAATATTGTGTGTGTTTTAATATGTATATTTATAGTTTATAAAAAATAGAATCAAATATGTTACTAAATAAATTTGGAAATAAAAAAGATAAAATAAATGGTGAGTGAATCTATGTGTGTGATATGTGGTTGAAAGGAAATTTGCAGTCATTTATGATAATTTCCACATAACCCAAATAGAGAAAATCATGCAAATTAGTATTTAGAATTCATATGCAAAAGAATAGACAACATACCATCAAATATGACACAATATATTCCCTAGAGAAACCATCAAGAGGGAAAAACCAATCCTCCAAAAACATCCATCACTCATGTATTATTCAATAATAAAATCATTACAATACATATTTAGAGTATTTATGAATACCCTTGAAATACCAAGCTCTCGACATGCACTCCATATGAACAAGCATGCAACTACACATTTCATGCCATTCTTCAAACCCTCACAAATGCAAATAAGAGATTCTCTCAACCCCTTAGCCAAAATATCCAACCTTAGACAAGTACACATGTACTTTCTTTTATAGACATAAGCTTCCACAAAACCACCAAGTGGTATTACATAAAACCATGTGATTAATACCATGAGCTCACAAAACAATTTCCCCCCACATTTTCTTTCTAGTACTAAGTTTTCCTAATATTAAATATTTTCCCAATGTGCAACCTCATATTAAATATCTATCACAATGTTATATAAATCACATAATGTGGTCCCTAAGAATGTTAACACCATGTGATGCATGCATCCCTAGGTTCCCTAGGTGCACCATAAATAATATTAAATTACATTATAACATTATGCAAGGTGTAAAACACACCTTTTCATAATAGTGGTGAGTGAAAGAAAGTGAATGAAGAGTATTTTAGGGTGAATGGTGATGGGCGATCAAAGGCATTTTATTTGGGGCACTCTTCAGTGATGGCCAATGGAGGATTTTTGACCTTCTCAATAATGGATTTTCTATATAGGGAATGAACTCAACAAAATCCTTCTCTAGTTCTAGGCTCCCACCCTTGGCTTGAGCCACTTCACTAGCCTTCCATCTTGCTCAAAGACCCTTGTCATTTGTGCCAATCCACTACAATGCCTACAAAAAAATTATCAACCCTTATCACATGTAGCTATAGAAATTTTTACAAGACTTGGATTTTGAAAGATTGCCCTATGTTGGACCTAGGTTAAATTCTAAGGATGAGGCCTTGCATTCTACTAGTGTGTGTGGGGAGAACATCTCTCTTTCTCTTGAACTACCTTCCCTCTCTCAAAACCATGAATCATCTCATGTTTTCTCTCTTAGGGACACTTGGGTAACCTTGTCTCTTGAGCCTCTTGATCTTCATATCTTTAATTATTGTATCCAAGTTATCTTCGGGAATCTCAACTCTAGGTCTAACACCTTCAAAAATATGGGGAAATTTCCTTCTATGGAAGAATTTTGGTTTGGATCAAAGAAAATAGGTGTGGCATGGAGTATCTCAAGGTGGATTTTCTTGACCATGGATTCTTTCTATTTATCTTCTACTCTTTTGTTGATTGCAGGTATGTGGATAATGGTCCTTGGTTTTTTGGAAAAGCAAGTTTATTAATAGCTCCTTGGACTCATTTCTTTGATCCTTCTAATGTGAGAATTACCAATATCTTGATTTGTTTGCATATTTACAATATTCCTTTAATTATAAGGAATTACAGGCTCATTGAAACCCCAGTTAACCAAGTGGGTAAATTTATCAAAATTGAAGAGGGGTCTCTCGAATGTGCAAAAAGATTTTCCAAAATTTGAGTGATGATTGACATCTCCAAGCCTTTATTACACATGGTTAGAATCAACTCTTCACATGGTTAATGGTTGCAATACATTAATTATGAGAGCCATTTAGAGTGTTTTTTTAGTTGTAACAAAATGGGGCACAAAATTAGTGGTTACAACACAAAATGTATATCTAGTCTCTAAATTGTTAACCTAAAAAAATGAGTTTGTAAAATGGCAGCCCTAATCTTGATTTTTTTTTATGGAATCATATGGGATTTTCTTAAATTTTTTCCCACAAACCTCTTTTAGTCTTGTGAGGTAGTGGAACAAC
The DNA here is from genome assembly GCA_007258455.2 of Sequoia sempervirens. Classification (NCBI taxonomy): domain Eukaryota; kingdom Viridiplantae; phylum Streptophyta; class Pinopsida; order Cupressales; family Cupressaceae; genus Sequoia; species Sequoia sempervirens. The sequence continues at coordinate 47,219,817 of VDFB02000007.1, forward strand.
TTCCTACACTAATCTTAAGAGGAGAATAATGCAAAAAATTTACAGATCTTTAACAGTTACAAAAACTTAAACATAAATAAACATAAATATCATGCATACCACAACACAATGATTTATGTGGGGAAAACCCTTTCAAGAGAAAAACCCCACACTCTAAAAGCCACCCAATATATTATTCAGAAATCACAAAGAATACAATATACTTGCAAAGCAAGCTTCTCATAAGAGTATCACCACCAAAGATCAAGAGACAACACAACCGCTATGAGACTCTTAGAAAACATCACACTCTACCGCAATTGTAATACAACGCCCTCATAAAATAGGGTTAAATTCTAGGGAAATACATGCCAACAAAATATCCACCATTATATTTAAAACCTAATAATGAATGGTCTAGATTTACAAAATAACATTTATTTAATGTAAGTCAGCCATTTTAGGAGTTTTCCTAAAAAAGTTAACACGCTCACATTTCGCTCCTCAATGCCATCCCGTGCTTCCATTATATATTACACCTATGGATGTAACTAGGAAATATATATATATCCTATCAACAATAACCTTTATTTAATTGCAAGGTTGAGACACATTTTCCCAACAATTGTTGGGTGTAGTTCCATGAATGTTTTTTATTCTTTGGTGTGGCTACAAGACCTCTGGTAGTTTTTGAAGACACTCAATGGACCTCTAATGGTGAGGTTGATTCTCAATAGAACAACATCCATATTTCTAAAGATGAGGATCTCATTAATTTTCCATTTGAGGAGAATGATATTGGGATTGATGACATTTAGAGCATGGAGATGAGCTAGCTTGTACTAACATCACCAACATCACCTAGACTGTGAGTAAGATTTTGAATCCAAACATTGGTAAGCTAGGTAAATGACATGGAAGGAAATTTGAAGTAGAAAGACTAAAAATGGGAGCATAGTATTATATTGATGAGAGATCTTGGTGGACTATGGAAGTGATCCTTACTAGGAGAAAATGAAAGAAAAAAATGAATTCTTTTTGGCCTTTGACATCTATGCAAAGTTATTTTCATTTGTTTATTTTGTTTGGAGGAATGTTTGTTAATATGCTACTTCTGGTGAGGTTCATTTGTGGGCTCTTCCTTTCTCTTCTTCCTCTTTTCTAATCTTTTTGTAGTTCTAAAGCCTTTTCTATGTGATATGTCATTATATATGCATGGGAGTGAGCCCTCATCCCACAACTTTCTAATCAAAAAAATAATAATTTAGAAATTATATTTTAGGAGTATTTAATCGACAATTATCTTTTCTTGTTAAAACATTTATGATTAAAATAAGACACATGAAAAGATAAATATATATCTATGTTTATCTTTTATTATTATAATGATGATGTTTTCATACCCACATCATTTACTACTTATCTTTTATTACTATAATGACGATATTTGCATACCCACATCATTTATCATTTAATTTTGTGTTTATTTTGAGAGGATGAATTAATATATTTATTTCTTGACAAATAGAATAATCTTATGCAAAATTTGGTCCCTTCCCCATATCTTTACCCAACCATTTACACACATTTTTATGCTTTTATCCACTACCTTATCCATATATGTACATAATTTGATATATTCACCCTAATCATGCATTAATTATGCCTATCCATACACATCCCTATACATCTAGTTCTTATCTTAAAATAATCTTCTTTATGTCCCCTATTGCTACAAGTTTGAATGCTAAAGTTATAAAATTTAAATCTAAAATTTTCCCGACTCCTTTCATTCCTTTCTTGCTAAGGGTTGACAAAATATATTGCACAATTCATTGATATGTGCCTATAGTTAAATGTGTTGGTGAATGCAAAGATCAGAGAGCTCAAACTGATAACCTTCCACAAGTGAAAATATGAGCACAATAGTATGTCTATCAATGTATGATGAAGAGTGTATAATGCAATGAAAAATACTTGCATATATAAGCAAGATGGATGAGGTAAGAAGGTAGGATTAAACAATTAACTAACCCTCCAAAGATGGGACGCTTGTGAGCTCACTTGACAAGTGTGTGAGCAAGTGTCAATAGGTGTCTCAAGTGATGAGGACACATGTCTCAATGCTATGAAGTGAGACAAAAGTATGAAATAGCCTAAGTAAACTTAATCTAGGTGTGAATAGGTCAATCCTAGAAAGGTGATATCTTATCTAGATGGATAAAGAAACTATTTACACTAACACCCCCCCTTAAGTGTAACTTAGGGAGTAATGTATGCAAGATGATGAATCTTGGCTACTAGGTCATGTTAAATACTCATGTACAAATTTCTCATAAAATGGAGTAAAGGAGAAAACCCAATGGGAAATAGAAACTTCAAAAGAGAAAAGATGCAAATGCAATGAAATGTACAAGTAAAAAATATAAGTGATAGAAGGAAGGACTCATGATGACCCCCCCTATAAAGTGTGAAGTAATGAACTCCATGCAAGGAAATGCTTCTTCCCAAAACTGATAGTAAAAGAGAAACCATGCAACCTCCCCTTAAAATTATTCTTGTAGTGTTGGTAGATGCTTGACACTAGATGTTGAAGATGATCCACAATCATTGAACATTTCTCCCCTTGGGAAGAAACAACACCATATCAAGACAAGAGAAAGATCCAAAAATGGAAATGGTGATGCAACTTCATCAAAGTTGACATTATAGAGGAGATGAATGTCCTCAATAACGTTTTCCAAGTTTTCAAGGCGAGATTCTACAAACAAAGATGTGATGTTTGATAGATATGCATCACAATGTGGTGGATCTAGAACAACAATAGTAATATCCTAATGCAAAGAATCACTAGAACTCATGAATGAGTCAACATTGGATTTAAATGTAGCAACATGTGACATGGGAGATGAGATATCACTGGAAGCCATCTGACTAGATTGTTCATCCCTAAATGATGGTGTCTCACAAGATGTCTTAGTGAGACTATATGATCTTTCTACATGTGTTGGAACTAGAGGACCAGTTAAAGAAATACCATGATTAAGAAGAATTTGTTCTATTTCCTCAATTCTACAAAACTTACATTCTTCTATTGTATGCCTTTTCTTTCCACAATATCCACATTTTATTTTATATTTATTAGGAGGATTATGAAGAATGCTCAATGGGAAGGGATTTAGTGTAAGATACATGATCACAAGAACCAACAAACTCAAAAATAGAAATACCTAGATTGCCCCCCTTGATTCAGAGATGCCCCCAAGAATGGTTAGTGTTGATTATAGCCCTCCTAGAACAATGTGCAAGAGATTTTTACAAGTTTATGAAGATCGGATGCCAAAATCTTCCAATTATAAATCACAAATATTTTTACAATTTTATGAGAAAATGGTAATCCAAATCTTAGTTTTACATGCAAAATCAGATTCCTTGTGAAATTTTGATAGAAATAAAAAAAAGTTTGTAAAATTTCAATAAGTGATATGAAAGTTATACCTCATTGAAATTTTCTTATAATTATGAATTCAAAGTTAAAAAATATATATTAAACAACACAAAATTGAAATTTATCAATGTTAGTTTGTCTAGCATGGAAAGAGCTTTTTGTCGACTATTCACACTTAAAAATTTGGTCTCGCATTTGCAAGTTATGCAAAAATGAAAAAAAACACCCATTTTACAAGATCTATTATGAATTAATGGTTAAACTTAACAACTAAAAATAAAATTAAATGTGGTTAATTTTTTAAACCACAAGTACAATAATTTGTTAGCTACAACCTTCAATAGAAAAAATAGAAAAAAAATCCCAAGTGAAAGGGCCACATGTCATTGAGGAAAAAAAATCCTATTTTACTTCTCCAATGGCATGGTGATTTGGAAGACCTTGAGGAGTCGAGTGAATGGAAGTTGAAATTGTAGCTTCACTAAATGGTGGAGAGCTCTTATGGATGTGTGGAAGAATAAATTTGACCACATGGGAGAACTTTGAAGGAGTGTTGAAAAGAGTTTGAATAGGACTATGCAAATGACAGGATCCAATACAGAAAGTTGTTGAGAAGTGTGAGTGGCATGTGAAGAGTAGGCCAATGAGAGACCTATTGTTTGAATTCAGACTTGACTGATTCTTGAGGGCCTTATGGGTGTCACTAGCATGAGTTAATGGGTGACAACTAGTGGCTTCACCGACACCTCCATGGGACATTAGAGTATGTTCCTTTATGTTGGAGCTTGGTTTTGACAACATAACAAAGGCCTCCAAAGAAAAAGAAACAAACTCTACTAATTGGTAGTGTCCTATATGGCATCACTAGTTATTTTATTGGTGTCGATTTAAACTCTTGGAAAGAGATTGGTAAGGATTAAAAACCCTCCAAAAATTCCTTAATTATATGAATGGAACCTTTAAAAGAAGCACAACATGTAATTTTATTTAGTGTAATACACGACAAGCACCACAATAGAAGAAAACTACCCTTTGTTATCTCCAAAGAAAGCGACAGTCTCAACAACTTCTAACTAAGAGAATGTTCAATTTTAAGGCCACACAAATCTGAAAACATAAAATCCTTTGCACCTTTAACTGTCACACGACAGTTATTTAGAACTAGGGTTCATAAGCAAGTTGACATGCCCAAAAAAGAAAATGTTGCAACTCCAAAATGAATGTGTTTCTTTGGAGAAATTGCAATGAAATTTGATCACTTCATTGAGCCTATGGTGATGAAGTGTTATCCTCTATATGCCTCTATCAAAGAAATTGAAATTATTCATGACCTACAAAAGTTATCACTGAATGAACCTTGGTATAAGCACAAGGTGTGGATAGAGAATGCTAAGATGGCTCTTCCAATAGAGACCCATGATTGAACAAAATGACTTGAAAGAAGGGAAATAGAAACCAAATAGGACAAATAGGATAAATTTCCTACACACAGATGATTTTTAACCCACAAACAAGCCAAAATCCTATAATATGTAATTTTTTGAACCCTATAACAATAGGTCGGAGAGGCCAAAAACACATGATTTTTTTAATTACTTTTGTACAATCAATAGAGTTCCAAAAATTTGCAAAAATTCAAAATTACCAAAATTGACAAAACAAAATGTGTTTCTCTGTTTCTTAAGCCTTTTGAATGAAATGTCAATATCTATTTGGCTCCATGATACTCCATTGATAGGGATGTATACGGGAGTCACCTCAATGTGGTAAGGAACATGCTCTCATGGCTTTGATGTCATGAAATACTCATTTTTATATCAATATACATACTATTGTGCTTATTTTGTTCACTTGTGGAAGTTTGTTTCATGCTCTTGATCTTGGCATTCTCCAACAAAATGCATTCAATTTCACTTGTTATGATCATAAGATAGCATTAAATATCATTTAAATTAACAAAAGGAGCATGTTAGGAATATATCAATTGAAGTACCTAAACATAAATTGGTTCTATGCTACATCACTCTAGAGAATTTGCAAGGCTAATTTTTTTTGTCGTTAGTCTTTTACCTAAATTTTATGGCGATTGATCTAGGATAACATGTCTTGTAGTGATATATTAGTATTCCTCCAAAGTTAGTTGTAAATATTATCAATCTCTCGGGTAGAGAAAAATGTAGAAGTATAGGCAAATAAATAAGTAGAAGTATGCAAACTTCTAGATAATTTCTATAGGTGGAGGAAATTTTTGGGATAAATATCTAACCTTAATTTGTAGACTTGACCTCATATAGTATATATCAAATATCTAGATCTTGAAAAAGCTATTAAATATCATATCTTGTTTCTAATCACAATGTTTGTGTGAATAAGGTATTTTACCTAACTAGTTCACTAGTAGGTACTATTCACATGTTAATTTTACTTAGGTTCTAGGAATATTTCTAGAAGTCTTAGTTGTCAATTAGATCTTACCTTATGTTATTTCATTTACTTCTTGTGTCCTAGTTTATTTAATATTTGTTATGTTAAGTTGTCTCATGCTATAGGATTAAGACACGTGTCATCATCTTGTCTAATCATATCCTTCACCTTGCCTATATAAGCAAGGCTTTTGTACATTATTGTATTATAATATCAAGCAAGCTATTTTCTCTCCATACTCTCTTGTAAAAGGTTATCTTTTGTTTTGAAGGTGATCTTGGGGTGTGTGAACTAATTTTCAGCTCTTGCACACAAGGCATCTATAATTTAGTACACTAATAAAATCATTCTTCTCCTTTCAATAAAAAGATAAGAACCTTTATTTTATCACATTTACTTTATGAAATCGAGTATTTGATTTAGAATTACTCTAGTACACTATTGCCATTTATTAATCTAAAAATTAAATATTGCTTATGTTTATACTTCTTATTGCATTCACCCAAATTGATTTTTTGGAAAGTTTATTTTCTTTTATATTTAGGTGAATTTGATTGATTCTACACAACCTAGTTTCTTGCTAGGATTTTTTATAATCATTAGGATTTTAGATATGTATTTTTCTAGTTTTATATTTTATTTTCATATTCAATCTTCCCTTTTTGTGCTTCATTGATATATTCTTCTTGTAGGATTTCGTGCTTTTTTACCTATACTATCTTTTACCCACAATATCTAACCTTGTATTAGCCTTAAGGTTTATAGTTTGTACATATTTTTAGATTTGATATGCCTCTATTTTTATATGGGATTCATTGCCCTTTTCTATATTTTTTTCATCATGGATATTATCTTTCTACCTAACCAATCTCACTTAATGTGTCACTACATTCTTGTTATATTGACTTAGTTATTGCATCCATTTATACACTTGATATTGTAAGATCAAAAAATTAGGTTTTAATCAACATCAAGCATGAATCTATTCAAAGAAGCCACTAACTTATGAATTCAAATGCTAAACTCAAATCAAATCTTTCAATGAAGAATGAAAGCAACATAGAAATGTAAATAAATGATACAAATTCACCTTCCTTTCCATGCTATTTTTTATTCACCTTCATTGTCTCTCTCCATTTGTATCCCTAAATGTTGCTCTTAGGTTTTGTATGTGCTTCTTTGCTTCAAACTCAAGAATATTGTTGAATGATGAAGAATGGCAAATATCGAGAATTCGTGGTTAGCCAAAAACATGAGAAGAAGGCTTCTTTTATAGAAATGCTTATTCCAAATGAATGATCTGAATGCAAAGATCAATGGTCAATGTCTGTTGAGAGGAAATAAATTGAGTAGTTAACTAATTTGATTGATCCAATTAAGGGAATTGATTGGATTGAATAATTAGTAGAATTGGAATAATTGGTGGAAAGGGATATATTAATTAGTGGGATTGGAATAATTGGTGGAAATGGATTGATCAATTAGCAAATTAGATTGAATAATTAGTGGATGTGATTTGATCAATCAAAATGTGTGAGGATAATAAATTAATTAATTAATTAATCTTTGAGAGGAATGTGCAAACATAGATTGAATTAATAAACAAAATTTTATTAATTAATAGATCATGTTGAGTGAATATTGGAGAATTAAATAATAAATTTAATTATTTAATTTGGAAGGGGGAAAGTAGAATAATTAAATAATTAATGATAACTATTTAATTAAATTAGAAGAATAAGTAATGTTAGAGACATAATTAAATAATTAATGTTTATTTAATTAATTAGGAGGAATAAGGTTGAATCAAGACTTTATTAAATAAGTATGATTTATTTAATTCATCGAGAGAAAATGTTAAATTAGGACTTTAATAAATAAATATGATTTATTTAATTAATTGGGAGAATAATGTTAAATTAGGACTTTGTTAAATAAATATGATTTATTTATTAGTCAGAAATGATGATTGAGGATGAATTAATTAAATAATGTTAAATTACTTAATTAATAGCGAAATATGAGAAATGATAATAATTAAATAATAATGTATTATTTAATCATTTAGGGGAAGAAGTGTGAGAGTTAGTCAAAAAGTGTTTTTTGCAAGTAAGGACAATTTAGGGTATCTACATTTTTCCCATATTTGATATAATGCATGTTTACAGTGTTATGTCAAAAAAAATTCAAAAATTTATGCTCAGGACTTGCCCCAGTATGCCCCAGTGACAAGGGGGGGTGGGTGTGGGTGTGAGGAATACACACACCATTGGAATTACTCCCATGATGGAAACTTTCTCATGTCTTAGATGAGAATTATTTTTTTCTTATATTTTCTTACATATCTTCTCTCTTTCAATCACAATAATTATAAAATATGTAGGGGAGAGGGGCCCATAGTAGGGCACCCTAACTTTGGAGGTCCACATGGAACAAAAAACAAAAAAAATCCCACCACACCACCCTGCCACTTGTGCATCTGCCATTTTTAAAAAGAAAAATTTGAGCACCCTGGCACTTGTCACGTACTGATTCGTCCACGATGTTCCTTACGGGCACATTTAGCCTCCACCTAACAGTGGAGCCCAACCGCCTACTTCATCAACACAAAAAAACTATGTGTGTTGGATTGAACAAATGTGTGGCTTTCGACCACTTCTCCACCCCAAACAACCAGTTGAGAGCATTAATCACTTGCCGCCTCCTTCATTACCTCCATTGAGCAATTTTCCTTATGTGTCCCTCTGCATTTACTTGGCCTGGAAAGCATGTAAATTGAAGATCAAGGTTCATTCAATGCTCCAAATTCCCACATATCCAGGTCATTGGCATTCCTTTTGTTTGTGTTTATTCTGGAGTGTTTGTTTGGTTACACACCCATACTAGTTGAACTCTCCATGATTCATTGTTTGGCTTTGCACTCTTGAAAGCTCCTTTTCTCTTTCAAGTGAGGTTTTTAACCTCACTTGGCCTATACCATTGTATTTCAGTTTGATGGTATTTTTCCATGCACTTATACCATTTTGTTATTTGTTGAACAAAATTTCATTGTGTGAATTTCTCTTTGAAAAAGATTAATACTACAAAATATGGAGAGGGTTTCACTGGTTTTTATTTCATCTATAGTCATCCATGCACTCATAATCTTCTATTCTTCATTGCATGACATTTTACTCTGCATTTTGCTTTTAATATTTGCTTCCTACTATGAAATGTGAAAAGGGTTTCATTGTTTTGACATCAAATATGATAAGGGTTTAACTAGTTTTTCATTTTTATTTCATTGTTACGACGAAATATGGAAAGGGCTTGACTGGTTTTCTGCCATGCCCTTCTATTCATATGTCTGTCATTGCACAAACTTTAACTCTGTAATTTTCTTTTAATATTTGTTTGTTATTCTGAAATATGAAAATGGTTTTACTAGTTTTCATTTCAAAGATATTCTTGCATGCACTTATATGAATGTGTTCTTCATTGTACAATAACTCACACTGCAAATTCCTTTTTATATTTGATTGTTACTACAAAATATAGAAAGGTTTTGATTGTTTCTCATTTCGGGGGTTTTCTGCCATGCACTTCTATTCGTGTGTTCGTCATTGCACAAAATTTAACTCTGTAATTTTCTTTTAATATTCATTTTTTATTCTGAAATATGAAAATGGTTTCACTAGTTTTCATTTCAAAGATATTTTGCCATGCAATTGTATTATTATGTTCTTCGTTGCACAATAGTTCACTTTGCAATTTTCTTTTTATATTTGATTGTTACTATGAAATATGGAAAGGGTTTGACCGGTTCTCATTTAGTGGTTTTTCTGCCATACACTTCTATTCATGTGTTCGTCATTGCACAAACTTCAACTCTGCAATTTGCTTTTAATATTTGTTTGTTATTCAGAAATATGAAAATAGTTTCAATGGTTTTCATTTTGAAGATATTTTTCCATGCAATTGTATTATTTTGTTCTTCATTTGACAATAATTCACTATGTGAAATGCTTTTTATATTTAATTGTTACTATGAATTATGGAAAGGGTTTCATTGATTCTCATTTAGATGGTTTTCTTTCATGCACTTGTATTTGTGTGTTCATCATTGCACAAACTTTAATTATGCAATTTTCCTTTAATATTTGTTTGTTATTCCAAAATATGAAAATGGTTTCACTGGTTTTTATTTCGAAGGTATTCTACTATGCAATTGTATTATTATGTTGTTTGTTGCACAATAATTCCCTTCCTAAGTAATCCACCCTTCTCCTAGTACCTGGTCCAAGGTATGACTCTTCCCCAACCCTTAACAATTCAAATTTCCCACATATTTTTTGTTGGCTTCCTACCAAATCACTAGAGAGGCCTAGCAAGTCCACATGTGCACTAAAAAAGGTCTAGATGTGCCACAAAGGTACATCTACAAATAGTGATATACATTGAAAGAAGTCTAATATGTTCAAGATATACACGATCTACCATGGATGTTTTGATCCATGGACTCCTTTCAATGTATATCAATGTATATCACTTGCATATAAATAGAGACAAAGTGTTGCACAATAATTCACTTTGCAATTTTCTTTTTATATTTCATTCTTACTATGAAATATGGATAGGGTTTGATCGGTTCTCCTTTAGAGGGTTTTTTTCCATGCACTTCTATTTGTGTGTTCATCTTTGCACAAGCATTCACACTGCAAATTGTTTTCTGTATTCTTTTGTTATTCTGAAATATGAAAATAGTTTCACTGGTTTTTGTTTCGAATATATTATGTCATTCAATTGTATTATTTTGTTCTTATACAATTGTATATGTATATATATGTAAAATTGTATATATATATATATGTATATATGTATATGTATATGTTTATGTATATGTATGTGTATATGTATATGTATATGTATATGTATATGTATATGTATATGTATATTTATATGTACATATGTATATGTATATATTCCTTCCCCACCCAGAACATCCAGTTGAGAGCATTCACTGGGCAACTTGCCTTACACATCCCTCCATAGTTACTCAGCCTGAAAAGTGCCTAATTTAGATATCAAGGTTCATTCAATGCTCCAAATTTTCCCATATCCCGCTCATTGTCATTCCTTTTGTTTATGTTTATTCTAGAGTCTTCGTTTGGTTACACACCCAAACATGTTTAGCTCTCCATGATTCATTGTTTGGCTCTGCATGCTTCATTGTTTGGCTATGCACTCTCGAAAGCTCCCTTTCTCTTTTAGGTGAGGTTTTTTACCTTACTAGGCATGTATCAATGTCTTTCATTTTGATATGGTTGAAATGAAGAACATATTAAAACTAACATATATATACATATACATATACATATATACATACATACATACATACATACATACATATATATATATATATATATATATATATATATAGTCCTCAAAGTAACTTCATGCTATGGTTTTCCTTTATTCCCATTACATTGTTGTACTCATCCATCCAAACATACCTCACACTCATTTCTACCCTTCACTCCTTCAACCTCCCTTGGCATGCCTCCATAGTAATACCCTCATAATCAACTATAATTATGTTTTGAGTGTTAACCAATATAATTGAATTAGTATTTACTAAATTGAATGATATAATTGTTTGACATTACAAACATCTACAATAAATCTAATGTAGTTTTTGGTTTACAAAAATACAATGAACTCTTATAATTGATAAAACTATACATGTTTTTTTTTAAATGAGAACCCAAATAAATAATCTTGAGATAAGACATGGAAACATGTTAACTTTTGCAAAGGTAGAGACTAATGTTAGCATGTGTTTTGTGGGTGGTAATATTTTATTGTTATATTGTTGTGTGAAATTATTGTACTTTGTTTATAGACTTTATCAAGCCAATAGCCTTGTACATGTATTTTCTAAAATATTGTATAAGATTGGGTTCCTTGGAATGTTATATCTCTTAATTAATTATCTTTGAATCTAGGACAATATTATATATGTTGGAATTGTCAATGTGGCAAGTTAGGTATTATAAACATGATATTGTTGTAAACAAAATTGAATCATATTTCAATCCTTGTCGAATTTAGACATGTCTAGTAGACCTTTTGAGTGACTATATGAAATGTCTTCTTAAGCAGTTTCAAATGTTAGATTATCAGCATAGAATGTATTTTTTGAAATATTGTATAAGATTGAGTTCCTTGGAATTTTATATCTTATAATTAATTATCTTTGAATCTAGGAAAATATTATATATGTTGGAATTGCCAATGTGACAAGTTAGGTATTATAAACATAATAATTTTTGTAAACAAAATTGAATCAGATATCAATCCTTGTTGAATTTAGACATGTCTAGTAGACCTTTTGAGTCACTATATGAAATGTCTTCTAATGTATTTTCTAGATTATCAACATAGAATGCATTTTATGAAATGTAGATTAAATGACAATCATAAAAAGGTAATCACATAGTATGGGTCAAATAGTTGTCAATGGGCCCCATAGTGGAGCCCCTTAATATCCAATTGTAAAAAAAAAAAATCCATAAAGTAAACAAAAATAGTTGAATCACTCTACCAAAAACAAATTAGTTCAACCAACTTATGCATGTCATGAACAGGTTGGTCCTATTGAACTGAAAGCATTGGTAGGAATTAAGAATCGAACTCAAAGTAACTGATCAATTGTGGATAGAGTAGGTTGGATGTAACAATCACAATTTATGCAACACATTTGCATTGACTTTCACATACACTACATCAAATTGTAGTGGGTCACAGAATAACATTGTATAACAATCACATTATATAGAACATAATGCCATTCACATTTATAAACAGTTTTAGTTCAAACCCAAAAATGGTAGAGTTGCAACACACTAACATTGGCATTCCCAACTATAAACATGATCTTGTAGTGCACAACCAAAACAAACCAAAATATGGTGGACTTGTAGAGTTGGTCCCTCCTAGCCTTAATCAAAGGTGCCAAGAAAATAATCTGGAGATGTGTTCTCATCTCCTACTATTTCATTTTGATTTGTCAATAAATGATTTGCATTTGTATTTGTAAATTGCATGCAAGTTACATGTGATGGGGTTACTAGTGAACAAGTTTGATCCAACTAAAAATTGAGTGTAGCTTACTTCAAATGGGTTGGGACTTGAACACACATTACCTGCAACAAAGTGTATGATGTTATTTTTCATTATTTCTCGATAGAAACTCTGATTTTTGAATAAGGGGGTTGCAGGAGTGCTCAATCGTCAATCTCACAACAATGCTCTATGGGTAGCCTCGATCTCTCTTTCCTTCATGTCTTATTCTTTTTGAACCCTCTCTTGCTCCTTCTTCTGCTCTTTTTCCTTTATTTGCAACTATTTGAGCTGCTCTCTTTCCTTGTGTTGGATTTCCTTTTCAATTTTCCCTTATTCCTTCAACTCCAAGGCCACAATCTATGTTGCCTTTTTATCCTTGTTTTGTTGCTTCTTTCTTATTTTTATGTCCTCTATTTCTTTTTTCCTTTGATCTTGCTACATTAGGAGAGTCACATAATTGTCAATTGTCAACAACTGAGACTGTCGGCTCACCCGAATAGCCCCATCAACAGACTTTCTCGTTCTTGCATTGGCATTGTGAACTGGCAGCTTCAGGAATTTACTGATTCTCAAACCAGTTTGGGATTCAATTATTTCGGTGATTTGGGAGCCAATGAACTCCTCCTTCTTGACCAAACCTTGAATTTCTTGGATTCCATCTACATAATAACATGTGCTTTTTCATTTGGAGGTGTGGCAATTGGAGATGGAAATGTAAAATTCCCCATCTCTTCTTCACAATGTAATGAGACCATTGGTAAATTATGTAGGCTGGTTTTCCACCATGTCATGAAATTGTTGATATGCACCTTCTTGCACTTGACTTTCTATTGCACTCTGCAATGTTTGTTCAACTTCATCTGTTGAAACAACTCCTAAAAGACTAAGGATGTTCTTCACTATAGAAGCATTATTTGTGTCATCGATTTGATATGTCTCGCTCAGACGCATGTTGTCCACCAGGGCATCAGGATTGAGGGGCCATATCCCCATCCTTTTAAAGCCAAATTTTATGTATGATGATGTCAATGTTCTTTGTAGTGCCTTGCTACCTAGCTTTGCCAATTCTACCCTTTTTATTTCAATGTTCGGGTATTTAGTAAAAAATGCAACTCATTTAGATTTAAAACATGACTTGAAAGATGAGAACACGTTGACATCCAAAGGTTGTAGCTTGTGTTATGTATGTGTAGGCAGTGTAAGGAGGTCAATGCCTAACCTCCTTGCCTTGTGGATAGTTGTCACTGCAACATGGCTTCCATGGTTGTCAAAAATGAGAAGGTGACTATTAGTTGGTGATGATAGACTGTCATTATGTCCCATCGATTTAGTTGAAAATGCATCAATTATATCGACCATGTAGTGTTTGAAGGTTGTATGCAATAGGGGATATCTTGGATAACTCTCTTAGATTTTCTAAATCTACAAAACAGTTGTAAGCAAAAGCTATACTAGAAAGCATTCAAACTAGAAAGCATAAATTTGTTTAAGCTAGAAATCATAAGATGATTAAACTAGAAAGCATATAAGTACCTAAGAAGGAAAGCTTGTACTAAAACTGTAAAATTAAAATAAAAAAAAACTAACTAGCAACTAGCTATTAACATAAAGTAAAATTAACAACCTATAACTGACAACCAGAGTGGGTGCTCTAGAATTTCAAATAAATAGAACTAAAAATTGCAAACTTAAACTACGACATGTAGGAATAAATGACAGAGCTTGACGCATACAAATAACATTCATCCACATTTATCATGTACAGAATAAAAGCAATAGAATTGAAAATGAAAATACTTATCTATCCTATGAGATTCCCTCAAGTGGTTAGCTCTAGGGTATGCTTATAATTAATTCAAAGCACATGAACTTTTGTATCTTCAAAATGAATCCATCCATGATAATTTCATTGCGCAAAATTGGTAACTCAAAATAAGATTGACAAAGCTTATTTTACTCATATCAGAAAAAGTGTAACACAGAGACATAGTTCAAAATATATTATAACAGTATAATGATATCCAGTATGCATTATTTATGGTGGTTACATATATATACTAAACTGCTAACAAAATCCTAGATTTTAGATGGTGGAAGATCACTATTGAAAAATTCTTCTAACGAAATTTCAACTAACCAACCG
This sequence comes from Sequoia sempervirens, assembly GCA_007258455.2. Lineage (NCBI taxonomy): Eukaryota > Viridiplantae > Streptophyta > Pinopsida > Cupressales > Cupressaceae > Sequoia > Sequoia sempervirens. Next base: position 47,234,915 of record VDFB02000007.1, read on the forward strand.
ATTGAGGTCCATAACATAAAACATATTAAAGGCTCAGAAAGGAGCCATAAAGTTTTTAAACAGAAAGCATTAAAAGACTTGTTCCACTCTGCACTCTAGAATTTTTGGCGCCTAGACTTCAACTGGTTCAAGTCCACTTTAAATTCCACTCAATTGTGCATAATGACTTGTAAAATGACTGAAAGCTACACCATTATATTTGCGTTAGTTAGCTAATTTCAATCAATTTAGGAAATAAAAATTTATACATCTTTTACAAAAAGTAAGCAATTATTAATCCTAAAAATAAACAATTGGCAAGGTTAAAGTGATTGGTAGAAACAAGGAAGGGTATTTGGCTTATTATAATGATGAGATTATTTATACCTCATCACTCTCCCCCTCCTAGGCCTAAGCAGGCCCCCCTGCTCTTTGTTGTTTCCTCTGTGATTCCATATCCCTGTTCCTATTTAGTTCCTTGTACTTGGCACTGAGGTTGTATGGATCCTTTGCTTCTCTATCCCAATCATTAGGATTTCTAAGAAAACCCTCGTTGAATTTAACCCTTATTTTCCATGAATGTAAGTTCTTAGGATTCTATTTTGTAGCGACAAGTACTGGAGGAGGTGGTTGAAGAATTAGTGGAGGTCTATACCTCATCCCTATCCATTCGGTTTTAACTTGCCACAGTATATTTCCAATGTCTTAGCCCTTTTGTAGGACCACTTAATATTGGTAGGTTAAATCACCCCCCTCTTTTTAAGGTACATAGGAAGAGGAGTATACCTCTCTTCATAGGCACTCCATGATTTTTCTATCAATTCTAGCCCCTAGACTTTGAAATGATTAAAACATATATGAAGATTATCATTATACTTACTTCTCACAGCTTCATGGATTCTAATGCTTTGGAACTAAGCTTTGAAGGTAGAGGGTTTTCTATTAGGGTATCTCATCTATAATCCCATAGTCCTTTCTACCTGCAAATACTCCTTGGTCCTTTCCTACCACTGAATCTAATTTTTCATAGTGGGCATGAATGCTCTGAGTTTTACTTCCCCAACAAAGAGATTCATAAATAAATCAATATGCCTTTCCAAAAACAAATTATGAACAGAGAATTCACACAATAAGTTCTATTGAGCAGGTGTTGCCTCTTTAAATGCTTTTACAAATTCCTCATCATCTGGATCATGAGGCAGATTGCAAGAAATTCTCAATAATTTCCATCTTAATAATTGCTCATTTAAAAACATAGAATACAGTTTGGATGGTGTCCTATAGGCTAATAATAATTCCCCATTTTGGCATGCATCTATTTTAGACTGATAAAGCCTATCATATGATTCTTTTAATAAAACTATTTCCTTCTTTAACCTGACATTTTCTACCCTTGCTTGTTTTAAAAAATAACATCTTTCCATCCATTTTGTTAGCATTGGGGGAATGTCTAGACTTGGAACCACTCCATCTTGGTTGGATCAGTCTGTATTTCCTTTGATTCCATTTGTGGCTTTATCTTAACTTCTTGCAAATCCTACTCTAACTCAACAATTTTGCTCAATGATGCATTAAGCTCATATTTTTGTTTTTCTTGCTCTCTTACAAAAGATGTGAGTGATTGCATCAAATTATCAGTTAAAATTTTAATTTGTTTGTCTTTTTCAGACAAATTTATCAAATACCGTTTACCTTCCTCATTCCATTACTACACCTGAAATTGCAATTCTTCAATAATTTTATCTTTTTGTTCTACTTGAATCTTAAAAGTTCCAATTTCTTGATCTCTTTTCTTCAAAACGACAGTGTGTACATCTATTTCCTCATGTTGCTAATTGATTTGTTCTTCATTTTTTGGCAACTTACATTTCAACTTAATAATGTTTGCTTTTAACTCTTCTAACTCTATTTCTTTGTGATCAAAATTTTCAACCTTTGTACTACTAGAAAAAGGATAATTAAGAATTTCTACATTATTACTAGTTATATTCTCTTAATCGTGTTCCTCAAATGAACCTTGTTCAGTAACATTGGCAACCAAAGGAGACAATTGTGCCATAGATTCATCTTCAACACCCATATAGTGTGGTGAGTGTTCCCTTATTTCTACTTGTCCCGACTGAAGTGGCACATCCTCTCTCTCGGCCTTAGGGGATTTACTAGTTTGTTTTACACTTTCTTTTGCTACTTCTTCACATGGCTAAACTTTAGTTTCTAATGATTGGGCTTCAATATTATGTGGTTTTCGGTTGCACCTTTTCTTTCTAGGGACATGCAATTGATCACAAGCTACCGCACCACTAATTTCAGTAGACAATCTCTTACTTCTCCATAAAGGAGGAGGTGTTTGCAATTTTCTTTTAGACCTCTTTTTCCTCTTATGAGGAGTACCCTCATCTCCAAAATTTATGATGATTACATTTTCTTGATTTCCAGCGGTTTCTAAAATATTAGATGGAATTTTTGGCACTTCGTCATTAGGATCTATTTTAGCATGTTTGGGTTCAAAAGCATCTCGAGGCTCAGGGGAAAGCTCTTCCAAATTTTGAACCACCCACCTAGATGACTCACCTTTTTCAAAGTGTCTTATGGGCTTTGAGTTTTCAAAATTTTGAAGAAATTTTTGGCACTTCCTTTCTATTTTTTTTGAAAATGATGTTTACAGATTAAGTGGATGAGGCCATGATTTTTTAGCGGTCGTGAACCAATTTTGAATCTTTCTATCATGTTAACAACATAATCACTAATAAATGCAAGCAAATTAACCCTAAATTCAGGGTTTCCAGCACCATGGCACAAATGGGTGAGTAGGAAAAAAGGTGGACCTACTATAACAACACATTGTCCTTCACATGTGAAATATTTAATAATCCAATCCACTATTGTTCTCCATGGCTCTAGAATTGACATTCTTTGAAAGCCCTTGTTTTTCCCCCGGGTGGTAACAACAAGCAAAGGACTAGGTTCGCCCTCCCGACTAAAAAGTTCTATCATTCTCTGATAAGAAATATTGGTAGTTTCTAAAAAAATTATACCCTCATTTCTAACACTAGATAAATGAGAAATAATTTGAGGGCTTACCTTGAATCGCTTGCCATATACTATAGATTGACCATTCGAGAAATTCTTTGCAAATTCTTTCGCCAATTGCTCATTGTGTCCCTCAAATTTCTTCATGAACTCCAGCCACCCAACCCTCTGAAATAGTTCTGAAATATTACTTAGTGCCAATAACTTGTTTGTGGAAGTTGGCTCTGATTTTCGCTTGGCTCCTCCCATGTTGTGTCTTTCTTGTGGTTCTATGTAGTTTCTATTAAATGTTGGTGCTAAAAAATTGTTTAAACAAAACTATAAAGCAAAACAAAGAAAATGTAAACTTTGCAACCACTCGTACTTTGATACAGCTGATGTAACATGAATTAATTGTTGCATTTGGGCTGCATTCATTATTATTTTGCATGGGAAAAAATGTAAAAATTACTGCACCTCAAGCAAACGTACAATCTGCACAATTTACTAAGTTTGGAAAGGGGTTGTGGAACATGCCAATTTATTTAATTTTTATTCACAATAATTACCTACTTAAAGTAAAAGTTGTACGTACCTTACATCTCATCACCAATTTGAAAATCACTTACCTTTGTTGATGAAACAGTATAATTAGATGGGATGGCGAGGGTGGTAATGAATTTATTATGAATGAGGATGGGACAATTAATTAATGTTGGAATTATTATGATAGAAAAATAGCCATAATAATTTTGATTATTATAATAGGGGATAGCAATGTAGGGCGTGAATTTTGAAGGTAATGGAAAAAATTAATAATGAGCATGTGTATGATGCTAGAAATATCAAAGCATTTGGAAAGAAAGAGAATTTACAAAATTATGGATCTAAGCCTAACTCCATTGTTATTCTCAGGGTTTGAAGTTCAAATTCAATGGGTAGAAGTGTTTCTTCCCAAAAACTAACTCGTATGGACTAAAAATGGCGGTTGATTTCCAAGTTGTGTTATAAGCCCAAATGGCTCCATGTAGTTTTCTAGCCCAATATTTTCTCCCTGATGAAACTATTTTTGTTAGAATATTCTCAAGCTCCTTGTTAGTGACTTCTACTTGTCCATTTGCTTGAGCATGATAGGGTGATGACTTCTTATGGCTTACTTGGAAATGATCAGTGAAGGCTAACAGAACTTTGGACATAAACTGGGGTCCTTGATTTGTGATAATTGTCCTAGGGGCTCCAAATCTGAGAAAAATCTTATTATACAGGAAGTCAACTACTTGTTCTTCCCTAGCGACTCTTAGAGCTTGAACTTCTACCCACTTGGTCAAATAGTCGGTACTAACCAAAATTTACTCTTTCCTTGTGAAGGGGGGTCTATAGGACTAATAAAATCCAATCCCCACTTTTCAAATGGTTCAAGGGCAACCTAGGGTTGCAGAGACATTCATCACAATGGTGAACATATTTATTTACATCTTTATACATAGAGGGCCAGTAATATCCTGCACCCAAAATCTTATGGGTCGTCCTCTTGGCAGAGTAATGGCCTCCATAGGGGTTATCATGGAAAGCTCTAAGGATGATATATGTTTCATCTTCCCTAACACAATGTCATAAAACCATATCAGGACCGCATCAAAATAATATTCCATTAATCCATTTGAACGGAGCACTTTCTCGAATGAGGCATTTCTTCTATTTTGACGTAAAATCTAGTGGCAACTCTAATGTGGCCAAGTAGTTGGAAATGCCAGCAAACTGAGGGGTTTTAATGGAGATGGAAAATAGATTTTCATTTGGGAATTCATCTTGCACAAGAGCACAATCTCCATTGTCTTGTTTGATCCGAGACAAGAAATCCACAACTATGTTGAACTTTCTAGGTTTGTCAATAATGGTCACATTGAGTTCTTGTAGAAGCAATAACCACCTGATTATCCTTCCATTTACTACAGGTTTTTTCATTAGGTACTTGATAGTTGAATGGTCTGTGAACACAGTCACTTTGTACCCTATAATGTAATGTCAAAATTTTTTGATTGCATGTACTACAACTATAAATTCTTTCTCCATGGTGGTATAATTTTGTTTAGTGGGAGTTAAATTCTTACTGATGAAATAAATAGCATACTTTCCCCCACTCTCATCTTCCTAACCTAAAACCGCTCCAATGGCATCATCAAAAGCATCTGCATAAATATGGAATGGAAGGTTCCAATTAGGTCCACATAGGACAAGAGCAGAGATGAGTTTCTTTGTAATGGTCTCAAATGATGATTGACACTCTTTTGTCCAGACAAACTCTACATTCTCTTGAAGGAGGGAAAATATAGGGGCTGCAATTTTCCTAAAATTTTCTATGAATCTTTGGTAGTATCTAGCATGTCCTAAGAAACTTCTAATGCAAGTTTGGTTTTTTAGAGTGTCAATTTTTTGTATTACCTTAATTTTCTTAGGGTCCACTTTTATCCCTTTAGCTGAAATGTGGTGTCCCAACACTATCCCTTTTTCTACCATTATTAGGCATTTTTCATGACTTAGGGATAGCCGATGGTCCTCACATTTCTTCAACACTTTGTCCAGATTTTGAAGGACTTCATCAAAAGTTGACCCATACACAGTGAAGTTGTCCATGTATACTTCCACATAGTCATTCGCTAGCTCAACAAATATTGCCAAGATAGCTCTCTAAAACATTGCAGGAGTATTACATAGCCCAAAGGGAAGGACTTGATATGAAAATGTTCCCCAAGGGCATGTAAAAGTTTTTTTTTCCTAGTATTTTGTTGCTACCTGTATCTAGTTATATCCACTGAATCCGTCTAGGAATGATAAATACTTCCTTCCAACTAAATTATCCAAGACTTGGTCTACAAACAGCAAAGGGAAGTAATCTCTATGGGTAGCTTTGTTAAGTTCCCTATAGTCAACACACACTCTTCACTTCCCATTTTCTTTAGGACCATGATAAGAGGCGAAACCCATTTACTGTCAGAAATGGGATAGATGAATCCTAATTGCAGGAGTTTCTTAATTTTTGTTTTAACAATGTCTTTCAAAGTAGGATTGAGTCTTCGTTGTTGTTGACGAACAAGTCTAACATCTTTAGTATAGATGTGATGGGTACAAAAACTTGGTTGTATTCCTCTCATGTCTGTATAATCCCAAGAAAAAGCTTTAGATCTATTCACCAAAACATCAAACAATTTGTGCTTCAAAGTTTTTCCTGGTAATAACATGATGGTTTTGACCCCTAGATGGTTGGAGGTGACAATATAAACTTCTCTAGTCAAAGTGTTGAGAGGACAGCTATATGGTATAGTTATATGAAGTCTGGCAATATCTTAGAAGAAGTGATCCATTTTTGGAATGATATTAGCTAGGGGACAAGGTAATCTCATGAAGTTGGTGTAATCAAATCTAGTGTGATCAACGTTGATTAGCTGCCCTGGAATCTCTTCTACGTCTAACATTTCCTCATCACTTGAGTCTATGGTAAGATTTTTCATATTGTTTTCCAGTTCATCTTCCAACTCTTCACCATGTTGTTTAATGAATACCATCACAAGTGAGGCTAGATTCTCTTGTTCGTTGGGACCGTCTGGTTCATCAACCCAAACTTTTTTATGTTCAACAAGTTTAGCGGGGAAATACAAAAATAAATTTTTACTATTGGGACCATGTGAAATGGTCATTCCTCCCTTCCTGCAGTCAATCTTGGTTGCAATTGTAGCTAGCCATGGTCATCCTAGAATTATCGGATAACTGTCCTTTGGTGTGAGGGATTGGATTATTTGGAAGTCTACTGGATATTCCCAACCATCAACCTTAACAAGAAAATTTTCTACAACACCTTTGGGAAAAGCTATGGATTGATTTGCCATCTATAATATTGTAGTTGTGGGACGTAAATTAGTGAGTCCCAAATTTTCCATAACATCAACCGTCATTACATTAATGACTATTCCCAGGTCCACAAGTGCATTAGGTATTGCTACCTCATTGATTGTCACTGTTATAAGTGGGCTACCTGGGTCATCATATTTTGGAGATGTAGTTTTTCCAGCCAAAAAGTCAACTAGATATCCGTTTATGTGAACTGTATTAATCTGTTTTGGTTTCCTTCCTAGTGTTTTGATGCACAATTTTTTAATCAGTTGGTTTAGTTCAGGAATCTCTTTAATTGCTTATACAAAGGAACCTCTATTTGATGTTGTTTAATCTCTTGTATCAACATAGTTTCGGTGGATAAGGTCATTTCCAAAGGGTTTCTCAAGGCGGTTAGTTTGAGACACTTCGAAAAAGGCACTTGAGTTTTCTCTTTCAAGATGGAGTCCTTTAAAAGATCTGTTGGATGTTGATCACCCTCCTCTTGAGGTAACTCAGAAGTTCTAGATGAGGATTGTGGAAGGGTCTTGTCTTGATTACTCACTGGGTTTTTCTCTAAAGGTGTGGAAGATGTTTTGTCTTGATTACTCATTGAGTTTTTCTCTAAAGGTGTGGAAGATGTTTTAGTTGTTTCAGTAGATTCCTTAATCAGCTCGTTCAGGATTTCAACTATAGTAGGTTGATGAAGTTTTTTTCTTGACCTTAACTATAGGTTTCCACAATGGATAACATTGAGTTCAGTCACATTTTCTTATTCCGAAAAATATACTAGGGTGTTTTGACGATTATTCTTTGGATTAGGGATAGGTTGTGTTGGGAGTTGTGGTTGGTTAACCTACTCATTTTGTTGAGGGTTCTAAAGGGCTGGTAAAAGGTTCTGCTATGGATTAGGTATCCTCCTAGGCCCAGTGTAAAATTGATTTTGAGGTTGATTTCATTGAGGAGCGGGATTTTGAGGATACCATTTTTGTTGAGTCTGGTTTGGCCATTGGGGGTTTCCCCGAGACTGATTTTCCCATTCAGGTTATCTCCAAGGGTAAGCTCCCCAGTTAAGTGGTGCTTGAGGCCAAGGTGTTTCCCATTGATTATTATTCCAATTGTTTGGAGGTCGCTAGGTGGGATTTGAGTTCTAGCCATAAGAGAAATTCCCTCCAGGCCTTTGAGTCACAAGATTGATCTCCTCTTCAACCTAAGCTTCCCTCTTCTTGGAATTTTTTATTGCATTTAAGATCTCACATTGATTAATGGCACGACTCTTCTCACAAACTTAACAAACGTCAACTTTGTCCAAAGGGAATTCTCTTAATAGATGTTTGTTTTGACACCTAGGACAATAGAAGGATTAGGTCTCAGGATTACATGTTTTGGCCTGTATTCCATCCAGTGTGGTGTTTAGTTGAATGAGAATGCCAGTCTTGATATTTGCTATCTCTTCACACAGTTTTCCTATTTCATTGGAACCTTTGAAAAGAGTAGATTTACGAATACCTCCTCGAGTATGAGAAAAATTCTGGCATAACTCAGTGATATCATCAAGTCCAAGTTAGGACACATCTCCTTTTCCCATTAAGTCCAGGCTTCTCCTAGCATCTTCATCAAGTCCCTTAAGAAATATGGTCTTTAGAATATCTAGACTTATTGCTTCTCCGCCACATCATTTAGATAAGAAGATAAACCTATCCATGTAATCTTCTAGGATTTTATCTTCATTCTACCTTAATTTGAATAACTCCTCCTTCCTTTCGTTGAATCTATAGTAACTCTAATATTTTTCCAAAAAGGCAGACTCCATATCATCCCAAGAGGTTATCGACCTTGAAGCTAATCCCATGAACCAATGCATTGTAGCATCCTTCAAGGTGGAGAGAAAAAGTTTCAGTTTTTGGTTATTATTCTTGTAGTCGTACGTCTAACACAACACTTTGAACTCAAATAGGAATTGGTTAGGGTCTTCAATGGATAAACCTCTGAAAGTTGGTAAATAGGTTGGTGAAATTAATTTCATAGGTGTATCATCTTGATCAAGAGCAATAGGATAAGTAAATATATGTGCTCCCCCTCCTGGGTTAGCACCATTTCTACGGTCACCCATGAAATTGAAAAGAATGTGTTCCTCTTCAAAAGTTTTCTTTAATGGTTGAGGTTCTAGGGTACACAAAGGAATGCCTTCCTCTACAACAATTTTCTTGAATGGTTGAAGTTCTATGGTATACGAGGAGGTCTCAGGTTGATCCTGCTCGATCAATTCTTCGATAAGCTCTTCAGTTGAGACTTCTTCCTCCCTACTTGTGGTTGGAACATCTTTTGGGGGAGGTTTGGTATGAATCTTCCGTGGGGGCCTTGTTTCCTGACCATGCAAAAAAAGAAGCCTGACAACTTTTTTTTTTTTAAAAGAGGTATTCAAGCAATCTCCTATAACACTAGAAAAGGAAGGTTCCTTGGCAATGGCACCAAAAAGTGACAGACCATCATTAGGTCCTATCACTTTAGTTGAAAATGCATCAATTATATTGATTGGGTAGTGTTTGAAGGTTGTATGCAATAGGGGACATCTTGGATAACTCTCTTAGATTTTATGAATCTACAAAACAGTTGTAAGCAAAAGCTATACTAGAAAGCATAATTTTTTTTAAGCTAGAAAGCATGAAATTGTTAAGCTAGAAAGCATAAGATGATTAAACTAGAAAGCATATAAATTACCTAAGAAGGAACACTTGCAATAAAATTGTAAAACTAAAATGAAAAAAACTAACAACTAACAACTAGCTGTTAACATAAAGTAAACTTAACAACCTATAACTAACAACCAGAGTGGGTGCTCTAGAATTTTAAATAAACAAAACTAAAAATTGCAAACGTAAACTACAACATGTAGGAATAACTGAAAGAGCACGACACATACAAATAATATTCATCCATATTTATCATGTATAGAATAAAAGTAACACAATTGAAAATAAAAATACTTATCTATCCTACCAGATTCCCTCGAGTGGCCAGCACTCGGGTATGCTTACAATTAATTAAGATCACATGAACTTGTGTATCTTCAAAATGAATCCATCCATGATAATTCCATTGCAGAGAACTAGTAACTTAGAATAAGACTGGAAAAGCTTATTTTACTCATATCAAAAAAATTGTAACACAGAGACATAGTTCAAAACATATTGTAACAGCATAATGGTATTTAGTATGCATCATTTCTGGCAGTTACATATATATACTAAACTGCTAACAAAATCCTAGATTTTAGATGGTGGAAGATCACCATTGAAAAAATCTTCTAACATAATTTCAACTAACCAACCGACTAAGGTCCATAACATAAAACATATTAAAGGCTCGGAGAGGAGCCATAAAGTTTTTAAATAGAAATTAAACAAAAAGCATTAAAAGACTTGTTCCACTATGCACTCTAGAATTTTTAGTGCCTAGACTTCTGATGATTTATCTTCAACTGGTTGAAGTCCACTTTAAATTCCACTCAACTGTGTATAATGACCTGTACAATGACTGGAAGATACACCATTATATTAGCATTAGCCAACTAATTTCAATCAATTTAGGGAATTTTACAAAACGTAAGCAATTATTAATCTTAAAAATAAACAATTGGAAAGGTTAAAGTGATTGGTAGAAACAAGGGTATTTGGCTTATTATAATGATGAGGTTATTTATACCTCATCAGGTGACACCTCCTAGAACCAAGATACAAAAAAATTTCAACCAGACCATAAAAAGTTCTTTTGCCATCCACACATGTGCTTGTGTTGCCATACAAGCAAGTGGTTCAAAGTTAACAATGTAATTTTACATCTTCATCTTTCCCTTGAACAAATAGAACCCTGGTATTCTTTGTTGCATTAACACAACAAATAATTGTTATCCATTCTTAGCTCTTGAGAATTATGTATGAGACATTCATGCTTCCTTGTCATTCCAACACCCTCATTGTTCCATTTTTTCATACTTGAATCCTCATTTCATCATAGTTCCATATTATTTCTAGACCATACGGGTTATTTTCATAGGTTGCTGACAGTGTTTTATAGAATCCAACTACTATCGTGGGTTGCAAGTTTACTGCCTTATCCTTGTTGAGACCTACTATGTGTAATGTCAATTCAGGATGACGCCTCTTGAATCCAGTCTACCATGATTTTCTAGGTAGCCCATCCTTGAAAGGGTTTGGTCTAGTTTGGAAAATTTGGGAACCCTCTACCTTGAGATTGATAAACTCAAGGCCATGGCAAACATCTTCCATTTTTGTGCACCAATCTACGATAAGACCCTCCTCTTGTGTGAGGACAGTTGGAGGACCCTTCTATGAAGTTGTTGTGAGCCCACCTAACCAATTGCTCAATGTTGTAGCTAGGATTCCCCATTTCTTGGTAGCACCCCTTGTGGACATCCCACTGGTTTCCACATCCTCTAGGGCTTTGTTCATGTCCTTTGTTGACCATTCTGATTCTCTTGTCGACTTGCTTGTAGGTGCAACAATCTCTAGGACTGCCTCAACAGGTTGAGGAATGTTATTTGCTTCTACAATAGGTTCTTGCACAAGGGCACTATTACTATTTTTTTACATGTATGCAACTTTGTCTTGCCAGTCTTCTTTGTTGGATTAGACCTTATTTGAGATTTAGATTGCGCCTATAGTTATTACAAATTATTTTTGAAGCAATGATAAAAATAATCAATGAACACTGTGATGCATTCACAGTTTGTTTTTCTTTAATGTGCATGTTGACAGTTTGTAATGTAATTGTTGGTATAAAATTTGATTTAAGAATTGAAGTGAAATGACTTAGAGCAGATCAGGTGTAACAATCACATTCTATGAAACCAAAATACGTTGACATCCATAAATAGTATATTAAGAATTGAAGAGTAATCTCTCATAGCAGATTAGGTGTAACAATCACAATGTATGGAACACGAGTGCATTGACTTCCATAAATAGTGGGAATTAAGAATGGAAGTGAAATTAGTTACAACACATTAGGTGTAACAATCACATTGTATGGAACAAAAATGCATCAACACAGTTTTAGTGCATACAAGTAATTGACATTCCCAAGCATATAGAATATAAATGAAATCACATTGACTGTAACTACAACAGATTCTTAGAAGTGCATGGTTGGTACATATGTTGGCATATATATTATATAGTGCTAATTGGAATAACTAAATAACTCCGATAGTTTTAATATGTTCTTTTCAAGAATATATATATACATATATATACATATATACATATATATACATATATACATATATATACATATATACATATATATATATACATATATATATATATATATACATATACATATATATATACATATACATATATATATATGTATATATATGTGTATATATGTATGTATATGTATATATATATGTATATGTATGTATGTATATGTATATGTATGTATATATATGCATATATATACATATATGTATATATGTATATATATATACATACATACATGCATACATATATATATACATATACATATACATATACATATATATATGTATATGTATATGTATATGTATATGTATATATGTATGTATATGTATATATGTATCTATATATATGTATGTATGTATATATATGTAATATATATACAAATATATATGTATGTATATATATGTATATATATGTACGTATATATACATGTATGTATATGTACATATGTATTGCACAAATAGTATTACTGAGACATGAGTAAATATCTGTTAAACATTGTCGAAATGAAAGATAATGGTACAAGGCTAGTGAGGTAGAAAACCTCACCTGAAAGACAAAGGGAGCTTTCTTGAGTGCAAAGACGAACATGTATGGGTGCCTAACCAAACAAAGACTCCAAAATAAATGCAGTGCTAGGCATTAAGAATAGATAGGAATTGCTAGGCATTAAGACTTGAAGTGAAATGACATGGTCTTGTGCACTTAGAGTAGATAGGGTGTAACAATAACATTGTAAGGAACATGGTAAGTTGAAATCCATAAATAGGGTAGTTGACATCCATAATTAGTATAAGTTGAAACCCCATATATTGAGTTATAGGGTAGTGGGTGACAAACATTTACAATCCATACAACTAATCTATATTCCCAAACATACAAATATAAAAAACCCCAGAAATTAAACTGAAATGACTTGACATTCATAAATAGTGTAAGTTGAAACCCAACAAATTGAGTTACAGGTTATTGCAACAAACATTGACATCACATACAACATATTTTCATTCCGAGGCATAAAGAATATAAATGAAAAACACAATGTAAACAACATCAAGGTGAAACCCTGGATATTTACAATTTTGTGAAACACATATGCATAGCATACAATAGATTAGCATTTGTAGGCATAAAGAATTAGTAGCAGTAGAATACATGTGACTTGGTAGCGTGTTTTTGTTGTTTCCTTTGGTCTTTCTTCATTTTCCTCCAAGAAAATGTAGAACTAAATATGAAAGTGAGACATGCTAAATGGAGATTGGAAAAGATTGAGCAATACATTTTTGAATTTGAAAATCTCTTTATATGTTCAATGCTAGTTTGCTATGGAGTTTTTAATTTTTGTCCTTTTTCAAATTTGAAAACTTGATCTGGTGCCTTCAATTGCAAGTTTGTATGTATTTATGGAATCCTTGTTTACTTCTCAAGTGATTTTGGTAGTTTTAACACCATTGTTTTGGTGGTTGTAGGTGAAAAAATAAGAGAATGTGCCAGTAGTCATGCATTGGGATTTGACCGATGGGACGCAAGTGAATGATTGATTTTCCTTTGAGTGTTGTGTTGCTAGGAAAGTTGGATAGGGGGTGGGTTCAATTGGATTTGGTGATGGGATAGTCTTGGGTCTTAGTTGTTCTTGTGGTATAGGATCTATGAAAATATTGGTGGTGATGTGATGCAAGTGGTGATATTTAAGGGGAGTGTGGGTTATACTAATTTTATATTTTGGTTGCATGTTTTAATGCTACGGGCCATTAACAGGAAAATTGGCTTGTAAGAAGATGGTGGTGTCAGATGTGCTTTGAATATTCTCTGGCATGTAAGACTGCGAATAACTATTTGTTTTTAGGATAATATAAATCGATTATAATACATTTTTTGATGATATAGTGATTTGTCTACTTTTGTTGACTTTATGGATAAAAACTGTTTTACAATTAGATATTATGATAGTTCATTGTGGGGCCCATGATTCACTACTTCCATCCCCACTATGTGACCCCATGCCACTGACAGCCTCTCTCCCCTAGTTGTGATTAATATTCAAAATGATTTACTTGATTTTTTAGATGATTTTAATGATTACATGGAATGTTTTTAAATACAATAACATAATAATATCTTGTATATGTCTACTCAAGTTATGGGTAGAAGGTTAAGGGTGGGAAGTTAGTCACAATTGAATATAAAATTTTGATTATGGTGGGACAACTTTACAATTATGAGCATCAACTTGCAACCACAAACAATTCCCATAATAGAACAAGGGTTAGATGTTAATGCATAACATGTGCACAATAATAAGTCCAAGCATAGGATTGATATTAAGTCAACAAAAAAAATGTATAAGTGTGGATGATTATAGGATTAAGGATAGCTAATAGGTGTATATTAATATGTTTAAATGCTTTGTAGACAACATAATATCATGGAATTTGTTAATATATTTATACATAAAAAACACTCCTCTCAAAAATAAACATAAAAGTAAATAAAAATTAATGAAAATATAGAAATTTAACCATTACATACATTTCAAAGATATACATTTATTTTAATTTAATTATATTTTTCAATTCTAATAAACTATTTTTATGGAAAAACTAAAAATTCAAGCCCTTTTTATAAAACCATATAGTAAAATAATTTATTATATTTTATTGTATTAAGACAAATGCAATACCAAAAGGAACAATTACAGTTTTATATAAAACCATAGTAAGTGAGGGGGAAAAAATAGCAAAATGTACACTGATTATGAAAGTGAATATTAATATAGATAGAAGAAAGCATGGAATGAAATTGATTGTGCAATTTAAAATGTATCTAACCTAAATTTGATTCAGTTTTGTCTGGCTAAAATGAGTACTAAGTACATGAATTTGTTTAGTTTTTAAAGAGGATGCTTAATTCTTGAAATCATTTAAGCAAATACAATTATTATTCAAGCAACCAATTTTAATTTAATTCTTATCTCGTAACACTTCATTAAGAGATTACATAGTGTTTATTTGGAGATGTAATTCAAATACATGGAAATATCCAATAAGAGAAGAATATATACGTGTTTTGTCACATTTAGTTGCTTTGTATTTGATGTCAAGTACATTGGAAATGTTCTTAAGATAAATTATAAGTTAATAACTCTACATTAAGTATAAGTAATATAATATTCTTAGTGTGTGCAGTGTGAAATCCTATTAAAAAATGCAAAACACAAAAGAAATGCAAATAAAGGAAAACACAAAAGACACCTCAAGATTAGCCTAAGTTGAACTTGAGCAAAGTAAAAGATAAGGGTTAGAGATTATACCTTTCCAAAATTTATCCTTGGTTGGCCCTTGATCTTGATGTAGATGTTTGCTCCTTGCTTGATAGAATGGCTTAAAACCTATATGAAAATGATGAGGATGCCATGGTGAATGCAATGGTGGTAATGGATATGAGATTAGATGCAATATGAAAGCTCAAATGGTGTTGCAACAATGGAGGTAAGTATGGAGGCTTGAATGCAAGAGTATGAGTTGTGTTCTTGAAAATGAAATTTTTTCCAAGTATTTAGAAAAAGTGCATCAAAGGGAATGAAGGGCTAGGATTGCATCTAGGTTTGGAGATCAAGGGTTGAGATTCCTTGAGGCATCTCAACTCTTGTGGTAGGGACATGTGGAGGATGAGGTGGAAAGGTAGATAGTGATGTGGTGATGACATGGAGCCAGATGGATGTAATTTCAAGTACCTTGGTGAAAGGTGGAAAAGACTTTACTTCTCTCATCTTCCCCAAATCTTGGAGAGATGTGACAATAGAAGAATTTAAAAATTCTTCTAAAATCTCCCTTGCTTTTGGAGATTGACCTTGGGAAGAACAAGAGGAATTAAAAATTCCCATTGTAAGGACATAGGGATGGGGAAAGTGTATTTAAAATTGGATCTTAATCCCTCCAAGGATGTTGGAGGAATATAGTAGAATTTAAAATTCCACATGGGATGCATTGGAGGGATAAGTGGAATTAAAAATTCCACATGTGAATGTTGGGGGAATAAAAGAGCAATTAAAAATTTCTTGGGGGATGGGTTTAGCTTCTCCAAATGGAGAAGGCATTAAATAGGGTTGACTTGGGTACCCTTTCCATAATTGGCAAAAGGACTAGATTAAGGATTAATTAATCATGATTAAGAGTTGTGTAAATGATTAGACAAACTAATGAGGGATTAAGGGGAAGTGGTAAATTATGGAGGATGTGACACTAATTACAATTAGTGATGTGCACATCCTAATCACATATTAATTAGACTAACCTAGATTAGGGAAGGATTGTGGAGGATGTGACAAGAGGAGAGAGAAAAGGTAAATTAAAAATTAATTTAATTCAAATAGGATAAAGTGACTAAATTAAATAAATTAGTCTATTTATTTAATTTAGAGAAGAAAGGGATAAGGTACACTTAACTGATTAATTAAACACCTTAGGAAATATTAGGGATTAGATGAGTATTAATTAAATAGCGAATTATTTAATTAATATGGTAATGGATGCAAGATAGCAGGATATGAAGGTGAATTTGACCATATGGACGTGGTCAAATTCAGATGTCTACATTTTTTCCCTCTTCAAAATATCATTAGAATAATGATGTTTCGAAGAAGAATAAAATACAGACGACTCGATAGAGGAAGAGGACTTTAGTGCATGCCCCAGTGTCGCAAGGAAATGGATAGGAAGAAGAAATGCAAAAATAGAAAGGGTTATGCCTCCTCAAGAGGGCTGACGAGGAAAAAGGGGGCCTCAGGCAACGTCTCGATAGGAGAAAATAGAGGGTACTATGAGGATAGCAACAGAAAACCATGAAAAATGGAATTTGAACGAAGGAAAATGGACGAACGGGGTGCAAATGGCAGCCAGTTGAATAAATTAGTTTAAAAAGGCTAAAAAGGGGTAAAATGGAAAAGTTAAATAGGGTCAAAAAGTTAATATAAATAGTAAATTAGAAAATTCACTATTTACTTTGACTTTAGTGTGCACATGTGGCGAGAGGTGATTGGACAATCTAGAGTGAGATGGTTGATGAGGAGATCATTCATTGAGCATACATTGTATGAGAGTACTACCATCTATCGGCCATCCCCCGACAGGTATGCTCTAAAGACTGAGCCTTGTCCTTGGAGTTTGAATTTTTCACATGTTTTTTTTTTTGCATTTTCCATAGGGGAGGTGTGGGTAGGCTTAAGAAAAACAAGTTTTCCACGAGATGGCAGATTTTTCCATCTGAGAAAGCACATTTGTCCTTGTATCAAACAGGTGAATGTGTGGCAAAGAACGGGCAAATGCGTGTCTGAAGGGGTGGATGCGCCATTGTAGGGGAGATTATGAAATCACCCCTATAGGGAAAAGGGCAAACATGTTGCTGCAGGGGTGGATATGCAATATGAGGGGTGATTGTGAAATCACTCGTAAAAGGGGAAAGGTGAACCCAGGACAGAGAGGAAATTGTGAGATCGCCCCTCTAGGGAATGGGTGGATGCGAAATCGCCCCTCTAGGGAAAGGGCGAAAGTGACATCGCCCCTCCAAGGAAAGGGTGTATGCAAAATCGGCTGTCGAAAACAAGGAGGGACATGGGATTACAAAGTTGTAGAAAGGGGTGAACTCGCGCCCAGGGGAGAAAGAATAGGCGAATACACCAAACAACAAGTGAATTCACCATAAGGGGGATGCAGGGGTGAGTTCACTCCACCAACGGGTGAATGCACAAAAAAGAAGAATGGGAAAATGCACATGCTATAGGGGCAAATGGGTGAAACCAAGGTAGGAAGAAAATGGGACAAGAAAATTGGCAAAAGACCTGATGGATGACTTGTGTGGATGTAGGCCATAGATACTCTACAGACATGGGAGAGGCACTCGTTCATGCTTACAATCGACGAATTTACACTAGTTGATCATGAGACAATGGACTAGGCAGGGTTGCTACACATGGTAGCATTCCTAGTGATTAGAGCACATCGACTGCTGTTGATAGTGCTGATGGAGAGATGGAGCTCAGAGACATGTACCTTCCTCCTCCCCATGGGGGAGATGATGGTGACCCTAGAAAATGTATGGAGGATACTAAGATTGTCAATCAGGGGATGCCTTGCAAAGTTTGCAGGTCGTGTTTGGGATGATAGACCTTCCCAACCAAGGGAAGGAGTTGGATATAGATGCATGCATTGGGACAACACCAACCTTTCCATTATTTCTATGTGACCTGATTAGTGGGATCCTCCTCTTGGATAGGAGTGGGATATTTTTCAACCTCAAGATGATTAAGGTTATCCAACATATTGTGGAGAGCTGACGAGGTGTGTTTGCATGGGGGCCCTACGTACTAGCATAGCTTTACAAGAACATGCATGTAGTATGCTACAGAGGATCAGTTGGCATCACCCATGTTACCCTACTACAAGTATGGGAATGGGAGCACATTCGGATCACATGACCAAATATTATGGTGGCAGAGGAGGGGGATGGAGCCCCATCTTTTTCCCAGGTGTGCAGCAGGAGTGGAGGGTCTCTTGGAAATAGGATACCATTTAATTGCAATCCTAAACATTATTTATTTCATGTGTCTCCTAAGTCCTTGGAAAGTGTTCTCAAACACTAGGGTTAGAGAGAGATTAATTTTGGATGAAATAATCATGTTAATTGACATTTGTAATTAATTCTAAATAATAGGATCATGTGAGGGCGTCCAAGATGAGTTTCTAAATAATAGGAGCACATGGGGCACCCACATGGAAGGTGGAACTCACCTTGAGTTAAGTTAACTATTTGGAGTAAAAGATAACACTTTTGAATGCATGTAAAGATCCTAGGAGTTAGGGTTTGATGTTTACATGCATGAACTTTAGTTCAGTTCAGTTCAGATTAGTTCAGTTCAATTAGTTCAATACTGTTAAGAATTAGTTAAGTTCAGTTCAATACAATTAAGAATTAGTTCAGTTCAGTTCAGTTCATTTTAGTTTAGTTTAGTTTAGTTTAGTTATGGTTTAGTTAGTTTTAGTTGAATGCTAGTTGACTTCAGTTAACTTGGAATGCATGACTAATGACTTGAGTTGCATGACAGATAATAGGTGACTTCCTTCAGTTAATAGGAGATGACCATTCTTGCATGAATGGTAGAGAGAGATGTTTTAGTTAATAGAAAATGACTTGGACCCACTTTGGGCACCCAAGTTGGCTTCTTGGAGTTAACTCCTTTGCATGTTAAGATATTTCATAAGGCTGAGTTAAGTGGGCCCACTCTTGGGAGCCTACTTTGAGGATAAAGCCTTGAAGATATTTACGAAATAAAGGTTGAGTTACTACTTGAATTTGGGACGCCCAAATAAATGAAGATGATGATTTGGCATCGTTCTTCATGGTTAAACTCTACTTGGAAGAGATAGGCGTACCTTTTAGGAGATAGGTATTGAGCTTTGTAATTGTAACTCTTTTGGAGTTTATAAAGTTTTATATCGACTATATATCTCAAGAAAGTTGAAGAGAGTTGGTATTATTTTATTGTAGGTTGTGAAGAAGACATGTTGAAGGTAGGAGAAGCATCTCAAGGAAGAATTGGAGTTATTGTAATCTACTTTAGAGATTAAATAATACATTGATTCTTGGTGGAGTTTTTTCTCGAAAGGGTTTCTCCACAGTATATGTTGTGTATCTTCTAATATCATGTCTAATTCTTCTACAACTTTTGTCTTCATTCTACAAATGATAAAATGAATTAATCAGATAATCATCCACAAAGAATCTGTAACAAAGAATACATATTTAGATCAACAATCATAAAGTTTTACAAATTACTAAGCTACATAAACAACCCAATTTTCAACATTTGGTATCAGAGCTGAGGTTGGGTAGAGTATTGGGATGCCTTTCTCTTAAAATATTGGAGGTCTTTGGCTATAGTGGGAGCTTTTACTATTTTTTGTTATTGCTGATTTTGGAAAATAAGTTTGTTACAAGAGGTATATATTCTTGCTTTAGAGGATGTTTATCATGTGTCATTGAGAGCTTGGATTCACAGGTTTGGTGTGAGCTTATGACATAAATGTGGTTTTGATTATGTGCATCATGATGCCATGGGATTGCTCAGTATCACAGTTCAGTGGGAGCATTTGGCAATGAAGTGGATTTTTGGTTGTAGGATGGTTTTGCTATTATGTCATGGTATACTTTTGATTAGTGGTTTAGAGTTGTGGCATGGTACATGTTATGATAATTTTGATCATGAGGAAATGTTTGATATTCCATATGCTTTTGATAGTGATGGTTTGATGTTTATCTTGTTTCCATGTATAGCTCGATATCACAATTTAGTGGGAGCTTTGGTAGGATATAGTGATCTTCATGAAGAGGATGGTAGTCACGATGCCATGTGTGACTCAGTACCACGGTTCAGTGGGAGTTGTTGGAAGTGACATGGATGCATCATTGGTAAGGTTATCCTCATGTGATTGGGGATATGGTTTTTTCTTGGTTTAGAGTGGTTTCTATTATGTAATGGTTTACTCTTGTTGCATTTAGAGTTTGGCATGGTTCTCTTGAGACTAGGATGTTTAAGTGTGTTATGGTGCATGTGATCTCCTAGGAGGAGATGGTTAGATCATGAATGTCATGTTTATGTTCAAGATTGGAGATTTGGCATTGATCTTGTGTAGCTCTCTTATGTATTGGGTACATTAATCATTTTCTTGATTACTTCATGATAGTGCTATGTTGCATTTGGATTTTTGCATGGATTGGTTGGTTATAGGTCCTCATGGATAGTTGGAGAAATAGTTGAGGCTTAATTTCTCTTATGGTAAGAGATATATGTTGGAATATTTACTAGTAAGAAAAGCTATTTTCAACAAAAAAGACCGAGGATCCTACACCTTGGTTAAACGTGAGTTCAACACACTCGGTGGTTTCACATGCCTCCAAAGAGGCAGTTTGGATTTAGAAACTTGGGAAAGGTATTGGTTTTAATTGCAAGTAAGTTAAACTTGAATGTGATAGTCAGAGTGCTATGTGTTTAGCCAAAAATTCTATGTATCATACTTGTACTAATCATGCTGATGTTAAGTATCACTTTGTGCGAGAAATGGTTGAGAGTGGGAAGGTATTAATTGAGAAAGTCGACACTTTAATTAATGTTACAAATTATCTTATGAAACCAGTTCCTTTAGATAAGTTCTCTTGGTTTTAATCATTTTCTTGGAGCTTCATGATTATGCAGGTTGCATTTGAAGTTGGCATGGATTGATTAGTTGGTGCAGGAAGGCCATTGGCCTTAAGTTTTGTACTTGATTTATAATTTTTCCTTGTTTAGAATAATTGCAATGTATAATGTCAAGTGGGAGAATGTTGGAAATAGGATGTCAATTAATTGCAATCCTAAACATTATTTATTTCATGTGTCTCCTAAGTCCTTGGAAAGTGTTCTCAAACACTAGGATTAGAGAGATTAATTTTGGATGAAATAATCATGTTAATTGACATTTGTAATTAATTCTAAATAATAGGAGCATGTGAGGGAATCCAAGATGAGTTCCTAAATAATAGGAGCACATGGAGCACCCACATGGAAGGTGGAACTCACCTTGAGTTAAGTTAACTGTTTGGAGTAAAAGATAACACTTTTGAATGCATGTAAAGATCCTAGGAGTTAGGGTTTGATGTTTACATGCATGAAGTTTCATTTAGTTCAGTTCAGATCAATTCAATTCAAGTTCAGAACCAATTCAATTTAGTTTAGTTTAGTTTGTTTTGTTCAGTTCAATTCAGTTATGGTTCAGTTATATTTAGTTAGTTTTAGTTGAAGGCTAGTTGACTTCAATTAACTTGGAATGCATGACTAATGACTTGAGTTGCATGACATATAATAGGTGACTTTCTTCAGTTAATAGGGGATGGCCATTCTTGCATGAATGGTGGATAGAGATGTTTCAGTTAACAGAAAATAACTTGGACCCACTTTGGGCACCCAAGTTGGCTTCTCGGAATTAACTCCTTTGCATGTTAAGATATTTCAAAAGGTTGAGTTAAGTGGACCCACTCTTGGGCACCTACTTTGAGGATAAAGCCTTGAAGATATTTACAGAATAAAGGTTGAGTTACTAATTCAGTTTGGGACGCCTAAATGGATGAAGTTGATGATTTGGCATTGTTCTTCACGGTTAAACTCTACTTGGAAGAGATAGGCGTACCTTTTAGGAGATGGGGATTGAGCTTTGTAATTGTAACTCTTTTGGAGTTTACAAAGTTTTATATTGACTATATATCTCAAGCAAGTTGAAGAGAGTTGGTATTATTTTATTGTAGGTTGTGAAGAAGATATGTTGAGGAGGACAGCAAGGATGATAGGATGATGAGGTCTCAGGATCCCAGTTTTGATAGGTACATGGCAGATGAGATATATAGATGCAAATTCCATGTACAAATTCTTTTGGTAGATTGAGTCAAAGATTCTTTCTATTCTTGCTGATTTAGGACACATGATGTGTCAGTGGTACTCATATCCATTTGTACATTTTGATTATCATGTACATGTACTTATTATTCGATGAACACTGTGTGAACTTTGATTATGAACTTTATTATGGATTGTATGGATTTTTATTTTGATATATGTGACATGGTTGATTATTATGACTCCCTATATATGATGGTTATATGATGCTTTTGATGTTTATTATCCATATATGTATGATGTATATGTGATTATGATTGTGATGGATGTATTTATTATGGCATGCATGATATAGATTATATGGATTATAACTAACACTTTGTGATGCATGATTGAATGTTTTATGGTTTATGATTATGATATGGATGTGATACTAATGATTTGTAATGCAGGTGGTGATGTGATTGTGACTTATTATGCATGCATATGAGATGATGATATGTGGCTAGGTATGACATGTACATTTATGTACGAGATGATGATGTGTGATTATCAATGTATGATATGACATTAAATATGGACAAAACATGGTTATGTATAATGTCATGACTAAATGGATCTAATTGAATGGAATGCATTTAATGAAATGAATGTAATGTAAAAATATTAAGATGCTTAGAATAACAAATCTATATTATTCTCAACAGCTTAAACTAATGATAAAAATACAATTGATGATAAAATAAGATGCTTAGAATAACAAATCTATATTATTCTAAACAACTTAATTGATAATGCAAAATGAAATGAATTAAGATGCTCATAATAACAGATCTATATTATCCTAAACAACTTAACTGATGATGGAAATTATAATGCAACCTAATGAAATGGATAATGCCACCTAATGAAATGAGCAATTAAATGGATAATACAACCTAATGAAATGATAATGAAATGGATAATGCAACCTAATGAAATGAACCTAAATGATAATGAAAATGTAAAGTGAAATGGATCATGATGGGTGATATAATGCACCTATCAAGACTATATAAGGGACCCTGATAGGAAGAATAGGTGGGAGATATCATTTGCACAACCAAAAACCAATAATCATAGGCTAGGTAAAACAGATCGAGATAAATGAAATGCAATGGGAGGATAAAAGAAATGCAAGTCTAATGTCATTCTATCACATTAGAAGCATTGGATTTTAATATAGCATAAGATACTAGATACCAAGGTATTATGAACCAAGGAAAAATAACATCATATGCATAGGACTAACACAACAAACAATAAGGCTATCCCAATATCCCAAAGTCACAAGGGCTTTGGTAGGGCCTGATGTTGGAATAACCAAAAGCACAAAGGATTCCCTAGCATAACACAAGGCCACAAGGATCTTGGTGGGTACTATGTGGGACAACTAGGAAAACAAGATCACACAAAAAATCAAGATATGCCCCTATGTCTACCAGTCAAAGCGCACCATGATATAATGGATCATGATGACCTTGAGTAGATATAATAGGGAGCTCAAAAGATAAACAAAATGAAAAAGCACCAAAATATCACAATGAATTTCAAATATCCTTTTCCATAGGACCAATAGGTGGATGGGATTGATGGGTCTGATGTGAGGAAGGATACATCCTGCTGAAACCAAAGATCGATGGAGGGGTAGATTGTTTTGATTGACATGACTTAGGATACCCAAAACATATTGAACCTCATGGGGCTAGTGGATTTTGTTATTAGGAACCAGTTGAATAGGGACATTCTTGATGACACGACACAAAACCAGGGCACACCCTAAAGGATAGATTTGGGGTCTCGAGGGTTGATCAAAGATTAGCTTTGCTTATGTGAAAGTGAAAAGATCTCGTAGTTCAATAAAAATATCGATGATTGATGATGGATAAAAGTGGAATGAGGATGATGAAGACTCAAATGGATGGAAAAAATCCTCAAGGGATCATCAAAGATGGCCTTTCCTACATGAAAGCACAGAGGCAATGTAGTTCGACAAAGAGACCAAAGGACAACATGAGACCTAATGATAAAGGACATGATGAAGGATCTTAGATAGAGACACATGACCGAGGACGCAACACCATATACAAGTGATGAGAATCTTAGGATTTGGTATAGAAAATCTATACCATCTGTAGAGGCGAACTAATGTGTTATGGACTTGGTAAATTCTACACAATTCAGGGGTATGCCAAACTGAATAGTCCTCTTGACATTGCAAGCCTACATTTAAATCTTCAACCAAGGTGTATAAGCTTATGATGGTGCTCCACTATATGCATCTCCACAAGCTTGTGCCAACCTAAATTACTCTACATAAACTTATTCAAACTATTATACCTTGCTGGAATTTAACATATTTGCAAAAACAATGAAACTAGTTACAAAACCTAGTGGCTACGGGTACCTACAACATAAGCTGTAGGTGACTGCTAAAAATATGTGAATGAAAAATCAATCTGAAACTATTTAAAATGATAAAATAACCAATCCTTATCTCTAGAGAGCTATGCTCTAACTCTGTTCATGAAAATTCATGACTTAACTAACTATAAACCATATACTTGTAAAGCACATATAGAATAATGAAAACAGAGTTAATGAAAATACATAAATAAATAGAGAAGTAAATGAAGTGAAGAACAATACCTAAAGGGAAAACTCAAAATACTGCCTCACTTAGCTAAAACCAAATCTAATTCAGATTCTCACGCATCCATGCATCATACAATTTCATTCATCGCATAACACCAAATATTTAGACACAATGCTTCTTGCAGATTTTATTCCATAATATCATTGTAACATGTCTTTGGATAACTAAAAAATTGGAAAACTACTAATTGATAATAGCTTGTATTAATCAACTAACTAAACTATGAACTCATCCCTTGACATTATACAAAACGGGGAGAGTCTTATTTGAACTACCAACTAACTAACTAACTGCAATCATAAATATCACTCCTAGATACGAAGATGTGAAATGATGATTGACTTATTCATATAACTAACAAAGAGACCTATTCAAATAAGGACAGCTTGCAAGTGAAACACATAGATAAACGTCCAAAATTCAAGAATATATATCTTCTAACATTTATTCCTGTCATAATGACCATGCTCAGCTCCATAGCTTCCTATACTTGATCGGCTTAAACTTCATTAATCCCCTGTTCTACTTCTTCGGTGCTTGCTACAAATACTCCTTTCTAGTTACCATGTGTTGAGTCTGCAAAGAGATTAATCCACACACTACATATGCAACTAAACACTATAATTAAATCACAACATTTTATCCATATACATACATACATATATATATATATATATATTCATATTTAAACCATATAATGCTACAAATATTTCACCATATTCATTTCCACAAAAATGGGTTTAAGGTTGCAAAGTATATATGATAGGATAACATAGTACATGAAAGTATTATATGAGAGATACTTTAAAAACATAGGTAGAGTGTCTTAAGAAGCATATGAAAAGAAAGAAAAAGATACTAATAACCAGACCCATCATTCCCCCCAACTTGTAATTTTGCTTGTCCTCAAGAAAAAATATCAAACTAAATCACCTAGGGGAGAAGATTATAAAACAAAGTAATCTACTTGAGATCCATGACTGTGTTGAATCATTGTCCTTGTTTGAGGTAGAAACCATTGTAGCATGCAAGTCTATTCATCTCATCCAATTTTTCACCCTTGTCCTTATCAGTAACTTGTACAGTCCAATGTGGAACTGGGTGAAGTAGGATAGGAGGGCGGTAAGTTAGTGGAAGCCACTCCACTCCCCTCACTCTTGAGATCTCAATATAATTGCATAACCTCTCAAACATGCTCATAAAATTGTAGAGAGACTGAGGCTCCTTCCTCTCCAACTCTAGAGTCAAATTATCCCATCTATTCCTCACATATACCAGGCAGTTTTGAAGAGTGGTCACTACCAATTGTTGGAATCCTTCTATAATCCTTGAGTCTTAAGTATGTAATTATTTTTCCTGGCCCCTTATGAGAAATGAGTCTTAACCATTAAGTAATGACTATATTAGGATTCATTGCTTCCTTTCTAATTTGCAGTGCCAGATCGTTTTCTCCTTTTCTTCAAATTTCTCCATTAACTCCCCATGGAGTTGTTCATTTTTGAAGTAAGATGCAAGAGCCCTCACTTGTAAATCCCCAACATAGATCAAGGGATTCTAGTCAGTATCTTTTGCATCACATAATTATGCAAACAATATTCACATAACCGGTCTTGCTCCTCCAAACTGATTTTATTGGAGAAAGTGAGAAAAATGTGTCTCTTATCCAAAGCAAAAGGTTGGTCATTAATAAACTTATTGAATTGAAAACTAAGAAATTTTTCCTTTAAGAACAATGCATAAACTCTATGCGGAGGTCTACATTCAACTATTTGAATAGCTCTATCAACCACTTTTGTTAATTTCTCGTCTAGCCTTTTCAACCCCAAATTCTTAGTTTCATTCAAAATTTTCTTTTCTTTTTCCCTTTTCTCTTTTTCCTACTTGAATTGAGTAGTAATTTCCATCAATTCAAATCCCAAAGACAAAGTAGTATGGTAGGTTGGTGTTTTTGCAATAAGGGGTTGTAAATTCAAATCAATTTCAATCCCCATTCTACCTTCGACCATCTATGCCAATAGGTCCAATTTATCTCCATGGCCATAGGTCTATACTTTTTCCAACTCCTTGATTCTTATTTCCTTTTCTTTGTCTTTTTGTTCATACCCTTTTACCTGTTCTTCCAATTGCTTTATCCTGTCAAGGGCTTCTTGAAGTTCCTTTCTTATATTTTTGTCCTCTAACAACTCCTTTTCTTCTTCAAAATTAAAACCATCACTATCATCACCTGTGGCATCAAAAAATTCTCTAAGAGATTCACTAGGAATTGTCCTTTTGGTCTTCTTAGCAATGAAAGCATCCTCTGAGTTAGAACCAGAGGAAGATGATGATATATATTTTTTCCTCCTAGCAGGTACATCAACATTTTTAGTATGAACACTGTCAGGGTCAGCTCTTTCCCTAACTGTGTTTGTATCAATCATCAATGGAATATGATGTTGTTGTTACTCAACCTTTCTTTTTGGAAATGATTCCTCTAGGTCCCTCTTCTCAACTTTATGTCTTTTTATCCTTCTTGAGTGGTGGATATTAGTGGTTTCCTATGTAACTTTACTATCCTTTCCTCTTTTACTCCCCTTTTACTTGCCTTCATCCCCTTCTCCTTCAACCTTCTCCTGCTTGACAACTCCTTTCCTCTTTATTTTTCCTTTTGAGGACATTGATGCAGTACTTCTCCTAGCTCTAGGGTTTTTAGAGGATGAGGGTTCCTTTGTTATCGCAACTGGCACATCTTGTTTTTTAGTTCCACTTAGGCTACGGGTAGGAGAACCAAATGGTAAAATAGGGGAATCTTCTCTCTCCGGTTCATCTTGCTTAGGGTCAACTTTTGGTTCAGGCTCAAGTAAGGGTTCATCTTCTACTTCAGGTGCCTCAAGCAACTCAATGATTTCTTTGAAATTTTTAAAAGCATTCCAATCAACCTAGGGATGTTGAATTCTCAAAATTCTCTTAACTACTAAGGTTATCAGACAATGGTGAGATAATGTAGTGTCGATTTGTTTCCTCTAATATTTAGAGGCCATTATTTTCAACATATTGTATAGAAAATTAGGTACATTGACCAATTGGTCATGCCACAAATGGTTCAACAGCTTGAAATGCACAGTATACAACAAATGTGGCAGCCATCACAAGTAAGGTATTTGATAATATAAGCAGCACATTTTCCCCAAAAGAACGGAAGGGAAAGTTTTTTAGTACCTTGTGACATTGAATCCAAGTTCTTGCCCCATTCACAGAATGCTTCCCTTGTTGCTACCGCATCTGCACAAGTTGGGTACTCAGGGCCTATGTGAGGTAACCCCGTTACTTGGTAAATTTCCATCTCTAAGCCATCCACCACCAATCCTTTTTATTGTTTCTTCATCATACTTCAATGTGGCTGCAAAATCCTTGACCATCTCATTATCATATTCTATCAACTTTAGGAAATAGTCCAGCCATCCTACTCTAGTGAATAGAGGTATAAACATCGTGTCCTCTAATATCTCTTTGTGAGCAAATGGTTCTCTATGAATTACATCACCTCCCATTATTCTATCAATTCAATTGCTTCTCCAAATACCTTCTCCAAAATCCCTCAAATTCAACTAATTCTCCAAATACCTTCTATGTACCCAACACTTACAATCCCTTTATCTTAGTTCAATCAAGTAATTCTATACCTTAGCTCATCTCAGAAAAGGAATCACATTTATCAAAAACATAGAGAAGTTTTGCTAGTTTTAAAGGATGGTATTAATGCAATTCTGACAAACTTGGGTGGCAAAATAAAAAATTAATAACAAAAATTTGATAATAATGATACCCGTCCCCCCAAATTAAGGTGAAGTGACCGCACTTCATGCGTACTCAGGTTAGGGTGATAGGATAACCATGAAAACTAATGGTGATAAAATTTGCATGCATAACTTAAATAAGGAATAATAATGAATACAAAAGGAAAGCTAGACTTAATTATATGAGGTTGACTTTCATACTTACGGAATGGAAAGTGATGCTTGACACAATTATGAACTGAAAAAGGCACATATTGCAACGTAAAAGTGGTGTGATGTGCATTGATTGCATAGGAGTTGATGAAAAGTGGTGGTTGTACAGTTGACATGCATTTTATTGGGAAGTAAAGGACACATGTGTGTTCTAGAATAATCCACAGGAAAAATAATATGAATTTGCAAAGTAATTGTAGCATGCATGCAATGGGTATTGCTATAGGTATGCAAAACATAGGGCCCGATTAAAATGTGCTTGTCAGGTCTCAAGAAAATAAAAATACAGGTCCCTCTAGAGTTAGAACTTGGCATTACAAATATTGTGTTGTGTGTGCATGTGACTAAAACATGGAAAATTAATTAAATTAATCCAGATTAGAAAGGGAATATGGAGGATGTGACAAGGAGAGAGAAAAAGGAAGAATTTAAAATTAATTTTATTCAAAAAGGTTAAATGACTAAATTAAATAAATTGATATATTTATTTAATTTAGAGAGGAAAAGGTGGTAAGAGTATTTAATTATTGAATTAACTACTTTAGGGACCTTATGTAGTGTTGTGCAGTTTTGCACACACACCCCACTTGGAGTGGGGACCCTCTTTTTGTGATATCCTTTTGACCTTCGGTTTTATTGGATTTGTCTCTTCAAGGTCTTGGGATGTTAGTCTTGTTGACTTTGGTCTTGCACTGAGGATTAAATTGGTTAAACTTGGTTTTTAAGGGAAGTCCAGGTTTTGACCTGGGTTCGGGATTTTCCAGCTCAGTCAGATTTTCCCGAGTCCTGGTCCGTTGTCTGGTTATGGCCAAATTTTTCAAAGTCTGGGTTTCTGCTTGAATCCGGGATTTTCTGGCTCGGGCGGATTTTCCTGAACTTCGTTAAAATCCCGAAGGGTGCATTATCCTGTGAAATTCGTGCTCACCCGGATTGTCCTTCTGGCTTGGTTTTTTTCGAAATTCCGTTCTGGGCTCGGGTTTCTGGATTTCCTCGATATGTCTTGTCGCTCATTAATGTTTGAAGTACGTCTTCTCTAGCGCGAGTGTAGGTGGATTTAAGGCCTTTTGGAATTCTTTTGATTTCATTATTCATTTACTATTTGCTCTGGCGTCTGAGTTCGTTCTTCTTGAGCTTTGATTGTTGGATTCGAGTTGCTTGCGAGCGGATTGTTTGGGCGCTTGTGTTGAGTTTTTCGTTGCTAGGGCACACTGTTTCGCAATGACTTCCTTGAGTTCAAGCTTCATTCAGAATTGATCCATGGTAAGTCGCTGCCGACTTCTCCTTTTTGTTTGAACTTTGATTGAATCTTTCGAGTTGATTGGTAGTCTTTTCAGGTCGGCCCTTGCTTGTTTCATGATCATGTATTTATCGAACTAGGGTTTGACCTACCTTTTCACGGGTTTTATCACCCGCACTGAGCATCTCCTCTTTTATCGATTAAATGTCAGGTATACTCCTGTGGCTAGGTATTTCTGGTAGGGCCTTGTCTTCTAGGCGCGTAGTCTGCTATATTTTGCGAGGTTAGGGTTTCAGAAGGATTTTCCTGAATTTGTTAAGGTTGCTGGAGTTGTCGCGGTTTTCACATCTTGTGTTTAGCTCGACTCTGTTCATATCTTGAGAGATCCCGGTGCTTTAGCTTGATCATTTCGAGGGATAGTATTTGAAACTTCGAGCTTACCCTAGCTTTCATGGCGGAGGTCTGGTTATTGAATTTATGGCATCATCATTCCATTGCAAAAATCAGTCATTTAAGAGTTTTGGGAATTCAAATTCATGTGCTATCGAAGCTTTGCTTATTGGGATTGATTTTAGGACCATTGGAATCTGCATAGGGAAGTTTGCATGATCATTCGGTCAGTGGTTTGCACGTTAGTGATCGTCGGGTTTCCGAGGTGTCTGCGAAATTTCTGTGCACCTGGATTTTTCCGATTTCTACCATATCCGCGGAGTATGATGAATTCTGGAATTTCAAGCTGTCCGCGGAAATCCGACCTGTCCAGATTTCTCCGATTTCCTGCCTGGTTCCATTCCTTTTTTATTTTCGATGTTGGGGATAATGAAGTAAATGCTAAATGATGATTTCTTATTGCTAATGAATGAATTTCATGATAGTCACACAACTCTTTTGTCCGTATTAATGATTTATTTGATGAATGAGGTCTTGGCAGCAGGAATCCATCTGGGTCGAATTTCTCTAAAATTCCACTCCGACTGGATTTTCCCGGTTTACTTCATTTTCCCGGATTACTTCATTTTTCCGGATTTTCAAGATTGATGACTAGTGATGGATCTTAATTGTTTTATGTGGTCTCCAGGCTAACCTTTGATTGAAATATGGATGATAATTGGATGTTCATGAGGTTCTTTTGTGAATGCAGGCTGAATCGAGCAAAGTTGTAATGGGAAAGTCCAAAGGTGATACCGAAGGATCCTCAGTTACAGATGCAGAAAGGTTGAGGTTGGATACAAAGAGTCAGTTGCCTGACAGCAAGATAGCTTCAGTATGGTCTGAGGTCTCCGACACTAATGTAGGAGCATGGAGGTATGAGGAATTCAAGGCAAGAACAACTCTGAAAGATCTATCGGCCCTGACCAAGGGAATGATGAAGTCCAGACTGGTCCATGTAGCAGGATTCCCTCCTGCAGTCCAGTGTTATGAGTTAATATTAGAGTGTGCCCGACAATATGACTTCGATACGTAGAGGGTCATTAGCACCGAAGGAAGAGTCTTGGAAAACTTCAATCTAGTTTCTATTGCTCAAGCATTTGATATGCCAGACTTGCCATGTGTGTGCGCCTTGGACATGGACTTGGCCAGAACTTACTATGAGGATGAGCCCACCAAAGCCCAGCAGATGATTAATTCTTGGTTGGAGAAACCAAAATCTCATTTTTCCAAACTGCCCAAGCAATTACATAGGATCAAATTCAGACCAAACATATATGATGTCTATGCCCCTGATTCTGAAAATGTTGTAACAGGGCATCAACTAGATGATGCGGCAACTTACTTGGCTATGATGGACAAGTACCAAGCGCATAGGGGTGAGTGGGATAAAATTGTTAAGCAGTCAAAGGAAGAAATTGGCTCCATTGAATGTCGGCTCAAAGTCCTACCTTTGCCACCTGTTGCCGAGTTGGATAAGGTATTTTTGAAGGTTCATGAATCGTTGGATAAAAACAAGGATAAGGGAGGCGGTAGTTAATGCCAATTTTGAGATTTGTGCTTCCCTATTATTATAGGGCATGTGTTGATCCGGGCTGCATTGAGGAATGTGTTTGGGCCGACCTTGATGATGTATCGACATTTAATGTGTGCCTTATTTTGAAATTCCTGAGGCCGACTTGTTTTGGCTATTTTATTTTGTAAATGTTTGGCTGGGCCGACATATTTTGAGGATTCTCTATAAGGAGTATTCTTGCCTCATTATAAGCAGTTAGTTAGAAAAGATAATAGAGACAAGCTAGATTAGAAAAGAGCTAGAGCATTCTGTAGTAGAGATAATAGTTAGTTCTTGAAGCAAATATTGTAACAAAACAGTGGAATTGTTGCTACATCTTGGTGATCTAATACAATTGAAGGCATTGTGGCTTCTCTGGTGAACTCTTTTGTGTTGGTTTATCTTGCATGGTTCCTGTTGTTCCATCTTTGAAATTGCTTAAAGATCTAAGATTCAGTGTTAGATCTAGAATTAGATTAGTTTGGTGAATAGTGTTCATGATTTTATACTTGGAATGTATGTAGCAATCTCTGGTCTATACTCCCAGTAACTATCTGATTGTAGTAGGCTGGTGAAGTCAACTTGGACCATACATCTATCTGCGCTTAGTTCGATTGTGGATGAATGTCCATGATTTGAAAATCTATATGCCTTAGAAGATTGCACCTTTCTTGTGATATTGCATTGTGGGTTAAGCAGGAATTGGTTATTTGAGATTGGTCCATTCCAAATATTTGTCATTTGCATTGTTCATCCTAGAAATAGTTTATAATTTATATTTCATTGCATCTCTTGCACCCTCATCTTTTGTTGTTTCCTTATTATTTTGGTTAGATTTAGGATCTAAGATCATCATATTGCAAGATTTGATAAATTGAAAAGATACAGTTTGCTTGTAGTAAGGTCCGATTGTGATTACCAACATTTTCACATATTATCTGAGTTGTTTATGCATTGTCATGACTTGACACCCGAGAGACCTTGGGGTGGTTTTCAGTAATTTATTGTTGAAGATTACCTTTCAAGAGAGATAGGATATTGTATTATGTCTGAGTTGTTGCTGTGCAGAAAACACCATCAACATGCAGACCATGAAAAATTAATTAAATGAGTGATTTAATTAATATTGACCAAGAGGATGAGGTGTATGAGTTAAAGGGATGAATAAGGAGATTAATTTTGACCATATGGAAGTGGAAAAATTTGGATGTCTACAGTATGATCTCCTCTTCACAAGGTCTCAGCTCATGGAACACCACTCTGTTTCATTTTGAATCATGCATGTCAACATAAAGAACATATGTTAGCAATGCGCCATTAGTATTCAAGACATCTAAACTTTGTTCAAAAATTTCATGCATATCCCTATCACAATCAATACTAGGCTCAAACAAAAAACTAGTGTGTTTGGCTTCACAGGGATTATCAATCTCAATCATGTTTCCTAAAGTGCATACAACATCAATTAAAGGATCAACTTACTCAACCTTAAAATCAATTTGCTCAACATTTTCTTTACCTGACCTAGCAATCTTTCTTGACAGTAAGAAGTCAGAACCACTTACCTCAGAATGTGAACCAAGAGGAAGAATCCTACATGAGCCATCTACAACAAGGTTCGTTATGCAACTAGAACAGTCATGTGCCAACATTTTTGCTTTCATCTTGGGCACATAATCACAAATTATTTAGGCCTCCTCAAGAGGACTAAGCAATAAATTACCCATGTTGTCAGTTTGCAAGTTTTTCAAACCTACCTCCTCCTGAGTTGAAGCATCGCTATTAGCACTCTCTTCAAACATGTCACCCAAAAGAGTTTAAAAATCAACATCGAGCTCATCACCATTGATGTTAGAAATACTAACACAGGGTGAACAAGTATTGTCTTCGAACAACTCGTTTGAATAAATAGAATCAAATTTAGGAAAACATTTCTTCAATTCATGTTTTTGCCTATCATCAACTAGAATGTGCAAGTCAGTGTCAAGCTCATCACTGTTAAGATTAAATATACTAGTGCATGGTAAGCAAGGACTTTCTTCAAACATCACATTTGAATAAACAGAATCAAAACCAAGAAAACACTCCCTCATTTCATTTTCTTCGTCATGTTGAAGGGATTCAACTTCTGAGACAACCTCTTGGTCACTTTCTTGATATTCTTTTGATATTCTTTGGAGTCTCCATTTGTTCACTCCTTGGTACAACCAACCACTAATTTTATCAATGTTAGTATCTTGATTAGCATTACAATTCAATTTATTTTCCTGACAAGGGTAAGTCTGATCTGAATGATTATCAGGAATCCCTTGAATAATTTAAACATCCATTTGATCTTTCTCTTTTGAAGAATCAATTCGACACTCAAATTTGTGTCCTTCACCATGAGGTCCATTTGTAGCCTCATTCGTAGTCATGTTGTTCTCAGTTTCTATTTGTTCATTATTCAAATCAGCAGAGTCGTTGTCTTGTGTTAACTCATCACAGGGTGTTTCTCCCTTACTAATGCTCATGAAAGAGTCTATGAATGCATCAATAAAATCATTTTCCACATTGAATGGATCTACACAAGGTAGAGAACCTTCAATAGTTGTTGAATCCATCTTGCTGCAAGGATGAAGGTCATCAGATGATAGGGAAGATCTTAGCATGTTCTCACAGTTACTCTCATCATTTCGAATGGAGTCATTATCATTTTCATGTATGCTAACTGTTTCATCTCCTTGATTGACAGGACACGTACTCCAAGGATCTTCCATAAGTATTCCTTCAATAGTGATCAATTGTTTGAAATATAACTCCATCCTACCTAAGAAAACATGGCAATCCATTTGGGAATGTTGATTTGTTCGGTGTATCCTACATCCAATTGGCCTAACAAGTTCTGATAGTTTTAGATCTCCTAATTCTTCCAACTTTTCCCTTATTCAATTTTGTGCATGTGGGATATCTATCCAACATGAACCATGCTCCTTTGTCCATACCTCATCTTGTTGTTCCTCTTGCTTAGAAGAAGTATTCAAAATGTTGGAAGGGGATTCTTTAGTTGTCAATTTTTCATGACAATAGTCTTGTGTTAATATCTCATCTCTTTCAATGCCATATGTTGTATTAACATTTCCAACAAAACTAGATTCTAATATGAGATTTCCATTATGCTCTGACTTTATATCCATTTCATGTTCTTTGTCAGATAAAACATCAAATTGACATAATTGCTCATCAAATCTTTCGCTTACAAGTTCATTATGATGTAATGGACTGTGCTTTGGAATATGACTAAAAGGAGATGATATAGTCACAACTTTGTTGACGGGTGGAATACTTACTTCTATGGTTGGATTTTGCAGAGATAGATTGTTCCATTGGTCCTATGTGGGATTAACTTGATATGAAGCGTTGGAAAACTTGGTGTTTGGAAGATTAGGAAGGTTATAGCTGCATGGTGAGAATGATTGCACCTGGGTATGTATGGTGGGTAAAGTGGCATAAGACTACGAAGGACGGAAGCTTGCAAGCAAACGGGTATTACAATCCTGATTTTGGCTACTTGAATTTCTCACATCATGTCCAGCTTGTGCTAGTAAGAGAGATTTGTTCAATACATCATGCAAGGAGGTAATCTCCCAATAACGTCTAATTTCTGCTGCAAATGAAGGATTCAAACCTCAATAGTAATGCTCTTTTAGCATATAATCATTGATAAACAAATTTAAAGCTTGAACTCATTCATACATCAACAAAAACCTGTGATTGAACTGATAAATTGATTTTGATGGTGTCCTTTTTGAGGTTGCAAATTCAAATGATGGGTCTTGTGTTTGTGCATAAGGATCAAACTGATCCACAAATAAAATTTCTAACTCCATGAACAAATATAATCAGGTGGAAGATTAACATACCATTGCCATGTTGTACCTTGCAGTGTTTTGACGAAAAGTTGCTAGGTTGTATCTTCATGAAGAATTTGGTGAATAGTCATCAAATCCTTGAAAATACTAACATGATCTTTAGCAATTTTTCCACTGTTAGCAAAAAATAAGGGAAGCCTATTATGGATATGATAAGGAATTTCGTTAAGAATCCCAGGAATGCACAAACGATTGCCATCGGAGCTGGGTTTTCCAAGATCTAACCCACTCCAACTCACAACAACCCAAAATTTCTCAAAGGCCCTCCTTCTAGCGCCAGTCCTGTTGATGGTTAAAATAGCACAACAACATTTAAACAAAATATCTCTATTCTATTTCTCCTGAAAAAGAAAGACAACATATAGTAATATAACTCCCAAGGACCTGGTAGTTGGTTCTCAACTGTGCTGATATTGCTCAATGGTCAATGTAATTGTAATGTTCAAGGGGCATGTTGGTTATTGAGCTTTTGATTACTGTAAGATCGAACTCCTATCTAAACCTACTCTAACAAGGGGGTATAAAAAAGGGAAAAAGATAGATCAAGGATGCAAGAGAAAGAAGAATGTTGATTCATCTAATTAACCAGACCTATTACCTTCCAAGGAATTCCTAAATTAGAACTACAAAACAAATCAACCTGTAATCAATACACAGCTATTCATTCACAGTGCAAATATTAATGGCAGATTGCAAATCATTATTCAAATAGACAAAAGATAGAACATAGAACTCCATTCCTTGAAAGCTTTCCAAATCAAATGATTAAAAAAGCAAACATCATTCCAGAGCATAACCTAAAGCAGGTTTAATTTTGGCTACTTCTACTGTCAATGAAACAAATAAGCAACATTTACAAATCTGGCAAGATCACCAGTGTACAGAAACCCATATCTTCAAATTACCTCCATCTAAACTAAGAAAATAAGAAAAATGCATCACCTATCCTACTGTAAAACTCTAATCAGCTAAGCTGTAAAACTTCTAAGTAACTTTCCTAAGTGTCTAACCCCAACAAAGTGAGCAGATTTTATATTTAATAGCTCACTAATTACATAATTTCCTCCGGAAACTAAGACATCAAAAAGTTGTAGCTTTTGTGCATCCAATTAAATCATAAAGATAACTTTTTGTTTTAGCTCTGTTTGATCTCAGTTAGTTTCAATTGAAACTCCATCCTCCAGTTTAGCTCATGTTGACTTTTAGTTCACAATTACAATTCCTGATTTGACTTAAAGTACTCCTTTTGCATTACATAAATCAGCATCCTTTTCTGGAGATCACACTAAACTAGCCCACCACACTTTTAACTTACTTCAGTTTGATAGTCTTTTAGCAAATTCCCCTTTTGCACATTTGATTTGCAAACCATATCCTTTGCACATTTCAAAAGTATCTGTAAGAATATCAAATGCATTAATTCATTTACATAATTAATCAATTTATAATATTTAATTAATTCTAAAACTAATTAAATATCTTAGGACATTTCAATTATTTGCATGTATAATAATCATTTAATCAACATAATTGAAATGCTATGAAACCCCTTTTAAACTAATGTTATTTTAAAATAAAATAGCACTAAAACAATGTTATGTCTAAATTCATGCCCCTGGCCATTTGTTTCTTGAATTTGGATAGTATCTCCTTTTGTTGCTTTGGTACCATGCTTGTGAAAGATCACCCATTATGGCATCAATATCAAATGTTACATGAACTCTCCCTGCACATACCCATAGAACTCACTACAACCTTTACATGAAGAGTCACCTCATCAAACAACTTCCTCTTTCCTTCTTCCACATAATTAGGTCCCTCAACACTATCAACACATTTTCCCTCATATGAATCAACATGGCATTGTCAAAAACTCTCATAATTTGTTCCATACTCCCTAATTAATTTATGATGAGTGCAAGAGCCTTAATAATTCTTCTTTCCTTACAGTATCCATTAAAAATAAAATCATAAAATCATAGGTAACACCATCTGAAATTGTACCTATTTGATGCATTTTAAACACAGAGTTGTTTGCTTTTGTCCAATTACCTTTCTCACAATAGGCTTTAAAAACACAGTTCCAAGTGCCAATGATCTAACAGGAGCTAGAATTACAAGAAAGTACACTACTTCGGGCACTGCTAAATGAATCCCAAGTATCCAACTCCATGTATACGGAATCCTCTTTATTACATACACTCAAATAATCAATACTATTTCCAACAGAGGCCTGATGAGCACAAAATTGATTTCATCAACACATTCACTGGTAACCTTCCTTTTAGGATATTCAAAGGCCCTTACATGTATCCATTTTGTTGCAGACTACTTCTCCCACTTGATAACATGGAAACTACCATGAAGACTGGTATGATCAGTTGTAGCATCTAGGTGAAGACTGAAGAACAGTAGGGCATCACCTTTATTAGACTTCTCTAAATAGCCACGTTTGGCACATTCTAACCACATATCACCTTTTGGTTGACTCTACTTTGCCTCTCCATTTTATTTCATTAAAGTTTGGTGCATATTCCACACTCATTTCACTTCATGAGACGACATTTATTTTGGGCATTTTGTGAACAGTCCACCCGAGTCATGGAAATCGGCTTCTCCTGCCAATCGCATTTACTTACGAGCTTCTAAAGATCAATTCAAAAAATCCATTCTATGTAGTTCTTGCAATCATTGTGTTCCATGGGATGATATCTCTGTGAGGAATTTTGTATAACATTTCACATACTTACATCATGCTTCCGCATTTTGCTTGAAGCTTCAAAATCCTTTTCAACAAAATCCAATTTGTACACATGTCTTGCCATCATTGCCTTTGTGAGGCGAGATTAATTTGAGACATCTTGTCAAACAGTCCATGCTTCCACATTTTGCATGTATTCTTGTTATGAAACCCCTTTGGTCTTCTATCTCAAATAGTTCCCGTGCATTGTCTGAGCTAGTCTCACCATTTTCCCCTGGCCACAGGTAGAGAGGATGTTGGCAGAGGTTGGGGAACTTGGCTTCACAACTGCCAATTGCATTTTCACTGAAAACTTCTGATTTCCCTTTTCAACAAATCCAATTTGTGCATCGCATGCAATTATTTCATTCTATGAAATGACATCTCATTCAGGCAGTCGCGCCTTGTCTATGCTTCCCCATTTTGTATTCATCCCCTACAATCATGGTGTTTCATGAGATGCCTCACTTTGAGGCATTCAATCAAACAATTCACTAATTGTTTATGCTTCTCCATATTGCGTGGGATCCCCTCTTTGTGCAAATCCATTAAATCCATTTTGTTCATATCTTGTTACACCGCATTCCATGAGATGAGCTCTCCCTGTTAGGCAAGCCGTCAAACAGTCACATTGCCTCGTCTATGCATGAACATTCCAAAGCCCTTCTACCTACCACTCCAAATCACATGCTTTGGCTGTGCTTCTCCATCGTGTCATTTTATGCAAATCTTGCAACCATTGCGTCCCACGAAACCCACATTTCATTGAGGGATTTTGTTTAACAGTTCATGCACTTACAGCATGCTTCCATACCCCATTTTTTGTAGACCTTACAGAAGTGTATAAGTCAGTGCCATGTCTTGTGCTTCAATCTAGTATTTATGATTGTCATTTCCATGTGATTATATTTTTGTGGGAGCATTTTGTAAAGCAGTTTACATATATTGTTTGTGCTTGCACATTAATGGCGTTTTGTAACTATTCATTGCCTCCATCGACGCTTCTATTTCCAATTTTGCAAGCATTGCATTCCATGTGAGCATGCAACTTAGCGAGGGGTTATGTCAAATGCTTCATGCATCTTCTCCCTGCATCCACCGTTATATGCATTTCTATTTCTCTTCTATTCTAGCGCGGCATGGAAGAATGTTGTCAATTTTTTTTGAAATCTAGCTTGCACAAATGCAAGTTGCCTTTGTTTGGAAGGTTCCATCAAGCCTACCATGTTTTTGCAATCGGTATCCCATATTTATAGATTGTTTTATGCTTATGTTGCGCACTCCTACTAGGGCGTTTTATCAAACAATTCATCGGCCTTCTATGTGCTTTCACATCTTGCATGTTATTGCCAATTCAATCTGTACATTCCCTACAATCATTGCTAATAAAAAAAATGATATCCCTGTGAGGAATTTTGTAAAACAATTTGCGTGCCCTCTCCTTAACCGCACCTATGCTCCACTCTTTGCAACCAAGAAGATGCTTTATATATCTCCACACTTTGCAATAATACTTATACAGTGACCTCTGCAACTACAACATTTGACAAAAGATCCATTTTCAAATATGCTTTGATGGATGTGTGTATCCTCCTTCAAAGCTCCCAATTTAGCACAGACTGAGATGATACTAGAATCATTGTGTGTGCCATCGTTATTGCTTGCATCGACATTATTGAAGCATTTTGTACAACATTTTCCATGCTTCCACACTTAACGGACATACCTTTGTTTCCACCATGCCAGGCGAGGTTTGCCAAAGTATTTATTTGCAGATCTTCCAAAGTCTTTTCAACAAATCGTTGTGTGCACATTTTATGCATTCGCCATGGGACTACATTTCTTTTGCAACCTTCTAAAGTTGTTTCCATATTTAAATCATTTTTTGCGATGAGAAGAGGACTCTTTGAAGCATGCAGCCAAACAGTTCATACGCCTCGTTAATGGTCTCTCCTCAAATGTTGGTTGGGCATATGAGTTTTTACTACGCGGGGTTAGAACCAAATCCCATAAGGGGTTGAATGGGAGTTGGCACCAAGCGGAGTCGGGACCATTTTGACACCATCGCGGGGTTAGAGCCATGACTGGGCAGGAGCAGAACGAGTTCAGAATGTGAACATTTATCTTTTTTGTGTGCTCATTTTGATATTCACCCCAAGTCCGGATCCAATGATGTTGCGGGGATGAACCATTTCCAAATGTGGAAACTTTTAAACTTTCTTATAATTTACCCAAAGTTCGGGTCCAAGTCCGATGAGCATATTTATTTTAACTCCGTTTTACGGGTGGAATCAAGATCATATTTAAACTTTTAACCATAAAAATACCCTTTTACGCTTCATTCCAACCCCCCGCCAAAAGACCCTCATTATTATTATTACCCTATTATACAATCCTTTAAAACTTAAAAGATCCATTTTAAAGAATTGGAAATTCTTTAAATCTTTAAAAATAAATATTTTAAAAGATTTTTATTTGTTTTAACAAAAATTTATTTATTATTATTTCTATTATTATTATTATTATAAAATCTTTTTCAAAAAAAAATTATTTAAACTTAAAACTTTTTAATATTTTAAATCTTTTAAATAAAAGATTTATTTATTTATTTTGTATAAAATATATTACAACAATTTTTTTATTTTCAATTTTACAACCTTTTTTTATTTTCTATGTTTTTGCATTTTCTATTTTTTTTTTTTCTCAATTAAGACACAAAACAGAAACACAAAAGGGAAAACAAAAGAACAAAACGAACGTAAAACCAGATGCGGAGAAACGAAGGAGACGAAAACAAACGAAAAACACTAGACAAACAAACGGCACAACAAGGTGACGACAAGGACCGAGACGAACGAAAACGACGAAAATAAACAAACAACACAATGATGAAAGACAAAATGAAACAAAAAGAATGGGACGAAGAAAAAAACAAGACGAGACGGGATGAGACGAAATGAGACCTAAAGGCAAAGTGGGGAATTGGGATCAAGATGGAACTAGGAACAAGAACCTTGGAAAAGTTTATGTTCCGGTTCCAATCCGATATTCGAATCTAACAGAGACAAAGAAAACTAAAAGAAGAAAAAAAAAAGGGGGTCCCCAACTTTTCCAAGAAAAATTTGGGGCGTGTATGCAAGGCATAACACCTCCCCCCAATTTAAAGGGTTGACTGTCCTCAGGTAACAAGAAGAGGATAGGTGGAATGTTGTTTATATGATTAATATAATAAGGAATATTAATTAAGTTAAGAGATAAAATAATGAAAAATAAAATTGATTGTTTTACCAACTTGCATGCTAGGATCTGGTAGCCAAAAGAACTCAACAATTGTGAATGTCCAACAAGCAAGGAACTGAAAACTGCAACACTTGGAAGATCACCACCTGACCAAAGCATTATAGAACATACTGTTGGTATCTGAATCTCTCATTTTATTGGCTAACACCTCAACTGAATGTGTAGCATGTGCTCGAAGTGATCAAGGAATGTTGATCACAACAAAATGGAACATAGCCACATAGGGAGAGTGAGGTGCTAGAGGCACCAAGATAGAGATAAACAACCATAGAAGCATCTGAGTGTACCTAAAAAAATGATTAGCCGAGAGAAAGAACACCAATTATTGCATTTTTTTTTTTCATTTTTTTTTCATTTTTTCATTTTTTCTTGTTCATTTTTTTCAATTTTGATAATGACAATTGACCCCTAGAAAGCCATTTTTCAATCACCTATTGCTTAGTGGTGCTGTGAAAACAATTTTCACTACTAAGAATTTTATTCAACTACAATCCGGCAGAAACTAGTTTTCAAATTATAATTGTCTAACACCCAAAGGTTTTCATTGTTAGAATTTATTGCTTTTTTTCATTTTTTTCTCTTCTTGATAAACTGCATATAATGACCAAATAAACTGAAATTCTCATACGGATGACAAAATGATACCATCCAAATCCTAGAGTTCCATCTAAATCCCTTCAATAAAAGTAATTGTGAATTGCTTGCAATGTTTGAAAGGATGACCAATAATAACCTTAGCACAATCTAGAACATAGAAACATTGCTACAAACAATCTTGATCTCATTTAGCTCATCCCATTTTATCTGAAAGGTGATTGGAGAACTTTGGAATCCATGCCCACTCACTTGGTTGAAATAATTACCCACAATGGCTACAATCTTTGAAAGACATGCTACCTTATGATGACCAATTTGAGACAAATCATGAAGCTAGGATATCCTTTCTTCTTAAGCATGAGAGATATCCATAACTATTCCCAAAGCTGTATGAAAAGCTAGAGTGCAAATAATGAAACTTCCTTACCAAAGATAAGGTTGCATAGTGAAAGACAAATTGGAGTCTCAAAACTTGTCCAATGTGACCACACAACTTTAGGTAGGTGAATACTCAGCTTAGAGTGTGAGGATCTGCATTATAATGTGTTCAAGTTCCTCAGTAATGTCTTCAAGTTGTCTTTGAATGTGTAGCTGAAGAACATAGCACCACAAGATTCATTGATCTCATTGCCCAAGTTGCATACTGTCTTCCACATGGTTTGGTATCAAGGAGGGTGCAAAATAGAAATTTTATCCATGAATGTTGTTCACTGTTTCCAAATAATCCTCTTGTGATCTCTAGGAGAGAAACACAAAAGAAACTTGACGTTCTCCATACAACTAACAAGGCCACAAAATGTGCTTTTGGATGCTCACATAGAGAAGCATCAACAACTAGTGCAAAAGTGTTGGATAACCAAGATAAGAAACCTGCAACCATATTCTCAAGACCAAGCATATCAAGTATAGTAATGTTAAATTTGTACAATATCATCCATTAATAACTCCACCATTATGAGTGATTTACCATTAGAAAATGGAAGGGTAGAGTTATTAAAATAAATGCTTTAAAAAAATGGATGGATAAATTCTATTAAAATGAACACTTATGTAGAATCAAATCCAATTTAACACAAGAATACATACCTTGATTTTTTCCAAATCTCATACGCATGGCTTTATTAGAGGCACCAAAGAAATAATCAATGAAGGATTTATTAGAAATCACCCAAATATTTTCAAAAATTTAATGGATTCCCCCCAACTTAATTTCATACAATAAAATCATGAGGGTATTAGGATAATCCAATGGATCAAGAAAGATAGTGAAATATTTAATAATACCTTGTTCAATGAAAATCATCTTTTGTAGCATGTTCAATATGGTCATTAATACATTAAAACCCATCGATTTGTGCTTAATTAATTAATTAATTATTGGTGGACCTAAATCAATAAGTGTGTGTGGGATACGTATTTTGACCATAGGTCTCCAAAGATTTATATTTTTAAGTATAAAAGCATTTATAACTAATAGATCTTGT
Organism: Sequoia sempervirens; assembly: GCA_007258455.2. Lineage (NCBI taxonomy): Eukaryota > Viridiplantae > Streptophyta > Pinopsida > Cupressales > Cupressaceae > Sequoia > Sequoia sempervirens. Next base: position 47,279,409 of record VDFB02000007.1, read on the forward strand.
AGGATGTCGTTATGTATCTCACACAACTCTTGAATCATTAAGGCATATAGTTCACCTTTTCTTATTGCATGATTAATTTCGACACACACATTTATGAGTTCAATGGTAAAATTAGACACATATTGAGATATTTCTTTATGTGTGTGAATGCCTTCTAAATGGTGTGATTTGTTAAGTAGATAAGAAGAACTAAATGGATTATCTTTTAATTGATCATATTGTTCTTCAAACTTATTTATACCAAAATCACATCCATTAGTTGTTTTGAATTGTGATTCACCAATTTCAATCATATTAACAAAATGTAAAGGAATCATTAAAATCTCATTATTATATGTAGTTTGAACCACCTTATTATGTAATTTTTTATTAGGCATTGTAGTTTCCCTTGGTGGATATGTTAAAGTGGATGGTCGGTGATATGAATGAGATAATGAAAATGGTAAAAAAATTGTGGATATAAGTAGATGGTGAAGATGGTAATATATAAGATGAATATGGTGGAGATGGTACTATATGGGATGGGTATGGTGGTTGTTGTGAGCATTCATTATGACATTTTTGGTAAGATGGACATTGTTTCCATTCACCATAAATGTTAGGAGAAGCATTCAAAGAAACATATTGCCTTTCAAATCCAATAGAATTATAAGATGTTTTAAAACCATTAAGAATACCTTGATCTCCCTGATTTGACGTGTGTAGTTGTCCTTGAGTTATGAAGAAGACATTCTCACTTCCATTGTTGTTGTGTCAAGGATCACTTATAACACCTATCTCCTTCACCATGTCCTCTTGAATAGCGTGGCATGTGTTCTCAACTTCTTCTTTGCAACAATCAGAACAACAAATGGTCAAATCATCATTTTCAAAACTCCATTGTCCTAAAAATTCATCAATTATTTGTTCTTGTTTGGTTATAGCAATAATACCTATAGATGTTTGTGATAATGGTATTGGAAGATCAAGATTATCTAAGTTGCATCCATTAGGTAGAAGGGCTATAAAAACATCACTTTGTTTTGGCTCAATTCCCCCACTAGTTTCTTTTTTTGTTTTTAAATTTAAAAGCGGGGGTCTAGGGGTAGCAGCCCCTAGTGAGATCAAGGGGCAGTTCCCCTTGCAGGATCCCGAGGTAGCATTTGAACTGTCTTGAAAATACAACATTTTTATTGTTTTTATGTCGTTTCTTCAAAATTACTTCTTTCTATCAACTAACTCACAACAACTTGTGTGAATATATATAAATGATTGTATCTACTAAGATCTACCTACAAATCAAACCATGCATCCATTTGATTTAAGCAACACAAATTAGGAGTAATCACTCAAACACAGTCAATAGGTGTGTGAGTTTTCATCTTAACCCATTGTTCCTAACTCATCTCACTAAACTAACCGACCTTTGATACCTTTTCCTATCAACGACACCAAAATGATAGGCCAAAACTGGGGCAAAGAGTGAAATGGATTCAATGTTTAACAATGAATTTGAGTTTGGTCTATACGTGTCAATCTAGGGGCGTAAACTTGCGAAAGGTATCATGGCAATCTGCACAAGGGTTGAGATTCGTGAGATGAGTGGTTATGAATGCAGCTATGAAAATAAGCCTATTGCAAATCAAAATAAAACTGGTGACAAGAATTGTCACTTCCTAGTGATAGGAGCTATTATATTAGATATTCATGTGATAGGAAGTGCACACACAACAAACTCTCAAACAAAAATTCAACACAAATTACTGAATTCATAATTAAATGTGAAGCACATGAGAATCAATTAAAATTATTTACAAATATAAAGAAATAGATATTACGTAATCCCAAGTTCAAATAATATGGAAATAATGAAACACACTTTGTAGAAATAAAATAAAATATTTGCATTCATTCCTCCCAGTCAGCTGATTGATGAATGAAAATAATCAGAGAACTCTCAAACTTAACTCAGAACAATAATATTAAATTTTTGAACAATATGATTTCATACATTCCTCCTCTTTCTTCTCACATAGCTCATATTTATACAATAAATATGTGCAAGCCATTTCCTATTTTCATGCCATGTTTCTATTATTTCATGGCTCACATTTAGTTGTTTTATTTGTTGAATACAAACATTTAGTTGTTTCATTTGTTGGAAAACAACCCACCTTAAAAATGTATGAACTTAAATAGCTCACCCTAAAATATAGGAGCCTAAATAGCTAACCCTAAAATGTAGGATCTTAAATAGGAGCTTAAATAGCTCACCCTAAAATGTAGGAGAATAAATAGCTCATGGCTACAATTGAATATTGTTTTTAATGTGAGGACATTTTCCTCCATAAAATTAAACATTATTTGGTTATAACTAAATAACCAAAGTATTTTATTAGCAAATAATTAAATACAAATGGCATGATATATTGTTTTATTTGTATTTCATTCTTTTTCTTCTTCAACACGTTGCATTTAGCATAATGGAAGCGAATATTAGTAAATACAATATACTATTTATTATTCACATATTTTATCTAAAAACTAAATTACATATTACTTATATATATTAAATCATATGCAACATAAAATGGTAAAATGATATAATATGGAATGGAAATGGAATGTGGGAATGGGTATGAAGGCATATGAAATAGGCTAAAACATGGCATAAAATGAGACATAAATGGCTCTCATCACATATCACTATAGTTCCATGCAAAATTTGTTGCATGTGCCTGCAACACAATATGAAAGGATTTCTATTGTTCATCAATCAATGCATTATTAACATTCAACATCTTTCTAGGCTTGACCTCTAATGGCATAGACATTTCTTATACAGAGGATAGATTGAGGCTAGGTATTATTGGAGAGAATTTTTGGGGTAACAAAGTATGGATTATTTGAGATACTCTTGTGAGGAACTGGTAGGTATTATGCTTTTTAAAGGATCTTGTAAATAGGATAGAAAACCCTGTTGTTGTGGGTGTCTTTCACAGTCATTTTGTATGATGTGAGCTATCAGCTTATCCCCATCTTGAATATCCAATAGAGGACTATGCTCTATAGTCATTAAGGTCTATAATGAATAGTTGTCTTCATCATCCAAGTGTGGCTAAATGGTTTTCTCAAGGCCTTGATGTGGCTGGGCTGGTGGATAAAGTACTAAATTTTTTGTTATAATTCCATTGGATATGCTACAGCCTATAAATGCATTGGTTGTGGCTAACCAAGGTCGACCTAAGATTAGTGGATAACCAGCTAGATTAAGTTTGGGTTGAAGTACTATAAAGTCAGCAAGGTAATCCCAAGAATCTAATGCAATGACAAGGTCTTCAATAACTCCTTTAGACTTAATTGTCACTAACTCATTTGACTGCAAAATTCGACAAATTTTTTTGACGAAATATGTATAATTTGATGTATTGTCGAGTGCTTGTAAAATTTGATGTGTAATTTTTAATTTTTTAAAAGTTTATCCCTGACATTCACTGAAATTTTGACTAGAAGTTTCATTGAAATTTTGACAAACATGAAAAATAAGAAAAAAATCAAATTGTGGCCAACATAAATAAAAGTGAGTTCATTGATTTATTGTGATAGTGTTTTGCTATACTTGCAAATTTTCTCTACTTGAGAGTTTGTGGAGAACTAGGGATGATTTTCTCATGTCCATATTTTGTTGTGTGGAATCACCATAAGATCACAACCAAGGAACAAATTCTTGTGACTGTAATTATGTGATCCATAACTCTATTGGTCATTGGGCACAATTGTGCTATAACAAATATAGGATGCATTCATGTGTGACCCAAGTTTAATGTGGCTATGTTGTGATAGAAATGGAGGAACTCATATAATGTAGTTAATTCAAGTTGTATAATGTAGGTGTCAATCATCATTGGGTGCATTCAGGTTTTCTCAAGTTTAATAGGCTACGATGCAATTATAGCATGATCCAAGAGTGATTACCTCTTGTTGCAATAAAGAGCCTATAACTTTGGTTGATATGCAGAGTCGTTGTGTTATATCAATTATGTAGTGCATTCAAGCACAACCCATGTTTAATGGGCTATTCTAGAGAGTGATCAAGATTTTCTAAACCTTATGAATGTTACTCAAAAGTGTATAGCTTAAACTGCAAACCAAGTTTGTTACATACTTGAATCCAATCTTGGGTTACTGCAAACTATAATAATGTAATCTACTAATAACCATTATGGAAAATATTAAAGCAAGACCCATGCTATATAGGATACATTTCCTTGATCAGGTTTACATACCTTAATGATCAAACACAAGCTTCCCACACACTCTAGGATACAATCCAAGATCATACCACAACCTTGTCAAGACAACTAATTTTCTAACCCAAGATTAAGGTTGTTTTTTAATACCAACAGAAGCATTGGTAAGAGCATGATTAGGGTACAAACCCTAGGCCTCCATAGAAACATAAACAATAACTCTAGCGGATTAGTGAGGTTACAATATCAGAAAGATTGAGACATTGTAGCTAATAACAAAATCTTGCAATCTAAATATTGTAGCCAATAACAAGCACACTATGTAGCTTAGTGACATTTGTAAATGCAATCTACGGTAAGAAGAATGATAGTCACTTGAGATGTGACAGTCAAAAATAGGTTGAGCAGTGACAAGATAATAAATCTCAAACCTTGCATAGTAAAGTGGAGATTTTAACAGTGAGTTTCCTTACCCCCTTGCTGACCTTAAGGGTTTTTCAAATGCTTTTGGTAGTGTTAGACAAGGCAAATGCAATCAGGGAATGACTATCCAAATGAAGTAACAGTGGTAATCATAGGTTCAATGTTTCTTCTTAGCCATTAATTGTATAATGGAGGTAGTGGATAGCATGTTTGAGCAGTGTTTTGAGACTCATCAAAGATGGGAGAATAGTGAATAATACCTTGTGGATTGTGAAGTAGTGTCAATAAGGTTGAAGGATCTTAAGATCTACAATACCATGAAACAATGAGTCCCCTGTAGTAAGTAGGTAGTCTATAGGGCATAGTTTGATTTTATAGAAGGATGCTCATGAAAGGAATCTTCAAGTGATAGTGAGTGAGTTGTTTGAGATTGCAGCTAAGGGTGCAATACCCAATCTTAAAGGAAGTTAGCAAAGTAGTAAATGTGCAAGAAAATCAAATCGTACACAACAAACAATTCTTAATGTTATCTTACATAATGCCTTGATTTTGAAGACAAAAATCTCATTGTATCTTGATGAAAGTGGTGACCTTAATGGTCAATCACTAGCGACCATGATTTTAAAACATGCTATTGTGCTTATGGAGGCAACATTTTAAGCAAGGCAGTGAGTGGTGGTTTGGAACAATGGCAGGTATGAAGGACTTGCTTTATATGCATACTATGCAGTCTAGCTTAAGACAACGTTCTTAGAAGAGATTGAAGGTGGATTATGGAACTCAAGGGTTACCATGAAAAGGATTAAAGCAAATACTGAGATCTATTTAAAAGCCACAGTCATGAAGATATTAAAGATGTCACATGCAAAACTCTATAGCTGGAGTAATGAATATAGTGCCAAAGAGGATAGTGTGTTGGGGTAGATTTAGGAGATCTCCACATTATCTAATTACAGGGAAATACATCATTTATTTATTTTTTTAATTAAAAGAAATCATTCTAAACCCTATATAAGATACATTGATACTTCAAAAGCCTCTGAAGGAATTTGAGATTATGCAAATATATGTCAAGTAAATACCTAGATTACAAATAGTAGCAGGAACAATGTAAGATTTGTTAAGCAGAGCAGGAATGAGATAAGCAACAATGAATCATATGCCTCCTTTCATGCACATCTCCTCACCATTCTCTGTCATTGTTTACTGAAACACTTCTCCATTCTGGCAGTTTATGCTTGAAAATAATGTTTTGACGAAGGTTTTAGAGTATGTTTATTAAAATGAAAACTCCATTTTGGTGGGCTACGCCTGAAAATAAGATTTTGACAAAAGTTTTAGGGTATGTTTATTAAAGTTTTAGAGTATTTTGGTGGGCTATATTCTTGATTCCTTAAATGATTTATTCAAATGGATTGTGACTAAATAAATGAATAACTATTAGTCATTTTTATTTGTGTGACTAAATAATTTTTAATCAACGACCAAACTAGTAATTTATCTACTCATTTATAGTTGAGTTGCAAAAAATGAGCAGAATTTAGTCATTTTTAGTTGTTTTGACTAAAATTTTTAGTCACCTAGTCATTTATTTGCCAAATACTACTAGTGTGTGCTTCCTTGTGCAATTAGTTCTCTCTCAATGTTGAGGGCCTTAGGGATAAGCTCATCATAAGAATGACACATTGCATCTTTAACTAAAAGGATAAATCCGTATTGACATTAGCAATGATGATTCTGACTTGTTGCTCCTTAGGAATGGGTCACTTGCTCTTACTAGCTCGCTACCTCCATTGTTTTAGGAAGTTTGCGATCAAGTTCAATATTATGATTTTAGGAGTCTAACGGTTGGAAATCATAGTAAAATCAGAATTTAATAAGTTTTGGAATTAGCATTTTAAAGTGTTTTTTGGGGTCATTAACTTCAAACTATCTTCTCTTTTGCAGGGGTGGTTGCATGCCAAATTTTTTTGGTGTAAAATATCAGAATTATTAGATTTTGTTACCTGTCTATGAATAAAAATTATTGGAGTGTGAGTTTGATATTTTCTAAAGATCTAAATAGTCAAGCTTGGTAAAGAAAAAGCATGTCAATAATATTAGTCCCAAACAAAATAAAGAGACACTTGATAGATTGTGGGCTAGATTAAAAAGAAAGGGTGATGGGAAATGTTATTGTCCTTGCAATATATGCAAGGGCTTAAAGACGAGATGACTTTTAATCACAATAGCTAAAAAACATTGTAGGCAACATGGTCAAACTGAAGGGGGGCATGATTATCGTCCATTGGTAAGTTGTTCATTATATGTGTTTATATTGATTGAATTTGTAAATGTTTATATCATTTTAACATTATATATATATAATCACTTGATCATGATCATGGTTTATTTGTGTCTATCATTATTATAAAGGTGGGGCACCCTAGGGCACATGATATGGATTATCATGGCCCAGAGAACGTGGTTTTGCAAGCAGACAAACATGGAGTTGTGAATATCGAAGATGAAGTTAATGATCCTATTGAAGAAGATGATCATGCGCCAGAAAACACAGTTGAATATGATGGTACAAATACATTGATCCATGACACATTTAGTGGCAGAGCTGATCATGATGATCGAGATGAATTTGATGATGTTCATGATTTACCTGTACTTGAGAAGGCATACGAGCCCCTTTATGAAGGCTCCCAAACAACTCTTCTCTCTGTTGTATTGTTGTTGTTGAACTTGAAGGTTATGAATGGTTTATCAAACATAGCAATCTCACGGATGTTAAGGTATGTCATATATATCATCTTTTTTCATCTATTTTAATTGTTGTTAGTTTATCACTAGTAAATAAAGGATGAATATGTACCATTAATATTCTTTATATTAACAAATTATTTTTTGTTGTAGATTAATTGGTGAATTTTTGTTACCACCATCAAATATTTTACCTCACTCATACCGAGATTTATTTGGCATTATGAAAGATATTGGAATGGAGTATTAAGCAATAGACGCATGTCCCAATGATCATATTATATATCATAAACAACATGAATTTGTAACAGAATGCCCAAAATGTCATATCAGTAGATATCGAATAGATCAACTAACAAAAAAGGTGCCTTGCAAGGTTCTTTGTTATATTCCCAGTATTCCATGAATGCAATGATTATTTAGGTGCGAAAGCTTAGCACAATTTATGGATTACCATGCACGGAAAAGAAGTGGAGATGACATTCTTTGAATGCCTGTGGATGGTTCTACATTTAGGGACATGGAGGAAAAATTACCACACTTTAAAGAACCTCGTAATCTCATAATCTCAGGCTTTCATTGTGAGCGGACGGTGTCAATCCATTTGGAGAGCTGAGATCTATTTACTTAGTGTGGCCTATTTTTGTTATCAACAATAACATTCCTCCATGGATGTCAATAAAGAGGGAGCACATAATGTTGTCAATGATTGTTCTAGGTATTTGTTTACATCAATTTTCTTTAACATAGTAGCATCTCATTTGTCTTATTTGTTGCATAATGACTTATATTTTTTTCATTCAATAGTCATGTACATTAATTTATATATATTGCAGTAAAATGGTTATAATAATTATGTATTTTTTATGTTCATTCAACTAGGTAAGTACTAAGTTAAAGATATGAATGTATATATCGAGCCTCTTATCGATGATTTACTAAAGTTATGGAATGGTGTCACTATGTATGACGTCTCTATACCAATAGGACAAAGACAATTTCAATTCCATTCAATGCTTGTATGGACAATTCATGATGCCCCAGGGCTAACACATTTTTGTGGTATGTTATAACGTTTGACTGCACTTTAACAATATTTAATTCTATGAAGTAGATATCATGCATGTTTCTAAAATAATCTATTCATTATATATAATTATAAAAATTGACATATTTAATCCAATTATATATGATCTTGCAAGTCTTCAAACAAAGAGAAAATTTGCATGTCCAATTTGTGGTCCAAAAATGAAATCTCGTCGTTCAACAAGTCTAGGAAAGCATGTGTTTGATGAGTATAGACACTTCCTGCATAGAAATCATAAGTATCGAACTACTAAAAAACATATTTTCAATGGGAAAGAAGATACTACATCAAAACCATGAAGAATGACACCTCGCCTATGGAAGTTGGAAGATAATAGAATTAATCGTCAAGGTTATACATCGGATCAAATTGTTTATCTATCATATATGATATGTTTTGAATTTATATTTTTATATTGTGTTGTGTTTACTCATGTTGTAATTGAAAATTAAATTGTCGTTAATTTGTTTAACTTATATGCTTCATGAAGGTCATCAAGGCATTAATGGTCGGCTTCCACAGGGACTAAAAAGTTATCCCAGACAATTTAGTAGGTTGCCCTACTATGAACAGCTACAAATTGTGCATTTGTTTGATACAATGCATATCAGAAAGAATATAATATAAACATTATGGAAAATATTAGATGGAAGGCATGACAAAGAAAAAATTGTCAAAATTTGTAGTGACATCCAGGAAGCAAATCATGCAATGAAAAATTTCATTCTATTAAATAGCGATGGAGACCAAATTAATATAAGTTCCCTTCCTTGGTTATTAATGGAGCAACAAATCAATGCTATAAAAGAAGTCATACGAAAAATTTGATTTCCACGATTTGTTGCGAGACATAAACAATATAATAACAAAGAAAGGTGAATTTGGGTCAAGGATGAAAACGCATGATTAGCATACCTTCATTAAGGTAATTATTCTGGTATATTATATACACTTGTATAATGCATGTACTTTTCAGTGTATTATGTTTACTAATTTTGGAAAAATAATGAAAAGATCATTTTATAATTGTTGCAGTACGTTCTACCTCTATCTCTCCCAAAAAACTTTGACAACAATTTCAAGCAAGTTATATATGATCTTGGAAAATACATGAGGTAAGTAGCGATATTTGTTCAATTCATTGTATACATCTTATAATTTCTATTTGTTTTACTTGTTATGTAATATACTGTATATTTTTGTTAAATCTCGTTAATATATTTGCGCTTTGAATCACTTGTAGATGGTTGTCATCTAAAGAAATTCATAAAGAAGATATAAATTATTGGAAGAGAAAAATTCCTCATGTAATGTGTGAAATGCAAAAGTGTCTACCTTCAACATTTTTCAATGCACAAGAACACTACCTCATACACCAAGTTGAGGAGATTGCATTGTGTGGACCTGTAACACAAGGTTAATGTGGATGGTTGAGAGGCACTTGAAATTTTTGAAGGCTTTGGTTAGACAAAGAGCACATCCTAAGGGTTCTATGGTGGAGGGATATATGGTATACCAGACCATGGTGTACATTAGTGAATATCTTCCTAAGTTTGCAACAAAGATCTATGTAGATGGCATTTGGGATCCCAACTCCATTAACAAATTCAAAGGGGAGTACCTGATGGGAAAAGGTAGATTGAGGAAAGTGAGAGGTAATTATAAGATGGTCATGGAGATTAATTGGAATATATTTTACATATGGTTTTTATGTATATTGTACTTATTTAATTTTTAATATTTAATATACATCAATTATAAATTAAGGTTGTATATTGTGGTATTTAACTAATTATACATCATTTGTGAATTTCATTTTTTTTATACAGTTGGTCAAGAGTGGGATGCACTACATTTGTACATCGCAAACAATCTTAATTGGATGATGGTATGGATTGAACGATTTCAACAATCTGGTCGCGCATTAACATGGGAAGGTGTGGCTTCATTGGTTAAAGAAGCTCATCGTAATGGAGATTCCAATGTTACACAAAGGAAATTGGTTTAGCATATGGTTTAAGAGATAAATAGGTACGATAAAATATATTAATCACCCATATTATTAATTACTTTCTAATTATATTGATGTATATATATGTTGAGATTGTTTTCTTTGCATACATTCTACAATAAAAATAAATATGTTTATCAATTGACGATATTGCAATAATTTTTACATGTTTGACATATTGCAAGTGAAACACCACAAGGCTATATGGTGCAATGGTCATAATTTTGAATCAAAAAGTTGGATTACATAAAGAAAACTTGTGATTCTGGGATAACTGTAGTCTTTCAAGTGACTAATGTTTCATCTAGAAGCGACATACATCCAAAAGTCTCAAAAAATTGATACTATGGGATTTTGGATGATATAATTGAGTGTGACTTTAAGTCTTTCAGATTAATTATGTTCGTCATCCTATGGTACAGGTTACAATTGAATAAAAATGATCCCGTGAGAACTCCATATTGAACATGATAACGGATTTACCATGGTTAATAACGCCGATCGAGCAAGCTTGTGAAATGCGAGCTTTATGTTCCTTCCCAAGCCAATGTATGTGTGCATTTTAATGAGGTTCCAAAACTGTGCTGGTCATTTGTTGTCAGACATGATCCAAGAGGAAGGTCAATAAAGTATAGTGTGGTGGAAGAAGAAGATATCGAAGAACTAGAAGATGATGTAGATGATGATCAAGATCAACAGTTAGTTGATGATATCCCTGATGAAGATGTCAAAAAGGAGGAACTAGATCATGGTGATGTAGGAGTTAATGTCTGCGAAGATGATATCTCGCGGTGGATGATGACATTATCAAAACCGGAGTATCGATGACGATGATGATGATATGACCAACTTTCAACGTTCTAACTGATTGATGATACAAACAGAGTTGGACAAAGAAGAAGATCAATGACATTGAAATGTATGAGTTATACATTATATTATCTATTTGATATTAATTTCTTGATAGAATTATATTTGGCTTATGTGGCTACATAATTAATTCATGATGTTTTTAATTTTTATGCCATTACATAATTAATTTAATGATGTACTTTTTAATGTTTGAAAGGTCAAAAAATTAAAACATTTCAATAGTGAAGTTAACAACCTTGAAATTAGTGTGTTTTATGTTTCATGTGATCATAAAATATTAAAAAGTTAATTGTAGAGGTGGTTGTTTAGTGGTTGATGTGTAAATTTCTTTAAAAGGCATAAAGTGGTCATTGTAATGGTTGTTGATAGTTGAGGATTTAAAATACAAGCTCTTGACATTTGAAAATCTATGTTTTTCTTCAAAAAATTTGTATTTTTCTTGTTATGCAGCACTATACAGTCACATGCAGCCATATTTTGATGTGAAATCAATTCTAGGTCATGAAGATATGTATTAGCTTTGATTTGAATCGATTTTAGGGCTTAAGGCATTGATTTGAGTTAGAAAGCTTCATTTCTTTGTATACAACCTAGTTACCCTATTTTGAGGGTTTTGTAGTCCAAACATGATATAAAGGGGCTCTTGCACTTTTTGTGATTACTGTAGCTTGTGTAAGAGGCCCCATGGATACTATTGTAATTGTAGGATGAGAAATAAATAAGGTATAGCTGTTGTCCTCAAGAGTTTTGTGAAGAAAAGCATGTGAAATGAGAGGTTCAAGCCTAGGTTTCAACAAAATATGTATGGAAGATCTGATTTTATGAATTTTTATCCATGTGCAGACCTAATGGGTTGTTTCTAAACACTGAATATAAATGATATACATACACACACACACATATATGTATATGTATGTATATATGTATGTATGTATGTATGTATATGTATTTTTAAATGTAAATGTAAATGCAATTATTGGATGCTCTTCTAAAACAATAAATGCAACATATCATTAAAGAAATCTATATCTATATATATAAATGTGTATTTATAAATGCAAAGAGAATATGGTTGTGTAGTGTTATAGATACAACATATCCATAAATTAATGTATTTGAAATTCTAAAATCTTCAACACATATAATATGAAATCGATCAAACTATTAAACTACATGAGAAATAAATAAAAACAGTAAATGCATATGTATGTGTATTTGTAAATGTAAGTGTAAAATAAATAAGAATAATGAAAATTATAAGGGGAGACCAGTGCCTTATTGGGTATATAGGTTCTAATGAATATCTACAAATGTGGATTTCAATAATGGCAATAATTCAAACTGTCAGGCACAGAAATTGCTTACAACTTGTATATACATGCAAGTGAATAATGGACAAACTCTTCTTGAGATAGAATGGAAATCCTAGTTGTGATTCTTCTTATTAATCCAAGTAACACTTCCCAATTGATGTGATTGATTAAAATATTTTAATCCCTACTTTAGAGAACCGAATAACCAGATCACACATATATAGCAAATGTACAATGATAAATTGAGTATAAACTTGTTATATCAATTTAAACAATAGAGAAGCATCAGAATGGAGACAATCAAATAACTTTATAAATTTAACAAACAACTGATACCAAAATATTAATCTGCAACTTAGATATCTTCATTTACTCCATCAAAATACATGCATCTGAGTCTCTATATATCAAAATTCATTGTCTACTACAAATGACCTATATGCCATGTATCTAGTGTCTGTATCTTGGCTCTATTCAACACTTAGTTCTCTACGAGGGCAGCTGTAATCTTGAGTTTTTAGTTCTCTAGGAGGGCTAAATAGAAATATGAAATTACATAATAGAACCTTGTAATCGCATTTGATGCAGATTCAAATACTAGCAGTCGATCCTTTACTTTGGTCAGATGATCAAACAGCTACCTTCAAAAAAAATTGATATGATCTCCATCATGGCAATAAGGGCCCACCATACTATGTGTTTCCATGGAAATCCATGTGGCTCTCACCTGCGATATCATGATTGATAAAGACCTTGCAACTTCTGATCACGCGATGGTGGGCAACCATGGATCTCAACCATCGGTAATCCTATTTGTTCAACACAATCACCAGCTTTGTCATTAACCATCAAGCACCTTTCCTACCGAGATTATAACATCTTCGTTGATTTGAAACATGTGCATCTCATAAATGCTTTAGTAACTTGCTACATAATGTATTAAAACCAGATAAATGTATCAAAGTATTTCTATCATCTCTTCAGATTCATTAAATGAGACACATGGCACTCGCCTGTGATATCGCAATCAACCAAAAAACTGTGGTGGGGTCATCAAGGGATGGTGGGGAACAAATAAGATCAAATGATAATTGATCTACGGTCACGCAAACTTGTCCCTCTGCAAAATATAAAACATTTATTAAAATAACGAGGGGACATCACTAGGCCGATGATAAACAATGACATAAGTTGTTTTTTAAACGAGGGAGCACAGGACCATCCAAGACTTAGGAAATAATAAAGTCAGGTGAAGGAAATAAAATGATAATCAAAAGGGGCCCAGCATAGACGAAGTGATGGGGCTTAAGTTGTTTTAAAACCCTCCCCAAAAAGTAATGGCTCAAAAGATCCCACCCAAGGCATAAGATAAACACTAGGGTTTTACATGAAGACAAAGGTAAAACCCAAACCTTAGGCTTTTCCCAAACACCATAGATGACCAGAGACATAAGGAAAGATAAAAATGGAACACAAAGAGAAAAATTTTATTTTCATCACAAGGAAAGGTCTCCTCCCTTCTTGGTAGTGATAACCTCCTCCACACACAACCCTTAAAAATTATGAATAGAGGAATATAATCTTTGAAGAACTCAAAGTTGATTCTCTCCTACCTAATGCAATTAGTCATTTTATCCTTACAAACATTTATAGTGATTACTAGAGGCACATAGACCAATTCTTCATAATAGAAGAATTTGATCATACTTTTCAATGATGGAATTATGAGAAAACCTTAGGTTAAATGGATAATTCCTAGCTAATTTCTTTAAATCATGTCCAACCGCATAAGAGAAGACCACTGCTATGTGTACCTGGATACCATGGAGAAAGGTTCTTTGGGATCTTTCATCAATCATCCTACCTTAAAACATACCAAAAGTCTCCTGGCAATTAGACATAGGAAGATTTAAGATGACTTAAAAAAAAATTATTGCCAAAGCATAAACTTATGATGACTTAACCAGGCCTAGTACACACTCCCTCCCCGTTAACCACTTAGACATATGGAAATTAAATGTACATTTGCTACTATTTGTAGTCATGTAGGTATCCAATAAACCACTTGGTGGTGTTTCCCTTCAAGTTTATTTGCTTGAATGAAGAGCAAAAGTCCTTTGATTACAATTAGAGAATACATTTGAGGCCTTGGTTATGTAACTGGTGGACCATAGTCACATTTAACACTTGTTACAAATTTTAGGAGTTAAAATGTTAAGTAGATTTGATTTGTGATGGACACATTTGGACGGTAGTAACAATAACTTGCAATCTATCAAGACTTGATTACCTTATAACCTATGAAATTCTAGCGATGAAATGATAGATTAATCATAATGTCACCTTTGGATCACATCACCATGAAAGAACTTCATCAACATCCCTATGAGTGTAGGTACCACCAAATAGGTATTTTCATATTCGTCTTCCTCGAGCGAGGGAAATTTAGGAAGAGAAGAGGAAAGCGAGACATGTAGTATGTATAAAAGAGGGAGATCAACTAGAGGTCAAAAGATTAGAAGAAAAATTTGTAATCACATGGAATTTTTTCTTGTTGAAGGGGGGTCATGTTCTTATGATGATGAGAGCATAGGCAATGTTGAGGTTCCCTTGAGGTACAAACATCTACAGAAACAATGGGTACCCAAGGAACTTCCTCCAATAAACACTGATTTTTGTGTCAATGAGAGGATATATCACATAGCACCATTGTCATTACATGGTTTGGGCGTATTTTTCATGGATGACATAAAGGTTTGTTATGAAAAAGTTACTGAATAGATGGAGTATGTCGGACCCTATTACAGTTTCAAAGATTGGATGCAATTGGTTTGATATACACGAAGTATGTGTAGGTATGCACTGTCAGCAAATTATATACAGCTAAAATATAAGGATCAAAATAAAGGAGTGGCTATGTACATTGATAGAAGGCCAAAAGCATCAGGGAATATTGCAGGGTTTATAAACAGTACACAACTTGGGTCAACAAATAAGCAAACCAATTGCATATTCGAGGTGTGTGAGGGAAAATGTGTATTTGTATGTGGGATAAAATCAATAATTGCAGGGGAAGAGTTGTTAATCGATTACAATTTGAATCACTTAGTTACAAACACAGTTACTATGGAGGTGGTATGTACTATGTACCATTTTACCCAACCTCCAAGTAATGACTCCAATCTACCATTTTATTCTTATGTTTTTTTTTGTAAGTCTATTGGTTTCATTTTGATAATATTTTTTATATTTAATTTTTGTCATAGCGGGACATTGATCATACGAAGAAGGCTTCGACCTAGATCACATATCACGATGTATCTTCAGGAGCTTCTACCTAGCAAGTTTACCTCATTGTAATTGTACAAATTAGATACAAGCAAAATGTTTTATTATTATGTTTTTTTCATAAGTTTATTGGGTTAATTTTGATAATGTTTTTAATATTCTTGTTGTAGTCGACTGATCGGGAAAAGGCACCAGCAGTAGACGAGAGCATCCATAGGGAGGTGCAGTCAATATTATGTGATGATGACATCGCTTAGTCAACAAACCCTCTCGATATGATAAGGAAGACCCAAAAAAAATGAAATGAAGAAATCCTTAAGTTGTTATTCATAGTGCCTCAAACAGATGAGATAAGAGAGGGTTAAAATATTGACTGAGAGATCACAAAACTTGCAAGTAAGTTATCATGAGGTCTTTAATTATAACATAAGTTCATTCATGGTTTTATATTTTGTACTCTTTTATGTCATTAACTAAAATATGTGTTGTTTTTACAAGATTTTTTACATCCTCATGATGCTCTTGGCCATGATCAGAGTACTGCAAGTGTTGCCTGAGGAGTAGGGGTTGGTACAAGTGTCCATCTTGATCTTCCTGCGCATACATCACATCATCTAAAACCATCATCTGTGCCTATATTGTCGTATGAAATGTTGACAACACATACCATGCAGGCATCTGTTAGTGCACCCTCTGATAGTGAATACATGCTAGAACATGCGTCAGGACATGTACCTGGGGATGCAGAGGCCACTAGTACTGGTGATATTTTAGCAGCATTTCCTGGATCTTCCCGTATTACTAGTACGAGAACGTTGCCGGTCACATTTGTGGTGACCGAGGATTTCATTCCCATAAAGATAGAGAAGGTCCCAAGTACTTTAAAATGTTTTAATTATTATTATATATAATCCAATTGAAATCTATTTATTGATCGCTCTTTTTAGACTATTGATCCCATGATCATTTTGTAGGAAATGATTTTTTTTATAAACATATAAGTGATATTACATTGGAGCTCTTCGGGCCCACCATACATACATGGTGGAATGCCCAAAATCAAGATTTAAAAGATGAGCTCATTAACCGTTTAGTTGTGCTCTTCGGTGATAAAACATTCAATTGAACCAAGGTCCTTAAGAAAGTTGGTACCTATCTAAAGTATGTGAGGGACCAATATAGGTCACATTTAGAGAAGAACAAAAATTACGAGCATCCCCCCATGATTCTAGAGAGGGAGTGGAAGGACCTGGTGTCGGATGGAAAGGAGAAGGCTGAAAAGAAAAAAGGAAAGACACCACCGAGCTAAGGAAGGTATCTGATACTATCAACAATGTAATTATATACTGATTACTCTCTTTTTTTACATAGTATAATGTATTTCAAAGTTTTCATAGGCTGCCTGACACATCGAAGGCAACAAAGGCAAGACTAGAAAAACATGGGCAACACAAACTTGGCTCTGGTGGTGATATAAAATTAGTCACAGGAATTGTAAGTATCAATAAATGAAATAGTGTATCCAAATAATAAATTAAAAACAATTTTAGTTTTATCACGCCATAGAAGCAAAATTCATGATCTTATGCAAAAATGTAGGGCTCTAAATTCAATAGAGTTCCCACACAAGAGGACCTAAAGATTTCCTTCTAGAAAAGCTATGGAGCCGTGGCTGAATGCCTAAGAGTCTTGACTAGGCAAACACAATCTTCCACTGCATTTGACATGTAGGTAAATAAACTCAATAAATTTTATTTAAAATTGAATACTTGTGCAATCTATTCAATATTAATTTCCACCATAAATTAATTACATGCCTATTTGTTTTAAACATTCAAGCAATGATAATACTGCACATGACAGTGGAATGTAGCCTGGTGAGGGTGGAGCACAACCTACAAATGAAGGTCATGGTGTGCATCCCGGTACATTAGAGCATGTTGAGCGTGATCAACATGTTGAGCATGATCAGGCTAGAGAATATTAGGAACATGATGTGGCCCCATCAGGTAAAGAGGACCACTCTAAATTTCTTTTAAACATATTTAATTACAATTGGTGTATTAATTAATGTAACCTTTCGTGTTTCAACTTTAGAGCATGTAGAGCGTGATCAACGTGTTGAGCATGATCAGGATAGAGAAGATCAGGAACATGATGTGGCCCCATCAGGTAAATAGGACCGCTCTAATGTTCTTTTAAACAAATTTAATTTCAATTGGTGTATTAATTAATATAACCTTTCATGTTTCAACTGCAAATTAGGATTTAGAGGGTGTTCAGCATGTTGAGCATGAGTCTATAATAGAAGTTCAGGAACATGATGTGGACCCATCAGGTAAAGAGAACGACTCTAATGTTCTTTTAATTAATGAAATACTTGTAACAATAATAATAAAACATACCAATTTAACATTTCTTTGTTATTGCAGTAGATCCCCCCTTGCAGTGGCGTCCACGTCATGAGCAGACGACTAGGCGTACATTAAGATCACGAGCAGAGGGAAAAACAACTAAAGGGGGGATAGATGATTTAGAAAAGGATACTTCACTTCATATTTTTTTAGCTTTAAAAAAGAAACAAAAAAAAAAGTGATTGTAATCATATCATGACAACCATATTTTTGATAATATGTAAAAACTGAAAGAATGAATATTATATGTTAATGAATGAATGTGAATATGTTAATTAATGAATGCTATATGTTAATGAATGAATGTTATATGTTATTAATGGATGAATGAATGATTAATGTTATATGTTGGGTATGGGGAATTGAGAGTGATGTGGGGGGGGCCAAATGAACTTCCACCGTCACGTGGTTGGCCCTGTTAAGTAGAGAATATTAAACTATTCTCGAAACAAAGAGAATCTCAATAAGGTAATGCATTTTCAATATAAGAAATGTATCGTTTGAAGCATCAAACCAATATGCAAAGATGAAAGAAAGTGCTAACTTTTCACTATGGTGGCAAAAAAATGATTCTTTATACCCTGAATCCATGCTCTGCATCATAATTTGAAGTTGTTTCCATTCCAATGTTCTTAGTTTATTTTTTTTGTATGGATTTGTATGAATACCACATTGTGTTGTGTGTGGATTTGGTTTCAAAGCTTTGTTTCTTCTATTTTTAGTGGTGATATAACTCTAAAATTTGACTTTTGTGCATAACAGGTTAGTGGAAAAATTGACAAATCTAAAGGGTTTAGAGGCTCAATTGAGATAGATACACGGATATTTGGATCTTGTTGTTGATGGGAGGCTTCCACTTAACCATGAAATTTTGTACCATCTGTAGATATGCAA
The DNA here is from genome assembly GCA_007258455.2 of Sequoia sempervirens. NCBI lineage: Eukaryota > Viridiplantae > Streptophyta > Pinopsida > Cupressales > Cupressaceae > Sequoia > Sequoia sempervirens. The sequence goes on from VDFB02000007.1 coordinate 47,298,692, forward strand.
AATTTTCTCTACTTACATTCATTCTTGATCATAAATGTTCTAAATGATATTAATGCTTCAAACTTAAGATTTGTTTCATTGTTATAATGATAAAAATGTTACACTTTTCTATACATTCAAGGATTCTCTTGCCCCCTACCCTTTTCTCTCTCCCCCCTCCTTTTAAGAATTTTCTTTGTCATAAAAGATTCACATTTCTGTCTCATTTACACAAATTTATTTGAAGCGCTAGGAGTGAATAAAGATATGTAAAAGATGATGGATTATGTCTAAACAACAACTTTCCATCTTATAGCTAATTAAATCCTTAATATTTGAATAGTTTAGAGCTTGAATAATGCTTGTATATGCATGTGTAGCAATAAGGGAGCCTATGTGAAGATTAAAATTTAAAACATCACTTTGGTATTTTTCCTTAGGAAGTGAAATTATATTTTGAGTAATACAAACCTACACACACATTGATATTTTTTCGGCATTGCATTGAGGAAATTTTTTTCTCTTATACCTACCCTCGGCTAGACATAGAGGTATATAATATTGGTTTTTGGGTTTTTTTTGTAAGTAGTTAATTTTACAGAGGAAGACTAAAATCTTCTTAATGTCTTGTCAAGTGTGAAAGCATATGAATCACTTGCTGAAGGCACCATTTTGTATTCATCCAAAAATTGGTTTGTTCTTTTTTTTATGTTTCTTGCATGAGTTTTTTTTGGGCTCTAGAGATGTAGCTCGAATCTTTCCTTTGCACTTTTCATCTATTTTGATGATTACAGTAGATTATCCTCATAATTTTTTATGTAGATCTGTTTGTAACCTTATTTTCTACCAATCAATTTGCAAACCAGTCACATATTAAGGACCATTTCACTAACTTGTAGTCATCCATTACTTCATATTTTGTAGGTTATGTCTATGTGCCGATAAATCCTGATGATTGCAAGAACTTTAATCCTACAAGTGTACCCAATCTTTCTCAAGTAAAAGTATTACCTTATTTTATAGTATTTTAAATGGTTAATTGAAGGTGCTTCTTTAGATCTGAGATAGTTCAACCCTGGATTAAAATATGGTATTAGATGGGCAGTATAATGATAAAACTGAGGTCCATTGAACACAAATTATGAACATAATTTACTGGACTATGAATAGTGTTACAATTATAATTATTTCTCCTTTACCTACCTCTGAATTAATGAAAAAGATAGTAGATATTGGAATTTCATTACATGTCTCATGTATGTGTTAGTATTTTAAATTTTTTTAAGTTGTTCAAGAGCTTGATTAGGTCAAGAATATGTTCTACAAGCTTTGTTCTCTTGACACTGCTCAACATTTTCGCTACACATTTTCTCTTCAATCCAGACGTTTCTTAACTCCTTCCCTTGTTAGCCCTTGGTTGTTCTCAAGTGTAATGATTTTTCTATGCATCTTGCAATCTGTATGTATGATCTGTCATATCTTATGAAGCATGGATAACCTTTCATGGAATTGTTGTTGTGATTAAACAATTGCCAATGTGAGAATAATCATTTAATTTGTATGAAAGTAAGTCTTTTTCATATTATTTGACTTGGTATTGTAAACTTGTCTTTGCAAGATTCTCTAGGGGGGAACAACATAACTGTGATGATAGGTAGAGTTCTACAAGACCATAAATCATTTGGCATTATCAATAAATTGCTTATAGAATACTCTATGCAAGTAAAATGGAATGTGCAATGACAATTGGTCTTGAATTCAAATCTGAATATAAGTGCATTATACACAAGAAGATGGTATCTATTCTATGATTTAAAGAACCCCAAAATAAGAAAATTAATAGGTTCCATCTATTTACTTGCTCTTAGACACTTGTTTAATTGGTGAGACCCTTAGAATGTCTTTCTAATAACCAATAGTGTTCAAAACTCCTGAAGAGGTTAGATTGGTGTGACATTGGATTTGTCTTTCCAATGAAAGTCATCGGCAAGACATGGACTATCAGAGTGAGTTTTCTATCCTGTGTCGATGATTGATCTCTCACCAATGGGTTGGCTTTAGTGGTCATCGCCGAGAGTCTCCACGATGACATGGTGTAGGTCTATTTAAAACTCCTGAAGAGGTCAGATCAGTGTGACATTGGATTTGTCTTGCTGACGAAAGTCATCGGCAAGACATGGACTATCGGAGTGAGTTTTCTATCCTGTGTCGATGATTGATCTCTCACTAATGGGTTGGCTTCAATGGTCATCACCAAGAGTCTCCGTGATGGTACATTTCAACGAATATTTTTTTAAAAAAAATTGCATTGTTTCATCGCAATTTCGACGAAGGCCACTGACGAATCATTGAAAAGGTCCAACGAAGTTGCTATAGCTGCAATGAAGGCTTCATCTGTAAGGGTTCGGGCAATCACACTTACTAATTATAATCCTCAATTTCTAAAATAATTTAATAGAACTAAATAATCATATAATGGTGGGAATAAAGAAGAATAATTATATAATTTTCAATCATTTAATCAAATGGAATAACATGCATATCAATGAATCAAGGTGCATCAACAGAATCGCAGATAAGACATTTATCAATATGAATGAGAATCATCTTTATTCAAAGTAAATAACTTACAGGTTCAACATAACTGACCAATTTAAGGATGTTTACACAAGAAAGATTTGCTCATCCATGCGTCAACCACTTAGACCTGCAAGAAAATGTTAGTAAATAGGGGTTTGCCTTGGTCAAACCCCGTTTTGGTATTCAAACCTTGAAATATTAAATGAAATAGATTAATGAATGATGCAACTCACCGAATGTCTAGCATTACGCCCTTTCTTGATTGCAATAGTTCTTGACTTGAATGCTTCTTGAATTATGAAATCTTCAACACAATGTTAGCTCAAATATACACATGATACATGCATGATGAATTGGCATGGTGGGTTACTCTTACATCAATGACAATAAGAATACTTTATAAAAAAAAATAACACCATTTAATGCTTTTAATAAATAAGATTCCTAATTTTCCTTCCAAGTGCTGAAATATAGAATAAAAGCATAATTAGCAAGTTCCCTCAATTTTTCTTCAAATGATGCGGTCTTAGATCTATACCCCTTGTTACTGTCAACCTATATAAGTTATATTCTATCATAAATAACACATGATTTCATTTCTATATAAAATTGAACTTCCAACATTTTGTACATACAATTGTAAAGATACATGCAAATAACTAATTGTAAGCTATTGTTAGAGACACTTAAACAATCATATTTAATAATTATTCTTTAAGATAAATGATCATCAAGGAAACACTACAATTTATCTTTACTCCCTACCTCCAACAATTTATTTCTTGGAATCTTTCCTACGTCATTACTAGAGCTTTCAAACTTCTAAAGTAATTCAAGATTACACAATCAAACATTTTCACATAACTACTAGATATGATAGGTCAATATGAGAAATTTCTACATCCAATTTACATTTCATATCGATTGGATTCAGCCAATCTTCTTTCATTCCAATGCATGTCAGTAACTAAACTCAAATGTGTTTCCAATAAGACCCTTTTCAATTTAAAAGGTTAAAAGATAACAGGTTTGCAACAACGAAAGAATTCCATCCAAGTAGGGGTATTTTCATTTAAAGAGGAGAAATAAACAATTACATAATTACCCAAAATTCTAGAAATAAATAGGCGGATACAACAATATAACATCTTAAAACAGAAAAAAAAAAAATATATTTTGAATCAGATTTCTGTCATCTATTCTTTTCTTTATATATATTCTTACTTTCATACATAATGTATTTGTGGTCATTATATATATAAGAAGTATAGGGAATTATATTTATAGCTTAAGTTTCCTCATTCTAAAAGCAGCTACATTGCAATCTTTCTACAACCTTATAAACAAAATGATGTATATATTTTAAACATATGTGTATATATTTATATATATATATATATACACACACACGTATCTAATTATCGATTTAAAGCAAAAAAAAGAATGGTATAGTAAATCTGCACTTTGCATGCTTCTTGCATAGAATGAGTTTTACAAAATGTCAAGAGTTAAGCTCAACGCAGGTATTGAAGCAGCAGCAAGGAATCTATGTAGTTAAAATAAATCTCAGACATGCTTTCATAACCATAAACTATTCACCTAAATTCTCAACAAAATATATTTAATTATGCAAAAATTGAGGCATGGGAATTCAATGAATGTAAAACATGTGCTAGCGAGGGTTTTGGGAGAGAGGCACATCCCTTTATGTTTGTTCGTTGGCTTGGTTTCCTTATTCTTGCATAAAATCAAACTTTCCAACATTCTTTACTATAACTGGCGCTGCCCCTATAGCATGTGGCTTTAATTTAGTTGAATAGCTTCAGAAATTCAAGGCATAGTTGTAACTAAAAATCAAATTTCTATTTGCTGTTCAAATTGGGGCCCAAACAAAGGCAGTCTGATAGTCTTTAGAATAAAAAATTAATAATATAGAGTTTGCAGGAAAAATATTACTGTCCCTGCCAAAGTAGAATATTTGAATTTTATTTAAGTGAGACTAACTACACCAATATCTCTATAGCCGTGGATTCAAACTGTTCATATAAAACCTAAAAGAAGATCTAAAAAAAATCTCTTTTTAAATGAGACAAACTTAAACTTTTATCGTCTACAGCTACTGCTTAATCTATTCACAATAAATTTAATAAAGCTACTATTTCTACAGCTGCGGCTAAGTCTGTAGCTGGGCACTAGACATAAGCTTTCAGACATTGCACATTTTTCTTGAAAATTCATTCACGATACACTTAGGGTTTAGGATTCGGCAGATACAGGCAAAGAAAAGACGTCATAACACAGAATTACCGCTACTTACCTTTCCCAGGTGTAAATCAATCTTTCCAGAAATAAAATTAAAAAAAAGCTCACAACCAGGTTGTCAATCTTCTAGTTCCTGTGATCGAAGCCAGAAGTATTTGCCACAAACTTCGTGGTGTTTCTAAGGTCTCCCCACATCCTTTTTATTATTTTCTTCCTTCTATTTTTTTTTTGTCTCCCTCATGGAATACCGTGACTCCAGGTATATCGAAATCTTCCCTTTCCTGAATTTTTTTTAAACCAAATGCAACTGGCAAGTGTAAAGCCAGATTTCACACCTTTCACCAACATGCTGCCACGACACACAAGCATGCAAATTGTGGAAGTGCTGACAAGGCACGTGGAAAACTGTTATTTTGGAATTGCTCATTCTTTTTCATTTGGTTTTATTTCTTTGGTTTCAATTTAAAACATTTTTGTTTAAAATTTGTTTTGCCACCTAGGCACCACACAGAAACAAAATAAACATTTCTCAACACACGCATATAAGATGTAAATATATAACTTTTTAAATTAAAGTTTTTACTTTAATTCCCGAGACCTAATCTTGAAAATAGTGAATAATTAAAATTTATTTCATGCTCCATATTTATCCCCAATAATGCTATTAAGTAATTCCTATTTTAATTACAATTGAGCAACTTTCCCCAAAAATAATTACATAAGCCATTATAATTGCAATTAAATATTTATTAGAAACAAATAGTATTGCAATAACATTCAATTACAATCAAAATGATTACTCTAAATAACAATACTTATCATTTAATTGCATATTGAAACTTTTCATTGAACTAAAATTACTCTTTTATCATTTTTCGCTTTTATTTCATTATTTAATTAATTTGATTAAACATTATAAAATTTGCAAACAATAAAATAATCAACCTAATTTAATGTTAAATGCATCTACTTGATAAATATTATTTCTAGATGTTCAGAAGGGGTGGTCATGACATCATCGTAACTCCTTTCCCATTTTATTGAAATGGCGACAAACTTATGGTATTGTTTTGACACTTCAAAACAACCATTGCAATTGCATTTTGGTTATAATTTGTCGATGGATACACGAAGTTGTCATCGATATTCCGATGAACATCTAAGTCATTTTATGATGCTGACGACCGATGAATCTGTGCCGTTATTTTGACGTTTAATTCGTCATTAGAATTTTGATGGAAAAATGGTGACAAAAATTCTTTTGTCAATTCGTTGATTGTCTGACAAATGTTTGTTGAACGACCGACAAACGTTTGTCAAAAAATGGAGTCAAATTCAATAGTGTGTAGACTTGTCAGCTAATTGTAAAACTATTTGAGTATGCTTAAGGTTGGATAACTATAGTAGTTGCATGGTTTCCTTGGTCATCGCATTAATTACAACACCCAGGTTTATCAAAGTATTTTTAATAAGAGTCCCATTGATTTTAACTTCCACCACAGGATTACTAGGATCTATATATTTGGGAACAGTTATATTTCCCAACATTATATCAACAAGATTTCCTAAAACATGGACTATCTATGGGTACTTTCTTTTCCTTCTTGGCTTCCTAAGGTAGAGATCCTCAATATTCTTAGTATAAATGAGAATATCTTTGATAACTTGGATCAAAGGGATTTTAATGCTGACATCTTTTAACCGGCTCAAAAGGTTTCATTCAACCTGTGTATGTTGTTGCTGGATAGCCAAAAATTTAGGAAATGGAGGCTTTAGATGTGATGTGGTTTGGAGCCCTTGATTGGATTGGGATTCCAAAGGTGGGTTATCTTAGGATTCCTTTGCAGGTTCTTCATCATCTAATTCTAATATTTTGGAGGATGAAGGTCCTGCAAGTTGCTTCCTTGATCTAAGATGAAGGTCACTCACCTCTACCCTATAAGTGGGGTATTGGACAACTTCGTTAATATAAGCTTGTTGAACAGGCTTAGTGTTAGGGTTAGGTGCAGGTTGAGTAGGTATCTGGGGTGGTTTAGGTGGATAAGACTAAGGATTTGATGGAGGCATCAGAGCTTGCTACTGAGGTGGAGGAGGTGGTAACATAGGCTACTGGTAATTCATATTTTGTTGCCATTGTTGGCCTTTCTACCACTAAGGTTGTCATTGATTCTGTTGGGTTGGTCATTGTAGATTTTAGTTGGAGCCCTAAAAGTTTTGTTGTGGTCATGGATTTGGTTGTTGGTTCCAATTTGGCTAGGTTGGTGGCCATTGTTGAAGAAAACTGGATTGTCATAGATTAAAACCATATTGCTAAAAGGGAAAGGATTAAAACTATGTGGCATATTTGCTGCCAATTGCTAGAAAATTTTTCATCAGATGGCTGGGCTAGATACTGGCCACACACTCAGTGGCTTTGCTTCTCAGTTCCTCTTGCTAATTTTTGATTTAGATTGTGTCCAACTATGTTGCTAGATGACTGATTATATCCCACTTCATATTGGACAATAAATTACTGATTTCAACCTTGAAAACCCCATTAGAGGACTTACTTGTGATGGATGACCTCTCCCCTCTTGGATTTCTGGAAAGGGTTCTAGAATATTTTCTATATACTTTTAAAATGTCTTCAAATGGTCCTGTAGAGATGTTTCCTCCCCGAATAAGGTTGAGGGCATCCATACTGTCTTCATTAATCCCCCTTAAAAACACCAACTTAAGGGACTACTCTGACAGTTTATGTTGGGGGTTTTTCTTCAAAGAAAAATGAAATATTTTTATATAATCCTCTAGTGGCTCATCCTCCTTTTGAGACATTGAGAAAATGGCATCTCTTCTTCGATCTAATCCTCTATAATATTCCTTGCATTTTTCCAAGAACTTAGTCTTCATGGTGTCCCAATCTAGAACATCCTTGTCGAACCCCATAAACCATTTAAGGGAAACGTCTTTAAGAGTTGTTGGGAAGAGCTTAAGTCGATGGGCATTAGTAGTTTAGTCATAAATTATGCACAAGATATCAAACTCAAAGAGAAAGGTATTTGGGTCCTTAGTTACCAAGCCATAAAATACTAGCAATGTTGATGGTGGAATATTTTTCAGAACAATAGCTCTGGCTTGGTCAATAATGGGGAACTCAAAGGTACCATGCTTTGGTTCATCTATTGTTGCATCCCCATTGTTCAAAATGTCCCTTCAGTATGTGTGGAAGATGATGATGATGATGATGATAAAGATGATGAAGATGGGAAGGTAGTGTCTACCCTCTCAACAATCTTTGTAGTATACTCAACAAAACCACCAGTATCTTCTCTATCTTAAGTGTCTGAAGGGATGAATCTTCCTTGGTTATCTCTCTACCTCCACATACGGTAGGTTTTTCTTGTATGGAAACAACCCTGCACAATGTTAGTATAAATTCGGGTTTTTGAAGATGAAATTTATCAGTCCTAATGTAAAACAAAAAAAATTAACTATGAAAGCTTGTAAAAATAGGCCTATGAAGATAGCACCATCCCCGACAATGGCACCAAAAATGTAGAGGCAAACTAATGTGTTATGGACTCGGTAAATTCTATTCAATTCAGGGGTATATGCCAAACTAAACAGTCCTCTTGACATTGCAAGCCTACATTTAAATTATCAACCAAGGTGTGTAAGCTTATGATGGTACTCCACTATATGTGTCTACATAGGCTTGTGATAACCTAAACTACCCTACATAAACTTATTCAAGCTATTCTACCTTGCTAGAATTTAACAAAATTGCAAAAACAATGAAACTAGTTATAGAACCTAGTGGCTATGGGTACCTGCAGCATAAGCTGTAGGTGACTGCTAAAAATTTGTGAATGCAAAATCAATCTAAAACTATTTCAAATGATAAAATAACCAATCCTAATCTCCAGAGAACTATGCTCTAGCTCTATTCATAAACATTCATGACTTAACTAACTATAAACCATGTACTTGTAAAACACATATAGAATAATGAAAATAGAGTTAATGAAAATACATAAATAAATAGAGAAGTAAATGAAGTGAAAAACAATAATTGAGAGGCCAGCTCAGAAGTCTGCCTCACTTAGCTAAAACCAAATCTAATTTAGATTCTCATGCATCCATGCATCATACAATTTCATTCATCGCATAACGGCAGATATTCAAATGAAATCCTTCTTGCATATTTTATTCCATAATACCATTGTAACAACATGTCTTTGGATAACTGAAAAACTGGAAAACTACTAACTGATAATAGCTTGTATTAATCAACTAACTAAACTATGAACTCATCCCCTGAATTTATACAAAACGGGGAGAGTCTTATTCAAACTACCAACTAACTAACTGCAATCATAAATCTCACTCCTAGATACGAGGATGTGAAACAATGATTGACTTATTCATCTAATTGAAAAAGAGACCTATTCAAATAAGGATAGCTTGCATCTGAAACACGTATGCAAACATCCAACATTCAAGAACAAATATCTTCTAGCATTTATTCCTTCCATAATGACCACACTTAGCTCCACAACTTCTTGTACTTGATTGACTTAAACTTCATTAATCCCTTGTTCTACTTCTTTGGTGCTTGCTACAAATACTCCTTTTTGGTTACCACGTGTTGAGTCTGCAAAGAGATTAATCCACACACATACATATGCAACTAACCACTATAATTAAATCACAAAATTTCATCCATATATATATATTCATATTTAAAACATGCTATGCTACAAATATTTCACCATATCCATTTCCACAAAAATGGGTTCAAGGTTGCAAGTATATATGATAGGATAACATATTATGGAAGTATTGTATGAGAGATACTTTAAAAACATAGGTAAAGTGTCTTAAAAATCATATGAAAAGCAACAAAAAGATAATAATAACCAGACCCATCACCGTTTAATGCTCAATCAAAAAATACACCAAGAGGTGGATGATAGGATTTTGATGGACGATGGATATGATAAGATGCCAAGATTGGATGCGTGGATGGGATAAAGTGGATACAAAAGTGTATAGAAAATCAGGATGCAAGGTAGATAAATATTAAGCCCTCTACGAATGGCGCCTGTTGCTAGGTTTTTACCAAACATACTTATCCAAGGTGCCACCAAGGGTGTTTTTCACTATAGGACGATTTATTTCTCTTTACTATTTTTTTGTTTTTTGGTATTTTCTAGGTGGGGGACCCAACTGACTTAGGTATAAAATTTCTTTAGGTACACAATGTTGATGGGTTCCTCCAAGGGTTCCCCCTTAGGTGTGGCAAGTCGATACGCTCCAAAACCATATTTAGCTATAACATAGGGACCCGACCAATTAGCCTCAAACTTACCTTCTCTTTATCTTGTTGGGTACGTTAGTTTTCTTTTAGCACAAGATCAATTTGGAATTGACAGGGTTGAGCATTTCTATTGTAGCTTCTTCTGAGCTAATTTTGGTATGCCTGAAGGTGGTTATAATCACTGAGACACTTTTCATTAAGGAGCTCTTACTGACTAAGATAGGAAACTTGATATTCTTCATCACTAATTAGGTTCTTCAAAGAGATTAAAAGTGATGGGAGTTCAACCTCAATTGATAAGATGGCATCAACACCATACACAAGTGTGTATGGGGTAGCACTAGTAGGGGTGCAGATGGATGTGCGGTAAGCCCAAAGGATGAGATTGAGGTGGAGATGCCAATCACGACTAGTATTGTTGACAACCTTCTTTAGGATTTTGATTAAGGTTTTGTTGGTTGCTTCAACCTTACCATTACCTTGGGGGTAATAGGGTGTGGACCAACAATGTTGGATGTGGAAAGTTTTGTAGACTTGTCGGACGTGCTAGTTTTTTAAAGGCTTTCCATTGTCAACAATGATGGTGGAAGGAATACCATACCTACAAAGAATATGGTAGAGGATGAACTTGAAAATTTGGGTGCCTATGATGAGGGAGAGTGGAATTTCTTTCACCCATTTGGTGGCATACTCAGTGGTAGTGATTATGAAGGTTTGACCATCAGAGGATGGAGGGTATATCTTTTCAATTAGGTCTAAACCCCATTGTGAAAATGACCACATTTTTGTAATCGGTTGCAAATCTTATGCAAGAGCATGAATCAAATCTACATGTTGGCACGGTACACACTTCTTAATGAACTCACAGGCATCATGCTCCATTTTTAGCTAGTAATACCTAGTTCGTAGAAGCTTTTTGGCCAAGGCCATTCCATTGGTATGGGCCCCACATACACCACTATGTACCTCCATTTAACGCAACTTGAGACTTTGATTCATTCAAAAATTGGAGTAGAGTCCCATCATATCCCCTATGATACACTGTGTCTCCTAAGATAGTGTAATAGGAAGCATGATGGATGAAGGCATTGTGTTGGTTTCAATTTAGGTCAGGTGGGAGGATGTTATCATGTAGATAGGTGTCAATATCATGATACCAAGGAGATTAAAGACCTACAATTTCACACACCATTTATGTATCTAGAATGTTATATGAGGGAGTTAATAATTGTTCTACTAGGAATTTGTAATCCATGCAGTCTTGAGGCATGTTTATAATCGAATCGATTGTTTCCATTGCATCTATAGCCTTATTTTGTAGTATGGGAACCTAGTCAAATTGGATGTGACTAAAGTACTTGAAATCATCCACCGTGCATTTGTAGGGAAGAATCTTGTCATCCTTGGTCTGAAACTCATTAGTGACTTGTTTGATGATAAGTTGTGAGTCTCCATAAACATGAAGATGAATGAGGTTCCATTGGACTACTATGTGAAGATCAATGATTAAGTCTTCATATTCAACAATGTTGATTGTGCATGGAAAAGCTAGCCCGAATGACTTAGGAATGTAGTCACCTTGTGGAGTAATAAAAAGGATACTTGCACCTACCCCATTCTATGTATATGAGCCATCAAAATACAATTTCCATGCCTCTTGTTCTGAAATTGTGAATACTGACTCATCCAGAAACTCAGTGACCAAAGGATATGAATCAACTAGAAGAGAATTTTCCAATTGATCAACAATAACTTGGCCTTTAATTCCTTTTTGGTCCACATACTCAATATCAAACTCACTCAGCAACATGACCCACTTAGCCATGTGATCAATCAATAATGTTCTAGATAAAAAATACTTAAGTGGATTAACTTTGGATATCAATTTGATCAGATGACTAAACATATAATGTTGAAGATTTTGAGAGCTGAAGATGACCGCAAGACAAGATTTTTCCATAGGAGAATAATTAAGCTCATATCCAACTATTTTTCAACTGATATAATATATGGCCCTTTCTTTTGTGAACTCATCATGTTGTGCCAATAATGCCCCTAGTGCAAATGACGTAGATGAAATGTATAGAAACAATGGCTTTCCTGGTATGGGAGGCATTAAGATAGGAGAATTAGCAAGGTATTCCTTGATTTTTTTGAAGCCTTGTTGGCATTTGGGATTCCACTTAAAGACAATGTCCTTACACAACAGATGTGTGAAAGGATGACATTTATCTGCGAGTTGGGATATCAAGCATCTGATGGATTGCAATTTACCTTTTAGACTTCTCAAGTGTTTTATATTTTTAGGTGAGGGAATTTCAATTATAGCTTTCACTTCAACAAGATAAACCTCAATACCCCTTTTGGATACAATAAAACCTAGAAATTTACATGATGTGATGCCAAAGACACATTTCTTAGGATTCAATCATAGATTATATTTCTCCAATCTATCAAAAAATTGTCTCAAGACCCTAGGATGGTCCTCTCTAGTCTTTGATTTTCCCAATATATCATCAAAATAATCTTCCATTATGATGTGAATAAGGTCATGGAAGATGACAATCATAGCCCGCTAGTATGTTTCCCCCACAGTTTTTAGACCAAAGGGCATAACATTATAGCAAAACATGCCCCCAAGAGTATCGAAAGTAGTATTATGTTGATCTTCATGTGCAATATTAATCTGGTTATATCCTAAAAATCCATCCATGAGGGATAGCATAGTGTGCCCTACTATCAAATCAACTAGCATGTTGATGTTATGTAATGGGAAACCATCCTTGGGATAAGCTTTGTTAAGATCTCAGAAGTTTGTACAAATACTGATGTCCCCAATCAGCTTGGCTACTAGTACAATTCTAGATATCCAATATGAATAGTCAATCAAGCTAATGAATCCAACTACCAACAATTTCTCTAGCTCAACTTTGACAAGCAAGGCCACTTGTGGATGCATTTTATGAAGCTTTTGCTTAACAGGCTTAGCATCAGGGCGAACATCAAGATGATGCACTACCAAGGCAGGAACTATCCCAGACATATCTGAATATAACCAAGAAAAATTGACCATTCCCTCTTGGAGCAAGGTGGAAATTACTTGGTATTCCTCTTCGGTCAAAGACTTAGCCACATAAGTGATTTTTGGTTCTTCTTCCATTCCCAAATTTATTTCTTTTGTTTCCTTGATTAAGATTGAAGACCTTTCATAAATTTGAGTTCCCATGAGAGGAATATGAACATCCCCATCCTCTAATGCATCAAGGAGGTTTCCATTAGAGGATACACCCTTTATTTTTACTTTTGATGAGTCAGAAAGTTACTCAAAGAGGTTTCCACTAGGAGACTTTTTTTTAGTTTATTTCTTCCTATTTTTGTGATTGAGGTGTTCATCTCCCCCAAAGTGAACTCCATAGTCTTCTCCTAATCCTATAAGATGCACATATACCTCCTTGGGAGGAAATACATCAATAGTTGTGCTTCCTCATAGATCCCAATTGATGAGGTCAGGGTGACGAAGTGAAAGGCTAATGGAAAAGATGGATGTGGATTCAAACAAGGAAGAGACATCCAAATCATCATAGGAGAGTATAATAGCTTCCTCTTCAAGGATGTATTCAAGGAAATTAGTTTATGTGATAATGTTAATCAACGCACTAGAGGATGCAACATACCCTTTCTGTTTCTTGTCATAACCAAGACCCAAATGTTTTGGACACACAAGTGTATCAATAAGTTTTCACATTCTATGCTCATCAATCCCTAGTCCTCCTCCCTAATAGTTATACTTTTGTGCTAAATTAGAAGTTTTTAGATAAACTTCTTGAAGGAGGTGAAGGCTTGGGTTCTTCTCTGTAGACCTCTTGACTAATATCCTCATTAAGCTTATCTTGTAAAGTACCCATAGATTGGAAAGTGGTAGAACCCACATTCTTAGAGCTGGTTGTCTTGGTTATTGGTTCTTCTTTCTACAAAGATTCAGATGACTAGCCATAGGTGCGTGGAGAAGTAGGCATTATGTACACATTGAGTGTGGTACGTATTTCATATTTCCCACAACCATTGTCGATGATCTTGACCTTGCTGATGGTGGAGTTGGGAGTGGAAGATGTAGTGGAAGATGGAGTGGAGGAAGCGTGGGATGATGGTTGAGAAGTTCCCACTTCAATTCCTAGACAATGGTGAGAATGTGAAAAGGAGGCCTCAAGAGCACAATAATACTCAAAGATTGTGGATCAACATGTATAGTAACTTCAATTCCATTGTGTGGGAACTTTAGACATTGATAGTAAGTGGATGGAACAACTTGCATGCCATGAAGCCATGGTCGGTCGAGGAGGAGGTTATATGGCAGATCAAGATCAAGAACATGACAAGTTGTGTATTGTATGACCAGGCCAACCTAAATAGGGATACAAATGATACCCTCTGAATCCATCTCTACATCATCATAAGCCTTAATAGTGATCACCTAATTATCCAAGTTAGTATGAGTGTACCCCACCTATTTTATAAATTTCAATGTATACAAGTTGAGGGAAAATCCATTATCTACTAGGACTCACTTAACTTTATGCTTGGTGACAAGGACTTCTATATGAAGGGTGCAGTTATGGGTAGCATCAAGAGGTGGCATATTGTTTTGATTGAATTCCAACTATTAGGTGGATGATAAGTGTCCTACGAGAGCTTGGAACTAAGTAGGATCTATATCATTTGGTAGTTGGGTATCTTCTAAAGCCTTAGTAAGGATTTTTTGATGGATAGGAGAAGACTTTAGCAAATCTAAAATAGATATTTAGGTGGGGTTCTTTCCTAGATGATCAAGGATATTGTATTGGGAGCTTACAAGAGCCTGTGAAGTGGATGGTCTCGGAACTAATGTGATGGTGCAATGCGTGGTGAAAACACATTAGGGGTCCTTTCCCTTGACATGGATCATGGAGACTCATGGATCCACTTGTGTAATACACCCAACTATATTGTCATAATTAAATGGTATTTTATTATAGCTAATATTGTTGGTGCTATTACTTTGATTGTTATTGTTGTTGGATCCATTGTTCACGTTGGAAGAGCTAGGACCTTTGTTGTGGTTAGGGAAAGCATTTTGGTATATTTGCAATTGAGCATAAGATGACGTAGATTTATTTCCTTCAATGTAATTTCTCCTCAATCAATGATATATTGGATGCAATTCTTTAGACCTTGGCACTTATTAGTTGAGTGACCTTTGATTTTATGATAATCACAATACTCATTTTCTTGGTACCGATTTGGATTAGGTTTGGACTCATCAAAGGGTTTGGTTACTAGATAGACCACGACATTAGCCTGAACCAATCTCCTAAAAATTGCATCTAAAGACTCCCCTAGAAGATTGAATATACACTTAGCATTGCCTTGACCTGACTGATTGGATTCAACGGAAGGATGAGGTGCCCCTTGAGGCACATATATGACATTTGTTCTTGGTTGGTGAGGGATGTTTTATTGCAATTGAGAGGCATTAGCTACTTGGACATGCTTAGTGTTGGTGAAACCATCATTAACCGTATTCTTTTTCTTGTTCCAGTAGCAGGATTGATCTCCATATTGCTTATTCGTATCTTCCTCGAAGATCTTAATGAGTCCTTTGGCAATAAGGGCCTTCTCAATGGTAGTCCCTTTTTTGATGACCTTGGAAAAGGTAGTTGCACAATGTAGGTGCAAGTTATAAGCTAACTTTGGATGGGAGTTCTCAACAAAGATACCCACCAACTCCTTCTCAAGAAGACTACACTTGAGACGACTAGCCAAGGCTTGCCACCTTTGCAAGTAGCTAGCGAATGTTGCACCAATACGTTGCTTGTCCTTCATGAGATCCATGGTATCTATATCCTTCTCCAAGTTAAAAAAGAAATGTGTGATAAATTTTTCTAAAAAATAAAAAAATGTGGAAATTGACCCTCATGGGAGATGCAAGAACCACTCCAAGGCTTGTCTTGTCAAGTTGCAGGGGAACAGTCGAAGGAGATAGCTTTCATTGTATAAGAGCTCCTGATAGTGCATGTAAAACTCCTGTAAGTGATCTCGTGGGTCTCTTTTTTCATTGCACTTATCATTGGAATTTCAAAGTGCTTTGGGAAGGGAATTGTAGAAATCGATGCATCAAAGGGATAAGGATAAGTTTCCTCGAATTTGAAGGACTTATTAGAGGTGCCAGCTTGTAATTCTTTTAGTGTAGGCTTCATGTACTCCCATTCTTTGTTAATAGGTGCAGATGGGGAAGGACCTGTCAGATTGGATTTGATCATAGGGAGAATATTGATGACATGAAGGTGGTGGTGGAAGTGATTCGTTGTATGATGGTGGAGGATATGATGGGAGCTATTGGTATTGGTTTGTGTAAGTCGGTTGTTAATTGGTGTAAATTTGTTGTTGGGATGGTGGTGGTTGGTAATAGGATGAGGAAGCAACTTGTTGTTAGGATGGTGCATGCTAATAATATGATGGATTGGGCTCATAATTGTATGTGGGTTGTTGTTGAGGGACATATGGAGGTCGGTTGTGGATTGGGTTGTTGTTAGTAGGTGTTTGGTATGGGTTTTTGGGGATTAGTGTAGGATGGTTGTTGTTGGAATTGTTATTGATTATATTCATAATTAGGATTGGGATTGGAAGCAGTATATTTTTGTCTAGGCATGCTAGGTGGAGGGGGTGGTTGGTAATAAGTATTTTGTGGAGGTGGTTCCACAAACTATGGGGGTTTGATGGTATCGAGGTGAGAAATAATGAGGCAGTGGGTTAGCATATGTATGTGGGGGTTGCAATTGATACCAATATTGATTTGCTAGGTTACCTTGGGATTGAAAAGGGGGTTGTTGTGGTTGTGAATGGACTTGATGTTGAGGTTGTGGTAGTGGTTGGGATTGAGATTGCAACTGCAATTGAGGTTGTGTCTATGGTTGAGGTTGAGATTGCAGCTGTGATTGCAATTGAGGTTGAGGTTGTGATTGTGACTGTGGTTGAGGTCGAAGTTGTGATCTAGATTGAGTAGGTTCTTGTTGGGGGATGTGTTGCAGGAGGGAATGACTCAAAGAAAATGGTGGTCCTTATTGAGCCAATGGTTGTGTTCAGATGATGGGAACACGAGGAAGAGAAAATGCTAGCGGATTGGTTATGGTGCCCCTAGTATTTCTCGATGATTGGTTTGATTGATATTACGGTAGAGGTGGTGCAAATGGAATGGATGTGGAACCTTTCAAATTGGTGGCTTCAAGTGCAAATCCTCTAATAGAAATCCTAATGGTAGGGGATGGGATGTGATAGCACACATCATTCTTGAATCCTTGTTGATACCAAGAATCTTGTGGTGGAGCTTGAGAAACCTGGGGGATTGATGATCCTGGATTAGCTTGAGAGCTTTGGGGATCCTATGATTGAGAGGGCATTCCATATTATGTCATATCAAATCTAGGTGGCAATTTAGCACCCCTCATAAGCAAAGTAGCAAGGATCTTATCTGATCGTTCAACAAGGATACAGTCAATCATTTGCATGTTAACTAGGTTGCTAAGATATTCCTCAACATAGAGCTCAGGTTGATTAACCATTCCCTCCTCCATGTCAAGGATTGGATTTTTTTTTGAATTGTTGAGATCCACCGTTCATGGGAAAATTAGGAGAATACTATGATTGATTGAATTGGGAGTGTTGTTATTCCATTAACCTTTTAGCCTGTGATCGAGTGGTGATGAGCATGAAAGTATGGATGACTAGAAGATGAAGATGACATGAAACTTTAGGATGCCACTAAGTGATGATGATTTGGGTGATTGATTAAGATATTACTAGGATGATGGATCAATTGATTGGATGATTGTTTGGATTGGATTGTCTGATTTACTGATTGATTGGATTAGATGAATTGATTGATCAGATTGAACCCAAACTAGACTTGGGAGCTTAACTGGATGATGTAGGACGATGATGATTGGATTGGATATACTAATAAAAAGGATGATTAAGACACAAATTCACCTCTAGATGGAATTGAATTGATGAGGCCACAAGTGATTACTGACTCAGGATGGATGACTTTCCTAAGTGAGTAAGGATGACGATGATCAGGGTTAGTTAACCCAATTAGATAAAAAACTCTAAAATTGACATCTAGGGGGATCAAATTGATTGTTTGATGATTTATATGATAAATAAGGATTTCCTACTTGATGAACCTATGTGATTAAATGGATGATTGGATGAATTTCAGAAAAATCAAATACACGACAATGATAATTACAGGAAATCAAATGATGATAAAAATGTTTTGATCATACAAATAGGCTTGGAAAAATGAAAAAATTTAGTGGCCAAATGGATTCACTCTCTAGTTTTTGTATGAGAAGCTAATTCACCTTTGTGTATATAGCAAATTTGCCTCTTTAGGTCACAGGTTCGCCTATCTAGTATGTCATAGAATCACCCCTATGGGTATCAATATTTCCTATCTAGGTTCATAGGTTCACCTATGCTCGATGACTATATGGAATAAGTTGCGGGATCGCCCATTAAAAATGTGGATTTGACTAACTAAGTAAATGTATGAATGGTGTGATAGCAGGATCACCTCTGTGTTATGTAGGATCGCCCAAATGGGTAATGTACAAATGGGGGTAGTCCACCAAACAAAATCACCTATCGAGAACACAAGATCCCCTATCTATGGATATGTATGGACAGTATGATGGAAAGATCACCCTTGTGTGGAGCGAAATCGCCTATCTAGGGGTAATGTACAAACAAGGGGTACAATCTCAGACGCGGAATCGCCTCTATGAAAGGAAGATTTTCCCAACTAGAGTGACAATATAGAAGAGGGTGTACGGATGACTCAAGTGAATTTTCCCCTTTGGGGAGCGAAATTGCCTAAGGGATAGACAGACAAGTTATGTGTATTCACCTTTGTAGGAGGTAGAATTGCCTATCAGAGATAATTGACTAAGCAAGGGGACTGGACAATGATGTGGAATCGCCCCTTGTAGGGCAGGCTTTCCTATTCAGAGTGAAAATTTTCCTTTGTGAGGAGGAGGATTCACCCCTATGAAATGAAGGGACTATGGCAAAAGACCAAAAACAAACAAAAAGATAGTGGGCAAAGACTAACTCTAGACCAAAGACACTCACTGGTATCATACAGGAAGACACACCAAGCACATGAACAACCCTAGAATTAGTAATAAATGTTTACAAACTTGATGTAGGACCACCACCCCAAGGGATTAATACTCTGTGATAATTAGGTGGGAACACCCTTTCTTGCAAAGGTAGATAGGTAAAGATCCAATGGCACAGGGTCGTCAACATACGCCATAGGATCACCTTCTCTCTCCTTGAGAACTATCGTAGTTCACCACAAGGATTTTTATCTCAACCTAAGGGAGTATGTGGTGAGTAGCTTCAAGGTGCCATCTATAGTCCCTGCACTATAGCAAGTCATGGCTAAAACATGGTTCTTAAGCTAGGCTAAATAGGAAACTAGGGGAGTCATCGATACACCAGGAGGGTGCATGAGGCACGTCCGTGAACACAAAATCATCACAAGCATCGATTGAGAGCCCCAATGAGGTACTGGAAACTTGGACCAACCCTTCAAACCCAACCAAGAATCACCCTAGTATTAATGATCCACCAAACATGATGTGACTGGATTGGGTTACAACTTTAATTCTCCCCCTTTATATACCCCATCAATTCATGTTGGTATGTGGCGACTAATCATGCTATATTGTACACTCTTCATTTATCCTACTTTTTTGCATTGTCACCGAAAATGGGAAAAAAATTGACTTTGTAAAACCCTAATCTGGAAGCTTCTAAGCTTGTTATAAGGGGTTGGGATGGGAGTTACAGTATATGAAAAAAGGCGATTATTCGCGAGATTGTAATAAGTTTTGCACTAGATAATAAAATTATAGGATGATTGTGGTTTTGTGGATGTAGCCCAGATTGGGAGAACCATGTTAAATTCTTTTTGTTGTCTTGTTTCTGCTATAATTTTTTGTGTGTTTTATTTCTTTGTTTTATTGATCAAATCTGCAATTACTTGTTAGATATCTACTTTCTAACCCTAGCAGTTCACGTGGTTGAGATCGTCCCTTAGGGTGATAAAATCCCCAAGAAGGTCTCCTAAAGGAAAGGGTATGTTAGGCATTTCTGATCCCTAGACTCGCATGCAGTGCAAGGGGAGAGCATACACATAACTAACACCCTTGGGTAACACAATGGATTTGAGTTAGCTACAATTTTTGATCCCCAGGCTCACTATACGATACAATGGGAGAGCATATGTCAATAGATAACTCCAAACATGGAAAAAAAGTGTTAATTGACCCTTTAGATAATTGAAATGTGCCTAGATTAGTTTGGGAAATACCTACACTAAGATCTTTGATTGCTCATCGGGTACCTCCGATCTTGGACAAATGAAGACAAGCTACACAAACATTAGTGAAATCACACACACACAAACAAGAAAATTAACAGATCAATACCTAATCCAAAACCAAATGAGAGCTCAAACTGAAGGATTTAAGTTTCAGGTTTACCTCAGGATTGCCTTTGTAAAGTGCAACTTCACCTCTTTAAGTAGTTGTAGATTCGCCTCTATAAGGTGAACAATCGTTCATTCAGGTTGTACATTCGCCTAACTACATAATTGCCTCTATGGAAAGGGCAGGAGTGGAATCGCCCATTTGGTTAGCGGGTTTTCCCTTCTAGTTAACAACTTCGACTCTATGGAGGGTCAAAGTTAGGATCACCTTTGCAAGTTAGGTGTTGGATGTCCAAGTGCACAATCACCCTTTGAGAGAGCGGATTCATCCCTGTAATTAGGAAAAATCACCTGTCAAGTGAAAAATTTAAACTACAAAACAAAAAGAATAAGAAAAGAATTACCTAGACCCATGATGTGGGTCCCACCAGGTGTGCCAGAAATGTGTGGTGTAAAATCCTATTCTAAAATGCAAAACACAAAAGAAATGCAAATAAAGGAAAACACAATAGACACCTTAAGATTAGCATAAGTTGGGAGTGAGGGGCCTAGCTCGATTGGCTAAAGCATCTTGTTGCGAGCAAAATGTCACAAGGTCTAGTCTCCCCCCTAAACCTATGGTATTGAAGGGTGTGTCACACTAGCGCCATCAGTCACATGAAAAAAGTTTACCAAGCGCATTGTAGTTTATAGGGGGACAAGTACTCAACCAGTCCTTTAGTAAAAAAAAAAGATTAGCCTAAGTTGAACTTGAGCAAATTAAAAGACAAGGGTTAGAGATTATACCTTGGCCCAAATTGATCCTTGCTTGGCCCTTGATCTTGATGTAGATTTGTGCTCCTTGCTTGATAAAATTGCTTAAAACCCATATGAAAATGATGAGGATGTCATGGTGAATGCAATGGTAGTAATGGATATGAGATTAGATGCAATATGAAAGCTCAAATGGTGCTGCAACAATGGAAGTAATTATGGAGGATTGAATGCAAGAGTATGAGTTATGTTGTTGAAAATGAAAAATTTGCTAAGTATTTAGCAAAAGGGCATCAAAGGGAATGAAGGGATAGGATTGCATCTAGGTTTGGAGATCAATGTTTGATTCCTTAAGGCATCTCAACTCTTGTGGTAGGGATATGTGGAGGATGAGGTGGAAAGGGAGATAGTGATGTGGTGATGGCACAAAGCCACCTAGAGGTACTTTCTTGAGTACCTTGGGGGAAGGTGGAAAATAATTTACTTGTCTCATCTTCCCCAAATCTTGGAGATAAGTGACAATAGAAGAATTTAAAAACTATTCTAAAATATCCCTTGATTTTGGATATTGACCTTGGGAAGAACAAGAGGAATTAAAAATTTCCCTTGTAAGGACACAGTTGAATGTTGGAGGAATATAGTAGAATTTAAAATTCCACATGGGATGCATTGGAGGGATAAGTGGAATTAAAAATTCCACATGTGCATGTTGTGGGAATAAAAGAGGAATTAAAAATTCCTTAGGGGATGGGGTTAGCTTCTCCAAATGGAGAAGGCATTAAATAAGGTTGACTTGGCTAGTTGCCATAATTGGAAAAAGGACTAGATTAAGGATTAATTAATCATGATTAACAGTTGTGCAAATGATTAGGAAAACTAATGAGGGATTAAGGGTAAGTGGGAAATTATGGAGGACATGACACTAATCACAATTAGTGATGTACACATCCTAATCATAGATTAATTAGACTAACCTAGATTAGTGAAGGATTATGGAGGATGTGACAAGAGGAGAGAGAAAAGGTAAATTAAAAATTGATATAATTCACATAGGCTAAAGTGACTAAATTAAATAAATTAGTCTATATATTTAATTTAGAGAAGAAAGGGATATGTTATTTAATTGATTAATTAGACACCTTAGGAAATGTTAGGAATTAGATGAGTATTAATTAAATAACAAACCATTTAATTAACATGGCAATGGATGTGGGATAGCAGGAGATGAAGGTGAATTTGACCATATGGACATGGTCAAATTCAGATGTATACACTTAGAAAAAAACTCAAGTGCATTATGTAATTATTTTAATACAAGTAAAATGATACAAATTCTATAATTATTCAAATACTCAAGTAAAATGATATAAATTTTTCATCTAAGAACTATAAAACCTAGAGTTAATATTTATATTAACATTGGATCAATTCATATTTTTTAAGATACAGATAATATTTCCATGGAATATTAGTAGACCGTTCATTCATAATATTTTTAAAATGGTATAAATATGATAATCTTAGCACTGAATTCTTATGGATAATTATAAGACTATTTTTAAATAAAAAGTACCAAAACCATTTACACAAATATTAAGTAAAATAATGCAGTATCTTGTTTTAATAGCTTTTTAACCATAAATTTGTAAATTAATTACATTAATTATGCCAAAGAATCAACCAATGTATTTTTGAAAGGGTTTCTATATTATTTTGAGCTAATTCCACTATGCTCATTTGGATGTGGCTCTATAAAGTGTAGTTTATTCTATGTCTTCTTCATCATCTTTATTTAAAGGGTTAATAAATTCTAAATCATCCTCCAATTCATTGTTGTGTTGTTTGATTACAACCATTACTAATGAGGCTAAATTTTCTTGTTTTTTATTATGAATTGGTTCATTTACTCGTATTTGATTATACATATTTATAAATGGCTAGGTAGGAGGATACAATGATAATAACTTACTATTCATTCCATTCTAAATATTCACACCTCTTGATCCATAATCTTCAAGGCAATAATTATGGCTAACCAAGGCCTTCCTAATATCAATGAATAAATACTTTCAAAGTTTGTGACTAGATGACTTGAAATCTATGAGGTATTCCCAAGTTTCAACTATGAGCAAAATATTTTCTAAAACTCATTTTGGATGCAATAGATTGTCCTATCATCTGAATAATAGTGCTTGTAGGTTGAAGGTTTGTTAATGACAACATTTCCATCATGTCTTCTATTGCAACATTAATAGCAACTCCCAA
This sequence comes from Sequoia sempervirens, assembly GCA_007258455.2. NCBI lineage: Eukaryota > Viridiplantae > Streptophyta > Pinopsida > Cupressales > Cupressaceae > Sequoia > Sequoia sempervirens. Next base: position 47,322,364 of record VDFB02000007.1, read on the forward strand.
TTCTACCAGTGCATTAAAAACTTCAATTCCACTAATAAATTGTTGCAAGTATGAATGAGTTTGGTGGTGTTGTCATTGATGTCAACACAATATAGGTTGTTGTAGAGAAAGGAAACAAGTGATTACAAGTGGTGCATGTATAGTTGAGATATTGTTGAGATGTTGTGAGTACATGAAGCTATCTTTATGGTGTTTCAGGTATGCTAATATGATGAGTTACCAAGTGATTTTGAGAAAATTAATAAATAGTGAAGTCAGAATTGTGTGTTTAGAATGTGCTTCGGTATGTGCTTCACATTTATTTTGTGTTGATCCTATGCTTGTGCAGGTCTAAAGAGTTGTTTAAGGGAATCCTTGGGTGATATATCCTAGATTATAGCTTTTGGTTTGATGAAGAGTGAAAGTTGAATTCACCAGTTTGTGAACTGGTCTAGTAGAGTTGTTTGTCTGTGGACTAGGAGAAATGTATTTGCTTTGCAATTCTCTACTGGTTTTTTTTAGGCCTTATAGATCTGGAAGAAGGCTTGTAATGATGTTATTTGTGTTCTATCAAAGGTGTTCGTGGTTGGGTGCTTTGGAAGATTAGTTTTAGAGTTACTATATGTGTTTGTATAGTCTGAATGGACTGAAGGAAAGTGTTCTATGTATAAAGGATGTTGCAGTAGTTATGGATAAATTTGAAGGCATCTAAGATGTGTTCTAGTGTATGGTGAAGCGTATTATGTGGTCTACATGTTATCTTCTTGTTGCGAAAGTGTGTATTTCAAAGTTCATTGGTGTTTTCATTAGATTTGGTTGACCTAGTGTTTACACATCATGCGAGGATAAGTATCAATTAAGGAAGTGTGTGATTGATATGAAATGTTGTTTTGGGTCTTGGTTAAGTGTTGGTTTGGTCTCCTCTCATTCTTATCCATTGTGGGAATGTTGAGTTGTCGACCTAATTTGAATTTATAAAATGAAGAGTGTGTAGCTGACCTCGGAGAAAGTTTCTAAGGTTGAAGATGGTATAAATATAAGACAAGGTGTTAAGCATTGGATGCCAAAAAAAGGTTTGAGAAGCACTTGAATTGTGCGAAAGTGAATTGAGGTAGCGAGAGCTTTAATGTGTTAGACTCCTGAAAGCAGTGAGTTGATGGTGTATGCAATTCTCTAAGCAAGGCTACAGATGTGTGCAAGTTGTTGTGGTGGATCTTCTGTTGCATTGAGAAAGTGTTCTTTGTGTAACATTCTTCCTCCTATCTTTTTGTATCTATAGGCAATGAGCCTCCCTTTTGGACAATGCGTCCTATCTTGGGTAGTGAGCTCTTTGGTAGTGAGTCTCTTTGTAAATGGTTTTGCAATTACTCTTATATTGTGAGTTAATTCTCGCCGTGGTTTTCCCTTATTGGATTTTCCATGTAAATCTGGTGTTTCTTGTGTTGATATTGCTTTATGTTATTTTCACTTCATGCTCATATTTAATAACAAATTAAAGTGGAAATGGAGTTAATAATTGTTTGAGATTTGTGGATGTGATTGGTGACAACTAATTCACCCCCCCTCTTAGTTGTCTTGCGCATTTCAACAATCGGTATCAAAGCCAAAGGTGTCAGGTTCAAATCCCCTTGGGTAATGTTGAGGGGGAGTTTGTTGGTAGATGGTCAATGCTCCCCTTGAGATTCATGATATGGACTAACCGCCTCTTGTGGATCTATTAACTTTGGTAGTTGTATTGAGCATTAATAGGTCGATATTTTGGTGCAATGACAACTGTGGCCCAACATAAATATCATAATTATAAGACTACCAAGGTTTACATAAGTAGGTGGAAGAGATTTTCCTAGAAGGATGTTAGTTAAATATCTATTAATTTGGACTTACTAATATGTTTCTTTTTTCTTCCTAGTGTTTTTATGCATAATTTTTTCACAAGTTGATTGAGCTCAAGTGTTTATATTTGATTGCTTGAAACAATGAGACTTTAATATTTAATCACTTTATTTCTTATAGAAGATGAGTCTTTTTCAAAGTGATTGGTTTTAGAGTATGTAATCTAGATTGAATCCTTTTAAGTCTTTGAAAAAAGGAGCTTGTTTGAAAGCATGCTTTTTTTGGAGTGGCCTTTTGGAAGAGATCTAGGAGAGAGTTTTGTAGTATTTATTGAATCCTTTTAAGTCTCTCAAAAAAGGAGCTTGTTTAAAAGCATGTTTTTTTTTTGGAGTGGCCTTTTGGAAGAGATCTAAGAGAGAGTTTTGTAGTATTTATAGTGGGATGTTTTCTAAAGAATATTTAGAGAACCTTATCATGTGAGCTCTAGAAGATTACACTAGAGTATTATCAAGAGGATCTTTCAAAGTAGCTTTGGGAGATAATTCTAGAATATTGTCAAGTGGAGCTTTTGGAGTAGCTCTTAAAGATAATTTTGGAGGATTTTAAGAGCCAGTCTCATCAATGGGTATTTTATGGGATTTTATAGTTGGTTTCTTATCATTTTGTTTCATATGATTAGTTTTATACTCCAAGAGTATTTCTTCTTCTCCACCTGTTATTTTAACCATAGTTAGCCGACATGGGTAGTAGAGTTGGCTTAGGCTGTGGGTTTGCTCCCCATTGGTCTCGGGTTCAACTTTGCTCCCGGGTTTACCCAGTTGGTACCAGCTTGTCAATTGTTGGGTCCCCCCACAAGGGACTAGTCTCGCCGACAATTTCCCCAGGTACCCAAGATATGGGCTGTTGGGAGGGGTTGTAGGGATACCCCTGTCGTTAACAAAAAAAAATCTGGTTGGTTGATGTAATGTTTTTCCTAACCTAATTTGCACAACTTTGTAATGTTTTTCATATGATTATTTTTATACTCAGAGTATTTTCTTCTCCATCTGTTATTTTAACTATGGTTAGCCGACATGGGTAGTAGAGTTGGCTTAGGTTGTGGGTTTGCTCCCCATTGGTCTCGGGTTCGACTCCACTCCCGGGTTTACCCAATTGGTACTAGCTTGCCGGTTGTTGGGTCCCCCCACAAGGGACTAGTCTTTCCCTCGATTGCCCGAGGTACCCAAGATATAGGCTGTTGGGCAGGGTTGCAGGGATACCCCTATCGTTAACAAAAAAAAAAAAAACTATGGTTGGTTGATGTAATGTTTTCCCTAACATATTCTCTTATCAATTGAATAAATTGGTGTGTTTTGTTTATTTTTTGGGGGGTTAGCAATTTGTTAGGCCAGTAGTGTAACTTGTTTATACTATTGTTGACTTTGTGGAGGTTGTAGAAGAAGTTGTTGATTTGGAAAGTGACAAGGTCATTGATAGAATTGACATTACTTAAATATTTTAATTTTGGAGAATTTTTATATGAATAAAAAAATTGGATAGTAATTAATTGTTCAATTTATTATTGAATTAATATGAGTTATACATTTATGATTATTTAATTACTTCATTTCTTTAGTCTTAGTGATAGTACTCTAGTTGTACTCTATGTTAGAATGTAAAATAACTTCATGAACATATTTATCTCCTTTAATATTTCTTTAGACTAAATAGTTTCCCTTAGTTAGAGGTAATACTAAAGTTAACCCTTGGCTAGCTTGTCACTATTCCACTCTCATTAATTGTGCAAAATGCTTATGATGGAATCGTTAACTTGATGCCATCACAAGTGCAAATGACATATTTTCTTGTTATGTCTTGATGGAATGAAAATAAAAGTATAGAACATATACATTGTTCAAACTAAACCATATAATTAGTATAACTTTTTACATATATACATGTATAAGTGGGAATAATGGAAGTTAAAATCTATCAATTAAGATTTAAGTTATGGATTGAATAGTGATTTATCTACTCATAGTTTAATAGACACATGTAACATTTTACAATTGTTAAATAATATTGACATTCAAAAGAGATTAATTTTATATTAATCTAGTTGTTCAAAATTATAGATCTAATTGAATAATACAATTGTTGTTAATACATTAAATTCTTCGTGTCACTTATAAAACTAATAATATAGTTTAAGTTTGATTTAAATTGTCTTTACGTATACTAATGAATGTAATTCTTTCCTTCGATCCCTTGCTGTAGGTTGAGATTAATCATTGTTGTTTAAATCCAAAATAATCATAGAGAAAGATCAAATTACAAAATATATAAGTTGTTCAAATAAAAAGCTAAATTAATGTGTAATATTACAATTATGAATTATAACTCTAGATTTGTTGTTTTTTTCCTATAATTTTAATTAACTTTAATTAAAGATGGTTGCATATAAGCATAATTCTTTATCTATCTCATTTAGTCACCTAGCTTAAATAATTGTCTTCATAGATGAAGACAAAATTAGAGTTATTCTTAGTCTTAATTATATCCATCATTGTCTCGCACTATGTGCAAAGTGCATAGGAGGCATTGTCAATTTAATGTCCTCAAAGGTGCAAAGACATTTTCTTGTTATAATAAACTCATTTTGCATTGTAAAAATAAATGATTTGTGTGTGTTTAAGTAGTGAAAAATTATGGGCATGACAATCTAATTTTTACATGGAATTTTTTTTTGCTACTTTGCAATAAGAATTGTATTTCTTTCTAGTGAGGATTAAATAAAAATGAATAATTTTTTTTTTATCAATTTAGTGAATATATAGATCATAGACAAGTTTTTTATAACTTTTTTGTAAAAATTATAAAACTATTGTACTAATTTCAATCCTACAAGCAATTGATTTAAAAATTACATATATTTTGTATCATCTTCTATTTTTAAAGATTTAATTTAAGAAAATCATTTATCCTTGACAAAATATTATGTTGGCATTAGCTTTCCATAGTCCATGTTGTATTAGAAATATAGCTTCTAGAATTAACTATGTATGTTTTTTGTATTGATGTTTTAGACTGCACTCTATAATCCATGATTAGGATGAGTAAAATGGAGAATTAGATTGTAAAAATAGATTAAAAAGAGGAGGAAGAGAACAACGAATGAGAGACAAAAATGGGGAAGAGTAGTTAAGGGAGAGAAGGAAATTAAGTTCAAGGGAAGAAAATCAAACGAGAAAATAAAGAATACACTAGTAAGATATAACTAGTGAATATATATATATATATATTAAATTTAAATATGCAAAAATAACATGAATAAGGTACAAGGAAGTAATTGCATGTGAGTAAGTCTAGTCAAAAGTAATTAATTTTGTGCACATACATAGAGATTAAACATTATGATTTTTTAATAATGGAATGCTTATCTATATTAGTCCTATACTATGAGTTGGAATGTGTGTATGTGTGCATCAATTAATGAATGCATATATTTTATCCTTTGATTTTATTTTGTTAGACTTAATTTCCTTCACTCTCTTAACCCCTCTTCCCCACTTTTGTCCCTCGTTCTCCATTTCCTTCCTTTCTTGCCCCTCTTTTTAAATCTATTTTTACAATCTAATTCTTCATTTTCCTCATTCTTCATAAACTATTAAATGTAATCCAAAATATAAATATAAAATAATACACAATTAATATTAAAAATTATATTCTAAAATTTTATATATTAAAAAATTATCAAAGATTTCTTAAACTTATTTTTTCAAAAAAAAAATTGTAACAAGAAATTAGCCACAAATCTATTAAACTTATTTTTCCAATTACTCATTTACATACATTTAATTAGATTAAAAATTGCCCTTGAATAACTATTTTCCTCTACAATATCTCATTAAAAAATATGAACTTTGCGGCTCCTTGTTCTACATTTGTTCTTGTCCATGCAAACAAGTAAAAAAAGACAATCCTTAAAACTTAGGAGTATAAATCTTATTCAACTTTTTAAAATCTGTTATTCAATTCAAATATTGCTGTTGGGCTTCACGCGATGCGTCTACAGAGCACAGCATTGGACACGCCATCCAAGAGAGGGGTTTACATCAGACCAATACCATGACCATGACCCACATAACGACATCTTAAATTTGACTGGTTCAACCCGTGTACACATTCTCCAATGACAGGGTGAAGCCAGATCAGAAGATGCCCACATTACAAATACTATAAGTATAGAAACTCTCCCGCCATTCCAAACGTATCTCAAGAAAAGGAGTTCCTTCCTTTTTATGCTGAATGCAAGAAATCTCAAAAGTTTGTTGCAGAAAAGCATCATCGCTCGTCACATACATCACATGAGTACTGGAAAACCTGCTGGATATCAACATTGAACAGGCAATCTTGCTTTGGGTATCGGTGCATTGATTTATGCTGTTCGAAAAGTAAGGTATGTGGTGTTATGAAGGTCTGCTGAATACTGTTTATTTTGAAAATCAAGTGAAGTTTGTTTTCGGGTGTTTCAATTTGTATTAGATTTCTGCACGGTGGGTTTTGCACAATGAAATCTCCACTGCCCTCAACACCCAACTCTATCCCCAGATCAAATGCCCACTACCCAAAACACCAAACCTCAGATCTGAGCTTGGGTGCTAGTTCGTATGTGATGGCTGCAGAGGGGACCAGGGTTAAGGATAGGGCTACATTAGAGGAGGGCTTAGAAGACAGGGCTACATTTGGGGTACCATTGTTTTCTCCCCCTCCCTCTTCCTCATTCATGGCAGAGGCACCTGTGACACCTCTTACATGTAGAGAAAGTGCCAGGGTTAAAGCATCTAGCCTTACCCCATTGACTGACATTTCTTGTCATTCGTGTTCCAAGAGTGAGTTTGATAGGTGTTGCTTTGATGAATTGAGCGAAAAGTTTGAGGGGGAGAAAACCTGCAGCAGCGCCGAGACTCCAGAGACTACATTTGACCCTTTTGCTGCTGGTCCTCAAGAACTTATTTTTGCACCCAAGAAACCCTATAAAACAAAAGTGATATTTGATGGTGGTGCGGCTGATGGTGGTGGAAATGGTCGCTTTCCCTTTGATAAGCCCAGCAGCCCTAAGAAGGTTTGTAAAAGTAAGGGATCAGTGTCTAGCGTAGCTCGTGTCCTCTACTTTGATGAATGCCTAGATACAGGGGATGAAAACCACAGCTTGGGTTCCAATGGTAGCACTGTACTTAGTCTGGCAAATAAAGGCCCACATGGTCCACATCTTTCACAAGCTCTGATGTTGGCTGAAGAAGCTCGACCGAAACATCAGCAAAAAATCCCAGGTGCAGCCTCACTTGAAATTTTGAATCAAGCAAATGAATCACAAGCTTCTACTGGAGTTCTAAATGCGTCTTCAAGGTCAAGATCATGCTTGGTGCGTGTTTTAGACCTGGATTATGATAAACATCTTGTTGTAGAAGAGCACTGTAAGAAGGGTCTTGTGGGTAGTGATGATAAGCCTTTGAATTCAGCTACGAAGGATGCTTTGCTTGAAGAAACGTTTGTTGAAGCAATGTGTGGATCATTCCTGCAAGCAATTCTTTCGAAGCAGTATGAAGATGCTAATACGAATTGTACTCAAGGCAGCAATGAGGAGAATGATTTATCTATTGTGCAAGATCAAAGTACACCTTCCACTCCAGTTACATATCAAGCTCTTAGCAGTGCAGCAGATGCTTGCCCTGGAGCGCCAACAAAGATAAGGACAAAGTTGACTGTTCGAGGTACAAGTTTAGGCTCTGTATGTCGGAAGCTTGAATTTTGAACAAGAGTTGATGTTGAAGTTTTCATTTGACTACTGTGTCTTAGTTACATTGAGGGTGCAAACACCTAGTTTTTTTTTGGTTGTTAGGCCTGTTGAAGCATAACCTAGATTTTAATCTCTGGAACTACTCAATTATTTCAGACAAATGTATCAGTTGCAAAAAATCTGAGACAGGTTAATGTAATTTATTTATTCTTGGACATCCAAGCTCGTGCTGTTAGATGAAACAGATTTGGATGTTACATTCGCTGATCTGGATTTTTTTGGAGGAATCAGGGCTCTCTGAACTTGTTTTGAGTTTAGTAAATACTCTGAATTTATTCATGTTCTAGCTTAAGTTTTTTGCTTTTCACCCATTATGCAGAAGCAAATGAATTGTACTTATCAGAATGACATTCTTTTTCTGATGCAAAAGATTAACTTGCCTCAATTCTCTTGTTTGCTAATTATCATCTCTTTCCTTTTGACTATATTTATAGCTTTTGCTGGTAAGAATGCAATGCAATGTGCTACAGTTCGGGTTTAATGCTGTGTAATATTCATGAATGTAACAGTGTATTTGACATCCAAGGGTTTACTCTCTGATGTGATGTGTTTTAGCTATAACAAGGTCTCCTTTAATGTTATGAGATTTTCACAATCCATAATGATTTTAATTTTGCTGTTTTTGGATTTTGATTGTGTTTGAATTTTTGTATAACGTTTCGGATCACACTCCGTGTTCTATCATCAGAATGATAGAGTGCATAAAGAGATGAATCGCGAGTATGTTCCGAAACGTTATGCAAAAATTCAAACACAATTAAAATCCAAAAACAACAAAATTGAAAAAGTCTCTATTCTTAATATGCATCTTACTACAAGACTACCAGATTTGTAAAGAGATTTCAAGACATTTAACTGGTCATTTTTTAGCCCGTTTTCCCAGAGTTCAGTTCTAACTAACTTGCACGCTTTAAATATCTTCTACTTTTTGAGCTGTATTTGCTATTTCCTTGCAAGAAATGAGAAACAGTGAGGCTATGGGGGCTGGATGCAGCTTATTAGTGTGGCCTTTTTTGATTAATTTTATGGAATCACATTATCATAAATGGAAGTAAATTATATTTAATATTTTATTTGTGGCAAATTAATTGAATTTAGACTAAATGGTTTATAAATAATATTTTTGCTTAAAATATGTTCATTAAAGGAGTCACATAACAAGATTTTTTTTTTACTACAATTAATATTTAATTATGTGATGGATATTTTTTTCTATATTATTTATTTAAGTTTTTATTCAACATTTAATTAAATTTATTTAAACATTATATCATGAAAATTTATTCAAGGGTGAAAAATGTACATTTCACTTTTATCCCTTTGTTTTATGTTCATTTTGTCATTTTACTTAATAGTGTCATTTTACTTAGTTCAATAGATTCTAGTGTAGAAATTGATTGAACATAGTCAATTTCACTATCCTTTATTGGTTTAGTTGTTGTCCTCTAGATCTTAGTTTCTACATGTTTCACCAATCTAGTTTGAATCATGGGTGCATTGGACTCATTAAATAAGCAACTAGAATAAGCACCAAATATAATCATCAACAATTAAGTAAGAAATACATTGGATGTGGTTAATCACTATAGCTAGTACATTTGATAAATTTCTACATGGCCTTGATTCAGGTGCTAGGGTTCAATATGAGCCCAAATGCATTGATAAGAAAACCCTATACACCCCATCTAAATGGACTTTGAGGTTCTATCAAGGATGAGGTTCTTAAAGCCATTATCTTGAGGTACCAAGGTAGATACCAACTAGTTAATACTAAGACTCACTTTATTATTCCTCACTTATCTATATAGTATATATCTATTGGTCACTAGCCACAAGTGGATGTCGCCTGACTACATCTGCCAACTTATTAGTACCTACTTCACTTCACCTTTGAACCCTTAATGTAGATGCAAAAATAGAAAAAAGGAAAACTAGTCCATCCCATACTACATCGTGGGTCCACCCCTTTCCTATTTCATTGCCAACTATGATGACTAAACAAGCATCCCATAATACTTGTGATCACCACCAGAGGGTATAAAAATTATGAAAACACATGTATTAGAACAACCTAATACTCTTAACTAGACTCCCACATTTGTTAAGTTCTCACATAACCTCCTAAACATGTTGAGTGGGTGGATCATAACAACCATGATGCTATTGATAAATTTGTCTGACCCAAGTATATAGCTCATGGCATCCATCACCTACATATTACTAGTGAAAGCCAATTAAGCCTAGGACACAACCAATTATTTTCATAGAGCATGCTCCCTAACCTCTATCATGTTGGAGCAATGATAAGCTTATTTATGAATAGGTCATGAGATTTACTAGTTGGTGATCACCTCACAAGGAGGATAAGCTACATTTTAGAAGGTATTATTGAAAGGAAATATGCATCCACCCAAGATAATTTCCACATAACCCAAAATGGAGAAATCCATGCAAACAAGTATGCCAAATTCATATGCAAAAGAATAAACAACATACCATCAAAGATGACACAAGATATACCTTGGGAAAATCCTTAAGAGGGAAAAACCCAACCTCTTAAAGTATCCATCACTCATGTATTATTTGACAATAAACATTACAATACATCTTCAGAGTCCTCCATGAACACCTTTGAAACATCAAACCCTCTACAAACACTCCATGTGAACAAGCATGTAACCCCACATTCCATGCCATGCTTCAAACCTCACAAATGCCAACAAAAGATGCTCTCAACCTCTTAGCCAAATAGCCAAACCAACAATCCAACCTCAGACAACTACCCATGTGTTTGTTTTTATAAAAACAAGCTCACACAAAACCACCAAGTGGTATTACATAAAACCATGTGACTAATACCATGACCTTACAAAACCATTAACCCCCACATTTAATTCTTGGCACTAGAAGTTTTCTCAACATTAAATAGTTTTCCCCATGTGCAAACCAACATTAAATATTTAATTCAATGTTACATACAACACATAAAGTGGCCCCAAGAATGCTTGACCCATGTGATGCACGTATCCCTAGATTCCCTAGGTGCACCACATAATAAATAAATAAATAAATATTACATTATAACATTATGTAAGGTGGACAACACACCTTTTCCTAACATTATCCCATTTGTATACATTGCATAAGGGGTAAACAAGTAAACTCAAACATGAACAAGGGAACAATCCCTCTAGCCACATATACCATCAAGGAATCAAAGTGCTCCATGTGCTCCATCAAGATACCTGCAACAAGAATCAAGGTGACCACCATCTCAAGCATGAATCCTCTTATCCTCCATCATGCCAATGCACAAAGATAAGAAGCCATCCAAAGAGATGCCACACTATCTGTCACAAAGAAATATAAGTCCTACCTCCAACCAATATCCTAGTACACAAGCACTCAATCCACAAGTGATAAACATGTATCAATCGCTGTCAAGATATAATCACCATACCTGAAAATAACACCCACAACAAATGCTAACACATCCAACTATCCATACTTCAAAGATATACAAATCATAACAAGTGAACCACATGCCATCAACATATACAACCCATAACATGCAATCACAAGCTCCAAGTGCCAAACCTGTCAATGAAGAACATACACAACTAGGAACTCCGATTGCATAGGTAATGTCAAATTTGAAAATGATCAAGACATTCAAAGATCCACCAATAGAAACACATAAAAGTTTAACCAATATCATTTAGTACCAAGGAACATCCACAAAAATATGCAAATCATACAAACTTATATGTTGCAATTCAACTCTCACCACAAGTCTCCATAGCTCTCCCAAGTTCTTCACACTCAACAAAGGAAAGAGATAAAGGAACATCCATGTCATCACCAAAGAATAATGAACACATGACCACAAACATAATGATCACCATAGCTCCACACAAGATCTCAAATCTAATGTCATGTGAGTACAAACATCCAAGAAGTAGAACAAGACCAAAGAGAGAATGTGCAAATCAGAACTTGTAGCATGTCCTTCCACACACACCTCTACATGCTAACCTATGATAAGTATGATCTCCTCCATAAAAACCTAAAGATAATAACATCTAACCATAACCAAGATGTATGCATCCCAAACCAAAGGAAGATCAAACCAAATCCATTTCCAATCCAAGGGAGTAAACCCAATAACATCTCCTAAACTCAACATTAATGAATAATCTCACAATGCATAAGGAGATAAACATGCCAACATCCCTCAAATGAACCCTCTAGCACTAGCAAACCATAGCTCAAGATCCATATGTATGAGAAGAAAACCATAAAATATAATATAGCTGAAAATAGCAATGGACAATACCTTTGAAATGATAAACCGCCAAGTGGACCAAGAGTGGGGAATAAGAGTGCTCCTCCAAGGTGTTTAAGTCATCATGACTCATCTAAGAACAATCTCCTCATAGGTCCATGTTGAACTCATGTCCAACCAAGGTGTAGGCTTCTAGGAATTCCAACTAAAACCTCATCAATGAGTAAACCGTCTCAATAATATGTCTCTAATATGAAGAGATCTCCTAGCCTCATCTATGTCTCCAAGTATCCATGAGTATCTATAACTGATCAATCCATGCCAAACTCCAAATACAACATAGTACCATCATGAAGCTCTCAACCAAATGAATAATGTACTCAATACCAAGAGAACCAACCAAGATCAATGTCAAAGCTCCAATCTTGAGTATCATGAATACATCATGACATCATGATCTCACATCTCCTCAAAAGATCATATGCTCCAATAAACATATCATGCACCTATTCATGCCAAAACTCTAATGCGCAAGAGTACATCATGACATGATACAAAACCATCCTATCAAAACAAGGATCACATGTCAAAAGACAAATCTAGACACCTCAACCAAAGACTAAAGAGTCCTCCATGGCAAACCAAGATGTCAACATATCCATATCACATGAAGATAACCATCTCTTGCAAAGATCATCCACCATCAAATGGTGAATCCACATCATCACCACAAGTTCCCACTAAACCGTGATACCGAGCTCTCCATGGCAACCTGACAACCATCCTCTAAATGAAGATACTCTATGGCCTCAACATGATCAAATAACTCAATATTGAGCTCCCAAAGGGAGAGTACAAACCACGATCTCCAAACCAAGAAGATACAACACCACCAAACCATCACCGTCATAAGCTTCCATTGAATCGTGTAAACAAGTTATCCATGATATCATGATAACAATCTCCTCAATGAAGATCAACCAAAGGACCTTACACAATCAAAGAACTCAAATGCAACATGAGCTCCCAAGAGGCAAAGTAAAACCATGATCCTCAAGCCAAGAAGATACACCGCCACAAACCAAGAATCAATCCAACACCACCAACAAAGCACCTACATAAACAATCATATCATGACAAAACTTACCTAAAGCATAAGGAACATCCATGACACCATGATCATCACCAAATGTACTAGCAACAAACTCCAACTGCATCACACATGTCTACATCACATAGTCAACTACTAGGTCCCAAATCATGACTATACCTAGTAATACCATCCTCCATCTTAGTATGACAACCAAACTAGCAAAACAAGTGACTAAACCAAGCCACAAATATGAATTTGTATCAACATTGAAGCATCTATAGGCATAGACAACCCACATCCAAGTCATAAATGCAACCTATAAACATAGACAACCTACAACATTGCACAACTCATAGATGCAATAAGGCAACTTACAAATCCAACAATATATTGACAACCATGTCAAATGAGAGTAATCAAAGATGTGTATGTGAGTATAAAATGAATCCAACATCAAATCACCAAGATCTGAGTAGCCATAAGCTCACAAAATCACCATAGTCAAAAGAACCCATAAATAGCTTAGATGAAAATAGCAAATAAATCATGCCAAAACATCTTCAAACCTGATCCAATGTGTAATGATTTGAACAAGCTTTTGATGACTATAAAAAGTCAAAAAATCATTTGTATGCACATGTTGTGACCTCTCCAGGATGGAAAGGAACATTTGAATTTCAACAAGCATTTCACTGTCAAAACAATAAAATATGGAAAAAACCATAGATACCACAACATAGAGCATGAAAACACCTTTCCAATGAGTATAAGAAGAAAAAATAGACACCTTGGGCGAAAGTTATGCCCCCTAAAAAAAGTTGCATAATTTGGCTATTAAACCAAGCATGGTGGCCCCTTTGGGCAACACCACCTAGGTGGCGCCGCCTTGCAAGGTGGTGTAGACCTACTAAAGCAATTTAAATTGGTTTAATTCTTAATAAATAAAAAATGACAGTTTAAATTTTTAAGGGCAATATTTTAATAATTTTTAATCCCCAATGGGACGGGGCATAGGTCTTGCAGGATCGAGGGCCTAAGCCCGGCCTAGGGCCACCTCTAACTATAGCATCGACAAGGTTGTTGTTGACAACTGACAATTCTACCACTGACAGTATTGTAAGGTTTGAAACCCTAAACTATCTCAAAAAAATAAATAGTAACTCATTTTTACATAAATATAGAAATGAAATGAAATATCTTCAACATATACAAATGACCTAGTACATCTCATATGTAAAAGTGTAAATCCATAATATTAAGTACTAGAAATAAGGTACATCATCACATGATGTACTATCTAGTCAAATATTATAGAGTACAAGATACAATTTATGCAAGAATATGACACAAGCTCTCATGCTCATCCGGTCATAACAATACAAGTAAAGATATAAAAGCAAACAGAACCATTGAAGTCTCTGATTGCCACTAGCCCCAACAGTCATCCACAAACCAAGAGATGAGAACATAGCTCAGGGCACTTTCCCACCCAACCACAAAGCTTACACTTCCTCAGAATTCTTCCTAACATTAAGAATACCTGACCTTGCATGAGAAGCCTAGCAACTTGGAAATGGTTGGTAGGATGGAATCTTGTGTAACCTGATATATTTACATGCATTTCACATATGAATATGTTATGCCCTACTATCAGGATAAGGTAGAGAGAATAAAATAACATCCATCTATTTCAATGGTACACATAGCTTTGACCAAAGCAATTAAATAAAAAATGGTAGGTAGATCTGAAAAATCAAGTCTACTCCCCTTTGTTAGTCCCTATTCATTACTTGTCTTGGAAGGTAAATCCAAATCACATATAGAAGAAAACTACTTTCCTTATGAAGACAATATAACGTGCATATATCCAATGATCATAAAAATAAATAACCCTTTTCTTTTCATGCAAAATGATTATATTAAGGTCTTTTGTTATTTCAATTTGTTCATATAAGAGAGAAGGATAGGAGAGAAGAAAAATATAGAGAGAAATAAGGGAGAGAGAAGAAGAGAGAGATTAAGAGATAATGAGAAACATAAAGATAGAGAGGGAGACAAAGATATACATAGCTCTCTCTCTTTCTATTCCCTATCTCTACCTCTTTCTCTCTATCTCTCTCTCTATACATCATTTCTTTCTATGTTTTCTCCCTTTGCCTTTCTATATCTTATCTCTATCTTGCTCTCCCTTCTCTTCCTCTCTCTTTTCTCTCATTCTCTCTCTATCTATTTTCCTCATTAAGTGTGCAATGGGTGCATTGAAGAGGTCTTAAAGGTGAATTGTTTTATCATTAATCAAATGACATGTTACCCTAAGCATAAATCCTTAGGGACACATGTTATCCTTGGATTGTTGGCTCAAAATGACTAATCAAAAACTAGTTTTTTTCTCTCTTTCTCACTCTATAATGTGCATGACGTACATAACACCTTCGTGGGAGAATTTTAAATACTCATGAATGACAAAAGTGATTTTGTTCATGTAAGCTAGCCAAGGTATGCCTAACTTCACCTTGAACAAATCAGATTCTAGGATAACATCAAAGGTTGTGTTCACAACCCTAGGTCCAAATAGGACGGAAAGAGTTATTGAGCCATATGGCCTGTGAGAGAGGCCATCGTGCGTACGAATGGTAGACTTTGTTTCTTCATACTCCTCCCTTTGTAATGAATTCAACCACAATGTCTCCTCTGTAATAACATTCACTTAGCTTGCGAGGTCAACTAAGACCCCTGTCACAATGTTCCCATTGAGGTAAGAGGGAATGTAGAGGGGAGAGGGCTTGTTGTTCAAGGGCACGTCCTGCGAGGTGAATGTCACATCTGGCGAGCTAGTCGTTGGCTGCAGGGAAGGAGTAACTATGACCATGCCAACGTACGTCGAGGGCTATGTAGAAGAATCAAAGGGGTCAATAATTAAGTTAGCAGAGTGAGACAGAAACAAGTCGGTGTATATCTGCAACTCACTATTGGCTTTCACCACCAATTTATTCACATTCTGTTTCATTCTATCAAGACGAATGGTACCATCATCAATGTGATCCTGTATCTCATGACACATGCACATACAATGTTCGGTATCATGTCCATTGGCCTAATGGTACTGACAGAAGGTATTTGCATCATACCAATCAGGATAAGGTTCCCTGAGAGGTCGAGGGTTTTCCAAGGTTATGATCTTATCCTTCAACAACTTCTACAAGATGGAAGAATAAGATTCTGCTAACTTTGTAAACTTTTTGTTGTGTCTGAGGCCATTATCATTTGTCGTGGCGACTACATTTGCAACAACCTTACCTTTCCCAGAGATTGATATGATATATTTTCCTTTTGAGCGGAGCACGAGGAGGATCCCCCGAACTAAACTACCATCTATTGATATTATTGTAACACAACACACAGATGCGCAAAAGAAGGGTATTTCATGAGGGAAAACTTTTCCTGCCAATGTCTCTGTAGGTTTCCAATGAACACCTTATGTACATCAGAATCGGGCAACGGGTACGAGATTTGAGAAAAGAGCGCTTGATATCATACTATGAAATCAATTATCTTCTCATTGTCGCCTTCTTACATTGGATGAGATCCGAAAAAGGTCATCTTTGGTCCAATGTTGGCTTGGAATTGTCAGAAAAGCTGATTTACAAGTTGATCAAATGAAAATATGGAATTTTCAGGCAAGGAGCAATACCACTCGAGTGTTGTATCCTTGAGAGATCGAGGAAATAATTTTTCCATCAACACGTCATGATGGAAGAATTCTGTACATATGGCATTAAAGGCGGACACATGCGTTTGTGGGTCCCCTTTGCCGCCATACTTCTCAAACTTAGGAATCTCCATTCCTTGTGGAAAGGGAGTACTCAATATTGCTACCGACAATGGGCTATGTCAGAAAAAAATGAAATATAGGCTGGGCAGATATCTGGGAAAGGCTCGCTAGTTGGTTTTGCATTCAACCCATGTTTTGAAGAAGGGCATTCAAAATAGGTTCAGAAGATGACAAAGGACCAGTGGAACCTGTAGAGCCACCACCACCAAAACCACCTCTAAAGCCACCACTGTGACCACCTCCAGAGCCACCACCACTAGTAGGGCCTCCACCGGAGCCACCTCCACTACCAAAACCACCACCATGACCTCCACCAAAGCCTCCTCTGCTAGTACCACCTTCACTACCAAAGCCACCGCCACTCATTCCACTGAAACCCCCATCTCGAAGGGTAATAGGAGGGGTGAAATTGAACCCAAGGGGCGTTTTACTCACCTTAAGAGTGTTAGGCCTTTGGGAAGCAGAAGAGACATTGATTGAGGGCCCTATTTCAGCCATGCACACGAACATGGTAGGTATTGAAAAGCCTATTTTTCTTTCATAGGCATCGAGCACTTTCCCTTGGGTGGTACTTGATCTAGGCCTATATGAAGGGAGATAAGCTTCGGTTAGATCGGTAAGGCCTCATATAAGAAACTCTATGCCTGTTTGATCCTTCCCAAATAGATGTGTCACCTCACCAGTAAGCTTAGCGGCTCTTGCCATGCTTGATACTTTCTCCAAATGATTTACAAGGTTTAACAGTCTATTATCTAGTGCCATAAGGTTTTCCATAGGAATACACACAACATCATCCTCGTCTACAAACGAAGGCATAGGAGATGTTGGAGGAGTAGGAACTCGAGTGGTTTCTTTTATGAAACCCATCTCGTTAGCATAATTTGTAGGAAAACTAGTGGTATGCTCAATAGCTATACCAGTGAAAAAACTCAAGGCAAAACTAAAAGTGACCTTTGTCTTCTCCATCAGTAAGTGTTGCATGCTTCTCCTAACAACATACCCAAAAGTTGTGGATTGGGTTGTGATGCTCATAAACCTTCACAACACTCAGGGTTATGACAACCACCAGATGTGAGGGAAAAGTCTCAACATAGGCGAATGGATAGATGTTGTTCATGTCCAGTTCAACAAAAATGTAAGAGAGGGGGACCAACCATGTCAAGGCTCCAAGTCACGAAGAGTCGAGAGTGGAGGGCTACCCTAACTTACCTCACTCTAAAGGGTGTTTTGGGGTGAGGATCGAGAATGAAGAGCACTATGAGGTTGTTTTGTCACTCTACAGACCCGGAATTCTATTTGGGGCTAGATGAGCTAGTTTCTAGAGTTAGAACTGCACCTTAGGTAGTTCTCTATCTGAGGACAGTAGCGTGGGTTTGGGATGACAGCGCAACACACTGGCATCTCTCTGGCACACTAGTGTTCGTACGGCCAAAAAACACAAAGTACTGTAAGCAAACTACCAAAAACCTATTGACAACCTAGCTAGTTGATTTTAATGAAAAGAACAAAATGATAAGGTACGAAAAGTAAATGTGGAGATGGTAAAGCAAGTAAATGAAAGTTAGGGTGACGAATATTATCTCACTGAAACGCTAGTTCGCTAGCGAGCTCCATGCACATGTTCACCTACACACAAAAAAGAAGGGGAAAATTGTTGGGCTATATAGGGGCCTACCTTAGTCAGACCCCCACTTTGGTGTTTCCACCTCCATAGACAACTAGAAAGCAACATAGTAGAAAATATGATAAAGGAGATTGAAAGAAGTACACTGAACACTACAAAAGATAAAGTTACGCTTTCAAATCACCAAGGAGGAATGTGAAGCGGTACCACCTCCACCCAAAGGCTCTCAAGGCCAATGAAGGGAGAATGCAAGCAACGAACTTGGCAAAGTCACCACAGTCGTAGTGGTGATGAAGGGAGGTCTCGCAAGACTCCAAGCTCACAACTTATGTGGTAGAGTGACACGTGCAAAAGTGAAGTTGATGGAGTTTTTAGCTACTGCAATGCTAAAATGGATTAGTGTAGATTGTTGGAAGTGTGAAAAGATGAAGTGAAAAATGCTTGAGAATGTGAAGAAGTGAAGTGATGTGTGAAGTGAATGTTTTGAAGGATGGTATGAGAAAGAATCAGCCATTTTTGGGTTGGTTGGTCGACAAAGGGACCTTATAATTCATCCCCAATCAGGAGTGTAACGTCTCTGCCAACTTCAGACGCGAGAATCCATCAGGGATAGCAGCGTGTTGCACAGACATTTGCGTGTCGTGCTCGCATCCCTAACAAATATTCTCTCACTGACACACAAGACAAACGCCAAGTGGGTGGAAGGCGGGTGGGTGATGTGGAATTTCACCTTCGAGTTTGATTTTCTAAGGTGAGGGTATGCAAAAGGGGAATTTACACAGGGGGTGCAAATTCGCTCCTATATAATTAATAAAAACAATAATTTTAAAAACTAATAATAAATAATTAAATAAAAAAGTAAAACTAATTTTTAAATTATTAAAATATAATTTTATTTTCATTTCAATCTTATCAACTTCTTTTTTTTCTTTGTTTTTAAAACAAAAAGTCTATTTTTTTATCGATTCAAAAGCAATCTTAGGTGGTTGTGACCATATATTAAAAGTATCAAAATATGAACATTACAAAGCCAAAATGTGGTTTATCAACAGGCTTCAAAAACCAGATACAAGTTCCATCATTACAAAATCAAAGCATTAGATAATATTAGAGCCTAAGACCCTAATACATTGATGTTATTCAAACCATAATATCTAGAGATTTATACATAGCATTTTGACACATTCACACTGGACCACTTACCCCTTCGATATCACTTCACTCCTCCCATGCACTGCTAGTGCTAGTCACTAGCTCTTGACCCCCTACCACCAAGTCCTCCACATTTCTCACACTCTTCCAATTTGTAGTCCTATCTACCTCCCCAACCTTTCTGTGTGAATATATTCCTATAGCCATCCAACCCCTTCGGCTAGAGCCAAACCCAAAATCCTCTTCAAGAATAAAATGCTCCTTTGTATTGTATTTCAAAATTTTAGTATGGTTGAAGGGTCTTCAGCAAAGATAAGTGGTAATCCTTCTAGCGGCTTTCCATGATTACTTATGAGATAATAATCTTTTAGTAGAGAGAACCCCCCGTTTTGCATCCACATTCTCCAAAACATCATCTAATCCACCAAGAAACTTGCTCCATATTAACTCTCTATAGAGAATTTATGCCATTTCTTTTGTTTCCCTTACATTCAATAGTGTTTCCAAGAACATGGTTGATATGTCTGAGTTAACCCTATACCTATGATCGAATCTCAAAAAAATATCGCCCTAAAACTGTTTTTATTGCGTGTAGTATCAATCCATGCATTTTAAAGACTATCCCCAATCACTTCTCTATAATTTCCCCGAAAAAAGACACTTGTCTTCTTTTTCCCTCCAATCTTATCTGCATGTCCATCCTTCTCCGCCTAGCTGAATGCAACTTTTATTTTTCTCTGCCAAAGTTGGGGTTAATAAGCTTATTTGCAGCCATGATTTGATCTTGAAGTTTGGTCAAGTCTATTGAAACATCATTTCACCATTATCTCCCATGATTCTACAACCTCCCTTGTCATCATTACTTTTCCATGATCTTTGAGTTCTACAAGTTATTCACCAAAAAAGCTCGTGCTTTATACTTTCATTATGCCACCACCGCCATTGTGGCCTTTTTGGCCATCTCATCACCTACATCATTTCCTTCCCTAAATATAAGTGATACTTTGAACTCTATCATCTCACCTCAAATTTGAAATATAGGTGCTAACCATTTTCTGAGCTTCCAGTTTGACATCTTGCCTTGATGTATCATGTTTATCGTTATCAATGAGTCTCCTTCCAAATGGATTTTCTTCATTTCTTCCTTCTTCACATATTGGAGCCTAATGAAAGGAGCTCTAAATTTTGCCTCATTGTTAGTCCCTACCCCCAAGTATGTATATTTGGATATCAAAATCACACCATAGTGATCTCTAATCACACATACAACTCCACTCTCCCTTGGATTCCCTCTTGCTATTCCATCAAAGTTCACTTTCACCCAAACCTCTTCCGGTGCAGCCCACACCACTCCAAGCCTTGGATTACTCGTAGGATGAGCCCCTAGATTCCCATTAATGGGGGAATAACCAAATTAATCCATGCCTTCCTCAATTCCCCATCCCATCTTGTGAAACCATTTCTTTTGATTTTCTGATTTCAAGCTACATTATTAACCACCTTTGTTATTGCTATTACCATTTTTATTTCCAATTGCTCCCTGGGCATTACCTTCTCTTGGAAGATACTCCTATTGTGTTCCTTCCAAAGTTCCCATATTATAATTGAAGGTGTCACAATCCGAATGTTACGGAAAAGTGCCTTTCTTTGAATGTTAGGATACATTAAAATATGGTTTTGAGATCCTTTGGTAATGGATTTTGCCGACCCATCCTACTCATCATTTGTTTCCAATCGTATTCTGCATATTTGTAGCCAATCAATAGATGATCCACATCTTCACTCTCCTCGCATAAAACACAACAACTAGGGCCCTTAATTCCCATTCTAGTTAGCTTGTCTTTTGCCAATATTCTCTTTTGAATTGTTGTCCACACAAACACTCCTACCTTTAGGAAGCACGATTGATGCCAAAAGAAATGCTCTGGCCAATCCTCTTTCTTCATTGCCTTCTCTTTGAGCTTATATCCTAGCTTTACACTATATTCACCAATTTTTTCCCCACACAACCTCACCTTGTCCTCCTCTTTTGTTATTACAATATGTCTTCCTTTCAAGATTTACAACACCATCTTTTGTTCCTTTAGGGCTTCTAATTCCTACATTGATTTCCACCTCCACTGCCCCACTCCATCAGCCTAGGAGCACTCCATATAATCCCTTACCTTCATTCCCCATTCTCGATTCAAAGCAGTTCTTAACTCACCCAAGGATCCATCTTGTCCTATAACTTCTTTCCCATCCCATAAATCTATCTAGAATGAGGCTTTACGCCCATCTTTGACATCCTACATCACATGTTTGGAGATTAGATCCCTACAATCCAAAATAAAATTCCAAATTGTTGATCCTCTTAGAGGGTTTATCATTGTTAATATCTAGATAGGGTATGACAAGTCTAAATATTTACTCTGTAAGATCCTTACACACTTTTGGTTGGACTCATTATACATTTTCCACACTAATTTAGCTCCCATTGCCAAATTCATTCTAGATAATTGCTTGAGACCAACCCCTCCTGCTTTCTTCAAATTACAGACCTTATCCCATGCAACGAATGGATATTTTTGTTCTTCCGCTACCCCACTCTAGAGAAACCTTCTCATGATCTGATTAATACCTTCATCTATTTTCTTGGGGAGCTTTAAATAGGTCATAAAATATATAGGGATAGCTGATACAACTACTTTCAACATCATGATTCTTCTTGTTTATGATAGCCACCTCCCTTTCCACAAATCCGTCTTTTGCCTACAACTATTTATCAAATGTTCCCAAATGTTCCCAAAACCCTTTCTTATTATGACCTACAAACAATGGAATCCCTAGGAATCTCCTCAAAATTTTGGCACATCTTAAACCTAGAATCCTTGCAACATCTCTTTGAATGCTCGATGAATATTAAATAAAAAGACTTCTAACTTTTTCCAATTCACACTCTGTCTTGACACCTTGTAGTATTCATCAAGCACCCCTTTATCACTCGAGCCTTCCTTCTACAAGCCTTTCCAACCAACATTGTGTCATCAACAAACTGTTGATGTGTGATTTCCTCCACACCCAAGGCAATTTTGGTCATGTTCCAATGACCTTTCTCCCTAGTGATTTTTCCATAACAATGAATAGGAATGTGGAGATGGGATCCCCCTACTTCAATCCTCACTTGGTAAAAAAAAGCCTTTGGGTGATCCATTGACCAAAACTGGGAATTTTGGAGAATCAATGCATGCTTTGATCCATTGTAACCATTTTGAATTGAAATCTAAACTTCTCCATTACATTTATTAGGAATCCCCTATCAACCTAATCATAAGCTTTTTGTATATCCAACTTTATTATCATACTCTTTGATCCTTGCCTCCTAACTGAACATATTATTTTGTGTGCCACCACTATTCCTTCCACAATAGACTGCCTGAGAGAAAAGCCACTTTTTTCTTCTAATATTAATCTTCCCAAGATAGGTTTTAACCTATTGGCCATCAGTTTGGTCACTATCTTGTATATTGTGCTACAAAGAGAAATTGGGTGAAAGTCGCTCATAAATTTGGCTGAATTTGATTTTTCTATAAATGCTAAGAAAGTGTGATTCATTTCTCCCAAAATTGTTTCTTTACTTCTTGAATCTTCCACAGCCAAGTGGTTAAGTCTTTTCTGATGATATCTTAGCAATTTTGAAATAATCCTGCAGAGAAACCATCTAGACCCAGAGCCTTGTCTAGGCATAGTTGGAATGTTACCTTTCTAACTTCCTCTTTTGATACTATTGCCAGGAGTTTTTTATTGTCCTTTGGATTGACCAACCTTGGAATGTTCCTTAAGAAGCCATCTCACTCCTCCTTATTCACTAGGGCATATTTGTTAAAGAGATTTTCAAATAAATTGACTACTTCCATTCACCTCTTCCTCTATTAGCAACAATTTTCCTTTTGCGTTAGTTATATCTAATATTCTATTCCCGTTTCTTATTGCTTTTGAATAATTATGAAAGAATTTTTTATTTTTGTCTCCATCCTTCAGCCATGTTTCCCTTGAATTCTACCTCCAAAACGCTTCCTCCCTTGCCAAAACTTCCACATAATCAAGCTTTAATTTTTCTTTCTAGTTAGAATTCCTCAACTTTCATTCCTCCTTGATGACCTTAATGTTAAGATTTTCCAACACACCTCCAACCTAGCTTTCTCTTCAAAAATATTCTTGAAATGTTCCCTATTCCACTCCTTCAAATTCTTCTTGACCAAGGCCAACTTCTTCACAAATACATCTAGAGCTTATGAGCACCTTGCACTTTGGATGTCTCCCACCATTGAGCTATAGACTTCTTCAAACCTTCATCTTTGAACTAAATGTTTTCAAATTTTAAAGGACACCTATTCGGTGCTTTATCAGGGGAGATCAATAATTGTACTGGGAAATGATTTGACCCAGCCCGTGGTAATATGCTCATCTCAATGGTTGTTGCAAATGTGCTCTAGTCCCCAGCTAGTAGGAACCTATCCAATCTATTTGCCATATTTGAGAAACCTTTCCTCTTGCTCGTCAAAGTGAAGATGCCATTCTTTGGTATCACATCTCTCAACATTCCTTCATCAACAAAGTCCCTAAAATCCATTTGTACCTGTACATTAGGTGAGACAATCCTCCTTTCTTAGATCTTCACCACTTATTATGGCAATGAAGTTACCTGCCACCATCGTTCTCCTCCCATACTCCCCTTGCAAAAGATTCCTAATTTGATTCCACACTTCCTTCTTTTTACGAGTCTCCACCAACCCACATACATTAATAACATAGAAATCCTCATTTTACATTCATGACTTCTAGTTTTAAGAACTACCAATGTTGGTTTGTTGCCACCTGCTCTCTTTTGATTCTATATGGGTTCCACAACATCCCCATTCTCCTTGAAGCCCCTCTAGCAAAATCAAAATCCCCTTCCCATTGCTTCCAAGATTTTATCATCCTAGATAACCTTTTGACTCTACCAACTTTGTTTCTTTTAGTAACACTAAATCTATCTTGGACTGATCAATTGATCATGCACCTTTTATTAGGGGCATTAATGGCCCTCATGGCATCCCAGGAAGGGTGACTCTCTTCCCTGATCTTAGTTTCATTTGTCCTTTGGCACTACCTACAATTTCTAGCCTCTTCTTATTAGTTTTCCTACCTCTTTTTCCTTTTTTTTCCCAACCTTCGACTAAGATTGCTCCAACGACCTCTCTTCTTGGACCTCTCCTTCTTCCATCTCCTCATACTCGCTCTCTAAATTTTCTTTCGAGGGGAAATAATTTGAGTTCATATTTCCCTCAGCATCTTGATCATCCTTCTCATCTTCCATTAGCTTGAAGCCCTTCTCGAGGAGCTCAGCTAAATCTTCGTCCCTCTACTAATTTTCCTCCATTCCCTCGGATCCTTAGACTGACAAATCTTCCTCAACCGCATTCCCTGTATCCCCTTGCTCAACTTCCCCCTCGACTTCCTTCTGTTCTCCATTGTCAATAATTGAGTGTGATAGCTCACCTACCTCTACTCCGTACTTCATCTTCTTGCACGGATCCCTGTTGCTCCTTCAGTTGATCCTTATGTGCATTTTCTTGGACCTTTGGTTACTAGTTTTCATCCCCAATCTGGTTGTCACTCTCCAACTCTCTCTCCTTCACATAATCACGATCCCTATGCCCCTTTGACTGACACTTTTGACAGAGTATCAATTCATCTTCTCTGTCCACATTTTGTCTCTAAATCCCATGTTCTGTTATGATTTCTATCTCCTTTGGCAGTGGAGGGATTGGTTTGACTGTAATGCACAATCTCGCATATATCTCATAATTCCTATCTTCCAAATTCTCATCTGCTTCCACAAAGGATCCCAACTTGTTCCCTACAATATTTAGGGTTTCTAGATCCCAATACTCCAAAGGTAGATTATACAGTCTCACCCACACCCTTATCTCCTCTATTGATTTCTTTAGGGGATCAAAGTTTGGTGACCAATCTTTAATGAAAAAATCAGTTTTGTCCATCATATAGGGTCCATTGTTCTTTATATACCTGTTCATCTGCCCATTCAAGCACTCAATCAAGAAGAAGCCATTAGTCAACATTTTTATGACTACCCCACCCCAATTTTTCTTGCACCAGCGCTTGACTTTAGTGATCGTTGGCCAGTCCCTACCCTATTTGATAAAGAATGCAGTTTCCTTCATTCTCTTGACTAATAATTCCATATCTATATTATCTAAGAATAAGGAAATGCATCGACCCGCGGGTCTATCAAAATTGAAATCACTTTGAATTCACTTCTCCTCCTTCTGAGAGTCTTTTTCTTCATTACGCTCTGTAGATATTTCCCTCGCATTTCCCCCAGGTTTCCGCTCCCTCCAAACACTTGTGTGATTGAATCTTCCTCTATCCTAAGGTGCCCAATTTTTTCCATACCATCTTGAAAACCCTTGACAATTGATCACTCCTTGTCGATGCCTCCCAAACCTTCCTCCATTATTCATTTTTACTCTCGGATCTTGTCTTCCTTGCCCTTGCTTGCTCGACCACCTTTTTTCCCTTGCTTCATCTTGGTGATGCCTCCAGCCGCGATTCGGTGCCATCCTTTGCTAATTACTTGGCCCTTTGGCACCTCTACCATCCTGAAAGCGCCATGACTCATTTCTTCACCACCTTTGTGATCTCTGCTCCCTGTGTCTGATGTCCCTCTACCTGCCACCTTCTCTAGCATGGACATGCTATTCAACTAAGCGATCCTTTTCCTCCTGCTCCTTCCCAACTCTACTTCAGGTGATCCACTTTGCCCGCGCTTGCTTGATACTCCCAACATCAACCATTCCTTATCTGCGTCATCCGCCCATGCTCTGATCCGTCACTCTACTCTCGCCATCCTATAACAAAAAGTCTAATTTTAAATTGTTAAATCATACTAAAAATAGAAATATAGAAATAGATAGGGAAAAAATGGTGAATGACAAGAAAGTTATGGAGGGACAAGATTACTTGCATTATCTTGCATCCTTCTCAATTCTCAACCGTGAATTTCAAAAAGTAGATTGTCTAATTCATATAGAAAACGTTTTGGACATAAATATATATTTACACCAAAGATGTTCCCTATATGAAATAGACGATCTATTTTTTGAAATCCATGGATGAGAACTCAGGAGAAAGATGCAAGACCATATAATTACTCTTAGTTGTCCACATTTTTCTCTGTCATTCATCGTTTTTACCACTTCACCAAAAACTATAGACGATGTTGAGAATTTGTTTGTGACGTACTCCTAGAATGAGAAGATGAGCGAAAGAAATCTTGAATGATTTTTGGTGGAGATTTAAGGCAAACTGAGGCCATAGAGAAAGACACTGAGACTAGCATTTACACTCGTTTGGGCATTTTCCACTGTCACAACCTCAATTCCACATAGTTTTCGTGAAATAAAAGCAGGACTGAGATCCTCGGAGAATAGAAAGTTGAAAAAATATTTTGTTGCAGGGCGTTGTGGACATCGCCAACAACATACATCAAAATAGGGGATGTTTTTAATTTTTTCCAAGTCCTTCATGCACTATTTTCAAAACAATGGAAACACCACTGCCTCTGCCATTGTGGCTTTTAACAGTCAGTCTTTCCCTTGCCCAATTCAGCTTCCAATCCAACAATTCCCAAAAATATTTTGGCCAATTCATTCTGATTAATGTTACAAAGGTGGATGCAATAAAGGGGTGGTTGAAACTGAATGACACTTCATCTTTCATTGTGCAACATATGAGGATATTTGTATTTAGTTTGAAAACATTTTGGAGGATAGTTTGAATGGGATTTTTTAGGAGACAAGACTCCACAAAATGACAAGTTTCTTGGTCAAGATACACAATAGAAGAGGTGACATGGAAAGGAACCTAAAAATATGTTAATGTTGTGTTCCTTGGTCTCTTAGACTGCTTGGTCTCGTGGACGTCATTAAAATTCCTTCATTCATTCATTCAATCGGAAAGAACCTTGGTGCTAGCTGAGTATTACAAAATTCTATCTTTATACTTCTAAAAATGAATTTGTTTATTTTTATTTTTATTCACATGTTTCTTACTTATCAATTAATTACTTGAAGGTTGTATTTTAATGCTAGGTATTTTATTATCAACTATTGTTTAAACTTAGTCATTTATATAAACAATTATTGATGTAATTTCTAATAATGGTCTTTATAGTTGTGTTGTTCTATGTTTTAGATTGTAATCTCATTTGGATTATCTAGATGTGATCATTTTGCCATTTTTTTAATATGCATATTATTATTTTTTAATTATTGATTAATTTGTCAATTATTAATGTAAGTATACTATCATTATCTGAATTAATCATTATTTCCAACTATTTTTGCTTTGAATTTTTGTTACAAAAATTTGCTTCTCCATTTTACATCAAGTCTCAGTTCAATGACTTTTATTAATAGCTGATTTTATTTTTTCATGTATCCACACATTTAAAAAAAAATCTCAATATATGACTCCAATTTGAAGGATTTCTTTTATTATTTTAATGAATATTTTATTTAATAAAAAGCTCCAAAGTTGAGGATTTGGTTATTCTACATGTACTGTATTTCATAGACTGTTTTAATTTATTAAATAAAATGAGAAGAAAAATGTATTAATCTAGTAATTTTTTATACTAACAATTTAACCATCTAAGTTTGAGTATATTTTGTAAGATAATTTTATTTATTTCATTATTTTTTTATAACTATTAAGTGGTAATTCCATTGGGACAAAATGAGGAAACGAAGCGGGGAAGCGAAGAGGAAGAGCGGGGATTGGGTGAAGCGGGAAGATCGTTGGACTGAACAACGGAGATGGAGCGATGAGCTCGGCGTGGAACCAATGGAACAAGGATAAAGATCAATAAGGGATGGTGTGTGTATGGGGACACCGGGAAGGGAGCACAGATCAAAAATCACAAGCCGCAATGGGTAATGGAGAATGGGGAATGGGTGATAAATCCCCCCCAATATATCGAGAAACAAGTGGAAGGAAGATACAGACATGAACAGAGGGCTAGGGCAAGACCAGAAAAAGACCAAAACATATCAGACAAGGAAAAATGAAAGATTAGTTCCACCTTGGATTCGGCCACACCATCCGACTTATGCAGGGATAATTGGGGAGAGATGGAATTAGTGGATACCAGGGGAAGCGAAAATGAATCGATGACGGGCGAATGGGTGGTTCGGGAAAAAGCCGAATCTGAGTGTGGATAATGATAAGCATTGGCGTCAGATAAACACGGAGACAACAGGGCAGCCAATGCTTGGGGGTGTTGACAAGGGTAAAGGAAAATTGGTGCTAGAAGCAGGCACACCATGGCAAGGTCGAGCAGGAAACGACACTTCCCCAATTAATTTGAAGCCCTCAATTTCCTTTAAGGATGATACAGTCAAACAAACTAGGGCTCTACTCCAAGACATAGGATTGTTTATGAAATGGGGCGGGGAGCACCAGAGGAGCTAAGAAGATGTTAAAAAATGGTGCACAAAAATTTGGGGCACTAAGATTATTGTGAAGGCTTTGAGGAATAACTTCCATTTGGTTACCTTCCCTACACAAGGAGAAAAAAAAAGGCCATAAAGTTAGGGCCCTATTTTATGGAGGACTCACAAATGCATCTTTTCGACTAGAGTCCAAATTTTGATCTAGGGAAGATGGAAATAGAAGAAAATCTCATTTGGATTAGGCTATATGATCTCCCTTCAGAATACTGGGTGGAGGATACTCTCAAGGAAATAGGGAGACAACTAGGGAAGTTTAAATACCTTGACAAAGTACAGGAGGATTTAGCGAGGGGTACCTATTTTAGGCTTTACATAGCATGTTCATAGAGGTTAGGGTTACCATCAGAAATAGGGATAGAATCGGAAGTTGGCATTTGGAGGCAGGAAGTGGTGAGAGAGGATAGCTTGAGGTTATTCTATAATTGCAAATTGGCAGATCATGGTAGGGAGAAATGTTCTTCTCGGATCATAGTTAATGGACTCAATATGTATGAGGAGGAGAAGGATGTAGCGGTAGAAAACAAGTATGGCGCTTTGCTGCATATGCCACTTACAGATATGGAAAAAGAACTAGTAGACAACATTTGGCCTCCAAGTATAGAAATTAGGGCAGTTGGTAGAGAAAGTATGGATTTGCATATGGAGGAATACTAGTGTGACACCATGCAGGACCAAAAGAGCACAATAGAAACAGTTTCCACCCTCTACATGGAGGAGCCACTCATAGTTGGCGTTCCACTTTCAACAAAATTTCAAGAGGAGATCTTAGTAGAGGTAGGGGAGGTGATGAGACAAATGGAATCAGATAAGGAGGAGCTTGAGGTAGTTCATGTGGAGGAATCGATCCTTGAGAAGATGGAAGTAGCGAAAGATGATGATGCTCAGGAACAGGGAAGTATGGATGCTGAGTCAAACCTAGAAGAAAGTTATGAGGAAACTCAGGAAGGAATTTTTGATGAAAGAGGAATTGAGAAGGTGGAAGCAGATAGGAAGACCCCCAAAATTAGATCTGTCAGCCAAAGAGGATGCAGTCAAACAAGGAGAAGCTAGCCTTGGCAGGGGTTGCCAAAGGACAAACTAAATTGAATCAAACAATCTTAAGGAACGGGAAGGAGTTGCCCCTTCCCAAGGAGCCATGAAGGCTATAAGTTGGAATGCTAGGGGCTTAAACATCCCTAGCAAATGGCACCTCTTTAGATGCCAGATAGATACCAGCAAACTAGACATAGTGTTTGTACAGGAAACAAAGTGGAGCAGGGAAGAACAGGAAAAGAAGATGAGGTTTTGGAAGGGCTGGGATGGGGTCTTTGTGGAAGCAACGGGGGCTTCAAGAGGATTGGGTGTAATATGGAATATAGCCAAGGTCGGATGTACACTCATCAAGACTAAACAAAATTGGTTGGCAACATCAGTAAGATTTTTTCAAGGTGACTTGGAGTTGAAAATGGTAAACGTGTATGGTCTGATGGCAACAGTTGCAAAAAGAGAAGTCTAGGAAATGTTAACAACCTTTTTGAAACAGTGTAATGAGGATTGCGTCCTGGTAGGTGGAGACTTTAACGCTACATGAAACAACACAGAAAAGCAAGGAGGAATATGAAACTTGACCAGGGTACAACAGGACTTTCAGGAGTTTTTGGATAATAATTTGTTAAGAGAAATACAAACAAAAAATGGTACATTCACATGGAAAAATTGAAGGTTGGGCCACACCAAAATTGTAGAAAAATTGGATAGGTTTCTGATATCTAGGGATTGGTCCCAGAAAATGAGTCTTCTAGAAGCCATGATACTACCCTTCAGTGGATCAGATCACTTCCCAATCCAACTGACAATAGGGCAGGATAAATTCAAAGGGTGATCACCTTTTCATTTTGAAAAAATGTGGACACGGGAGCCTATGTTGATGGAGCTGATCTATAAATGGTGGAAAGAAGCATGGGAAGGCAACCAATCCTTTCTATTTTCCTTCCATAAAAAACTCTCCTATATCAAAGCCAAACTGCGAATTTGGAATAAGGAACATTTCAAGAATATCTTCGAGGAGAATGATAAGATAGAATTGGAGTACAGGGAACTCAATGAGAAAATCATAGAATGTGGTATGGGCCTGGAGGAATATATGAAAGAAAAGGAGTTGAAAAGAAAGCAAGCGAAAATCCTAGCCAGGATTGAATGCCATTGGAGACAAAAGTCAAGAGAATTGTGGCTACAAGAAGGAGACAGAAACACAAAGTATTTCCACAATACGACTTTGGAAAATAGAAGTAGAAATAGGATTAGTGAATTGGAGAGGGAGGACGGTTTTGTAGCCAGGAGCGAGGAGGAGATAAATCAAGAAGCTGTAAGGTATTTTGAAGCTATTTTCAAATAGGATGATGAACCTATGGGGGCCGAGAGGAATGTTTTCTTGGGGGGATTCCAGGTTTAATTTCAGAAGAAGACAATAGGGAGCTTTACAAGCCAATCAACATGGAAGAGGTAAAAAAGGCAACTTTCCAGTTAGGAGTAGACAAGGCACCCAGGCCAGATGGTTTCCCAGCCATATTTTTTCAAAAATACTAGGAAATAATCAAGGAGGATTTGATCAAGGCAGTGGAGGAATCAAGGAAAAAGACAACAATGCTAGGGGTGATCAATCACACATTCATAGCACTCATACCCAAGAAAAAGGAAGCCAAGAACTTGGGGGAGTACAGACCGATTTCTTTGTGTAATAAATTCTACAAGATTATAACCAAAGTAATAGAAAATAGGCTCAAGATGGTGATCAACAAGGTTATTTCTGAAGAGCAGAGTGGTTTCATTTCAGGAAGGTCCATAGTGGAAGGAATAATAGTGGCTCATGAAACTATACACACAGCAAGAAAAATCAGGTTACCAAGTATGATATTAAAGTTAGACATCTTGAAGGCATATGATCGAGTGGAGAGGCAATTCTTGGCAGAAGTTCTGTCTAGATTTGGCTTTGAGAAGAAGTGGGTGGACTGGGTTATGAGTTGCATCGTAGCTCCAAGATTTTCAGTTATGGTCAATGGGGGAGCCCATGGTTTCTTCAGTTCATCCCGCGGAATTAGACAAGGGGATCCTTTATCCCCCTTCCTGTTTATCATCATGGTGGAGCCTTTGGGGAGGAGAATATATCAGGCAAGGGTGGAAGGTTCTTGGAAAGGAATCAAAGCGGCGCCAAGAGTGGGGCCAAACACTCATCAACAATTTGTTGATGATACCGTGCTATTTGGACAAGCCATAAGAGCAGAGACTAGGAAAATAAGAGGAGTGTTGGATGAGTATAGTAGAGCCTCAGGACAAGTTATTAATTGGTAGAAATCAGAAGTATATTTTCTAAATGTGCAACCCAGTTTGTAAAGGGATCTCACTAGAATCTTGGGTGTATGCGCGACCAGTCTTCCCAGGAGATTTCTGGGCATGCCTCTGTTTGTAGGGGTGAACAAGAAAAGCTTTTGGGACAAAATCATAGATAGCTATAAGAAGAAGATGGAATTGTGGAAGGGTAGGTGGCTAATGTCTGTAGGGAGGTTACTGATGATAAAGGCAATTTTGGTTGTGATGCTAGTCTACTCAATGTCCTGTATGAAGTTTCCGGCCAGCATAGATGACCAACTCAACCAAATCATGTGTAAGTTCCTTTGGAATGGGCCGAGTGACACGAATAAGATCCCTATGTTAGCCTAGGACGAGGTATGTAAACCACAGCAGTCAGGGGGAGCTGGGATCAGACAATTAAGGATTATGAACCTAGCAATGGGGGCAAAATTGGTGTGGATGATGTTCACCAATAATCAGAAATGGGTCAAAATTATGAGGAAGAAATATTTGGATTCAGAAGACCCGGATAGTATTGTGAGAACCTTAAAGCCACCAAGGGGTTCGACCATATGGAATTTCATATGTGAGAATAGAGATATAATAACCAAGCATGTCACCTGGGAAGTGCACAATGGACAAAAGGCATCCTTCTGGAAAGACTCCTAGGAAAGCCATCGAAAGTTAAGTGATATACCTCAGATGGAGGAGATTCGGGTAGAAGCAACTAGGGTGTGGGGTTTGAAAGTGTGTGACTATGGCAAGAGAATCACAAGGGATAGCGTGTGCCTTTGGGAGTGGAAGGATCCTAGCAAGCTCAACGCTCCCCTGGCTCAGAGAAACACTCTAGCAGCAATATTATGAGAGAGAACATTACCTATTGTTGAAGGAGAGGATGTGTTGAGATGGTGTGCATCTACGGATGGGGAGTACAAGGTTAAGATTGGGTACAAGATAAAAGAGAGGGCAGAACTAGTGCAGTAGTGGCCAGACTCTCTCTTTTGGGGCAAGGAGGTACTACCAAAAGCTGGGATGTTTTCTTGGCTTGCCACTGAAAACAAGATTCTCACTTAGGATAGATTGGAGAGGCTAGGTTTTCGGGGTCCAAATAGGTGTACTCTTTGCAAAAGGCATTTGGAAAACATGGATCACATATTGCTAACTTGTCCATACTCTGAGTACTACCAAAAATCTGTACTAGGACAATTGGGATTCCAGACCCCTCTTCCCCAAAGCCTACGTGAATGGTTGATTGCCTAGCCACAGAAGAACAACAAGGGTGTTTTCAGTAGTATCTAGCAAATAGTGCCATCCATAGTGTGCTAGGAACTATGGAAAGAAAGAAACAGGAGAATCTTTAAGGATCATGCTATGAGCAGGGAAATTTTGGTGGGGAAAATTGCAGGGGAAATTGTAGAGCTAGTCAACACGGTAGCCAAAAGGCTATCTATTTCAAAGAACATCTTCACCAACAGGGATATAGAGCTCACAAATAAATTCATCGGGTTGAGCATTCCCACAATTGTAGGCTCCACAGGTGCAATGAAAAAGGAAGAAATTAGAAGAAGGACAGTATGGCAGAAACTAGAGTTGGGGTGGGTCAAGGTAAATTTTGATGGTGCCTCCATTGGAAACCCGAGCGCGGCTGGAATTGGGTGTGTAGCAAGAAATGCAGCAGGTGAAGTAATCAACAAGAGAGCAGTATGTATTGGGAAGTCGACTAATAATCTTGTTGAATTCCGAGTAGCTTTATGTGGATTAGAAATGGGAAAAGCTCTGGGAGTGTCAAAGTTGCACTTGGAAGGGGAATCTCTATTAACGATGAATGCAATTAGGTCTAACTCAATGCCCAATTGGTTGCTGCAAAGATGGTTAACCCCATTTGGAGCCTTGTCAACTCTTTCTCAAAGTTTCAAATCAGCCATGTATACTGGGAAGGCAACACAATGGCAGATGAATTGGCAAAAGAGGAAACGTCAGGCATAGGGAGCGGCCAAGGTAATTCCAATTAAGTATAGAGTTGTCTAGGATTTGCACCTTCATGGGTGCATTGGTTGCTGGAGAGCGGGTCTAGCGAGGTGGCTATGGGTCGGGTTTAGGACCATAGAAAAATGGATAAATACGGGGCTAGGACAAACGAAAGTTTGTATGAGTCTTGTAATGGAGGATGCCAGGTAGTGTGTCGGTAATTGATTTATTGTAAAGTTGTGCTAATGCTGCGTACCTTTGATTTTATGATAAATACAATGGGGGGCCCATCCAACAATTAAACTATCAAAAAAACTATTAAGTGGTATGAGATATTTGAAGAAAAATGGAAGGCTATTGTAGACACCTAAAATTGTCCTAGCTTGTGAACTAGCATATATCACTGCATTTCACATCAATTGCATCCAAAACCCTAAAATTCCTCTATTAATTCACTTTTTCATCAATTTTGACCAATTAAATAAATTTCATTTATTTAATAAAGTCCTAATCTAACTTTATTTTTCCTGATTAATTAAATAACACCAATTATTTAATTATGTCACTAACTCACTTTATTCCCCTAAGTCGATTAAATTATTAAATCATAATAATTTAATTAACTCACTTTCACTCCAAATTTGAATAATTTGAATAGTTTATTCAAAACATCATCAAAAATCAAATCAAACAAATGCAACTTTGTTTGCAAAAGTCAAACTTGATTTGCACGTTCAACTCCAAAAAGGATTAATTAATTAAATCAATTAATTAATTATCTTCACCCACTTTCATGATTGAGCAAATTGCTCCCAACATGATATTCTCACCAAATTTTTTCAATTTCACAAATTTCTCTACATAATTTCCTCAATCCCATTGAAGGCTCAAATTGATTTCTTCAATTTCATGAATTGCTCCACCTATTTCATCAATTTCACAAATTTCTCAACAAAATTTCTTCAATTACACTGATTACATAATCCATTTTGCACATATTATTCTTGTCTATTTCCTCTTGACATCTTTCAACCGTCGATCAAGATATTCTACTACATAATCCTGATCATCCATTTCAAATCATAATTTCTATATAACAAACCTCTTCCCTCAAAAAAAGGATCGAAGAATCAACATCATTTACACAATGAAGTACTACCCAAATCCGAATCACCATTGACAACACTTTAACACGTATCTTTGATCAACACACACATCACATCAAAGCTTCTCGCACACAACAATGGAAGCTTCACAGTGATATGAATAGCCCAACATCGTGTGAATACACTTTGACATGGGATGGTAACACTATTTTTTTTATGAATTCATGTATGCTTTTATCTTTTGATTTTGTTTCTTGAATTCAGTAATAGTTTAGTTTCATTTTGTGAGTGAAGGAATATATCTAGATTAGTGTTTTTTTTTAGATTAGCTTCTATTTCATTGCATTTATCTCATTTATGCTCTATGATTTTCCCCCTCACACAACTATAAAATGGAGAAATATTTTATTTATATTAAAAATTGAAAGAATTAAATAATACATTAAGCACATGGATACTTATTTCAAGAGTGATACACCATCATTGAACTTCTTAATGAAATATTTATATGCTAAAATATTCTTAACGAATGTTGATTATCGAGTACATTGAGACAAATATTGTTTGAATATGTGAATGAAAGAAGCAACTAATCAATAATTCCATATGAAAAGTGGCATATGATGATATCACACATACACAAACCTAGAGAAAGTTTGAAAATTTTGACATGTGTAGACACTAAAAAAATGTCTTGGTCTACGAGTGTCACTTTTCCATTGTCTTGGTCTTCTTCCTCGCATAGTTAAATAATTTTAATTATTTAATTATTGTCTTTGATCGCATTCCTCTATTAATTAAATAATTTTATAATTAATTCATTACTTGGTCTTTATTCTCCTCTAATCAATTGAATAAATTAAGTATTTATTTAATTGTGTTGCTAACAATCTTTCCTTCTATAATTAAATAAATTATCATTTATTTAATT
Source organism: Sequoia sempervirens (assembly GCA_007258455.2). NCBI lineage: Eukaryota > Viridiplantae > Streptophyta > Pinopsida > Cupressales > Cupressaceae > Sequoia > Sequoia sempervirens. Next base: position 47,358,893 of record VDFB02000007.1, read on the forward strand.
ATTTTCTTTTTATTATTCATCTATAGTTAATTAATTATTCTTAATTATTAGCCCAAACGGGTAGTAGAGTTGGCTTGGGCAGTGGGTTTGCTCCCCATTGGTCTCGGGTTCGACTCCGCTCCTGGGTTTAAGAGGTGGGACTTCTTGTGGGTGGGGGATCTCACCCATAGGGGACTAGTCTTGCCCTAGCTAGCCTTAGGTACCCAAGGTAAGGGCTATTGGGCCACTGGGCTAGGTCGCGAGGACACCCCTATAGTATAAAAAAAAAATCTTAATTATTTATTGATTCATTAATCTTTTCGTCCTTCTATGGTTAAATAATTATTAAAATGATTTGACTCTCTCTTACCACTCTTCCACTATTAAATAATTAATCTAACTTAATTTATTTATTTCCTTTTTCCATGTGCCTCTATATTTAATTTAAATTGTTGCATAATCATTTTGAATTAAATATTCATATTTCTTTTCTCTCATAAATAGATAATCATTTTTTATTATTTATTCCTCCATGTCTTTTACCAAATTAAATAATATGGTAAAAGATTCCTTCCATGAATTAAATAATTTTATTTAATTCCTCCACTCTCTTCTTTGAATCTCGACCGTTGATTCCCTCTCGTCTTCTTTCAATCTTGACCATCCATTCATAGCCGTCCCTAGCTCACTACTTTGTGGTGCATGAATCCTCCACCATTGATCTTGGCATCTTCTAGAAGATCGATCTCATTCGTCCATTCAAAAAAAAAATATGTAAAAGAAGGCTTTCTCCTCCATTTTTACTTTATAACCACATTCTCCAACATTCATTCTACCATATCACTATCTCGATTGCAAGTATTCAAACACTTTGAAACTAAGGGAAAGTTTACAAAAGTAGATTTGAGAAGCAAGGGAGATAATCAACCATGTGATAGGGGAGTTTTCTTTTATGCTTTTGTTCTCGTTTGCTCTCTTTTATCATTTGTACTCTCTTGTTTAGATTTTGGATTTGGGCTTAGATCTTAGGTAGAGTGGTTGCTACTTGGTCTTAGCTATTTGTTATTTTGAATTTCCCTATCTTAAAACATGCACATTAATGAGTAATGTTCATATCTTAGAGTTATCGACTTTAAAATGAGAAATTTGAAATTGGAGGGTTAGAACATGCACACAATCCCTTCCATGGAATAGGATTGCAAGATTGGCTTAGTCTAGGAAGGCAAAAAAAAAAAGGAAATAGGCAAGTTCTAATTTAAAGTGGAGGATTATTCTTGATAGAGTTATCAATTTAGGATAAGGATCAATAGATGTGCCAAAAGAGCCAAATGAAGTGCTAGACCTATACATTTATGGCATCCACAAAATAAAATAAACCTATATAAGTATTTACCTTTTACTCTACAATTTCAATAACATCACTTTACTTTATGTCAAATAATTCATCAATTCTTTTAGGAAAAAAGGACAACCCAAATTATAAAAGATATTATAAAAAATTACCCTAAAAAACACCAAAGCAACTCTTAAAAGAAGTGAAAATAAAGTATGTACAACCCTATGTTTTTTATTAGGAAAAATGGGTTTTGAAGGGGCCTCGAAACCCTTTGTACAACGAAGAGAAGTTGCTAAAAAGACAAAACCATTAAGACCTGCAGCCCACAAAAAACAAAAAGTTGACTAAAGATAAAACCAGAGAACCCATTAGCAACCATACAATAAAGCATCAACAACAAGGCTGAACAACCAAAAACAACAACAAAACTACAACAATTTATCAAGAACATTGGTCGAGGCCATATTTTCAGCAATGACCCCCTCGTGCATCTCGACCACATCCTTCAAATCCTCAAACAAAATGGCATCCCTTTTCTTAGTTTTGATCCTTGTTCTCAAGCATGAACCAACCTCCAAATTCTTCTCCACATCAAGGCTAATATCCTTAATCTTCTCCTCCAAATTCATGCTTTTAACTTCATCAATGGCCTTCTCATGATCTCCTAGATCCAAATACTTTCCAATCCACTTTATAGCTTTCTCATTTAAAATTGAGAGGCCCTTAGTAGTAGATTTCAAAGACTTGTTACTAACATAAACAACATTTTGCAAGTCATCTCTAATCTTGCTAATTCTTTCCTCCATATTCAAAAACCTCTCCTCAATAATCTTTTGGACAACCATTTCCAGCGAGGTTATCCTATCCTCGTGAATTTTACCAAGTCTATCAGCATCAACAACAAGTCTATCAAGAATAACATTCATAGTCTTGACCTTACCTTTCATCAACCATTCCTTTCAACTGCCATGCACTAATGCAACACAGACATCTTGCCAATTTTTAAGTCAGTCATTGAGCTCCTTCACTTCCGAGAAAAGCCACTTCACAAGTGAGAAAATTATGAGTTTCATCCTCCGCCATTCTACAGAACAGGTCCATGTTAATTTCTTCCCAATTGACCAGTGGCACAGATTGAGAACCAACATTCTCAACAATTTCCTCCCGAACCCCCTATCTACCCTCCAAATCCTCCTCAGTAAGGGAATCCTCAACTTCAATAACCTCCACTTTCACACAGTACTTATCAAGCATATCCGCCAAGTCAGCTAGAATTTCAAGTCGCTTTTCCTTTACATCACTCCCCTTAACCTGCTCAACTCCAATAGGAGAATCAAATCCAACCTGGTTAGGGCCAACCCCCTTGGAACACACAATACCCTCATTTTCCTACTCAATATCCTCAATAGGATGCTTGTTACCCTCAAGGACATCACCTGAACCATGTTTAACATCAGGAACAGGGGATTTCTCCACTTCTCTTGAATCATCCACCATCTGCTTGACAACATGATTCTCTTTCTTGGGGCATCTTTTCTTCTCCTTCGCATTTTTTTTCACCGAAGGCACCACAACTTCCTTCATTTCATTATTAGTTTCATAACCCTTAGACCAGGATTTTGAATCCTCAAAATCATCAACAAACTCACTCTCCTCCTTCGACAGTTCCTTATAATCAGAGTCATATGTCTCAGAACCCCCTTCCACTCATCTATCGAATCACCATTATCATGTACCCAATAATTTTTCCACCCTTTTTACGAGCCAGGGTCTTAGGAGTAGCTGGTAACACCTTCATCTTAATATGATAAAAAATGAGATTCATAAGGCCTTCATGGAGAATAACCTTCTTAGGGTTCTTCCTATGATCCTCGATACTAGTTTCCATTGAAAGGAGGTAAAAAGGAAACGAAACTTGAGAGTTATGGCATAAGTGATTCAATAACATGAAGTGATAGCCATAGATAACAAAATACCTACCCTCTAGAGTGAAAAATTACATAATAACCAGAGAAATGTCCCTCCAAAGTGGCTTAATAGATTTGCGTACATACCCACCGCTACCAATAAACTTAAGCATTAGCTTCTCTGAGCCTTTGAAGAAATTGGCTACTTGGTCATCTTGGCCGCAACCCTATCTCTATAAAATTTCCTTCCCTTGGAAGGAAGACCAGTTATCTCAGTGATGAATTCCTCATTGATATTGAATTCCACGCCCTGGTAGCGCAAAACCTTGTTGTTCCACCCACTAACAAAATCCTTCATCACTTTAGGGTTAGGACCATGGAGCTTCAACAAATAGGGGTAGACTCCACCCTTCTCTAGATGCTCCCAAACAATTTTATTGCTACTAAACTCTTCGCAAGAGCTTGACTCCACTCTACAACCGACACCTCCTATGACAACAAGCAACAAACAACACTCCACCTGCTCTTTGATCTTCTGCACAGGAAAAATTAGGCGAACAACCCACAAGGAAAAGCAAAAAGTACCCACAAAACCTGTGAGCCTGCCAAACCAAGTACTACCATACCTTAGCTCCCAACCCATAATCTCATGAACATCTAAAAAGCAATAATTAAAAGAGAATTCACTAAACTCACCGTGTAAAAATGATCCAAGGAAGAAATAAAATAGCCTTTCTCCCTTCTTAATCGCATCCTTGACATGACAACCCTATGTTGACACCAATGTATGAACACATTATTTAATTTTGTTCCTTATAGAAATCCTTTTAACCTAATATTTAATTTTGTTCAAGGTTTAACCTAGCACGTCTAATTTTTTTTTGATGTAATATTAACATTAAGGTGGCTTCCAAGACAATAAAAGTGACATCGAATCTTTTTAATGGGGTATGAAGAATACTCTTCATTTTGGTTGATGAAGGGCAAGTGGGATACACTCGCATGCCTTAGTTTTCCCTAAAGAGAAGGGATTTGAAAAAATAAGGATTATTATAACATAAAATAAAAAATACATGGAAAATATATTAGTGTCTATATATGTATATAGTTTTATGAAAAGTTGAGGTGGTTTGTAGATTTAGGGTTTGTGTCTATATAATTATTAGAGATGATATTGTCAACATGCATTAAAATCTTGAGCTTTGATTCAATGGTTGCAAATCTAAGTAAAGAGCTTGCCACAAAAATTAAAATTAACTTCAACTACAAAATTTCTAAACCAATGAAAAAATTACAACTTGAATGTTAGATTAATAGTTATGCACAATTAGAGGTCATTTCATTTGCTCCGTAGTCCCTTGTAATGTGTGGGACCCCAAATTGGGATGTGAGGTAAAAGAGAAAGAGAAGACATCCTTTACAAGCAAGACCCGACATCCACAATGAGAAATCTCACATATTTTTTGAAATTGTCAATGATATTGACAATAGCTTCAAATTGATTACCCCTAACCAACTCATCTATAAAGGAAAAAGGAAAAATATCACAAAAAATAAAATGTGAAGGCAATTTCAGTATAGGAGCACAAGACATGAACTGTTGGGTTGTCCATGACAAAAGATAAAATTCCATACACAAAGATTCAAAAGGTTGCCTTGAGCTCTATCAATTAATAAGGTTTCAATTTTTTTAAGTGAGCTATAATTTCTTCTTCCACTTTGTACAATGTAAATAAATTGAGCCACTATAGTCCCTCACCATATGATATAATGTAGATTTCTACATTTTAGATTATAGATTTCTACTTTTTTCTTATTTGGTACAAGACAATGCACATCCTACAATCATTGTATTCCATGGGATGACATCTCTTTGAGTCATTATTTCAAATAGCTAAAGTGCCTTATTTATAGTTCCATAATTTGCACACATATCCACCAAGGTAGTTTCATCTATAGCATCTAACAAATCATCCTTCCATTATGATTTGATAAATTTTATACCCTAATCTAAAGCTTATATTTTGGAAAATGGCTGGAGAAATAAAACAAAGGTTGTAGAGATTGACTTTATATGTGCCAATTGCATTTGCATGAAATTTTCTATAAAATTTTCAACAATCCATTTTGTGAATATTTTGCAATCATAGTAGGCCATGAGACCATGTCTTTGGGGCAATTCTATCAAAAAATTTGCACATGTTGTCTATACATCCACAATTTCCTTACTGTACAAGGGTAATTTTAGCTACAACATGTCATAAAATTTCTCTGTCCTTTATGTTTTGATGGATTTTCAAACCCTTTTCCAAAGCTCCGATTTTGACACAAAATAGTTGATCAAAACTTTGTCTCTCTTTTCTATATCTTTATTTTCATTTACACCTCTTATTTCTATCTCTTGTCCTATCTCTCTCTATTCCTCTCTCTTTATCATTCTCCCTCTCTCCCCTCTATCTCCCTTTCTCCCTCTTTATCTCACACACTCTCTCTCTTTATTTTTATTTACATATTTCTTTGTCACCTCTATCACTCTTTTACTTGTTTTCTCTCTCTCCTACTTTTCACTACCTCTGTTTTCCTCTAGATCTCTCTTTTTATATTCCCCTCTATGCAGCGTGGATTTTTATCATACAAGCCAATAAAAATAAACTGTGAAATTTAAATAAAGAGGCACATTCTCTTTGAAAGAACAAGTTCAATCTACTTTCATGGATTGTTTTCCTAAGAGTTGCTTTAATATTAGTAATTTATGATACATGTAGATTGTATATATCTTGATAGATATTATTTCTTCTAATACATATCTTGGTTATATGATTGCCACTAAAATTTTAATTTAACTTAAACCAAAGAATTTTTAAATAGATGAAAAACTATAACATGAATTGCTAAGTGATTTCTGGATTCGATTGTGTGCGAATTTTTTGCATCAACGTTTCGGATCACACTTCATGATCCATCATCAAGATGAGAGCTGAGAGCACCAAGAGAAAAAAATTCGCACATAATCGAATCCAGAAATCACTTAACAATAGCATTATGGATTGTGGAAACTTGATATCTATAACATGAGTGTTAGATTGATAGTTATGGGAAATGTGGAGGCCATTCCATTTGTTTTTTAGTCCCTTGTAATGTGTGAGACCCAAAATCAAGATGTGAGGCAAGATGCCCTATGCAATCAAGATCCCACATCCACAATTGGGAAAAATCTCACAGATTTTTTAAATTGTCATTACATTGACAATAGTTTCAAATAGATTCTACATGCAACTACATCTATAGCTCAGACAATGGGAAAAAATGGCAAAGAGGAAAGAGGTGGAGGTAATTCCATTTGAGGATCATAAAGCATGGAGCATTGAGTTGCCTATATGGAAATAGATAGAATTCCCTACACACATTCAAAAGCTCACCTTGAGTTCTACCACTCAACAAGATTTCAATTTCTCTAAGCGAATATCAATTTCTTAAATTTTATACAATTTAAACAAACTAAGCCACTATAATCGTTCACCATACGATATATTATATTTTTCTACTTTTTAAATTATATATATATATTGAAGACAATGCATATCCTACAATCATTACATATCATGGAATAACATCTCTTAGACGAATTATTTCTATTTGCTTTCTTTGAAATTCCAAATAAACCCCAATTCACATTATACTTTTCTTTAATTCAAATGTTATACTTTCTCCGGACTTATCAAAAGGTTTCCATTAACCTAATTTTATTAGATAGGAAAAATAATATATAACTTTCAAATTCAAATTTCCTAAGTAGTCATCTCAAACCGATTTTTTATGTTTGTTGAAGTGCTCAGGTAGCCCATGAATAACTCAAATCGATGTTCTTTCCTCCTACGTTCCCGCATCCCATGATTGCAACAAAGCGCCCTTTTCTTCTGCTCATCACTTCCTGCAAAATTTCGTCATTAACATCTTCAATCTCCACATTACCTACACCAAAACCCTCATTCTTAACCACTCTTTCCGAACCTCAGGATGAAAATGACGCCCTGTTCAAATTCTTCAGAGCCCATTTGCGCCCCCACTTCACACCCAATGATCTCCTGAGAGTCCTGAAAAAAATGCAGTTCCACCCACATTACAAAACATATATTCCTGAAGTCTTCAGCTGGGCCAGCGGCAAGGAAGGTTTCAAGCATGACCACACGACATACGAGTGGACAATAAGGACCCTGGCGTCGCAGGATCAATTCCCACAGATGCAAAACATCCTTGCCCACATGGCCGCGTCGCCGTGCCCGTGCTCCCCAGGTATTTTTGCGTGCCCCAGGATAGAGCCCATTTATATCTCTGTAATTAATTCTTATTCTAGGGTTTGTAGGATGGAAGAAGCTATCCAGACCTTCGAGAAAATGAAGAAATTAATTGATGGGAAAGCCCCCGTGGTTGCGTATAATATTATCTTAAATGGGTTTGGGAAATCAGGGCAAACTGAGAATGCGTTTGGGTTTTATGAGGATATGATTAAGTCTAGGGTTTTGCCGGATGTTTATACTTTTAATATATTGATTAATTTGGTTTGTAGGGTTGGCGATGTGGAGAGTGGTTTTAGGGTTTTGAGGGAGATGAGAGCCAGGGGTTGTAGGGCTAATGTTGTGAGTTATAATACGCTTATTAGGGGATTGTGTAAGAGGAAGAGGGTGAAAGAAGGGATTGAATTGTGTTATGAGATGGTTGGGTTGGGTTGTGTACCTTCAGCTGCAACGTATAGTATCGTGTTTGAGAGCTTGATTGATAAAGGGGAGCCGGAGGCTGCGGTTGGGTTGGTGAAGAAGTTTTTGAGACGAGGGGTTGTACCGATGGGGCTTGATTACATTAATCTTGTGGAGGCTCTATGTAAGACTGGAAAGGTGGAGAGTGCTCTGGATGTTGTAAATGGATTGTGGGATGCAGGTTGTGTGCCGAGCATCGTTGCTGGCACAACGTTGTTGGATGGTCTTTGTAAAGCAAGTAAAGTGGAAGAGGCATTGGCTGTGTTGAGGAGAATGTTGGAGTGTGATATTCTTCCTGATGGAGTTACTTGGAATTTAGTGTTGGAATTGTTGTGCAATATGGGTCGAGTGGTTGAGGCTGAAGAGCTTAGGCTGTTTGCAATGAGTAAAGAATGGAAATGTGATGCAGTCACGTGCAATATACTGTTGGATGGTTTTTGCAAGCAAGGGAGGGTGAATGAGGGTACCAACCTTGTCAATGAGATGCTGGACAAGGATTTTATCAACGATATTGGTATGTACAACAGGCTCATGGATAGACTGAACAGACCCAGGAAGGTTGTGGGTAAAAAAAAGGTACCAGATTAATTGAGACAATTGCCCGATCCCTGTGTCAATTTATATTATGATCCTGGCAGGTTCAGAAAAGTGATATGCCAGAAAAAAAATATCAGGGGACTGTATGTTGTCTTTTGAAGCAGTTTACTGTTAGAGAAGATGTGTTCCAATCACCACACTTGCTTACTGTGCATGGTGCTCCAGGTGCATGGTCAAGTGATTTTGATGTTTCACAGAGATTTTTTAGTCAAAATTATATTTGCTGCTAGGACCATTTTGCAGAAACTTACACCAAGAGGCCTGCAAGCCAGCTTTCAACAAGGGTAATTATAAATTTAGTTTAAGTAAAAGCAAATGGATATATATTCTAGATTGTGTTCCCATCTAACTTTGGGTTTTCATCCTGTCACAGCATAATCTGTATTCTTCATAAAGGATAGGGAACCAAAGCATGAAACTAAATTGGTTATCATCCATGGCTGGTGTTTGTAATTTCATACATCAAAATTTGATACAAGAATCTTGTCAAGATACAGGTCTTCTTGTTTGTTACCCTCTTTTTCATTTGCAATACACACAATAGTATCGGTCTGGCTGTAATAAAAATGCTTGCCTCAATATAAGTAAAAAACATCTTACCTCTTGTATTGCATATTTTTGGAGAATTGATTTTTGTTTACAAGCTTCTTTTTGGCACTAAGCATTAACTCAAACTTAACATACTCATTTTAAATTCTCTATGCATCAGGTGATTTGAGGCTATTGTTTTACAAAACAGGATACATCAGCTAGAGGGACTTCTAAATATCGTTCCAAATGGAATTGATGTCTGCACAATCAAAACTGTTAAGCCATGAAACATCTGAAACTGTGGGATCAACCCTACTCATCCATGCAATATGCAATATACTGTGCTTCAAATTGGTTAGCATTGTGGAATGACAATGGAATGACCTAGTCGTGGAAAACAACTATATGATATATCCATTCTGTCTGCACCATTGACATCAATGAAAGAGGTCTGTACCTTAAGCTGTTTTCTGAAGCTACATGCTAAAGACGTCCTAGAAGATTTACTGTCTGTATAGTGTAGGTATATGAAAGTTAAATGTCTGAGACATTGAGTTGTCTTTGTCCTCGAATGACCCTGTCAGTCTCTGTACGATAAAAATGATGCTTGTTAGCTAATGGCTATTCCTTTAAACAATGTCCAATTGATGCACTCTTTGAAATAGACATTAATTGGTTTAAGGCAATTGTCTGCATGCTTCTTTTCGTTTACACACTATGTCAGTGTGTATTATAGATTTAGTTTTATAGTTTAAGTGAGGGTTAGAGCCCTCTCCTGCTATATTTAATATAAGAAAATTACATATATTGTTCAAAAGTAATCATAACCAATATCAGAATTTTGGCAAAACTAGATCTTTCTTGACATCACAGACCCACATTTGACACCATTACATTTATTTGGTTGTTACATATTGGCTATTACACTTAATTCTATAGAGATCGAGAACTTTGCTTGATTCTATGGAGCCCTCCCAACCAACTATACATGGAAGAACCCTAATTAATATGTACTTGTAAATTATGGTATATACAACTTCAAGAGGTTCCTTATTGAAGTTTTACTGTAAATGGCAAGTGTGAATATTATATAATCAGTGAACTAGACTAGGAATATTGTGTTGCACTATTGTTGGAGGTACTTTAGGTATTGTGTTCTTAATAATGTGCCATCTTATTAATTTGAACTAATTCATTGAGTACATATCTATGTTTTGGTATTCTTTGGTTAAGCTAGCTCAGAATTATTTAGGGAAACTATCTATCAATGCTGGGAATCCTTGAGTGCTATACCTTGGTAAGGCATGTGAAAAAATGGCGGTGTCTATTATTATTATGTTATTTTAACTTGGGAAATGCAAGTTCTCATCCTAATTGCTGAAATCTTAGGAGACCTATTTGTGACTTCAATCCCATTTGGAAGTTATGTAGGCAGTCCTTGGGTGATGGATGCCCTTAGACCCAAGTCAATTGGGGAAGTGTTTAGGAATTAGCTCCAATGTTCGGGGTCATTCCTAAAGAAATTTGTCCCTCCCTCTTCAATATGCTTCAATTTGAGCTAAAATATGCATTATACAATTGTCAACTCACGTTTCCCATTTAATATGTCTCTTTGGTGGAGGTTTGAGTTAATGAAAGACAATCCATCATCCTCAAGCTTATCTAATCTAAGGTTGTTGTGTTGTCACCCCAAATTTAATCCGATTTGGGGTGAACTTATAAAGTCATAGCTAACTTAGTCTATCCTTGACGTGAATGTATGAGAATGCCTCAAGACTTTTCTAAACTAAAATAACCAATTTTTTGTGTACAAAACACTATGACATTATGTCATCTCTTAGTGACAAGTATATGAAGGTATAGGTTAGCCACAAGACACTAGTAAGGTCTATCCTTCCTAAAACTAAGGGCATGATAAACTTGGCCATGGTATGTCTATGAACAAGTTAATGAAACCCACTAACTTTGTATTTAATGATTATGATGAATTAAGCCAATATGATCTAATGGCGTGAACGAAACTTAATAATTATGGAGGATTTGTTTTGTCTAAATATGTGCCTAGATTTGTGTTGAGTTTATGATGGAGTTCATTATGACTACCTTTGCCAATTATGAATAATTAATAGTAAATACTATTAAATATGGTTTGGTGTTTTCCTTTATATCTGTTTGGTGGATGGTTATATGCCAAGTTTTATGATGGGTAATACACAAGATTGTTGTGCACTCAAAAGGAGAACATTGTTTAATATAGATACTATAGGTTTGATTTTTGTTTAATGCATTTTGTCTTTCCAAATACCAATTTGAAGGGAGGTTTGATTTTTGTCTAATGCATTGTCTTTCCAAATAACAATTTGAAGGTAGGGAATGGACATATAGAAGGGAAATTAAGATTAATTTATGAGTTTTTATTTGTTTGTCTATGTGACCATATAGAAACCTACTTATGTGGGTTCTATTTGTTACTTGTGTGTTGACTAGTATGTAGATCTCAGTACCTATAAAACATGTGTATAAATTTATGGATAACTTTTTGTGGCATGTAACCAAGTCATTTAACCAATATTTGTGAATCCTTATGATTTATTGATTTTGTACCTAGCTATAAGATGACCCCACATGTTGGAATCTTGTTTGATATAGGTGTAGGTAGTTGACTTGTTAGTTTTAGGATAAGATTTAACAGAAAGCAAAGAATGCAACACATGAACAATAAACACAACATTTTTAACCTGGGAAAATCCTCCTTCTTGAGGGAGAAAAACCCAACAAGAAATACATCTCATATATATTATATAAAAGAGCAGAAATCTGCTTACAATTGGGGCCAAACTCTAGGCCAATTTGAAATAATAAAACACACCTCTCTTAGATGTGAATGTACAATTACAATGAATTCTCCTTGATGTCAATTTGCGTGAAGCAATATTATGATCTATTGCAAAAGTGTGAACTCCCTCTTGAGGTGCGAATTGTCTTGAGAATGAATTGATTGATGATCAAATGAAATGATCATCACTTTCTATGTATACAATGTAAGGTGCCTCTTCACAAGCAAGGCGACTCTTCACAAGGGTCAGCCTTATTCAAGAACCAAGGCGACTTTTCATCTTGGGTCGGCCTTATAAATTTAAAATAATATTTATAAATAGCAAGTCTGACTTGCATTGGAATTATTTATTCATCATTTATTATTTAAATTCGAAAGAAAGATATCTCCCGCCACTAAAACATCAACACTCCCTCTTAGCTAGGGAGGTATCTTTCCAGATATCCACGTCTTGGAGTCTCTCAACATGACGCCCACAATGGCTACACCCATTTGTGGAAAATAGTTCATCATAGAGTCTTTCAACGTGATATCGTCATGGAGTCTCTCAACATGACGTCCACCATGGCTACTCCCATGTATGGAAAGAAACACATGTACAAGTGTCCATCACAGAGTCTCTCAGCGTGATGTCATGGAGTCTCTCAACATGACGTCCACCATGACTACTCCCATGTGTGGAAAAACACAAGTACAAAGGGTTCATCACAGATTCTCTCAACGTGATGTCGTTATGGAGTCTCTCAACATGACGTCTCATCTCAGTCTCAAAGATGAACAAGGGCTCGCACCTCATATTTCTCCATCTCAGAGAAATATGTAAATTTTAATGAACATATTAAATGCACAGAACCTTAAAACAAATCAGACAAAATAACACAATAGATACCCTGGGAAAACCCTCCTCTTGAGGGAGAAAAACCCAGCAACAAAGATCTCTCTTATATTTATGAACAATGGCAACAATTCTCTTTACAATGAGGCCTAACTCAAGGCCAGAATTATGTACCTATATCAGATACAAAGGACAAAAAATGAATTGTACTTCTGACAAGATGAATCTGCTCTTCAATGATATTCGCAACTTGCACTTGAACAGGTTCACACACAGCTATAGATATAAACCACACTCAGCACTTGAGAGATTTGCACTTGCCTCTTGATGAATTGAATTCGCACTTCTGCTCTCATGATAAATTCACACTTAGAAGAATAAATCGGACTTGCTTGAATATGTTTTTTTTTTTTAATGGAGGAACGGACCTTGTATATATACAAGTGAGAGAGGTCGCACCTCTTCAAGTTATGAGGTCGGCCAAGATACAAAATAATTTCAATAAATATAATTTACAAAGAAGGTCGGCCCAGAATAAGAATTATATTATTTACAAAGAGATGCACCCATACTCATTTATTTTCACATATAAATAAATAGCCAATAGGCTACATTTATTTATGACTTTACTCAAGGCTGGAAGGATGAACCCGAAGCTGCTCAATATCATTAACACTCCCTCTCAGCTAGGGAGAGAACTTCCAGCTGCTCAAGAGAGATCAACTCAACATGAAGTTAAATATCGCCTCAATGCGATATCAACCATAATGGCAACAATCACACTATGGTGAGTACAAGTGTTCATCACTTGCATGATGTTGTCACCTCAACGTGACATTCACAAGTACAAAATATGTCATGGAGTCTCACACATGACATCCACCATGACTCAAGCTCAGAGGGTGGAACCAAGGGCTTACACCTCAAATTCCTCCGTCTCAGAGGAAAATGCATTAACAAGGACTTGCACCTCAAATTCTTCCGTCTCAGAAGAAAATGTATTAACAAGGACTTGCACCTCAAATTCTTCCGTCTCAGAAGAAAATGTATTAACAAGGACTTGCACCTCAAATTCTTCCGTCTCAGAAGAAAATGTATTAACAAGGCTTCACTGATACTGAGACTCTTACTCAGTCAAGGCTGAATTCTCCACCA
>VDFB02000007.1:47376905-47389138 GCA_007258455.2 Sequoia sempervirens
GGTAATCATAGGTTCAATGTTTCTTCTTAGCCATAAATGTATAATGGAGGTAGTGGATAGCATGTTTGAGCAGTGTTTTGAGACTCATCAAAGATGGAAGAATAGTGAATAATACCTTGTGGACTGTGAAGTAGTGTCAATAAGGTTGAAGGATCTTAAGAACTACAATATCATGAAACAATGAGTCCCCTATAGTAAGTAAGCAGTCTATAGGGCATAGCTTGATTTTATAGAAGGATGCTCATGAAAGGAATCTTCAAGTGATAGTGAGTGAGCTATTTGAGATTGTAGCTGAGGGTGAAATACCCAGTCTTAAAGGAAGTTAGAAAAGCAGTAAATGTGCAAGAAACGTCTGTAAGGCAACAAACAATTCTTAATGTTATCTTACATAATGCCTTGATTTTGAAGACAAAAATCTCATTGTATCTTGATGAAAGTGGTGACCTTAATGGTCAATCACTAGCGACCATGATTTTAAAACATGCTATTGTGCTTATGGAGGCAACATTTTAAGCAAGGCAGTGAGTGGTGGTTTGGAACAATGGCAGGTATGAAGGACTTGCTTTATATGCATACTATGCAATCTAGCTTAAGACAACGTTCTTAGAAGAGATTGAAGGTGGATTATGGAACTCAAGGGTTACCATGAAAAGGATTAAAGAAAATACTGAGATCTATTTAAAAGCCACAGTCATGAAGATATTAAAGATGTCACATGCAAAACTCTAATAGCCAGAGTAATCAATATAGTGCCAAAGAGGATAGTGTGTTGGGGTAGATTTAGGAGATCTCCACATTATCTAATTACAGGGAAATACATCATTTATTTATTTTTTTAATTAAAAGAAATCATTCTAAACCCTATATAAGATACATTGATACTTCAAAATCCTCTGAAGGAATTTGAGATTATGCAAATATATGTCAAGTAAATACCTAGATTACAAATAGTAGCAGGAACAATGTAAGATTTGTTAAGCAGAGCAGGAATGAGATAAGCAACAATGAATCATATGCCTCCTTTCATGCACATCTCCTCACCATTCTCTGTCATTGTTTACTGAAACACTTCTCCATTCTGGCAGTTTATGCTTGAAAATAATGTTTTGACGAAGGTTTTAGAGTATGTTTATTAAAATGAAAACTCCATTTTGGTGGGCTACGCCTGAAAATAAGATTTTGACAAAAGTTTTAGGGTATGTTTATTAAAGTTTTAGAGTATTTTGGTGGGCTATATTCTTGATTCCTTAAATGATTTATTCAAATGGATTGTGACTAAATAAATGAATAACTATTAGTCATTTTTATTTGTGTGACTAAATAATTTTTAATCAACGACCAAACTAGTAATTTATCTACTCATTTATAGTTGAGTTGCAAAAAATGAGCAGAATTTAGTCATTTTTAGTTGTTTTGACTAAAATTTTTAGTCACCTAGTCATTTATTTGCCAAATACTACTAGTGTGTGCTTCCTTGTGCGATTAGTTCTCTCTCAATGTTGAGGGCCTTAGGGATAAGCTCATCATAAGAATGACACATTACATCTTTAACTAAAAGGATAAATCCGTATTGACATTAGCAATGATGATTCTGACTTGTTGCTCCTTAGGAATGGGTCACTTGCTCTTACTAGCTCGCTACCTCCATTGTTTTAGGAAGTTTGCGATCAAGTTCAATATTATGATTTTAGGAGTCTAACGGTTGGAAATCATAGTAAAATCAGAATTTAATAAGTTTTGGAATTAGCATTTTAAAGTGTTTTTTGGGGTCATTAACTTCAAACTATCTTCTCTTTTGCAGGGGTGGTTGCATGCCAAATTTTTTTGGTGTAAAATATTAGAATTATTAGATTTTGTTACCTGTCTATGAATAAAAATTATTGGAGTGTGAGTTTGATATTTTTTAAAGATCTAAATAGTCAAGCTTGGTAAAGAAAAAGCATGTCAGATAATATTAGTCCCAAACAAAATAAAGAGACACTTGATAGATTGTGGCCTAGATTAAAAAGAAAGGGTGATGGGAAATGTTATTGTCCTTGCAATATATGCAAGGGCTTAAAGACGAGATGACTTTTAATCACAATAGCTAAAAAACATTGTAGGCAACATGGTCAAACTAAAGGGGGGCATGATTATCGTCCATTGGTAAGTTGTTCATTATATGTGTTTATATTGATTGAATTTGTAAATGTTTATATCATTTTAACATTATATATATATAATCACTTGATCATGATCATGGTTTATTTGTGTCTATCATTATTATAAAGGTGGGGCACCCTAGGGCACATGATATGGATTATCATGGCCCGAAGAACGTGGTTTTGCAAGCAGACAAACATGGAGTTGTGAATATCGAAGATGAAGTTAATGATCCTATTGAAGAAGATGATCATGCGCCAGAAAACACAGTTGAATATGATGGTACAAATACATTGATCCATGACACATTTAGTGGCAGAGCTGATCATGATGATCGAGATGAATTTGATGATGTTCATGATTTACCTGTACTTGAGAAGGCATACGAGCCCCTTTATGAAGGCTCCCAAACAACTCTTCTCTCTGTTGTATTGTTGTTGTTGAACTTGAAGGTTATGAATGGTTTATCAAACATAGCAATCTCACGGATGTTAAGGTATGTCATATATATCATCTTTTTTCATCTATTTTAATTGTTGTTAGTTTATCACTAGTAAATAAAGGATGAATATGTACCATTAATATTCTTTATATTAACAAATTATTTTTTGTTGTAGATTAATTGGTGAATTTTTGTTACCACCATCAAATATTTTACCTCACTCATACCGAGATTTATTTGGCATTATGAAAGATATTGGAATGGAGTATTAAGCAATAGACGCATGTCCCAATGATCATATTATATATCATAAACAAGATGAATTTGTAACAAAATGCCCAAAATGTCATATCAGTAGATATCGAATAGATCAACTAACAAAAAAGGTGCCTTGCAAGGTTCTTTGTTATATTCCCAGTATTCCACGAATGCAACGATTATTTAGGTGCGAAAGCTTAGCACAATTTATGGATTACCATGCACGGAATAGAAGTGGAGATGACATTCTTTGAATGCCTGTGGATGGTTCTACATTTAGGGACATGGAGGAAAAATTACCACACTTTAAAGAACCTCGTAATCTCAGGCTTTCATTGTGAGCGGACGGTGTCAATCCATTTGGAGAGTTGAGATCTATTTACTTAGTGTGGCCTATTTTTGTTATCAACAATAACATTCCTCCATGGATGTCAATAAAGAGGGAGCACATAATGTTGTCAATGATTGTTCTAGGTATTTGTTTACATCAATTTTCTTTAACATAGTAGCATCTCATTTGTCTTATTTGTTGCATAATGACTTATATTTTTTTCATTCAATAGTCATGTACATTAATTTATATATATTGCAGTAAAATGGTTATAATAATTATGTATTTTATGTTCATTCAACTAGGTAAGTACTAAGTTAAAGATATGAATGTATATATCGAGCCTCTTATCGATGATTTACTAAAGTTATGGAATGGTGTCACTATGTATGACGTCTCTATACCAATAGGACAAAGACAATTTCAATTCCATGCAATGCTTGTATGGACAATTCATGATGCCCCAGGGCTAACACATTTTTATGGTATGTTATAACGTTTGACTACACTTTAACAATATTTAATTCTATGAAGTAGATATCATGCATGTTTCTAAAATAATCTATTCATTATATATAATTATAAAAATTGACATATTTAATCCAATTATATATGATCTTGCAAGTCTTCAAACAAAGAGAAAATTTGCATGTCCAATTTGTGGTCCAAAAATGAAATCTCGTCGTTCAACAAGTCTAGGAAAGCAGGTGTTTGATGAGTATAGACACTTCCTGCATAGAAATCATAAGTATTGAACTACTAAAAAACATATTTTCAATGGGAAAGAAGATACTACATCAAAACCATGAAGAATGACACCTCGCCTATGGAAGTTGGAAGATAATAGAATTAATCGTCAAGGTTATACATCGGATCAAATTGTTTATCTATCATATATGATATGTTTTGAATTTATATTTTTATATTGTGTTGTGTTTACTCATGTTGTAATTGAAAATTAAATTGTCGTTAATTTGTTTAACTTATATGCTTCATGAAGGTCATCAAGGTATTAATGGTCGGCTTCCACAGGGACTAAAAAGTTATCCCAGACAATTTAGTAGGTTGCCCTACTATGAGCAGCTACAAATTGTGCATTTGTTTGATACAATGCATATCAGAAAGAATATAATATAAACATTATGGAAAATATTAGATGGAAGGCATGACAAAGAAAAATTTGTCAAAATTTGTAGTGACATTCAGGAAGCCAATCATGCAATGAAAAATTTCATTCTATTAAATAGCGATGGAGACCAAATTAATATAAGTTCCCTTCCTTGGTTATTAATGGAGCAACAAAGCAATGCTATAAAAGAAGTCATACGAAAAATTTGATTTCCCACAGGATTTGTTGCGAACATAAACAATATAATAACAAAGAAAGGTGAATTTGGGTCAGGGATGAAAACGCATGATTAGCATACCTTCATTAAGGTAATTATTCTGGTATATTATATACACTTGTATAATGCATGTACTTTTCAGTGTATTATGTTTACTAATTTTGGAAAAATAATGAAAAGATCATTTTATAATTGTTGCAGTACGTTCTACCTCTATCTCTCCCAAAAAACTTTGACAACAATGTCAAGCAAGTTATATATGATCTTGGAAAATACATGAGGTAAGTAGCGATATTTGTTCAATTCATTGTATACATCTTATAATTTCTATTTGTTTTACTTGTTATGTAATATACTGTATATTTTTGTTAAATCTCGTTAATATATTTGTGCTTTGAATCACTTGTAGATGGTTGTCATCTAAAGAAATTCATAAAGAAGATATAAATTATTGGAAGAGAAAAATTCCTCATCTAATGTGTGAAATGCAAAAGTGTCTACCTTCAACATTTTTCAATGCACAAGAACACTACCTCATACACCAAGTTGAGGAGATTGCATTGTGTGGACCTGTAACACAAGGTTAATGTGGATGGTTGAGAGGCACTTGAAATTTTTGAAGGCTTTGGTTAGACAAAGAGCACATCCTAAGGGTTCTATGGTGGAGGGATATATGGTATACCAGACCATGGTGTACATTAGTGAATATCTTCCTAAGTTTGCAGCAAAGATCTATGTAGATCACATTTGGGATCCCAACTCCATTAACAAATTTGAAGGGGAGTACCTGATGGGGAAAGGTAGATTGAGGAAAGTGAGAGGTAATTATAAGATGGTCATGGAGATTAATTGGAATATATTTTACATATGGTTTTTATGTATATTGTACTTATTTAATTTTTAATATTTAATATACATCAATTATAAATTAAGGTTGTATATTGTGGTATTTAACTAATTATACATCATTTGTGAATTTCATTTTTTTTATACAGTTGGTCAAGAGTGGGATGCACTACATTTGTACGTCGCAAACAATCTTAATTGGATGATGGTATGGATTGAACGATTTCAACAATTCAGTCGCGCATTAACATGGGAAGGTGTGGCTTAATTGGTTAAAGAAGCTCATCGTAATGGAGATTCCAATGTTACACAAAGGGAAATTGGTTTAGCATATGGTTTAAGAGATAAATAGGTACGTATAAATATATTAATCACCCATATTATTTAATTATTTTCAATTATATTGATGTATATATATGTTGAGATTGTTTTCTTTGCATACATTCGGTCAAGAATAAATATGTTTATCAACTGACAATAGTGCAATAATTTTTACATATTTGACATATTGCAGGTGAAACACCACAAGGCTATGTGGTGCAATGGTCATAAATTTTGAATCAAAATGTTGGATGACATGAAGAAAACTTGTGATTCTAGTATAACTGCAGTCTTTTAGGTGACTAATGTTTCATCTAGAAGTGACATACATCCAAAAGTCTTAGAGAATCAATACTATGGGATTTTGGATGATATACTTGAGTGTGACTTTAAGTCCTTCAGATTAATTTTGTTTGTCATCCTATGGTACAAGCTACGATTGAATGAAAATGATCCCGAGAGAACTGTTATTAAACATGATAATGGATTTACCATGGTTAATACAAGGTCGATCGAGCAAGCTAGAAATGAGCTTTATGTTCTTCCAAGCCAATGTGAGCAGGTATTTTATTCAGAGGTTCCAGGTAAACCAGGTTGGTCATTTGTTGTTAGACATGATCCAAGAGGAAGGCCGGTAAAGTATAATGTGGTGGAAGAAGAAGATACCGAAGAACTATAAAATGATGTAGATGATGATCAGGATCAACACTTAGTTGATGATGTCCCTGAAGAAGATGTCAAAAAGGAGGAATTAGATCATGATGATGTAGGAGTTAATGTTCATGAAGATGATATCTATGTGGATGATGACATTATCAAAACTGATATCGATGACGATGATGATGATATGACCAATCCTTCCAATGTCGAATCTGGATTGGATGATACAAACAGAGTTGGATGAAGAAGAAGATCAATGACATTGAAATGTATGAGTTATGCGATTATATTATCTATTTGATATTAATTTCTTGATAGAATTATATTTGACTTATGTGGTTACATAATTAATTCATGATGTTTTTAATTTTTATGCCATTACATAATTAATTTAATGATGTACTTTTTAATGTTTGAAAGGTCAAAAAATTAAAACATTTCAATAGTGAAGTTAACAACCTTGAAATTAGTGTGTTTTATGTTTCATGTGATCATAAAATATTAAAAAGTTAATTGTAGAGGTGGTTGTTTAGTGGTTGATGTGTAAATTTCTTTAAAAGGCATAAAGTGGTCATTGTAATGGTTGTTGATGGTTGAGGATTTAAAATACAAGCTCTTGACATTCGAAAATCTATGTTTTTCTTCAAAAAAATTGTATTTTTCTTGTTATACAGCACTATACAATCACATGCAGCCATATTTTGATGTGAAATCAATTCTAGGTCATGAAGATATGTATTAGCTTTGATTTGAATCGATTTTAGGGCTTAAGGCATTGATTTGAGTTAGAAAGCTTCATTTCTTTGTATACAACCTAGTTACCCTATTTTGAGGGTTTTGTAGTCCAAACATGATATAAAGGGGCTCTTGCACTTTTTGTGATTACTGTAGCTTGTGTAAGAGGCCCCATGGATACTATTGTAATTGTAGGATGCATGAATAGGGCGTAGGATGAGAAATAAATAAGGTATAGCTGTTGTCCTCAAGAGTTTTGTGAAGAAAAGCATGTGAAATGAGAGGTTCAAGCCTAGGTTTCAACAAAATGTGTATGGGAGATCTGATTTTATGAATTTTTATCTATGTGCAGACCTAATGGGTTGTTTCTGAACACTGAATATAAATGATATACATACACACACACATATATGTATATGTATGTATATATGTATGTATGTATATGTATTTTTAAATGTAAATGTAAATGCAATTACTGGATGCTCTTCTAAAACAATAAATGCAACATATCATTAAAGAAATCTATATCTATATATATAAATGTGTATTTATAAATGCAAAGAGAATATGGTTGTGTAGTGTTATAGATACAACATATCCATAAATTAATGTATTTGAAATTCTAAAATCTTCAACACATATAATATGAAATCGATCAAACTATTAAACTACATGAGAAATAAATGAAAACAGTAAATGCATATGTATGTGTATTTGTAAATGTAAGTGTAAAATAAATAAGAATAATGAAAATTATAAGGGGAGACCAGTGCCTTATTGGGTATATAGATTCTAATGAATATCTACAAATGTGGATTTCAATAATGGCAATAATTCAAACTGTCAGGCACAGAAATTGCTTACAACTTGTATATACATGCAAGTGAATAATGGACAAACTCTTCTTGAGATAGAATGGAAATCCTAGTTGTGATTCTTCTTATTAATCCAAGTAACACTTCCCAATTGATGTGATTGATTAAAAGATTTTAATCCCTACTTTAGAGAACCGAATAACCAGATCACACATATATAGCAAATGTACAATGATAAATTGAGTATAAACTTGTTATATCAATTTAAACAATAGAGAAGCATCAGAATGGAGACAATCAAATAACTTTATAAATTTAACAAACAACTGATACCAAAATATTAATCTGCAACTTAGATATCTTCATTTACTCCATCAAAATACATGCATCTGAGTCTCTATATATCAAAATTCATTGTCTACTACAAATGACCTATATGCCATGTATCTAGTGTCTGTATCTTGGCTCTATTCAACACTTAGTTCTCTACGAGGGCAGCTGTAATCTTGAGTTTTTAGTTCTCTAGGAGGGCTAAATAGAAATATGAAATTACATAATAGAACCTTGTAATTGCATTTGATGCAGATTCAAATACTAGCAGTCGATCCTTTACTTTGGTTAGATGATCAAACAGCTACCTTCAGAAAAAATTGATATGATCTCCATCATGGCAATAAGGGCCCACCATACTATGTGTTTCCATGGAAATCCATGTGGCACTCACCTGCGATATCGTGATTGATAAAGACCTTGCAACTTTTGATCACGCGATGGTGGGCAACCATGGATCTCAACCATCGGTAATCCTGTTTGTTCAACACAATCACCAGCTTTGTCATTAACCATCAAGCACCTTTCCTACCGAGATTATAACATCTTCGTTGATTTGAAACACGTGCATCTCATAAATGCTTTAGTAACTTGCTACATAATGTATTAAAACCAGATAAATGTATCAAAGTATTTCTATCATCTCTTCGGATTCATTAAATGAGACACATGGCACTCGCCTGTGATATCGCGATCAACCAAAAAACTGTGGTGGGGTCATCAAGGGATGGTGGGGAACAAATAAGATCAAATGATAATTGATCTACGGTCACACAAACTTGTCCCTCTGCAAAATATAAAACATTTATTAAAATAACGAGGGGACATCACTAGGCCGATGATAAACAATGACATAAGTTGTTTTTTAAACGAGGGAGCACAGGACCATCCAAGACTTAGGAAATAATAAAGTCAGGTGAAGGAAATAAAATGATAATCAAAAGGGGCCCAGCATAGACGAAGTGATGGGGCTTAAGTTGTTTTAAAACCCTCCCCAAAAAGTAATGGCTCAAAAGATCCCACCCAAGGCATAAGATAAACACTAGGGTTTTACATGAAGACAAAGGTAAAACCCAAACCTTAGGCTTTTCCCAAACACCATAGAATAGATAACCTCCCTTCTTGGTAGTGATAACCTCCTCCACACACAACCCTTAAAAATTATGAATAGAGGAATATAATCTTTGAAGAACTCAAAGTTGATTCTCTCCTACCTAATGCAATTAGTCATTTTATCCTTACAAACATTTATAGTGATTACTAGAGGCACATAGACCAATTCTTCATAATAGAATAATTTGATCATACTTTTCCAATGATGGCATTATGAGAAAACCTTAGGTTAAATGGATAATTCCTAGCTAATTTCTTTAAATCATGTCCAACCACATAAGAGAAGACCACTGCTATGTGTACCTGGATACCATGGAGAAAGGTTCTTTGGGATCTTTCATTAATCATCCTACCTTAAAACATACCAAAAGTCTCCTGGCAATTAGACATAGGAAGATTTAAGATGACTTAAAAAAAAAATTTATTGCCAAAGCATAAACTTATGATGACTTAACCAGGCCTAGTACACACTCCCTCCCCGTTAACCACTTAGACATATGGAAATTAAATGTACATTTGCTACTATTTGTAGTCATGTAGGTATCCAATAAACCACTTGGTGGTGTTTCCCTTCAAGTTTATTTGCTTGAATGAAGAGCAAAAGTCCTTTGATTACAATTAGAGAATACATTTGAGGCCTTGGTTATGTAACTGGTGGACCATAGTCACATTTAACACTTGTTACAAATTTGGGAGTTAAAATGTTAAGTAGATTTGATTTGTGATGGACACATTTGGACGGTAGTAACAATAGCTTGCAATCTATCAAGACTTGATTACCTTATAACCTATGAAATTATAGCGATGAAATGATAGATTAATCATAATGTCACCTTTGGATCACATCACCATGAAAGAACTTCATCCAACATCCTTATGAGTGTAGGTACCACCAAATAGGTATTTTTCAGATTCGTCTTCCTCGAGCGAGGGAAATTTAGAAGAGAAGAGGAAAGCGAGACATGTAGTATGTATAAAAGAGGGAGATCAACTAGAGGTCAAAAGATTAGAAGAAAAATTTGTAATCACGTGGAATTTTTTCTTGTTGAAGGGGGGTCATGTTCTTATGATGATGAGAGCATAGGCAATGTCGAGGTGCCCTTGAGGTACAAACATGGATCCCGGATGCAAAGAGTTTAAAAAAATGAATCGATTTGATTTTGATGTCCGATCCTGATCTGATCTGATCCTGACGTCGATTCTGACGCGGATTGATTGATCCTCTATCTCTATCCCATCTACCCTTAACCCTTAAACCCTCTACCCTCTATCTATATCCCACTCCCTCCCTCTCTCTCTCAAGTCTCACCATCCTACCCCCTCTCCCTCCTCAGGTCTCTCTCTCTCTCTCTCTCACATCTCTCTCCCCTATACCCTTTTAACCATCTACCCTTAACCCTTAATGGTGCAGGAGCACCTGGCAAAGTTGGGCAAAGTTGGAACACCTGGCAAGGTTTATGCTTCATTTGAAGTTTTTTGTTTTATTTTCATTTTGTTGTGTAAGTTCTTATGGACCATCTTAGTTATGGTTGAGGAAATTTGCTCCTTAGTTTAGGAGTGGTGAAGTTGAATAAGTTAGGAAGCCTATGCTTGGGTTGTTTTCCCTACAATAGACCAAGGTTGAAAAACACACTATGTTTTCCAACGCTAAATTTTTGGTCATTCTAAGGCTCAAATAAGGAAACCTATCTATTTCCAAGATGATTTAAAAGTTCACTCTCAACCTGTTTGAGGGTTGGAAGCATAGAAAACATTTGGAGTTATATGCAGATAATAAGAATACAGTGATTTTGGGTGTGTAAATGCAGTTTTTCTGTTCTTGTTTCTAGAACTATAGCTAGATGAAATGAGCAAGACATTTGATGGTTTGTTTTAGCATGTAGAGGAGTCTTTTGAATCATTCTTGTGGCTAAATAGATAGTTAGTTTATCGCTTCTCTCCATTCTTTTTATATTCTGTGTTTTCTTGATTGTTGTTTTGACTGTAAATCTAGTAAAAATGGGGTTTTAGGCCGCATTCTTCCCGTGCCAGCAAGCATGGACTAGTTGGGAATGTGGCCAAGCTCCTTACTTGTACATATTTTAGTGGTAGGAAACATTAGGAGTTTTAAGAGCATGCTTAAAGTATTTTCCTAGGTGAGACTATAGGTGCTCGGCTTGGAAAAGACAGTCTTTACATAGTCCAAACGTGGTAGGGGTGTTGAATGTCTAACAATGCAGAGTGTGAAGTGATTGTAGGAGCCTTCACCAAGGTTGGAAAGAAGGTAGAACCTTTGACTGATCACCTGGAGGATGGAAAGTACAAATAGTCCAAGAAAAGGTCAAGAAAAGCCCTAGTTCTTGCAAGAACAGGGTACACTTGTGTACAGACAGAAAAAGGGTCCAAAACCTCAAGAATCTATTAGTGCTTGGGATTTGAGCCAAAGTGTTAGAAGGGATTTTGGCCTAACCAGTTGAAGGAGAGGAGTATTAAGCTATTTTCTTAGGTGAGGAGGCCTAAAAGGGGCTCAAGCCTAGTAGCCTTCCCAAACCCTAGACTAGGGTTTTGTGATAGCGATGGAGAATAAAGGCATGGAGGTTGATTAGGAACCTTTGTAAGATGGTTTTGAAGCCATGGAAGCTTTATACACCCCTACATCAAGTTGGAAGCATTTTGGAGTATCAACTAGTCTTTAGGGAGAATAAGGGCTAGTGAGTGAACAAGAGGAAGAGCACCAAGATTTGGTTGGTTGAAGGCATTGTAGATGATAGCAAGGTTGGCAAATGAACCAGGGGTGCCTGAGTAGTAGAGGGCCTACAGGTTGAGTGGTGGAGGAAGTGACACTAATGGGTTATCAAAGGTGAGAACCAGAGCATTGAGATTGTGGTTATCTCAATCCAACCCTATCCCTATCA
>VDFB02000007.1:47389238-47454250 GCA_007258455.2 Sequoia sempervirens
ACTAGAGGATGCAACATACCCTTTTTGTTTCTTGTCATAACCAAGACCCAAATGTTTTGGACACACAAGTGTATCAATAAGTTTTCACATTCTATGCTCATCAATCCCTAGTCCTCCTCCCTAATAGTTATACTTTTGTGCTAAATTAGAAGTTTTTAGATAAACTTCTTGAAGGAGGTGAAGGCTTGGGTTCTTCTCTGTAGACCTCTTGACTAATATCCTCATTAAGCTTATCTTGTAAAGTACCCATAGATTGGAAAGTGGTAGAACCCACATTCTTAGAGCTGGTTGTCTTGGTTATTGGTTCTTCTTTCTACAAAGATTCAGATGACTAGCCATAGGTGCGTGGAGAAGTAGGCATTATGTACACATTGAGTGTGGTATGTATTTCATATTTCCCACAACCATTGTCGATGATCTTGACCTTGCTGATGGTGGAGTTGGGAGTGGAAGATGTAGTGGAAGATGGAGTGGAGGAAGCGTGGGATGATGGTTGAGAAGTTCCCACTTCAATTCCTAGACAATGGTGAGAATGTGAAAAGGAGGCCTCAAGAGCACAATAATACTCAAAGATTGTGGATCAACATGTATAGTAACTTCAATTCCATTGTGTGGGAACTTTAGACATTGATAGTAAGTGGATGGAACAACTTGCATGCCATGAAACCATGGTCGGTCGAGGAGGAGGTTATATGGCAGATCAAGATCAAGAACATGACAAGTTGTGTATTGTATGACCAGGCCAACCTAAATAGGGATACAAATGATACCCTCTGAATCCATCTCTACATCATCATAAGCCTTAATAGTGATCACCTAATTATCCAAGTTAGTATGAGTGTACCCCACCTATTTTATAAATTTCAATGTATACAAGTTGAGGGAAAATCCATTATCTACTAGGACTCACTTAACTTTATGCTTGGTGACAAGGACTTCTATATGAAGGGTGCAATTATGGGTAGCATCAAGAGGTGGCATATTGTTTTGATTGAATTCCAACTATTAGGTGGATGATAAGTGTCCTACAAGAGCTTGGAACTAAGTAGGATCTATATCATTTGGTAGTTGGGTATCTTCTAAAGCCTTAGTAAGGATTTTTTGATGGATAGGAGAAGACTTTAGCAAATCTAAAATAGATATTTAGGTGGGGTTCTTTCCTAGATGATCAAGGATATTGTATTGGGAGCTTACAAGAGCCTGTGAAGTGGATGGTCTCGGAACTAATGTGATGGTGCAATGCGTGGTGAAAACACATTAGGGGTCCTTTCCCTTGACATGGATCATGGAGACTCATGGATCCACTTGTGTAATACACCCAACTATATTGTCATAATTAAATGGTATTTTATTATAGCTAATATTGTTGGTGCTATTACTTTGACTGTTATTGTTGTTGGATCCATTGTTCACGTTGGAAGAGCTAGGACCTTTGTTGTGGTTAGGGAAAGCATTTTGGTATATTTGCAATTGAGCATAAGATGACGTAGATTTATTTCCTTCAATGTAATTTCTCCTCAATCAATGATATATTGGATGCAATTCTTTAGACCTTGGCACTTATTAGTTGAGTGACCTTTGATTTTATGATAATCACAATACTCATTTTCTTGGTACCGATTTGGATTAGGTTTGGACTCATCAAAGGGTTTGGTTACTAGATAGACCACGACATTAGCCTGAACCAATCTCCTAAAAATTGCATCTAAAGACTCCCCTAGAAGATTGAATATACACTTAGCATTGCCTTGACCTGACTGATTGGATTCAACGGAAGGATGAGGTGCCCCTTGAGCAACATATATGACATTTGTTCTTGGTTGGTGAGGGATGTTTTATTGCAATTGAGAGGCATTAGCTACTTGGACATGCTTAGTGTTGGTGAAACCATCATTAACCGTATTCTTTTTCTTGTTCCAGTAGCAGGATTGATCTCCATATTGCTTATTCGTATCTTCCTCGAAGATCATAATGAGTCCTTTGGCAATAAGGGCCTTCTCAATGGTAGTCCCTTTTTTGATGACCTTGGAAAAGGTAGTTGCACAATGTAGGTGCAAGTTATAAGCTAACTTTGGATGGGAGTTCTCAACAAATATACCCACCAACTCCTTCTCAAGAAGACTACACTTGAGATGACTAGCTAAGGCTTGCCACCTTTGCAAGTAGCTAGCGAATGTTTCACCAATACGTTGCTTGTCCTTCATGAGATCCATGGTATCTATATCCTTCTCCAAGTTAAAAAAGAAATGTGTGATAAATTTTTCTAAAAAATAAAAAAATGTGGAAATTGACCCTCATGGGAGATGCAAGAACCACTCCAAGGCTTGTCTTGTCAAGTTGCAGGGGAACAGTCGAAGGAGATAGCTTTCATTGTATAAGAGCTCCTGATAGTGCATGTAAAACTCCTGTAAGTGATCTCGTGGGTCTCTTTTTTCATTGCACTTATCATTGGAATTTCAAAGTGATTTGGGAAGGGAATTGTAGAAATCGATTTATCAAAGGGATAAGGATAAGTTTCCTTGAATTTGAAGGACTTATTAGAGGTGCCAGCTTGTAATTATTTTAGTGTAGGCTTCATGTACTCCCATTCTTTGTTAATAGATGCAGATGGGGAAGGACCTGTCAGATTGGATTTGATCATAGGGAGAATATTGATGACATGAAGGTGGTGGTGGAAGTGATTCGTTGTATGATGGTGGAGGATATGATGGGAGCTATTGGTATTGGTTTGTGTAAGTCGGTTGTTAATTGGTGTAAATTTGTTGTTGGGATGGTGGTGGTTGGTAATAGGATGAGGAAGCAACTTGTTGTTAGGATGGTGCATGCTAATAATATGATGGATTGGGCTCATAATTGTATGTGGGTTGTTGTTGAGGGACATATGGAGGTCGACTTTGGATTGGGTTGTTGTTAGTAGGTGTTTGGTATGGGTTGCTGGGGATTAGTGTAGGATGGTTGTTGTTGGAATTGTTATTGATTATATTCATAATTAGGATTGGGATTGGAAGCAGTATATTTTTGTCTAGGCATGCTAGGTGGAGGGGGTGGTTGGTAATAAGTATTTTGTGGAGGTGGTTCCACAAACTATGGGGGTTTGATGGTATCGAGGTGAGAAATAATGAGGCAGTGGGTTAGCATATGTATGTGGGGGTTGCAATTGATACCAATATTGATTTGCTAGGTTACCTTGGGATTGAAAAGGGGGTTGTTGTGGTTGTGAATGCACTTGATGTTGAGGTTGTGGTAGTGGTTGGGATTGAGATTGCAACTGCAATTGAGGTTGTGTCTATGGTTGAGGTTGAGATTGCAGCTGTGATTGCAATTGAGGTTGAGGTTGTGATTGTGACTGTGGTTGAGGTCGAAGTTGTGATCTAGATTGAGTAGGTTCTTGTTGGGGGATGTGTTGCAGGAGGGAATGACTCAAAGAAAATGGTGGTCCTTATTGAGCCAATGGTTGTGTTCAGATGATGGGAACACGAGGAAGAGAAAATGCTAGCGGATTGGTTATGGTGCCCCTAGTATTTCTCGATGATTGGTTTGATTGATATTACGGTAGAGGTGGTGCAAATGGAATGGATGTGGAACCTTTCAAATTGGTGGCTTCAAGTGCAAATCCTCTAATAGAAATCCTAATGGTAGGGGATGGGATGTGATAGCACACATCATTCTTGAATCCTTGTTGATACCAAGAATCTTGTGGTGGAGCTTGAGAAACCTGGGGGATTGATGATCCTGGATTAGCTTGAGAGCTTTGGGGATCCTATGATTGAGAGGGCATTCCATATTATGTCATATCAAATCTAGGTGGCAGTTTAGCACCCCTCATAAGCAAAGTAGCAAGGATCTTATATGATCGTTCAACAAGGATACGGTCAATCATTTGCATGTTAACTAGGTTGCTAAGATATTCCTCAACATAGAGCTCAGGTTGATTAACCATTCCCTCCTCCATGTCAAGGATTGGATTTTTTTTTGAATTGTTGAGATCCACCGTTCATGGGAAAATTAGGAGAATACTATGATTGATTGAATTGGGAGTGTTGTTATTCCATTAACCTTTTAGCCTGTGATCGAGTGGTGATGAGCATGAAAGTATGGATGACTAGAAGATGAAGATGACATAAAACTTTAGGATGCCACTAAGTGATGATGATTTGGGTGATTGATTAAGATATTACTAGGATGATGGATCAATTGATTGGATGATTGTTTGGATTGGATTGTCTGATTTACTGATTGATTGGATTGGATGAATTGATTGATCAGATTGAACCCAAACTAGACTTGGGAGCTTAACTGGATGATGTAGGACAATGATGATTGGATTGGATATACTAATAAAAAGGATGATTAAGACACAAATTCACCTCTAGATGGAATTGAATTGATGAGGCCACAAGTGATTACTGACTCAGGATGGATGACTTTCCTAAGTGAGTAAGGATGACGATGATCAGGGTTAGTTAACCCAATTAGATAAAAAACTCTAAAATTGACATCTAGGGGGATCAAATTGATTGTTTGATGATTTATATGATAAATAAGGATTTCCTACTTGATGAACCTATGTGATTAAATGGATGATTGGATGAATTTCAGAAAAATCAAATACACGACAATGACAATTACAGGAAATCAAATGATGATAAAAATGTTTTGATCATACGAATAGGCTTGGAAAAATGAAAAATTTTAGTGGCCAAATGGATTCACTCTCTAGTTTTTGTATGAGAAGCTAATTCACCTTTGTGTATATAGCAAATTTTCCTCTTTAGGTCACAGGTTCGCCTATCTAGTATGTCATAGAATCACCCCTATGGGTATCAATATTTCCTATCTAGGTTCATAGGTTCACCTATGCTCGATGACTGTATGGAATAAGTTGCGGGATCACCCATTAAAAATGTGGATTTGACTAACTAAGTAAATGTATGAATGGTGTGATAGCAGGATCACCTCTGTGTTATGTAGGATCGCCCAAATGGGTAATGTACAAATGGGGGTAGTCCACCAAACAAAATCACCTATCGAGAACACAAGATCCCCTATCTATGGATATGTATGGACAGTATGATGGAAAGATCACCCTTGTGTGGAGTGAAATTGCCTATCTAGGGGTAATGTACAAACAAGGGGTACAATCTCAGACGCGGAATCGCCTCTATGAAAGGAAGATTTTCCCAACTAGAGTGACAATATAGAAGAGGGTGTACGGATGACTCAAGTGAATTTTCCCCTTTGGGGAGCGAAATTGCCTAAGGGATAGACAGACAAGTTATGTGTATTCACCTTTGTAGGAGGTAGAATTGCCTATCAGAGATAATTGACTAAGCAAGGGGACTGGACAATGATGTGGAATCGCCCCTTGTAGGGCAGGCTTTCCTATTCAGAGTGAAAATTTTCCTTTGTGAGGAGGAGGATTCACCCCTATGAAATGAAGGGACTATGGCAAAAGACCAAAAACAAACAAAAAGATAGTGGGCAAAGACTAACTCTAGACCAAAGACACTCACTGGTATCATACAGGAAGACACACCAAGCACATGAACAACCCTAGAATTAGTAATAAATGTTTACAAATCTGATTTAGGACCACCACCCCAAGGGATTAATACTCTATGATAATTAGGTGGGAACACCCTTTCTTGCAAAGGTAGATAGGTAAAGATCCAATGGCACAAGGTCGTCAACATACGCCATAGGATCACCTTCTCTCTCCTTGAGAACTATCGTAGTTCACCACAAGGATTTTTATCTCAACCTAAGGGAGTATGTGGTGAGTAGCTTCAAGGTGCCATCTATAGTCCCTGCACTATAGCAAGTCATGGCTAAAACATGGTTCTTAAGCTAGGCTAAATAGGAAACTAGGGGAGTCATCGATACACCAGGAGGGTGCATGAGGCACGTCCGTGAACACAAAATCATCACAAGCATCGATTGAGAGCCCCAATGAGGTACTGGAAACTTGGACCAACCCTTCAAACCCAACCAAGAATCACCCTAGTATTAATGATCCACCAAACATGATGTGACTGGATTGGGTTACAACTTTAATTCTCCCCCTTTATATACCCCATCAATTCATG
The DNA here is from genome assembly GCA_007258455.2 of Sequoia sempervirens. Classification (NCBI taxonomy): domain Eukaryota; kingdom Viridiplantae; phylum Streptophyta; class Pinopsida; order Cupressales; family Cupressaceae; genus Sequoia; species Sequoia sempervirens. Next base: position 47,395,325 of record VDFB02000007.1, read on the forward strand.
TTGGTATGTGGCGACTAATCATGCTATATTGTACACTCTTCATTTATCCTACTTTTTTGCATTGTCACCGAAAATGGGAAAAAAATTGACTTTGTAAAACCCTAATCTGGAAGCTTCTAAGCTTGTTATAAGGGGTTGGGATGGGAGTTACAGTATATGAAAAAAGGCGATTATTCGCGAGATTGTAATAAGTTTTGCACTAGATAATAAAATTATAGGATGATTGTGGTTTTGTGGATGTAGCCCAGATTGGGAGAACCATGTTAAATTCTTTTTGTTGTCTTGTTTCTGCTATAATTTTTTGTGTGTTTTATTTCTTTGTTTTATTGATCAAATCTGCAATTACTTGTTAGATATCTACTTTCTAACCCTAGCAGTTCACATGGTTGAGATCGTCCCTTAGGGTGATAAAATCCCCAAGAAGGTCTCCTAAAGGAAAGGGTATGTTAGGCATTTCTGATCCCTAGACTCGCATGCAGTGCAAGGGGAGAGCATACACATAACTAACACCCTTGGGTAACACAATGGATTTGAGTTAGCTACAATTTTTGATCCCCAGGCTCACTATACGATACAATGGGAGAGCATATGTCAATAGATAACTCCAAACATGGAAAAAAAGTGTTAATTGACCCTTTAGATAATTGAAATGTGCCTAGATTAGTTTGGGAAATACCTACACTAAGATCTTTGATTGCTCATCGGGTACCTCCGATCTTGGACAAATGAAGACAAGCTACACAAACATTAGTGAAATCACACACACACAAACAAGAAAATTAACAGATCAATACCTAATCCAAAACCAAATGAGAGCTCAAACTGAAGGATTTAAGTTTCAGGTTTACCTCAGGATTGCCTTTGTAAAGTGCAACTTCACCTCTTTAAGTAGTTGTAGATTCGCCTCTATAAGGTGAACAATCATTCATTCAGGTTGTACATTCGCCTAACTACATAATTGCCTCTATGGAAAGGGCAGGAGTGGAATCGCCCATTTGGTTAGCGGGTTTTCCCTTCTAGTTAACAACTTCGACTCTATGGAGGGTCAAAGTTAGGATCACCTTTGCAAGTTAGGTGTTGGATGTCCAAGTGCACAATCACCCTTTGAGAGAGCGGATTCATCCCTGTAATTAGGAAAAATCACCTGTCAAGTGAAAAATTTAAACTACAAAACAAAAAGAATAAGAAAAGAATTACCTAGACCCATGATGTGGGTCCCACCAGGTGTGCCAGAAATGTGTGGTGTAAAATCCTATTCTAAAATGCAAAACACAAAAGAAATGCAAATAAAGGAAAGCACAATAGACACCTTAAGATTAGCATAAGTTGGGAGTGAGGGGCCTAGCTCGATTGGCTAAAGCATCTTGTTGTGAGCAAAATGTCACAAGGTCTAGTCTCCCCCCTAAACCTGTGGTATCGAAGGGTGTGTCACACTAGCGCCATCAGTCACATGAAAAAAGTTTACCAAGCGCATTGTAGTTTATAGGGGGACAAGTACTCAACCAGTCCTTTAGTAAAAAAAAAAGATTAGCCTAAGTTGAACTTGAGAAAATTAAAAGACAAGGGTTAGAGATTATACCTTGGCCCAAATTGATCCTTGCTTGGCCCTTGATCTTGATGTAGATTTGTGCTCCTTGCTTGATAAAATTGCTTAAAACCCATATGAAAATTATGAGGATGTCATGGTGAATGCAATGGTAGTAATGGATATGAGATTAGATGCAATATGAAAGCTCAAATGGTGCTGCAACAATGGAAGTAATTATGGAGGATTGAATGCAAGAGTATGAGTTATGTTGTTGAAAATGAAAAATTTGCTAAGTATTTAGCAAAAGGGCATCAAAGGGAATGAAGGGATAGGATTGCATCTAGGTTTGGAGATCAATGTTTGATTCCTTAAGGCATCTCAACTCTTGTGGTAGGGATATGTGGAGGATGAGGTGGAAAGGGAGATAGTGATGTGGTGATGGCACAAAGCCACCTAGAGGTACTTTCTTGAGTACCTTGGGGGAAGGTGGAAAATAATTTACTTGTCTCATCTTCCCCAAATCTTGGAGATAAGTGACAATAGAAGAATTTAAAAACTATTCTAAAATATCCCTTGATTTTGGATATTGACCTTGGGAAGAACAAGAGGAATTAAAAATTTCCCTTGTAAGGACACAGTTGAATGTTGGAGGAATATAGTAGAATTTAAAATTCCACATGGGATGCATTGGAGGGATAAGTGGAATTAAAAATTCCACATGTGCATGTTGTGGGAATAAAAGAGGAATTAAAAATTCCTTAGGGGATGGGGTTAGCTTCTCCAAATGGAGAAGGCATTAAATAAGGTTGACTTGGCTAGTTGCTATAATTGGAAAAAGGACTAGATTAAGGATTAATTAATCATGATTAACAGTTGTGCAAATGATTAGGAAAACTAATGAGGGATTAAGGGTAAGTGGGAAATTATGGAGGACATGACACTAATCACAATTATTGATGTACACATCCTAATCATAGATTAATTAGACTAACCTAGATTAGTGAAGGATTATGGAGGATGTGACAAGAGGAGAGAGAAAAGGTAAATTAAAAATTGATATAATTCACATAGGCTAAAGTGACTAAATTAAATAAATTAGTCTATATATTTAATTTAGAGAAGAAAGGGATATGTTATTTAATTGATTAATTAGACACCTTAGGAAATGTTAGGAATTAGATGAGTATTAATTAAATAACAAACCATTTAATTAACATGGCAATGGATGTGGGATAGCAGGAGATGAAGGTGAATTTGACCATATGGACATGGTCAAATTCAGATGTATACACTTAGAAAAAAACTCAAGTGCATTATGTAATTATTTTAATACAAGTAAAATGATACAAATTCTATAATTATTCAAATACTCAAGTAAAATGATATAAATTTTTCATCTAAGAACTATAAAACTTAGAGTTAATATTTATATTAACATTGGATCAATTCATATTTTTTAAGATACAGATAATATTTCCATGGAATATTAGTAGACCGTTCATTCATAATATTTTTAAAATGGTATAAATATGATAATCTTAGCACTGAATTCTTATGGATAATTATAAGACTATTTTTAAATAAAAAGTACCAAAACCATTTACACAAATATTAAGTAAAATAATGCAGTATCTTGTTTTAATAGCTTTTTAACCATAAATTTGTAAATTAATTACATTAATTATGCCAAAGAATCAACCAATGTATTTTTGAAAGGGTTTCTATATTATTTTGAGCTAATTCCACTATGCTCATTTGGATGTGGCTCTATAAAGTGTAGTTTATTCTATGTCTTCTTCATCATCTTTATTTAAAGGGTTAATAAATTCTAAATCATCCTCCAATTCATTGTTGTGTTGTTTGATTACAACCATTGCTAATGAGGCTAAATTTTCTTGTTTTTTATTATGAATTGGTTCATTTACTCGTATTTGATTATACATATTTATAAATGGCTAGGTAGGAGGATACAATGATAATAACTTACTATTCATTCCATTCTAAATATTCACACCTCTTGATCCATAATCTTCAAGGCAATAATTATGGCTAACCAAGGCCTTCCTAATATCAATGAATAAATACTTTCAAAGTTTGTGACTAGATGACTTGAAATCTATGAGGTATTCCCAAGTTTCAACTATGAGCAAAATATTTTCTAAAACTCATTTTGGATGCAATAGATTGTCCTATCATCTGAATAATAGTGCTTGTAGGTTGAAGGTTTGTTAATGACAACATTTCCATCATGTCTTCTATTGCAACATTAATAGCAACTCCCAATTCTACCAGTGCATTAAAAACTTCAATTCCACTAATAAATTGTTGCAAGTATGAATGAGTTTGGTGGTGTTGTCATTGATGTCAACACAATATAGGTTGTTGCAGAGAAAGGAAACAAGTGATTACAAGTGGTGCATGTATAGTTGAGATATTGTTGAGATGTTGTGAGTACATGAAGCTATCTTTATGGTGTTTCAGGTATGCTAATATGATGAGTTACCAAGTGATTTTGAGAAAATTAATAAATAGTGAAGTCAGAATTGTGTGTTTAGAATGTGCTTCGGTATGTGCTTCACATTTATTTTGTGTTGATCCTATGCTTGTGCAGGTCTAAAGAGTTGTTTAAGGGAATCCTTGGGTGATATATCCTAGATTATAGCTTTTGGTTTGATGAAGAGTGAAAGTTGAATTCACCAGTTTGTGAACTGGTCTAGTAGAGTTGTTTGTCTGTGGACTAGGAGAAATGTATTTGCTCTGCAATTCTCTGCTGGTTTTTTTTAGGCCTTATAGATCTGGAAGAAGGCTTGTAATGATGTTATTTGTGTTCTATCAAAGGTGTTCGTGGTTGGGTGCTTTGGAAGATTAGTTTTAGAGTTACTATATGTGTTTGTATAGTCTGAATGGACTGAAGGAAAGTGTTCTATGTATAAAGGATGTTGCAGTAGTTATGGATAAATTTGAAGGCATCTAAGATGTGTTCTAGTGTATGGTGAAGCGTATTATGTGGTCTACATGTTATCTTCTTGTTGCGAAAGTGTGTATTTCAAAGTTCATTGGTGTTTTCATTAGATTTGGTTGACCTAGTGTTTACACATCATGCGAGGATAAGTATCAATTAAGGAAGTGTGTGATTGATATGAAATGTTGTTTTGGGTCTTGGTTAAGTGTTGGTTTGGTCTCCTCTCATTCTTATCCACTGTGGGAATGTTGAGTTGTCGACCTAATTTGAATTTATAAAATGAAGAGTGTGTAGCTGACCTCGGAGAAAGTTTCTAAGGTTGAAGATGGTATAAATATAAGACAAGGTGTTAAGCATTGGATGCCAAAAAAAGGTTTGAGAAGCACTTGAATTGTGCGAAAGTGAATTGAGGTAGCGAGAGCTTTAATGTGTTAGACTCCTGAAAGCAGTGAGTTGATGGTGTCTGCAATTCTCTAAGCAAGGCTATAGATGTGTGCAAGTTGTTGTGGTGGATCTTCTGTTGCATTGAGAAAGTGTTCTTTGTGTAACATTCTTCCTCCTATCTTTTTGTATCTATAGGCAGCGAGCCTCCCTTTTGGACAATGCGTCCTATCTTGGGTAGTGAGTCTCTTTGTAAATGGTTTTGCAATTACTCTTATATTGTGAGTTAATCCTCGCCGTGGTTTTCCCTTATTGGATTTTCCATGTAAATCTGGTGTTTCTTGTGTTGATATTGCTTTATGTTATTTTCACTTCATGCTCATATTTAATAACAAATTAAAGTGGAAATGGAGTTAATAATTGTTTGAGATTTGTGGATGTGATTGGTGACAACTAATTCACCCCCCCTCTTAGTTGTCTTGCGCATTTCAACAATCGGTATCAAAGCCAAAGGTGTCAGGTTCAAATCCCCTTGGGTAATGTTGAGGGGGAGTTTGTTGGTAGATGGTCAATGCTCCCCTTGAGATTCATGATATGGACTAACCGCCTCTTGTGGATCTATTAACTTTGGTAGTTGTATTGAGCATTAATAGGTCGATATTTTGGTGCAATGACAACTGTGGCCCAAAATAAATATCATAATTATAAGACTACCAAGGTTTACATAAGTAGGTGGAAGAGATTTTCCTAGAAGGATGTTAGTTAAATATCTATTAATTTGGACTTACTAATATGTTTCTTTTTTCTTCCTAGTGTTTTTATGCATAATTTTTTCACAAGTTGATTGAGCTCAAGTGTTTATATTTGATTGCTTGAAACAATGAGACTTTAATATTTAATCACTTTATTTCTTATAGAAGATGAGTCTTTTTCAAAGTGATTGGTTTTAGAGTATGTAATCTAGATTGAATCCTTTTAAGTCTTTGAAAAAAGGAGCTTGTTTGAAAGCATGCTTTTTTTGGAGTGGCCTTTTGGAAGAGATCTAGGAGAGAGTTTTGTAGTATTTATTGAATCCTTTTAAGTCTCTCAAAAAAGGAGCTTGTTTAAAAGCGTGTTTTTTTTTTGGAGTGGCCTTTTGGAAGAGATCTAAGAGAGAGTTTTGTAGTATTTATAGTGGGATGTTTTCTAAAGAATATTTAGAGAACCTTATCATGTGAGCTCTAGAAGATTACACTAGAGTATTATCAAGAGGATCTTTCAAAGTAGCTTTGGGAGATAATTCTAGAATATTGTCAAGTGGAGCTTTTGGAGTAGCTCTTAAAGATAATTTTGGAGGATTTTAAGAGCCAGTCTCATCAATGGGTATTTTATGGGATTTTATAGTTGGTTTCTTATCATTTTGTTTCATATGATTAGTTTTATACTCCAAGAGTATTTCTTCTTCTCCACCTGTTATTTTAACCATAGTTAGCCGACATGGGTAGTAGAGTTGGCTTAGGCTGTGGGTTTGCTCCCCATTGGTCTCGGGTTCAACTTTGCTCCCGGGTTTACCCAGTTGGTACCAGCTTGTCAATTGTTGGGTCCCCCCACAAGGGACTAGTCTCGCCGACAATTTCCCCAGGTACCCAAGATATGGGCTGTTGGGAGGGGTTGTAGGGATACCCCTGTCGTTAACAAAAAAAAATCTGGTTGGTTGATGTAATGTTTTTCCTAACCTAATTTGCACAACTTTGTAATGTTTTTCATATGATTATTTTTATACTCAGAGTATTTTCTTCTCCATCTGTTATTTTAACTATGGTTAGCCGACATGGGTAGTAGAGTTGGCTTAGGTTGTGGGTTTGCTCCCCATTGGTCTCGGGTTCGACTCCACTCCCGGGTTTACCCAATTGGTACTAGCTTGCCGGTTGTTGGGTCCCCCCACAAGGGACTAGTCTTTCCCTCGATTGCCCGAGGTACCCAAGATATAGGCTGTTGGGCAGGGTTGTAGGGATACCCCTATCGTTAACAAAAAAAAAAAAAAACTATGGTTGGTTGATGTAATGTTTTCCCTAACATATTCTCTTATCAATTGAATAAATTGGTGTGTTTTGTTTATTTTTTGGGGGGTTAGCAATTTGTTAGGCCAGTAGTGTAACTTGTTTATACTATTGTTGACTTTGTGGAGGTTGTAGAAGAAGTTGTTGATTTGGAAAGTGACAAGGTCATTGATAGAATTGACATTACTTAAATATTTTAATTTTGGAGAATTTTTATATGAATAAAAAAATTGGATAGTAATTAATTGTTCAATTTATTATTGAATTAATATGAGTTATACATTTATGATTATTTAATTACTTCATTTCTTTAGTCTTAGTGATAGTACTCTAGTTGTACTCTATGTTAGAATGTAAAATAACTTCATGAACATATTTATCTCCTTTAATATTTCTTTAGACTAAATAGTTTCCCTTAGTTAGAGGTAATACTAAAGTTAACCCTTGGCTAGCTTGTCACTATTCCACTCTCATTAATTGTGCAAAATGCTTATGATGGAATCGTTAACTTGATGCCATCACAAGTGCAAATGACATATTTTCTTGTTATGTCTTGATGGAATGAAAATAAAAGTATAGAACATATACATTGTTCAAACTAAACCATATAATTAGTATAACTTTTTACATATATACATGTATAAGTGGGAATAATGGAAGTTAAAATCTATCAATTAAGATTTAAGTTATGGATTGAATAGTGATTTATCTACTCATAGTTTAATAGACACATGTAACATTTTACAATTGTTAAATAATATTGACATTCAAAAGAGATTAATTTTATATTAATCTAGTTGTTCAAAATTATAGATCTAATTGAATAATACAATTGTTGTTAATACATTAAATTCTTTGTGTCACTTATAAAACTAATAATATAGTTTAAGTTTGATTTAAATTGTCTTTACGTATACTAATGAATGTAATTCTTTCCTTCGATCCCTTGCTGTAGGTTGAGATTAATCATTGTTGTTTAAATCCAAAATAATCATAGAGAAAGATCAAATTACAAAATATATAAGTTGTTCAAATAAAAAGCTAAATTAATGTGTAATATTACAATTATGAATTATAACTCTAGATTTGTTGTTTTTTTCCTATAATTTTAATTAACTTTAATTAAAGATGGTTGCATATAAGCATAATTCTTTATCTATCTCATTTAGTCACCTAGCTTAAATAATTGTCTTCATAGATGAAGACAAAATTAGAGTTATTCTTAGTCTTAATTATATCCATCATTGTCTCGCACTATGTGCAAAGTGCATAGGAGGCATTGTCAATTTAATGTCCTCAAAGGTGCAAAGACATTTTCTTGTTATAATAAACTCATTTTGCATTGTAAAAATAAATGATTTGTGTGTGTTTAAGTAGTGAAAAATTATGGGCATGACAATCTAATTTTTACATGGAATTTTTTTTTGCTACTTTGCAATAAGAATTGTATTTCTTTCTAGTGAGGATTAAATAAAAATGAATAATTTTTTTTTTATCAATTTAGTGAATATATAGATCATAGACAAGTTTTTTATAACTTTTTTGTAAAAATTATAAAACTATTGTACTAATTTCAATCCTACAAGCAATTGATTTAAAAATTACATATATTTTGTATCATCTTCTATTTTTAAAGATTTAATTTAAGAAAATCATTTATCCTTGACAAAATATTATGTCGGCATTAGCTTTCCATAGTCCATGTTGTATTAGAAATATAGCTTCTAGAATTAACTGCGTATGTTTTTTGTATCGATGTTTTAGATTGCACTCTATAATCCATGAGTAGGATGAGAAAAATGGAGAATTAGATTGTAAAAATAGACTTAAAAAGAGGAGGGAGAGAACAAAGAATGAGAGACAAAAATGGCGAAGAGTAGTTAAGGGAGAGAAGGAAATTAAGTTCAAGGGAAGAAAATCAAACGAGAAAATAAAGAATACACTAGTAAGATATAAATAGTGAAAAAAATTAAATCTATATATATATATATAGTAAATTTAAATATGCAAAAATAACATGAATAAGGTACAAGGAAGTAATTGCATGTGAGTAAGTCTAGTCAAAAGTAATTAATTTTGTGCACATACATAGAGATAAAACATTATGATTTTTTAATAATGGAATGCATATCTATATTAGTCCTATACTATGAGTTGGAATGTGTGTATGTGTGCATCAATTAATGAATGCATATATTTTATCCTTTGATTTTATTTTGTTAGACTTAATTTCCTTCACTCTCTTAACCCCTCTTCCCCACTTTTGTCTCTCGTTCTCCATTTCCTTCCTTTATTGCCCCTCTTTTTAAATCTATTTTTACAATCTAAATCTTCATTTTCCTCATTCTTGATAAACTATTAAATGTAATCCAAAATATAAATAAAAAATAATACACAATTAATATTAAAAATTATATTCTAAAATTTTATATATTTAAAAATTATCAAAGATTTCTTAAACTTATTTTTTCAAAAAAAAAAAAAAAATTGTAATAAGAAATTAGCCACAAATCTATTAAACTTATTTTTCCAATTACTCATTTATATACATTTAATTAGATTAAAAATTGCCCTTAAATAATTATTTTCCTCTACAATATCTCATTAAAAAATATGAACTTTGCGGCGGCTTGTTCTACATTTGTTCTTGTCCATGCAAACAAGTCAAAAAAAACAATCCTTAAAACTTAGGAGTATACCTAAATCTTATTCAACTTTTTAAAATCTGTTATTCAATTCAAATATTGCTTTTGGGCTTCACGCGATGCCGTCTACAGAGCACAGCATTGGACACGCCATCCCAGAGAGTGGTGTTTACATCAGACCAAGACCATGACCATGACCCACATAACGGGATCTTAAATTTGACTGGTTCAACCCGTGTACACATTCTCCAATGACAGGGTGAAGCCAGATCAGAAGATGCCCACATTACAAATACTATAAGTATAGAAACTCTCCCGCCATTCCAAACGTATCTCAAGAAAAGGAGTTCCTTCCTTTTTATGCTGAATGCAAGAAATCTCAAAAGTTTGTTGCAGAAAAGCATCATCGCTCGTCACATTACATCACATGAGTACTGGAAAACCTGCTGGATATCAACATTGAACAGGCAATCTTGCTTTGGGTGTCGGTGCATTGATTTATGCTGTTCGAAAAGTAAGGTATGTGGTGTTATGAAGGTCTGCTGAATACTGTTTATTTTGAAAATCAAGTGAAGTTTGTTTTCGGGTGTTTCAATTTGTATTAGATTTCTGCACGGTGGGTTTGGCACAATGAAATCTCCACTGCCCTCAACACCCAACTCTATCCCCAGATCAAATGCCCACTACCCAAAACACCAAACCTCAGATCTGAGCTTGGGTGCTAGTTCGTATGTGATGGCTACAGAGGGGACCAGGGTTAAGGATAGGGCTACATTAGAGGAGGGCTTAGAAGACAGGGCTACATTGGGGGTACCATTGTTTTCTCCCCCTCCCTCTTCCTCATCCATGGCAGAGGCACCTGTGACACCTCTTACATGTAGAGAAAGTGCCAGGGTTAAAGCATCTAGCCTTACCCCATTGACTGACATTTCTTGTCATTCGTGTTCCAAGAGTGAGTTTGATAGGTGTTGCTTTGATGAATTGAGCGAAAAGTTTGAGGGGGAGAAAACCTGCAGCAGCGCCGAGACTCCAGAGACTACATTTGACCCTTTTGCTGCTGGTCCTCAAGAACTTATTTTTGCACCCAAGAAACCCTATAAAACAAAAGTGATATTTGATGGTGGTGCGGCTGATGGTGGTGGAAATGGTCGCTTTCCCTTTGATAAGCCCAGCAGCCCTAAGAAGGTTTGTAAAAGTAAGGGATCAGTGTCTAGCGTAGCTCGTGTCCTCTACTTTGATGAATGCCTAGATACAGGGGATGAAAACCACAGCTTGGGTTCCAATGGTAGCACTGTACTTAGTCTGGCAAATAAAGGCCCACATGGTCCACATCTTTCACAAGCTCTGATGTTGGCTGAAGAAGCTCGACCGAAACATCAGCAAAAAATCCCAGGTGCAGCCTCACTTGAAATTTTGAATCAAGCAAATGAATCACAAGCTTCTACTGGAGTTCTAAATGCGTCTTCAAGGTCAAGATCATGCTTGGTGCGTGTTTTAGACCTGGATTATGATAAACATCTTGTTGTAGAAGAGCACTGTAAGAAGGGTCTTGTGGGTAGTGATGATAAGCCTTTGAATTCAGCTACGAAGGATGCTTTGCTTGAAGAAACGTTTGTTGAAGCAATGTGTGGATCATTCCTGCAAGCAATTCTTTCGAAGCAGTATGAAGATGCTAATACGAATTGTACTCAAGGCAGCAATGAGGAGAATGATTTATCTATTGTGCAAGATCAAAGTACACCTTCCACTCCAGTTACATATCAAGCTCTTAGCAGTGCAGCAGATGCTTGCCCTGGAGCGCCAACAAAGATAAGGACAAAGTTGACTGTTCGAGGTACAAGTTTAGGCTCTGTATGTCGGAAGCTTGAATTTTGAACAAGAGTTGATGTTGAAGTTTTCATTTGACTACTGTGTCTTAGTTACATTGAGGGTGCAAACACCTAGTTTTTTTTTGGTTGTTAGGCCTGTTGAAGCATAACCTAGATTTTAATCTCTGGAACTACTCAATTATTTCAGACAAATGTATCAGTTGCAAAAAATCTGAGACAGGTTAATGTAATTTATTTATTCTTGGACATCCAAGCTCGTGCTGTTAGATGAAACAGATTTGGATGTTACATTCGCTGATCTGGATTTTTTTGGAGGAATCAGGGCTCTCTGAACTTGTTTTGAGTTTAGTAAATACTCTGAATTTATTCATGTTCTAGCTTAAGTTTTTTGCTTTTCACCCATTATGCAGAAGCAAATGAATTGTACTTATCAGATATGACATTCTTTTTCTGATACAAAAGATTAACTTGCCTCAATTCTCTTGTTTGCTAATTATCATCTCTTTCCTTTTGACTATATTTATAGCTTTTGCTGGTAAGAATGCAATGCAATGTGCTACAGTTCGGGTTTAATGCTGTGTAATATTCATGAATGTAACAGTGTATTTGACATCCAAGGGTTTACTCTCTGATGTGATGTGTTTTAGCTATAACATGGTCTCCTTTAATGCTATGAGATTTTCACAATCCATAATGATTTTAATTTTGCTGTTTTTGGATTTTGATTGTGTTTGAATTTTTGTATAACGTTTCGGATCACACTCTGTGTTCCATCATCAGAATGATAGAGTGCATAAAGAGATGAATCACGAATATGTTCCGAAACGTTATGCAAAAATTCAAACACAATTAAAATCCAAAAACAACAAAATTGAAAAGGTCTCTATTCTTAATATGCATCTTACTACAAGACTACCAGATTTGTAAAGAGATTTCAAAACATTTGACTGGTCATTTTTTAGCCCGTTTTCCCAGAGTTCAGTTCTAACTAACTTGCACGCTTTAAATATCTTCTACTTTTTGAGCTGTATTTGCTATTTCCTTGCAAGAAATGAGAGAGAGTGAGGCTATGGGGGCTGGATGCAACTTTTTAGTGTGGCCTTTTTTGATTAATTTTATGGAATCACATTATCATAAATGGAAGTAAATTATATTTAATATTTTATTTGTGGCAAATTAATTGAATTTAGACTAAATGGTTTATAAATAATATTTTTGCTTAATATATGTTCATTAAAGGAGTCACATAACAAGATTTTTTTTTTACTACAATTAATATTTAATTATGTGATGGATATTTTTTTCTATGTTATTTATTTAAGTTTTTATTCAACATTTAATTAAATTTATTTAAACATTATATCATGAAAATTTATTCAAGGGTGAAAAATGTACATTTCACTTTTATCCCTTTGTTTTATGTTCATTTTGATAGTGTCATTTTACTTAGTTCAATAGATTCTAGTGTAGAAATTGATTGAACATAGTCAATTTCACTATCCTTTATTGGTTTAGTTGTTGTCCTCTAGATCTTAGTTTCTACATGTTTCACCAATCTAGTTTGAATCATGGGTGCATTGGACTCATTAAATAAGCAACTAGAATAAGCACCAAATATAATCATCAACAATTAAGTAAGAAATACATTGGATGTGGTTAATCACTATAGCTAGTGCATTTGATAAATTTCTACATGGCCTTGATTCAGGTGCTAGGGTTCAATATGAGCCCAAATGCATTGATAAGAAAACCCTATACACCCCATCTAAATGGACTTTGAGGTTCTATCAAGGATGAGGTTCTTAAAGCCATTATCTTGAGGTACCAAGGTAGATACCAACTAGTTAATACTAAGACTCACTTTATTATTCCTCACTTATCTATATAGTATATATCTATTGGTCACTAGCCACAAGTGGATGTCGCCTGACTACATCTGCCAACTTATTAGTACCTACTTCACTTCACCTTTGAACCCTTAATGTAGATCCAAAAATAGAAAAAAGGAAAACTAGTCCATCCCATACTACATCGTGGGTCCACCCCTTTCCTATTTCATTGCCAACTATGATGACTAAACAAGCATCCCATAATACTTGTGATCACCACCAGAGGGTATAAAAATTATGAAAACACATGTATTAGAACAACCTAATACTCTTAACTAGACTCCCACATTTGTTAAGTTCTCACATAACCTCCTAAACATGTTGAGTGGGTGGATCATAACAACCATGATGCTATTGATAAATTTGTCCGACCCAAGTATATAGCTCATGGCATCCATCACCTACATATTACTAGTGAAAGCCAATTAAGCCTAGGACACAACCAATTATTTTCATAGAGCATGCTCCCTAACCTCTATCTTGTTGGAGCAATGATAAGCTTATTTATGAATAGGTCATGAGATTTACTAGTTGGTGATCACCTCACAAGGAGGATAAGCTACATTTTAGAAGGTATTATTGAAAGGAAATATGCATCCACCCAAGATAATTTCCACATAACCCAAAATGGAGAAATCCATGCAAACAAGTATGCCAAATTCATATGCAAAAGAATAAACAACATACCATCAAAGATGACACAAGATATACCTTGGGAAAATCCTTAAGAGGGAAAAACCCAACCTCTTAAAGTATCCATCACTCATGTATTATTTGACAATAAACATTACAATACATCTTCAGAGTCCTCCATGAACACCTTTGAAACATCAAACCCTCTACAAACACTCCATGTGAACAAGCATGTAACCCCACATTCCATGCCATGCTTCAAACCTCATAAATGCCAACAAAAGATGCTCTCAACCTCTTAGCCAAATAGCCAAACCAACAATCCAACCTCAGACAACTACCCATGTGTTTGTTTTTATAAAAACAAGCTCACACAAAACCACCAAGTGGTATTACATAAAACCATGTGACTAATACCATGACCTTACAAAACCATTAGCCCCCACATTTAATTCTTGGCACTAGAAGTTTTCTCAACATTAAATAGTTTTCCCCATGTGCAAACCAACATTAAATATTTAATTCAATGTTACATACAACACATAAAGTGGCCCCAAGAATGCTTGACCCATGTGATGCACGTATCCCTAGATTCCCTAGGTGCACCACATAATAAATAAATAAATAAATATTACATTATAACATTATGTAAGGTGGACAACACACCTTTTCCTAACATTATCCCATTTGTATACATTGCATAAGGGGTAAACAAGTAAACTCAAACATGAACAAGGGAACAATCCCTCTAGCCACATATACCATCAAGGAATCAAAGTGCTCCATGTGCTCCATCAAGATACCTACAACAAGAATCAAGGTGACCACCATCTCAAGCATGAATCCTCTTATCCTCCATCATGCCAATGCACGAAGATAAGAAGCCATCCAAAGAGATGCCACACTATCTGTCACAAAGAAATATAAGTCCTACCTCCAACCAATATCCTAGTACACAAGCACTCAATCCACAAGTGATAAACATGTATCAATCGCTGTCAAGATATAATCACCATACCTGAAAATAATACCCACAACAAATGCTAACACATCCAACTATCCATACTTCAAAGATATACAAATCATAACAAGTGAACCACATGCCATCAACATATACAACCCATAACATGCAATCACAAGCTCCAAGTGCCAAACCTGTCAATGAAGAACATACACAACTAGGAACTCCGATTGCATAGGTAATGTCAAATTTGAAAATGATCAAGACATTCAAAGATCCACCAATAGAAACACATAAAAGTTTAACCAATATCATTTAGTACCAAGGAACATCCACAAAAATATGCAAATCATACAAACTTATATGTTGCAATTCAACTCTCACCACAAGTCTCCATAGCTCTCCCAAGTTCTTCACACTCAACAAAGGAAAGAGATAAAGGAACATCCATGTCATCACCAAAGAATAATGAACACATGACCACAAACATAATGATCACCATAGCTCCACACAAGATCTCAAATCTAATGTCATGTGAGTACAAACATCCAAGAAGTAGAACAAGACCAAAGAGAGAATGTGCAAATCAGAACTTGTAGCATGTCCTTCCACACACACCTCTACATGCTAACCTATGATAAGTATGATCTCCTCCATAAAAACCTAAAGAGAATAACATCTAACCATAACCAAGATGTATGCATCCCAAACCAAAGGAAGATCAAACCAAATCCATTTCCAATCCAAGGGAGTAAACCCAATAACATCTCCTAAACTCAACATTAATGAATAATCTCACAATGCATAAGGAGATAAACATGCCAACATCCTCAAATGAACCCTCTAGCACTAGCAAACCATAGCTCAAGATCCATATGTATGAGAAGAAAACCATAAAATATAATATAGCTGAAAATAGCAATGGGCAATACCTTTGAAATGATAAACCGCCAAGTGGACCAAGAGTGGGGAATAAGAGTGCTCCTCCAAGGTGTTTAAGTCATCATGACTCATCTAAGAACAATCTCCTCGTAGGTCCATGTTGAACTCATGTCCAACCAAGGTGTAGGCTTCTAGGAATTCCAACTAAAACCTCATCAATGAGTAAACCGTCTCAATAATATGTCTCTAATATGAAGAGATCTCCTAGCCTCATCTATGTCTCCAAGTATCCATGAGTATCTATAACTGATCAATCCATGCCAAACTCCAAATACAACATAGTACCATCATGAAGCTCTCAACCAAATGAATAATGTACTCAATACCAAGAGAACCAACCAAGATCAATGTCAAAGCTCCAATCTTGAGTATCATGAATACATCATGACATCATGATCTCACATCTCCTTAAAAGATCATATGCTCCAATAAACATATCATGCACCTATTCATGCCAAAACTCTAATGCGCAAGAGTACATCATGACATGATACAAAACCATCCTATCAAAACAAGGATCACATGTCAAAAGACAAATCTAGACACCTCAACCAAAGACTAAAGAGTCCTCCATGGCAAACCAAGATGTCAACATATCCATATCACATGAAGATAACCATCTCTTGCAAAGATCATCCACCATCAAATGGTGAATCCACATCATCACCACAAGTTCTCACTAAACCGTGATACCGAGCTCTCCATGGCAACCTGACAACCATCCTCTAAATGAAGATACTCTATGGCCTCAACATGATCAAATAACTCAATATTGAGCTCCCAAAGGGACGAGTACAAACCACGATCTCCAAACCAAGAAGATACAACACCACCAAACCATCACCGTCATAAGCTTCCATTGAATCGTGTAAACAAGTTATCCATGATATCATGATAACAATCTCCTCAATGAAGATCAACCAAAGGACCTTACACAATCAAAGAACTCAAATGCAACATGAGCTCCCAAGAGGCAAAGTAAAACCATGATCCTCAAGCCAAGAAGATACACCGCCACAAACCAAGAATCAATCCAACACCACCAACAAAGCACCTACATAAACAATCATATCATGACAAAACTTACCTAAAGCATAAGGAACATCCACGACACCATGATCATCACCAAATGTACTAGCAACAAACTCCAACTGCATCACACATGTCTACATCACATAGTCAACTACTAGGTCCCAAATCATGACTATACCTAGTAATACCATCCTCCATCTTAGTATGACAACCAAACTAGAAAAACAAGTGACTAAACCAAGCCACAAATATGAATTTGTATCAACATTGAAGCATCTATAGGCATAGACAACCACATCCAAGTCATAAATGCAACCTATAAACATAGACAACCTACAACACTGCACAACTCATAGATGCAATAAGGCAACTTACAAATCCAACAATATATTGACAACCATGTCAAATGAGAGTAATCAAAGATGTGTATGTGAGTATAAAATGAATCCAACATCAAATCACCAAGATCTGAGTAGCCATAAGCTCACAAAATCACCATAGTCAAAAGAACCCATAAATAGCTTAGATGAAAATAGCAAATAAATCATGCCAAAACATCTTCAAACCTGATCCAATGTGTAATGCTTTGAACAAGCTTTCTAATGACTATAAAAAGTCAAAAAATCATTTGTATGCACATGTTGTGACCTCTCTGGGATGGAAAGGAACATTTGAATTTCAACAAGCATTTCATTGTCAAAACAATAAAATATGGAAAAAACCATAGATACCACAACATAGAGCATGAAAACACCTTTCCAATGAGTATAAGAAGAAAAAATAGACACCTTGGGCGAAAGTTATGCCCCCTAAAAAAAGTTGCATAATTTGGCTATTAAACCAAGCATGGTGGCCCCTTTGGGCAACACCACCTAGGTGGCGCCACTTGCAAGGTGGTGTAGACCTACTAAAGAAATTTAAATTGGTTTAATTCTTAATAAATAAAAAATGACAGTTTAAATTTTTAAGGGCAATATTTTAATAATTTTTAATCCCCAATGGGACGGGGCATAGGTCTTGCAGGATCGAGGGCCTAAGCCCGGCCTAGGGCCACCTCTAACTATAGCATCGACAAGGTTGTTGTTGACAACTGACAATTCTACCACTGACAGTATTCTAAGGTTTGAAACCCTAAACTATCTCAAAAAAATAAATAGTAACTCATTTTTACATAAATATAGAAATGAAATGAAATATCTTCAACATATACAAATAACCTAGTACATCTCATATGTAAAAGTGAAAATCCATAATATTAAGTACTAGAAATAAAGTACATCATCACATGATGTACTATCTAGTCAAATATTATAGAGTACAAGATACAATTTATGCAAGAATATGACACAAGCTCTCATGCTCATCCGGTCATAACAATACAAGTAAAGATATAAAAGCAAACAGAACCATTGAAGTCTCTGATTGCCACTAGCCCCAACAGTCATCCACAAACCAAGAGATGAGAACATAGCTTAGGCACTTTCCCACCCAACCACAAAGCTTACACTTCCTCAGAATTCTTCCTAACATTAAGAATACCTGACCTTGCATGAGAAGCCTAGCAACTTGGAAATGGTTGGTAGGATGGAATCTTGTGTAACCTGATATATTTACATGCATTTCACATATGAATATGTTATGCCCTACTATCAGGATAAGGTAGAGAGAATAAAATAATATCCATCTATTTCAATGGTACACATAACTTTGACCAAAGCAATTAAATAAAAAATGGTAGGTAGATCTGAAAAATCAAGTCTACTCCCCTTTGTTAGTCCCTATTCATTACTTGTCTTGGAAGGTAAATCCAAATCACATATAGAAGAAAACGGCTTTCCTTATGAAGACAATATAACGTGCATATATCCAATGATCATAAAAATAAATAACCCTTTTCTTTTCATGCAAAATGATTATATTAAGGTCTTTTGTTATTTCAATTTGTTCATATAAGAGAGAAGGATAGGAGAGAAGAAAAATATAGAGAGAAATAAGGGAGAGAGAAGAAGAGAGAGATTAAGAGATAATGAGAAACATAAAGATAGAGAGGGAGACAAAGATATACATAGCTCTCTCTCTTTCTATTCCCTATCTCTCTCTCTTTCTTTCTATCTCTCTCTCTATACATCATTTCTTTCTATGTTTTCTCCCTTTGCCTTTCTATATCTTATCTCTATCTTGCTCTCCCTTCTCTTCCTCTCTCTTTTCTCTCATTCTCTCTCTATCTATTTTCCTCATTAAGTGTGCAATGGGTGCATTGAAGAGGTCTTAAAGGTGAATTGTTTTATCATTAATCAAATGACATGTTACCCTAAGCATAAATCCTTAGGGACACATGTTATCCTTGGATTGTTGGCTCAAAATGACTAATCAAAAACTAGTTTTTTTCTCTCTTTCTCACTCTATAATGTGCATGACGTACATAACACCTTCGTGGGAGAATTTTAAATACTCATGAATGACAAAAGCGATTTTGTTCATGTAAGCTAGCCAAGGTATGCCTAACTTCACCTTGAACAAATCAGATTCTAGGATAACATCAAAGGTTGTGTTCACAACCCTAGGTCCAAATAGGACAGAAAGAGTTATTGAGCCATATGGCCTGTGAGAGAGGCCATCGTGCGTACGAATGGTAGACTTTGTTTCTTCATACTCCTCCCTTTGTAATGAATTCAACCACAATGTCTCCTCTGTAATAACATTCACTTAGCTTGCGAGGTCAACTAAGACCCCTGTCACAATGTTCCCATTGAGGTAAGAGGGAATGTAGAGGGGAGAGGGCTTGTTGTTCAAGGGCACGTCCTGCGAGGTGAATGTCACATCTGGCGAGCTAGTCGTTGGCTGCAGGGAAGGAGTAACTATGACCATGCCAACGTACGTCGAGGGCTATGTAGAAGAATCAAAGGGGTCAATAATTAAGTTAGCAGAGTGAGACAGAAACAAGTCGGTGTATATCTGCAACTCACTATTGGCTTTCACCACCAATTTATTCACATTCTGTTTCATTCTATCAAGACGAATGGTACCATCATCAATGTGATCCTGTATCTCATGACACATGCACATACAATGTTCGGTATCATGTCCATTGGCCTAATGGTACTGACAGAAGGTATTTGCATCATACCAATCAGGATAAGGTTCCCTGAGAGGTCGAGGGTTTTCCAAGGTTATGATCTTATCCTTCAACAACTTCTACAAGATGGAAGAATAAGATTCTGCTAACTTTGTAAACTTTTTGTTGTGTCTGAGGCCATTATCATTTGTCGTGGCGACTACATTTGCAACAACCTTACCTTTCCCAGAGATTGATATGATATATTTTCCTTTTGAGCGGAGCACGAGGAGGATCCCCCGAACTAAACTACCATCTATTGATATTATTGTAACACAACACACAGATGCGCAAAAGAAGGGTATTTCATGAGGGAAAACTTTTCCTGCCAATGTCTCTGTAGGTTTCCAATGAACACCTTATGTACATCAGAATCGGGCAACGGGTACGAGATTTGAGAAAAGAGCGCTTGATATCATACTATGAAATCAATTATCTTCTCATTGTCGCCTTCTTACATTGGATGAGATCCGAAAAAGGTCATCTTTGGTCCAATGTTGGCTTGGAATTGTCAGAAAAGCTGATTTACAAGTTGATCAAATGAAAATATGGAATTTTCAGGCAAGGAGCAATACCACTCGAGTGTTGTATCCTTGAGAGATCGAGGAAATAATTTTTCCATCAACACGTCATGATGGAAGAATTCTGTACATATGGCATTAAAGGCGGACACATGCGTTTGTGGGTCCCCTTTGCCGCCATACTTCTCAAACTTAGGAATCTCCATTCCTTGTGGAAAGGGAGTACTCAATATTGCTACCGACAATGGGCTATGTCAGAAAAAAATGAAATATAGGCTGGGCAGATATCTGGGAAAGGCTCGCTAGTTGGTTTTGCATTCAACCCATGTTTTGAAGAAGGGCATTCAAAATAGGTTCAGAAGATGACAAAGGACCAGTGGAACCTGTAGAGCCACCACCACCAAAACCACCTCTAAAGCCACCACTGTGACCACCTCCAGAGCCACCACCACTAGTAGGGCCTCCACCGGAGCCACCTCCACTACCAAAACCACCACCATGACCTCCACCAAAGCCTCCTCTGCTAGTACCACCTTCACTACCAAAGCCACCGCCACTCATTCCACTGAAACCCCCATCTCGAAGGGTAATAGGAGGGGTGAAATTGAACCCAAGGGGCGTTTTACTCACCTTAAGAGTGTTAGGCCTTTGGGAAGCAGAAGAGACATTGATTGAGGGCCCTATTTCAGCCATGCACACGAACATGGTAGGTATTGAAAAGCCTATTTTTCTTTCATAGGCATCGAGCACTTTCCCTTGGGTGGTACTTGATCTAGGCCTATATGAAGGGAGATAAGCTTCGGTTAGATCGGTAAGGCCTCATATAAGAAACTCTATGCCTGTTTGATCCTTCCCAAATAGATGTGTCACCTCACCAGTAAGCTTAGCGGCTCTTGCCATGCTTGATACTTTCTCCAAATGATTTACAAGGTTTAACAGTCTATTATCTAGTGCCATAAGGTTTTCCATAGGAATACACACAACATCATCCTCGTCTACAAACGAAGGCATAGGAGATGTTGGAGGAGTAGGAACTCGAGTGGTTTCTTTTATGAAACCCATCTCGTTAGCATAATTTGTAGGAAAACTAGTGGTATGCTCAATAGCTATACCAGTGAAAAAACTCAAGGCAAAACTAAAAGTGACCTTTGTCTTCTCCATCAGTAAGTGTTGCATGCTTCTCCTAACAACATACCCAAAAGTTGTGGATTGGGTTGTGATGCTCATAAACCTTCACAACACTCAGGGTTATGACAACCACCAGATGTGAGGGAAAAGTCTCAACATAGGCGAATGGATAGATGTTGTTCATGTCCAGTTCAACAAAAATGTAAGAGAGGGGGACCAACCATGTCAAGGCTCCAAGTCACGAAGAGTCGAGAGTGGAGGGCTACCCTAACTTACCTCACTCTAAAGGGTGTTTTGGGGTGAGGATCGAGAATGAAGAGCACTATGAGGTTGTTTTGTCACTCTACAGACCCGGAATTCTATTTGGGGCTAGATGAGCTAGTTTCTAGAGTTAGAACTGCACCTTAGGTAGTTCTCTATCTGAGGACAGTAGCGTGGGTTTGGGATGACAGCGCAACACACTGGCATCTCTCTGGCACACTAGTGTTCGTACGGCCAAAAAACACAAAGTACTGTAAGCAAACTACCAAAAACCTATTGACAACCTAGCTAGTTGATTTTAATGAAAAGAACAAAATGATAAGGTACGAAAAGTAAATGTGGAGATGGTAAAGCAAGTAAATGAAAGTTAGGGTGACGAATATTATCTCACTGAAACGCTAGTTCGCTAGCGAGCTCCATGCACATGTTCACCTACACACAAAAAAGAAGGGGAAAATTGTTGGGCTATATAGGGGCCTACCTTAGTCAGACCCCCACTTTGGTGTTTCCACCTCCATAGACAACTAGAAAGCAACATAGTAGAAAATATGATAAAGGAGATTGAAAGAAGTACACTGAACACTACAAAAGATAAAGTTACGCTTTCAAATCACCAAGGAGGAATGTGAAGCGGTACCACCTCCACCCAAAGGCTCTAAAGGCCAATGAAGGGAGAATGCAAGCAGCGAACTTGGCAAAGTCACCACAGCCGTAGTGGTGATGAAGGGAGGTCTCGCAAGACTCCAAGCTCACAACTTATGTGGTAGAGTGACACGTGCAAAAGTGAAGTTGATGGAGTTTTTAGGTACTGCAATGCTAAAATGGATTAGTGTAGATTGTTGGAAGTGTGAAAAGATGAAGTGAAAAATGCTTGAGAATGTGAAGAAGTGAAGTGATGTGTGAAGTGAATGTTTTGTTCAGATGGTATGAGAAAGAATCAGCCATTTTTGGGTTGGTTGGTCGACAAAGGGACCTTATAATTCATCCCCAATCAGGAGTGTAACGTCTCTGCCAACTTCAAACGCGAGAATCCATCAGGGATAGCAGCGTGTTGCACAGACATTTGCGTGTCGTGCTCGCATCCCTAACAAATATTCTCTCACTGACACACAAGACAAACGCCAAGTGGGTGGAAGGCGGGTGGGTGATGTGGAATTTCACCTTCGAGTTTGATTTTCTAAGGTGAGGGTATGCAAAAGGGGAATTTACACAGGGGGTGCAAATTCGCTCCTATATAATTAATAAAAACAATAATTTTAAAAACTAATAATAAATAATTAAATAAAAAAGTAAAACTAATTTTTAAATTATTAAAATATAATTTTATTTTCATTTCAATCTTATCAACTTCTTTTTTTTCTTTGTTTTTAAAACAAAAAGTCTATTTTTTTATCGATTCAAAAGCAATCTTAGGTGGTTGTGACCATATATTAAAAGTATCAAAATATGAACATTACAAAGCCAAAATGTGGTTTATCAACAGGCTTCAAAAACCAGATACAAGTTCCATCATTACAAAATCAAAGCATTAGATAATATTAGAGCCTAAGACCCTAATACATTGATGTTATTCAAACCATAATATCTAGAGATTTATACATAGCATTTTGACACATTCACACTGGACCACTTACCCCTTCGATATCACTTCACTCCTCCCATGCACTGCTAGTGCTAGTCACTAGCTCTTGACCCCCTACCACCAAGTCCTCCACATTTCTCACACTCTTCCAATTTGTAGTCCTATCTACCTCCCCAACCTTTCTGTGTGAATATATTCCTATAGCCATCCAACCCCTTCGGCTAGAGCCAAACCCAAAATCCTCTTCAAGAATAAAATGCTCCTTTGTATTGTATTTCAAAATTTTAGTATGGTTGAAGGGTCTTCAGCAAAGATAAGTGGTAATCCTTCTAGCGGCTTTCCATGATTACTTATGAGATAATAATCTTTTAGTAGAGAGAACCCCCCGTTTTGCATCCACATTCTCCAAAACATCATCTAATCCACCAAGAAACTTGCTCCATATTAACTCTCTATAGAGAATTTATGCCATTTCTTTTGTTTCCCTTACATTCAATAGTGTTTCCAAGAACATGGTTGATATGTCTGAGTTAACCCTATACCTATGATCGAATCTCAAAAAAATATCGCCCTAAAACTGTTTTTATTGCGTGTAGTATCAATCCATGCATTTTAAAGACTATCCCCAATCACTTCTCTATAATTTCCCCGAAAAAAGACACTTGTCTTCTTTTTCCCTCCAATCTTATCTGCATGTCCATCCTTCTCCGCCTAGCTGAATGCAACTTTTATTTTTCTCTGCCAAAGTTGGGGTTAATAAGCTTATTTGCAGCCATGATTTGATCTTGAAGTTTGGTCAAGTCTATTGAAACATCATTTCACCATTATCTCCCATGATTCTACAACCTCCCTTGTCATCATTACTTTTCCATGATCTTTGAGTTCTACAAGTTATTCACCAAAAAAGCTCGTGCTTTATACTTTCATTATGCCACCACCGCCATTGTGGCCTTTTTGGCCATCTCATCACCTACATCATTTCCTTCCCTAAATATAAGTGATACTTTGAACTCTATCATCTCACCTCAAATTTGAAATATAGGTGCTAACCATTTTCTGAGCTTCCAGTTTGACATCTTGCCTTGATGTATCATGTTTATCGTTATCAATGAGTCTCCTTCCAAATGGATTTTCTTCATTTCTTCCTTCTTCACATATTGGAGCCTAATGAAAGGAGCTCTAAATTTTGCCTCATTGTTAGTCCCTACCCCCAAGTATGTATATTTGGATATCAAAATCACACCATAGTGATCTCTAATCACACATACAACTCCACTCTCCCTTGGATTCCCTCTTGCTATTCCATCAAAGTTCACTTTCACCCAAACCTCTTCCGGTGCAGCCCACACCACTCCAAGCCTTGGATTACTCGTAGGATGAGCCCCTAGATTCCCATTAATGGGGGAATAACCAAATTAATCCATGCCTTCCTCAATTCCCCATCCCATCTTGTGAAACCATTTCTTTTGATTTTCTGATTTCAAGCTACATTATTAACCACCTTTGTTATTGCTATTACCATTTTTATTTCCAATTGCTCCCTGGGCATTACCTTCTCTTGGAAGATACTCCTATTGTGTTCCTTCCAAAGTTCCCATATTATAATTGAAGGTGTCACAATCCGAATGTTACGGAAAAGTGCCTTTCTTTGAATGTTAGGATACATTAAAATATGGTTTTGAGATCCTTTGGTAATGGATTTTGCCGACCCATCCTACTCATCATTTGTTTCCAATCGTATTCTGCATATTTGTAGCCAATCAATAGATGATCCACATCTTCACTCTCCTCGCATAAAACACAACAACTAGGGCCCTTAATTCCCATTCTAGTTAGCTTGTCTTTTGCCAATATTCTCTTTTGAATTGTTGTCCACACAAACACTCCTACCTTTAGGAAGCACGATTGATGCCAAAAGAAATGCTCTGGCCAATCCTCTTTCTTCATTGCCTTCTCTTTGAGCTTATATCCTAGCTTTACACTATATTCACCAATTTTTTCCCCACACAACCTCACCTTGTCCTCCTCTTTTGTTATTACAATATGTCTTCCTTTCAAGATTTACAACACCATCTTTTGTTCCTTTAGGGCTTCTAATTCCTACATTGATTTCCACCTCCACTGCCCCACTCCATCAGCCTAGGAGCACTCCATATAATCCCTTACCTTCATTCCCCATTCTCGATTCAAAGCAGTTCTTAACTCACCCAAGGATCCATCTTGTCCTATAACTTCTTTCCCATCCCATAAATCTATCTAGAATGAGGCTTTACGCCCATCTTTGACATCCTACATCACATGTTTGGAGATTAGATCCCTACAATCCAAAATAAAATTCCAAATTGTTGATCCTCTTAGAGGGTTTATCATTGTTAATATCTAGATAGGGTATGACAAGTCTAAATATTTACTCTGTAAGATCCTTACACACTTTTGGTTGGACTCATTATACATTTTCCACACTAATTTAGCTCCCATTGCCAAATTCATTCTAGATAATTGCTTGAGACCAACCCCTCCTGCTTTCTTCAAATTACAGACCTTATCCCATGCAACGAATGGATATTTTTGTTCTTCCGCTACCCCACTCTAGAGAAACCTTCTCATGATCTGATTAATACCTTCATCTATTTTCTTGGGGAGCTTTAAATAGGTCATAAAATATATAGGGATAGCTGATACAACTACTTTCAACATCATGATTCTTCTTGTTTATGATAGCCACCTCCCTTTCCACAAATCCGTCTTTTGCCTACAACTATTTATCAAATGTTCCCAAATGTTCCCAAAACCCTTTCTTATTATGACCTACAAACAATGGAATCCCTAGGAATCTCCTCAAAATTTTGGCACATCTTAAACCTAGAATCCTTGCAACATCTCTTTGAATGCTCGATGAATATTAAATAAAAAGACTTCTAACTTTTTCCAATTCACACTCTGTCTTGACACCTTGTAGTATTCATCAAGCACCCCTTTATCACTCGAGCCTTCCTTCTACAAGCCTTTCCAACCAACATTGTGTCATCAACAAACTGTTGATGTGTGATTTCCTCCACACCCAAGGCAATTTTGGTCATGTTCCAATGACCTTTCTCCCTAGTGATTTTTCCATAACAATGAATAGGAATGTGGAGATGGGATCCCCCTACTTCAATCCTCACTTGGTAAAAAAAAGCCTTTGGGTGATCCATTGACCAAAACTGGGAATTTTGGAGAATCAATGCATGCTTTGATCCATTGTAACCATTTTGAATTGAAATCTAAACTTCTCCATTACATTTATTAGGAATCCCCTATCAACCTAATCATAAGCTTTTTGTATATCCAACTTTATTATCATACTCTTTGATCCTTGCCTCCTAACTGAACATATTATTTTGTGTGCCACCACTATTCCTTCCACAATAGACTGCCTGAGAGAAAAGCCACTTTTTTCTTCTAATATTAATCTTCCCAAGATAGGTTTTAACCTATTGGCCATCAGTTTGGTCACTATCTTGTATATTGTGCTACAAAGAGAAATTGGGTGAAAGTCGCTCATAAATTTGGCTGAATTTGATTTTTCTATAAATGCTAAGAAAGTGTGATTCATTTCTCCCAAAATTGTTTCTTTACTTCTTGAATCTTCCACAGCCAAGTGGTTAAGTCTTTTCTGATGATATCTTAGCAATTTTGAAATAATCCTGCAGAGAAACCATCTAGACCCAGAGCCTTGTCTAGGCATAGTTGGAATGTTACCTTTCTAACTTCCTCTTTTGATACTATTGCCAGGAGTTTTTTATTGTCCTTTGGATTGACCAACCTTGGAATGTTCCTTAAGAAGCCATCTCACTCCTCCTTATTCACTAGGGCATATTTGTTAAAGAGATTTTCAAATAAATTGACTACTTCCATTCACCTCTTCCTCTATTAGCAACAATTTTCCTTTTGCGTTAGTTATATCTAATATTCTATTCCCGTTTCTTATTGCTTTTGAATAATTATGAAAGAATTTTTTATTTTTGTCTCCATCCTTCAGCCATGTTTCCCTTGAATTCTACCTCCAAAACGCTTCCTCCCTTGCCAAAACTTCCACATAATCAAGCTTTAATTTTTCTTTCTAGTTAGAATTCCTCAACTTTCATTCCTCCTTGATGACCTTAATGTTAAGATTTTCCAACACACCTCCAACCTAGCTTTCTCTTCAAAAATATTCTTGAAATGTTCCCTATTCCACTCCTTCAAATTCTTCTTGACCAAGGCCAACTTCTTCACAAATACATCTAGAGCTTATGAGCACCTTGCACTTTGGATGTCTCCCACCATTGAGCTATAGACTTCTTCAAACCTTCATCTTTGAACTAAATGTTTTCAAATTTTAAAGGACACCTATTCGGTGCTTTATCAGGGGAGATCAATAATTGTACTGGGAAATGATTTGACCCAGCCCGTGGTAATATGCTCATCTCAATGGTTGTTGCAAATGTGCTCTAGTCCCCAGCTAGTAGGAACCTATCCAATCTATTTGCCATATTTGAGAAACCTTTCCTCTTGCTCGTCAAAGTGAAGATGCCATTCTTTGGTATCACATCTCTCAACATTCCTTCATCAACAAAGTCCCTAAAATCCATTTGTACCTGTACATTAGGTGAGACAATCCTCCTTTCTTAGATCTTCACCACTTATTATGGCAATGAAGTTACCTGCCACCATCGTTCTCCTCCCATACTCCCCTTGCAAAAGATTCCTAATTTGATTCCACACTTCCTTCTTTTTACGAGTCTCCACCAACCCACATACATTAATAACATAGAAATCCTCATTTTACATTCATGACTTCTAGTTTTAAGAACTACCAATGTTGGTTTGTTGCCACCTGCTCTCTTTTGATTCTATATGGGTTCCACAACATCCCCATTCTCCTTGAAGCCCCTCTAGCAAAATCAAAATCCCCTTCCCATTGCTTCCAAGATTTTATCATCCTAGATAACCTTTTGACTCTACCAACTTTGTTTCTTTTAGTAACACTAAATCTATCTTGGACTGATCAATTGATCATGCACCTTTTATTAGGGGCATTAATGGCCCTCATGGCATCCCAGGAAGGGTGACTCTCTTCCCTGATCTTAGTTTCATTTGTCCTTTGGCACTACCTACAATTTCTAGCCTCTTCTTATTAGTTTTCCTACCTCTTTTTCCTTTTTTTTCCCAACCTTCGACTAAGATTGCTCCAACGACCTCTCTTCTTGGACCTCTCCTTCTTCCATCTCCTCATACTCGCTCTCTAAATTTTCTTTCGAGGGGAAATAATTTGAGTTCATATTTCCCTCAGCATCTTGATCATCCTTCTCATCTTCCATTAGCTTGAAGCCCTTCTCGAGGAGCTCAGCTAAATCTTCGTCCCTCTACTAATTTTCCTCCATTCCCTCGGATCCTTAGACTGACAAATCTTCCTCAACCGCATTCCCTGTATCCCCTTGCTCAACTTCCCCCTCGACTTCCTTCTGTTCTCCATTGTCAATAATTGAGTGTGATAGCTCACCTACCTCTACTCCGTACTTCATCTTCTTGCACGGATCCCTGTTGCTCCTTCAGTTGATCCTTATGTGCATTTTCTTGGACCTTTGGTTACTAGTTTTCATCCCCAATCTGGTTGTCACTCTCCAACTCTCTCTCCTTCACATAATCACGATCCCTATGCCCCTTTGACTGACACTTTTGACAGAGTATCAATTCATCTTCTCTGTCCACATTTTGTCTCTAAATCCCATGTTCTGTTATGATTTCTATCTCCTTTGGCAGTGGAGGGATTGGTTTGACTGTAATGCACAATCTCGCATATATCTCATAATTCCTATCTTCCAAATTCTCATCTGCTTCCACAAAGGATCCCAACTTGTTCCCTACAATATTTAGGGTTTCTAGATCCCAATACTCCAAAGGTAGATTATACAGTCTCACCCACACCCTTATCTCCTCTATTGATTTCTTTAGGGGATCAAAGTTTGGTGACCAATCTTTAATGAAAAAATCAGTTTTGTCCATCATATAGGGTCCATTGTTCTTTATATACCTGTTCATCTGCCCATTCAAGCACTCAATCAAGAAGAAGCCATTAGTCAACATTTTTATGACTACCCCACCCCAATTTTTCTTGCACCAGCGCTTGACTTTAGTGATCGTTGGCCAGTCCCTACCCTATTTGATAAAGAATGCAGTTTCCTTCATTCTCTTGACTAATAATTCCATATCTATATTATCTAAGAATAAGGAAATGCATCGACCCGCGGGTCTATCAAAATTGAAATCACTTTGAATTCACTTCTCCTCCTTCTGAGAGTCTTTTTCTTCATTACGCTCTGTAGATATTTCCCTCGCATTTCCCCCAGGTTTCCGCTCCCTCCAAACACTTGTGTGATTGAATCTTCCTCTATCCTAAGGTGCCCAATTTTTTCCATACCATCTTGAAAACCCTTGACAATTGATCACTCCTTGTCGATGCCTCCCAAACCTTCCTCCATTATTCATTTTTACTCTCGGATCTTGTCTTCCTTGCCCTTGCTTGCTCGACCACCTTTTTTCCCTTGCTTCATCTTGGTGATGCCTCCAGCCGCGATTCGGTGCCATCCTTTGCTAATTACTTGGCCCTTTGGCACCTCTACCATCCTGAAAGCGCCATGACTCATTTCTTCACCACCTTTGTGATCTCTGCTCCCTGTGTCTGATGTCCCTCTACCTGCCACCTTCTCTAGCATGGACATGCTATTCAACTAAGCGATCCTTTTCCTCCTGCTCCTTCCCAACTCTACTTCAGGTGATCCACTTTGCCCGCGCTTGCTTGATACTCCCAACATCAACCATTCCTTATCTGCGTCATCCGCCCATGCTCTGATCCGTCACTCTACTCTCGCCATCCTATAACAAAAAGTCTAATTTTAAATTGTTAAATCATACTAAAAATAGAAATATAGAAATAGATAGGGAAAAAATGGTGAATGACAAGAAAGTTATGGAGGGACAAGATTACTTGCATTATCTTGCATCCTTCTCAATTCTCAACCGTGAATTTCAAAAAGTAGATTGTCTAATTCATATAGAAAACGTTTTGGACATAAATATATATTTACACCAAAGATGTTCCCTATATGAAATAGACGATCTATTTTTTGAAATCCATGGATGAGAACTCAGGAGAAAGATGCAAGACCATATAATTACTCTTAGTTGTCCACATTTTTCTCTGTCATTCATCGTTTTTACCACTTCACCAAAAACTATAGACGATGTTGAGAATTTGTTTGTGACGTACTCCTAGAATGAGAAGATGAGCGAAAGAAATCTTGAATGATTTTTGGTGGAGATTTAAGGCAAACTGAGGCCATAGAGAAAGACACTGAGACTAGCATTTACACTCGTTTGGGCATTTTCCACTGTCACAACCTCAATTCCACATAGTTTTCGTGAAATAAAAGCAGGACTGAGATCCTCGGAGAATAGAAAGTTGAAAAAATATTTTGTTGCAGGGCGTTGTGGACATCGCCAACAACATACATCAAAATAGGGGATGTTTTTAATTTTTTCCAAGTCCTTCATGCACTATTTTCAAAACAATGGAAACACCACTGCCTCTGCCATTGTGGCTTTTAACAGTCAGTCTTTCCCTTGCCCAATTCAGCTTCCAATCCAACAATTCCCAAAAATATTTTGGCCAATTCATTCTGATTAATGTTACAAAGGTGGATGCAATAAAGGGGTGGTTGAAACTGAATGACACTTCATCTTTCATTGTGCAACATATGAGGATATTTGTATTTAGTTTGAAAACATTTTGGAGGATAGTTTGAATGGGATTTTTTAGGAGACAAGACTCCACAAAATGACAAGTTTCTTGGTCAAGATACACAATAGAAGAGGTGACATGGAAAGGAACCTAAAAATATGTTAATGTTGTGTTCCTTGGTCTCTTAGACTGCTTGGTCTCGTGGACGTCATTAAAATTCCTTCATTCATTCATTCAATCGGAAAGAACCTTGGTGCTAGCTGAGTATTACAAAATTCTATCTTTATACTTCTAAAAATGAATTTGTTTATTTTTATTTTTATTCACATGTTTCTTACTTATCAATTAATTACTTGAAGGTTGTATTTTAATGCTAGGTATTTTATTATCAACTATTGTTTAAACTTAGTCATTTATATAAACAATTATTGATGTAATTTCTAATAATGGTCTTTATAGTTGTGTTGTTCTATGTTTTAGATTGTAATCTCATTTGGATTATCTAGATGTGATCATTTTGCCATTTTTTTAATATGCATATTATTATTTTTTAATTATTGATTAATTTGTCAATTATTAATGTAAGTATACTATCATTATCTGAATTAATCATTATTTCCAACTATTTTTGCTTTGAATTTTTGTTACAAAAATTTGCTTCTCCATTTTACATCAAGTCTCAGTTCAATGACTTTTATTAATAGCTGATTTTATTTTTTCATGTATCCACACATTTAAAAAAAAATCTCAATATATGACTCCAATTTGAAGGATTTCTTTTATTATTTTAATGAATATTTTATTTAATAAAAAGCTCCAAAGTTGAGGATTTGGTTATTCTACATGTACTGTATTTCATAGACTGTTTTAATTTATTAAATAAAATGAGAAGAAAAATGTATTAATCTAGTAATTTTTTATACTAACAATTTAACCATCTAAGTTTGAGTATATTTTGTAAGATAATTTTATTTATTTCATTATTTTGTTTATAACTATCAAGTGGTATGAGATATTTGAAGAAAAATGGAAGGCTATTGTAGACACCTAAAATTGTCCTAGCTTGTGAACTAGCATATATCACTGCATTTCACATCAATTGCATCCAAAACCCTAAAATTCCTCTATTAATTCACTTTTTCATCAATTTTGACCAATTAAAATTTCATTTATTTAATAAAGTCCTAATCTAACTTTATTTTTCCTGATTAATTAAATAACACCAATTATTTAATTATGTCACTAACTCACTTTATTCCCCTAAGTCGATTAAATTATTAAATCATAATAATTTAATTAACTCACTTTCACTCCAAATTTGAATAATTTGAATAGTTTATTCAAAACATCATCAAAAATCAAATCAAACAAATGCAACTTTGTTTGCAAAAG
This sequence comes from Sequoia sempervirens, assembly GCA_007258455.2. Lineage (NCBI taxonomy): Eukaryota > Viridiplantae > Streptophyta > Pinopsida > Cupressales > Cupressaceae > Sequoia > Sequoia sempervirens. The sequence goes on from VDFB02000007.1 coordinate 47,427,927, forward strand.
TCAAACTTGATTTGCACGTTCAACTCCAAAAAGGATTAATTAATTAAATCAATTAATTAATTATCCTCACCCACTTTCATGATTGAGCAAATTGCTCCCAAAATGATATCCTCACCAAATTTCTTCAATTTCACAAATTTCTCTACATAATTTCCTCAATCCCATTGAAGGCTCAAATTGATTTCTTCAATTTCATGAATTGCTCCACCTATTTCATCAATTTCACAAATTTCTCAACATTATTTCTTCAATTACACTGATTACGTAATCTATTTTTCACATATTAAATTCTTGTCTATTTCCTCTTGACATCTTTCAACTGTCGATCAAGATATTCTACTACATAATCCTGATCGTCCATTTCAAATCATAATTTCTATATAACAAACCTCTTCCCTCAAAAAAAGGATCGAAGAATCAACATCATTTACACAATGAAGTACTACCCAAATCTGAATCACCATTGAAAAAACTTTAACACGTATCTTTGATCAACACACACATCACATCAAAGCTTCTCGCACACAACAATGGAGGCTTCACAGTGATATGAACAACCCAACATCGTGCGAATACACTTTGACACAGGATGGTAACACTATTTTTTTTATGAATTCATGTATGCTTTTATCTTTTGATTTTGTTTCTTGAATTCAATAATAGTTTAGTTTCATTTCGTGAGTGAAGGAATATACCTAGATTAGTGTTTTTTTTTTAGATTAGCTTCTATTTCATTGCATTTATCTCATTTATGCTCTATGATTTTCCCCCTCACACAACTATAAAATGGAGAAATATTTTATTTATATTAAAAATTGAAAGAATTAAATAATACATTAAGCACATGGATACTTATTTCAAGAGTGACACACCATCATTGAAATTCTTAATGAAATATTTATATGCTAAAATATTCTTAATGCATGTTGATTATCGAGTACATTGAGACAAATATTGTTTGAATATGTGAATGAAATAAGCAACTAATCAATAATTCCATATGAAAAGTGGCATATGATGATATCACACATACACAAACCTAGAGAAAGTTTGAAAATTTTGACATGTGTAGACACTAAAAAATGTCTTGGTCTACGAGTGTCACTTTTCCATTGTCTTGGTCTTCTTCCTCGCATAGTTAAATAATTTTAATTATTTAATTATTGTCTTTGATCGCATTCCTCTATTAATTAAATAATTTTATAATTAATTCATTACTTGGTCTTTATTCTCCTCTAATCAATTGAATAAATTAAGTATTTATTTAATTGTGTTGCTAACAATCTTTCCTTCTATAATTAAATAAATTATCATTTATTTAATTATTTTCTTTTTATTATTCATCTATAGTTAATTAATTATTCTTAATTATTAGCCCAAACGGGTAGTAGAGTTGGCTTGGGCAGTGGGTTTGCTCCCCATTGGTCTCGGGTTCGACTCCGCTCCTGGGTTTAAGAGGTGGGACTTCTTGTGGGTGGGGGATCTCACCCATAGGGGACTAGTCTTGCCCTAGCTAGCCTTAGGTACCCAAGGTAAGGGCTATTGGGCCACTGGGCTAGGTCGCGAGGACACCCCTATAGTATAAAAAAAAAATCTTAATTATTTATTGATTCATTAATCTTTTCGTCCTTCTATGGTTAAATAATTATTAAAATGATTTGACTCTCTCTTACCACTCTTCCACTATTAAATAATTAATCTAACTTAATTTATTTATTTCCTTTTTCCATGTGCCTCTATATTTAATTTAAATTGTTGCATAATCATTTTGAATTAAATATTCATATTTCTTTTCTCTCATAAATAGATAATCATTTTTTATTATTTATTCCTCCATGTCTTTTACCAAATTAAATAATATGGTAAAAGATTCCTTCCATGAATTAAATAATTTTATTTAATTCCTCCACTCTCTTCTTTGAATCTCGACCGTTGATTCCCTCTCGTCTTCTTTCAATCTTGACCATCCATTCATAGCCGTCCCTAGCTCACTACTTTGTGGTGCATGAATCCTCCACCATTGATCTTGGCATCTTCTAGAAGATCGATCTCATTCGTCCATTCAAAAAAAAAATATGTAAAAGAAGGCTTTCTCCTCCATTTTTACTTTATAACCACATTCTCCAACATTCATTCTACCATATCACTATCTCGATTGCAAGTATTCAAACACTTTGAAACTAAGGGAAAGTTTACAAAAGTAGATTTGAGAAGCAAGGGAGATAATCAACCATGTGATAGGGGAGTTTTCTTTTATGCTTTTGTTCTCGTTTGCTCTCTTTTATCATTTGTACTCTCTTGTTTAGATTTTGGATTTGGGCTTAGATCTTAGGTAGAGTGGTTGCTACTTGGTCTTAGCTATTTGTTATTTTGAATTTCCCTATCTTAAAACATGCACATTAATGAGTAATGTTCATATCTTAGAGTTATCGACTTTAAAATGAGAAATTTGAAATTGGAGGGTTAGAACATGCACACAATCCCTTCCATGGAATAGGATTGCAAGATTGGCTTAGTCTAGGAAGGCAAAAAAAAAAAGGAAATAGGCAAGTTCTAATTTAAAGTGGAGGATTATTCTTGATAGAGTTATCAATTTAGGATAAGGATCAATGGATGTGCCAAAAGAGCCAAATGAAGTGCTAGAACTATACATTTATGGCATCCACAAAATAAAATAAACCTATATAAGTATTTACCTTTTACTCTACAATTTCAATAACATCACTTTACTTTATGTCAAATAATTCATCAATTCTTTTAGGAAAAAAGGACAACCTAAATTATAAAAGATATTATAAAAAATTACCCTAAAAAACACCAAAGCAACTCTTAAAAGAAGTGAAAATAAAGTACAACCCTATGCTTTTTATTAGGAAAAATGGGTTTTGAAGGGGCCTCGAAACACTTTGTACAACGAAGAGAAGTTGCTAAAAAGACAGAACCATTAAGACCTGCAGCCCACAAAAAAAAAAAGCTGACTAAAGATAAAACCAGAGAACCCGTTAGCAACCCTACAATAAAGCATCAACAAAAAGGCTGAACAACCAAAAACAACAACAAAACTACAACAATTTATCAAGAACATTGGTCGAGGCCATATTTTCAGCAATGATTCCCTCGTGCATCTCGACCACATCCTTCAAATCCTCAAATGAAATGGCATCCCTTTTCTTAGTTTTGCTCCTTGTTCTCAATCATGAACCAACCTCCAAATTCTTCTCCACATCAAGGCTAATATCCTCAATCTTCTCCTCCAAATTCATGCTTTTAAATTCATCAATGGCCTTCTCATGATCTTCTAGATCCAAATACTTTCCAATCCACTTTATAGCTTTCTCATTTAAAATTGAGAGGCCCTTAGTAGTAGATTTCAAAGACTTGTTACTAACATAAACAACATTCTGCAAGTCATCACTAATCTTGCTAATTCTTTCCTCCATATTCAAAAACCTCTCCTCAATAATCTTTTGGACAACCATTTCTAGGGAGGTTGTCCTATCCTCGTGAATTTTACCAAGTCTATCAGCATCAACAACAAGTCTATCAAGAATAACATTCATAGTCTTGACCTTACCTTTCATCAACCATTCCTTTCGGCTGCCATGCACTAATGCAACACAAACATCTTGCCAGTTTTTAAGTCAATCATTGAGCTCCTTCACTTCTGAGAAAAGCCACTTCACAAGTGAGCAAATTATGAGTTTCATCCTCCGCCATTCTACAGAACAGGTCCATGTTAATTTCTTCCCAATTAACCAATGGCACAGATTGAGAACCAACATTCTCAACAAGTTCCTCCCGAACCCCCTATCTACCCTCCAAATCCTCCTCAGTAAGGGAATCCTCAACTTCAATAACCTCCACTTTCACACAGTGCTTATCAAGCATATCCGCCAAGTCAGCTAGAATTTCAAGTCGCTTTGCCTTTACATCACTCCCCTTAACCTGCTCAACACCAATAGGAGAATCAAATCCAACCTGGTTAGGGCCAACCCCCTTGGAACACACAATACCCTCATTTTCCTACTCAATATCCTCCATAGGATGCTTGTTACCCTCAAGGACATCACCTGAACCATGTTTAACATCAGGAACAGGGGATTTCTCCACTTCTCTTGAATCATCCACCATCTGCTTGACAACATGATTCTCTTTCTTGGGGCATCTTTTCTTCTCCTTCGCATTCTTTTTCACCGAAGGCACCACAACTTCCTTCATTTCATTATTAGTTTCATAACCCTTAGACCAGGATTTTGAATCCTCAAAATCATCAACAAACTCACTCTCCTCCTTCGACAATTCCTCATAATCAGAGTCATATGTCTCAGAACCCCCTTCCACTCATCTATCGACTCACCATTATCATGTACCCAATAATTTTTCCACCCTTTTTACGAGCCAGGGTCTTAGGAGTAGCTGGTAACACCTTCATCTTAATATGATAAAAAATGAGATTCATAAGGCCTTCATGGAGAATAACCTTCTTAGGGTTCTTCCTATGATCCTCGATACTAGTTTTCATTGAAAGGAGGTAAAAAGGAAACGAAACTTGAGAGTTATGGCATAAGTGATTCAATAACATGAAGTGATAGCCATAGATAACAAAATACCTACCCTCTAGAGTGAAAAATTACATAATAGCCAGAGCAATGTCCCTCCAAAGTGGGTTAATAGATTTGCGTACATACCCACCACTACCAATAAACTTAAGCATTAGCTTCTTTGAGCCTTTGAAGAAATTGGCTACTTGGTCATCTTGGCTGCAACCCTATCTCTATAAAATTTCCTTCCCTTGGAAGGAAGACCAATTATCTCAGTGATGAATTCCTCATTGATATTGAATTCCACGCCCTGGTAGCGCAAAACCTTGTTGTTCCACCCACTAACAAAATCCTTCGTCACTTTAGGGTTAGGACCATGGAGCTTCAACAAATAGGGGTAGACTCCACCCTTCTCTAGATGCTCCCAAACAATTTTATTGCTACTAAACTCTTCACAAGAGCTTGACTCCACTCTACAACCGACACCTCCTATGACAACAAGCAACAAACAACACTCCACCTGCTCTTTGATCTTCTGCATAGGAAAAATTAGGCAAACAACCCACAAGGAAAAGCAAAAAGTACCCACAAAACCTGTGAGCCTGCCAAACCAAGTACTACCATACCTTAGCTCCCAACCCATAATCTCATGAACATCTAAAAAGCAATAATTAAAAGAGAATTCACTAAACTCACCGTGTAAAAATGATCCAAGGAAGAAATAAAATAGCCTTTCTCCCTTCTTAACCACATCCTTGACATGACAACCCTATGTTGACACCAATGTATGAACACATTATTTAATTTTGTTCCTTATAGAAAGCCTTTTAACCTAATATTTAATTTTGTTCAAGCTTTAACCTAGCACATCTAATTTTTTTCGATGTAATATTAACATTGAGGTGGCTTCCAAGACAATAAAAGTGACATCAAATCTTTTTAATGGGGTATGAAGAATACTCTTCATTTTAGTTGATGAAGGGCAAGTAGGATACACTCGCATGCCTTAGTTTTCCCTAAAGAGAAGGGATTTGAAAATATAAAGATTACTATAACATAAAATAAAAAATACATGGAAAATATATCAGTGTCTATATATGTATATAGTTTTGTGAAAAGTTGAGGTGGTTTGTAGATTTAGGGTTTGTGTCTATATAATTATTAGAGATGATATTGTCAACATGCATTAAAATCTCGAGCTTTGATTCAATGGTTGCAAATCTAAGTAAAGAGCTTGCCACAAAAATTAAAATTAACTTCAACTACAAAATTTATAAACCAATGAAAAAATTACAACTTGAATGTTAGATTAATAGTTATGCACAATGGGTGATCCCACAATAGTGGTTTACAATTTTTGGCCAAACTGGACATTGAAATTATTTTTTTAAACTAAATCTTCACATTCAGGCACCTATAGCGGCTAAACCATGAAGAATTTGAAGATGATGAAAACTAGAGTCTCATCACACTTTGTCTATAGATTCTAAAAATATTTTTTTCAAAATTTTTGGAATCAGATTACACTTCTTTTTCCATCTCCCATGAAAACTTTTTTTTTTCAAAAAACAACATTTTTAAAAAGTGACGCACATCGTATAACGCATAATTTTTTTCCATAAAGGATAAAATTCTAATTCTTTTGAATTTAGATTTGTAACTCTGATATCTAGTGCTTCCACTTGGTTAGACAGTTTTTTATTGAATATTTTTTCTTTAATCAAGTTTCAAAGTCAAACCAATTATAAGACATAGCGACCATATAATGCATAATTTTTTGTATATATCAAAATTCAATTTTATTTTTTGTTGGATCAAGGACTTCAATATCTGGTGCACTCCATATTTTTCAATTTTTTTGATAATCTACTATTTTTCCACATGTGTAGAACAAAGACCTTCATTTTCGACGAAAAACCTATGTTTAATAAAACTAAAAAAAAATACATAATAAAACCAAAACATATTGAAATTATATTCATTGGATAGCTCATTTTGAGGAATACCTAATTCAAGTTGGGTTTGTGAAGATTCGCTTGAACTAGGGTTCATTCAAACATCCCTTCTATAAGGGGTTTTGATGGCTTTTTTTGTGGGAAAGTATTAGGAGGGTTCGCTCAAACCTAGGTTCTAGCGAACCCCTAATGGGTTCGGTCAAACCAATAGGTTCGTACGAACCCCTAAAATCAATTTTTTTTCCATTCATTCATTTTCTATGAGTTTTCCTTCCTCACTTCGATTGTAAACGACTATTGTGGCTTCACCCCAATTAGAGGTCATTTCATTTGCTCCATAGTCCCTTGTAATGTGTGGGACCCCAAATTGGGATGTGAGGTAAAAGAGAAAGAGAAGACATCCTTTACAAACAAGACCCCACATCCACAATGAGAAATCTCACAAATTTTTTGAAATTGTCAATGATATTGACAATAGCTTCAAATTGATTACCCCTAACCAACTCATCTATAACAGAAAAAGGAAAAAAATCACAAAAAATAAAATGTGAAGGCGATTTCAGTATAGGAGCACAAGACATGAACTGTTGGGTTGTCCATGAAAAAAGATAAAATTCCATATGCAAAGATTCAAAAGGTTGCCTTGAGCTCTATCAATTAATAAGGTTTCAATTTTTTTTAAGGAGCTATAATTTCTTCTTCCACTTTGTACAATGTAAATAAATTGAGCCACTATAGTCCCTCACCATATGATATAATGTAGATTTCTACATTTTAGATTATAGATTTCTACTTTTTTCTTATTTTGTACAAGACAATGCACATCCTACAATCATTGCATTCCATGGGATGACATCTCTTTGAGTCATTATGTCAAATAGCTAAAGTGCCTTATTTATAGTTCCATAATTTGAATACATATCCACCAAGGTAGTTTCATCTATAGCATCTAGCAAATCATCCTTCCATTATGATTTGATAAATTCTATACCCTAATCTAAAGCTTATATTTTGGAAAATGCCTGGAGAAATAAAACAAAGGTTGTAGAGATTGACTTTATATGTGCCAATTGCATTTGCATGAAATTTTCTATAAAATTTTCAACAATCCATTTTGTGAATATTTTGCAATCATAGTAGGCCATGAGACCATATCTTTGGGGCAATTCTATCAAAAAATTTGCACATGTTGTCTATACATCCACAATTTCCTTACACATATACAAGGGTAATTTTAGCTACAACATATCATAAAATTTCTTTGTCCTTTATGTTTTGATGGATTTTCAAACCCTTTTCCAAAGCTCCCATTTTGATACAAAATAGTTGATCAAAACTTTGTCTCTCTTTTCTATATCTTTATTTTCATTTACACCTCTTATTTCTATCTCTTTTCCTATCTCTCTCTATTCCTCTCTTTATCATTCTCCCTCTCTCCCCTCTATCTCCCTCTCTCCCTCTTTATCTCACACATTCTCTCTTTATTTTTATTTACATATTTCTTTGTCACCTCTATCACTCTTTTACTTGTTTTCTCTCTCTCCTACTTTTCACTACCTCTCTTTTCCTCTAGATCTCTCTTTTTATATTCCCCTCTATGCAGCGTGGATTTTTATCATACAAGCCAATAAAAATAAACTGTGAAATTTAAATAAAGAGGCACATTCTCTTTGAAAGAACAAGTTCAATCTACTTTCATGGATTGCTTTCCTAAGATTTGCTTTGATATTAGTAATTTATGATACATGTAGATTGTATATATCTTGATAGATATTATTTCTTCTAATACATATCTTGGTTATATGATTGCCACTAAAATTTTAATTTAACTTAAACCAAAGAATTTTTAAATAGATGAAAAACTATAACATGAATTGCTAAGTGATTTCTGGATTCGATTGTGTGCAAATTTTTTGCATCAACGTTTTGAATCACACTTCATGATCCATCATCAAGATGAGAGCTGAGAGCACCAAGAGAAACAAATTTGCACATAATCGAATCCAGAAATCACTTAATAGCATTATGGATTGTGGAAATTTGATATCTATAACATGAGTGTTAGATTAATAGTTATGGGAAATGTGGAGGCCATTCCATTTGTTTTTTAGTCCCTTGTAATGTGTGAGACCCAAAATCAAGATGTGAGGCAAGATGCCCTATGCAATCAAGATCCCACATCAACAATTGGGAAAAATCTCACAGATTTTTTAAATTGTCATTACATTGACAATAGTTTCAAATAGATTCTACATGCAACTACATCTATAGCTCAGACAATGGGAAAAAATGACAAAGAGGAAAGAGGTGGAGGTAATTCCATTTGAGGATCATAAAGCATGGAGCATTGAGTTGCCTGTATGGAAATAGATAGAATTCCCTACACACATTCAAAAGCTCACCTTGAGTTCTACCACTCAACAAGATTTCAATTTCTCTAAGCGAATATCAATTTCTTACATTTTATACAATTTAAACAAATTAAGCCACTATAACCGTTCACCATATGATATATTATATTTTTCTACTTTTTAGATTTTATATATATATATAGAAGACAATGCATATCCTACAATCATTGCATATCATGGAGTAACATCTCTCTCACGAATTATTTCTATTTGCTTTCTTTGAAATTCCAAATAAACCCCAATTCACATTATACTTTTCTTTAATTCAAATGTTATACTTTCTCCGGACTTATCAAAAGGTTTCCATTAACCTAATTTTATTAGATAGGAAAAATAATATATAACTTTCAAATTCAAATTTCCTAAGTAGTCATCTCAAACCGATTTTTTATGTTTGTTGAAGTGCTCAGGTAGCCCATGAATAACTCAAATCGATGTTCTTTCCGCCTACGTTCCCGCATCCCATGATTGCAACAAAGCGCCCTTTTCTTCTGCTCATCACTTCCTGCAAAATTTCGTCATTAACATCTTCAATCTCCACATTACCTACACCAAAACCCTCATTCTTAACCACTCTTTCCGAACCTCGGGATGAAAATGACGCCCTGTTCAAATTCTTCAGAGCCCATTTGCGCCCCCACTTCACACCCAATGATCTCCTGAGAGTCCTGAAAAAAATGCAGTTCCACCCACATTACAAAACATATATTCTTGAAGTCTTCAGCTGGGCCAGCGGCAAGGAAGGTTTCAAGCATGACCACACGACATACGAGTGGACAATAAGAACCCTGGCGTCGCAGGATCAATTCCCACAGATGCAAAACATCCTTGCCCACATGGCCGGGTCGCCGTGCCCGTGCTCCCCAGGTATTTTTGCGTGCCCCAGGATAGAGCCCATTTATATCTCTGTAATTAATTCTTATTCTAGGGTTTGTAGGATGGAAGAAGCTATCCAGACCTTCGAGAAAATGAAGAAATTAATTGATGGGAAAGCCCCCGTGGTTGCGTATAATATTATCTTAAATGGGTTTGGGAAATCAGGGCAAACTGAGAATGCGTTTGGGTTTTATGAGGATATGATTAAGTCTAGGGTTTTGCCGGATGTTTATACTTTTAATATATTGATTAATTTGGTTTGTAGGGTTGGCGATGTGGAGAGTGGTTTTAGGGTTTTGAGGGAGATGAGAGCCAGGGGTTGTAGGGCTAATGTTGTGAGTTATAATACGCTTATTGGGGGATTGTGTAAGAGGAAGGGGGTGAAAGAAGGGATTGAATTGTGTTATGAGATGGTTGGGTTGGGTTGTGTACCTTCAGCTGCAACGTATAGTATCGTGTTTGAGAGCTCGATTGATAAAGGGGAGCCGGAGACTGCGGTTGGGTTGGTGAAGGAGATTTTGAGACGAGGAGTTGTACCGATGGGGCTTGATTACATTAATCTTGTGGAGGCTCTATGTAAGACTGGAAAGGTGGACAGTGCTCTGGATGTTGTAAATGGACTGTGGGATGCAGGTTGTGTGCCGAGCATCGTTGCTGGCACAACGTTGTTGGATGGTCTTTGTAAAGCAAGTAAAGTGGAAGAGGCATTGGCTGTGTTGAGGAGAATGTTGGAGTGTGATATTCTTCCTGATGGAGTTACTTGGAATTTAGTGTTGGAATTGTTGTGCAATATGGGTCGAGTGGTTGAGGCTGAAGAGCTTAGGCTGTTTGCAATGAGTAAAGGATGGAAATGTGATGCAGTCACGTGCAATATACTGTTGGATGGTTTTTGCAAGCAAGGGAGGGTGAATGAGGGTACCAACCTTGTCAATGAGATGCTGGACAAGGATTTTATCAACGATATTGGTATGTACAACAGGCTCATGGATAGACTGAACAGACCCAAGAAGGTTGTGGGTAAAAAAAAGGTACCATATTAATTGAGACAATTGCCCGATCCCTGTGTCAATTTATATTATGAACCTGGCAGGTTCAGAAAAGTGATATGCCAGATAAAAAATTTCAGGGGACTGTATGTTGTCTTTTGAAGCAGTTTACTGTTAGAGAATATGTGATCCAATCACCACACTTGCTTACCGTGCATGGTGCTCCAGGTGCATGGTCAAGTGATTTTGATGTTTCACAGAGATTTTTAAGTCAAAATTATATTTGCTGCTAGGACCATTTTGCAGAAACTTACACCAAGAGGCCTGCAAGTCAGCTTTCAACAAGGGTAATTATAAATTTAGTTTAAGTAAAAGCAAATGGATATATACTCTAGATTGTGTTCCCATCTAACTTTGGGTTTTCATCCTGTCACAGCATAATCTGTATTCTTCATAAAGGATAGGGAACCAAAGCATGAAACTAAATTGGTTATCATCCATGGCTGGTGTTTTTAATTTCATACATCAAAATTGATACAAGAATCTTGTCAAGATACAGGTCTTCTTGTTTGTTACCCTCATTTTAATTTGCAATACACACAATAGTATCGGTCTGGCTGTAATAAAAATGCTTGCTTCAATATAAGTAAAAAAACATCTTACCTCTTGTATTGCATATTTTTGGAGAATTGATTTTTGTTTACAAGCTTCTTTTTGGCACTAAGCATTAACTCAAACTTAACATACTCATTTTAAATTCTCTATGCATCAGGTGATTTGAGGCTATTGTTTTACAAAACAGGATACGTCAGCTAGAGGGACTTCTAAATATCGTTCCAAATGGAATTGATGTCTGCACAATCAAAACTGTTAAGCGATGAAACATCTGAAACTGTGGGATCAACCCTGCTCATCCATGCAATATGCAATATACTGTGCTTCAAATTGGTTAGCATTGTGGAATGACAATGGAATGACCTAGTCGTGGAAAGCAACTATATCCATTCTGTCTGCACCATTGACATCAATGAAAGAGGTCTGTACCTTCAGCTGTTTTCTGAAGCTACATACTAAAGACGTCCTAGAAAATTTACTGTCTGTATAGTGTAGGTATATGAAAGTTAAATGTCTGAGACATTGAGTTGTCTCTGTCCTCGAATGACCCTGTCAGTCTCTGTACGATAAAAATGATGCTTGTTAGCTAATGGCTATTCCTTTAAACAATGTCCAATTGATGCACTCTTTGAAATAGACATTAATTGGTTTAAGGCAATTGTCTGCATGCTTCTTTTTGTTTACACACTATGTCAGTGTGTATTATAGATCTAGTTTTATAGTTTAAGTGAGGGTTAGAGCCCTCTCCTGCTATATTTACTATAAGAAAATTACATATATTGTTCAAAAGTAATCATAACCAATATCAAAATTTTGGCAAAACTAGATCTTTCTTGACATCACAGACCCACATTTGACACCATTACATTCATTTGGTTGTTACATATTGGCTATTACACTTAATTCTATAGAGATCGAGAACTTTGCTTGATTGTATGGAGCCCTCCCAACCAACTATACTTGGAAGGACCCTAATTAATATGTACTTGTAAATTATGGTATATACAACTTCAGGAGGTTCCTTATTGAAGTTTTACTGTAAATGGCAAGTGTGAATATTATATAATCAATGAACTAGACTAGGAATATTGTGTTGCACTATTGTTGGAGGTACTTTAGGTATTGTGTTCTTAATAATGTGCCATCTTGTTAATTTGAACTAATTCATTGAGTACATATCTATGTTTTGTTATTCTTTGGTTAAGCTAGCTCAGAATTATTTAGGGAAACTATCTATCAATGTTGGGAATCCTTGAGTGCTATACCTTGCTAAGGCATGTGAAAAAATGGTGGTGTCGATTATTATTATGTTATTTTAACTTGGTAAATGCAAGTTCTCATCCTAATTGCTGAAATCTTAGGAGACCTATTTGTGACTTCAATCCCATTTGGAAGTTATGTAGTCAGTCCTTGGGTGATGGATGCCCTTAGACCCAAGTCAATTGGGGAAGTGTTTAGGAATTAGCTCCAATGTTCAGTGTCATTCCTAAAGAAATTTGTCCCTCCCTCTTCAGTATGCTTCAATTTGAGCTAAAATATGCATTAGACAATTGTGAACTCACGTTTCCCATTTAATATGTCTCTTTGGTAGAGGTTTGAGTTAATGAAAGACAATCCATCATCCTCAAGCTTATCTAATCTAAGGTTGTTGTGTTGTCTTTCCAAATCTAATCCGATTTGGGGTGAACTTATAAAGTCATAGTTAACTTAGTCTATCCTTGACATGAATGTATGAGAATGCCTCAAGACTTTTCTAAACTAAAATAACCAATTTTTTGTGTACAAAACACTATGACATAATGTCATCTCTTAGTGATAAGTATATGAAGGTATAGGTTAGCCACAAGACACTAGTAAGGTCTATCCTTCCTAAAACTAAGGGCATAATAAACTTGGCCATGGTATGTCTATGAACAAGTTAATGAAACCCACTAACTTTGTATTTAATGATAATGATGAATTAAGCTAATATGATCTAATGGCGTGAACAAAACTTAATAATTATGGAGGATTTGTTTTGTCTAAATATGTGCCTAGATTTGTGTTGAGTTTATGATGGAGTTCGTTATGACTACCTTTGCCAATTATGAATAATTAATAGTAAATACTATTAATATGGTTTGGTGTTTTCCTTTATATCTATTTGGTGGATGGTTATATGCTAAGTTTTATGATGGGTAATACACAAGATTGTTGTGCACTCAAAAGTAGAACATTGTTTAATATAGCTACTATAGGTTTGATTTTTGTCTAATGCATTTTGCCTTTCCAAATAACAATTTGAAGGTAGGTTTGATTTTTGTCTAATGCATTTTGTCTTTCCAAATAACAATTTGAAGGTATGGAATGGACATATAGAAGGGAAATTAAGATTAGTTTATGAGTTTTTATTTGTTTGTCTATGTGACCAGATAGAAGCCTACTTTTGTGGGTTCTATTTGTTACTTGTGTGTTGACTAGTATGTAGATCTCAGTACCTATAAAACATGTGTATAAATTTATGGATAACTTTTTGGCATGTAACCAAGTCATTTAACCAATATTTGAGAATCCTTGTGATTTATTGGTTTTGTACCTAGCTATAAGATGACCCCACATGTTGGAATCTTGTTTGATATAGGTGTAGGTAGTTGACTTGTTAGTTTTAGGATAAGATTTAACAGAAAGTAGAGAATGCAACACATGAACAATAAACACAACATTTTTACCCTGGGAAAACCCTCCTTAAGGGAGAAAAACCCAACAAGAAATACATCTCATATATATTATATAAAAGAGTAGAAATTTGCTTACAATTGGGGCCAAACTCTAGGCCGATTTGAAATAATAAAACACAACACCTCTCCTAGATGTGAATGTACAATTACAATGAATTCTCCTTGATGTCAATCTACCTGAAGCAATATTATGATGTGCTGCAAAAGTGCAAACTCCCTCTTGAGGTGCGAATTGTCTTGAGAATGAATTGATTGATGATCAAATGAAATGATCATCACCTTCTATATATACAATGTAAGGTGCCTCTTCACAAGCAAGGCGACTCTTCACAAGGGTCGGCCTTATTTAAGAACCAAGGCGACTTTTCATCTTGGGTCGGCCTTGTAAATTTAAAATAATATTTATATATAGCAAGTCCAACTTGCATTGGAATTATTTATTCATCATTTATTATTTAAATTCGAGAGAAAGATATCTCTTGCCGCTATAACATCAACACTCCCTCTTAGCTAGGGAGGTATCTTTCCAGAAATCCACGTCTTGGAGTCTCTCAATATGACGCCCACAATGGCTACACCCATTTGTGGAAAATAGTTCATCACAGAGTCTCTCAACATGACGCCCACCATGGCTACTCCCATGTATGGAAAGAAACACATGTACAAGTGTCCATCACAGAGTCTCTCAACGTGATGTCGTCATGGAGTCTCTCAACATGACGTCCACCATGGCTACTCCCATGTGTGGAAAAACACAAGTACAAAGGGTTCATCATAGAGTCTCTCAACATGATGTCGTTATGGAGTCTCTCAACATGACGTCTCATCTCAATCTCAAAGATGAACAAGGGCTCGCACCTCATATTTCTCCATCTCAGAGAAATATACACTACAAGGGCTTTCACCTCATACTTCTTCGTCACAGAGAAATATACACTAAAAAGGGTTTTCACCTCATACTTCTCCGTCATAGAGAAATATACACTAACAAGGGTGTTCACCTCATACTTCTCCGTCATAGAGAAATATACAATACACAAATCTTCATGATGATGTGACTCCCTCTGAAGCTCCAAGTACTTGCATCAACCTCCTGACCTCCTCATCCAAGGTTGCCTCTGTTGGTTTGTCAGACTCTCTCTGAATGTTATTTCCTCCTCTTCAAAGAAACTAATCGCAATCTGTATAGGTTCTTCCTCTTCGAGAGATGTCTCCAGTTATGTTTATCTCTTCAGCCTGCGTGAATTCCTCACAGGATGTCTCAAGCTCTTCCTCCCTTGAATTCCTTAGGCAGTCTCTCATCATCCTTTTGCTCCTCGATCCGTCCTGGAAGCATTATAGAGAGATTACTAATAGTTCATAGAACTAAACTATCCCAAAGAGAAATACCAATGCTAGAAGCATACACGATTCACTATTCCAATGTTATTGCATGAATTAATAACTACATAAAATTCATGAGCTAGACCTGTAGTTGTGTCTCATCTTTGCCACCTTCACTCGATCTCGACCTCAAGGAAAGTGGGAATATGAATCAACCGTTTATCAAAGATTGAAGACTCCATTTAAATCTTAATATCACATTATGAATCAACACACCCACACTCATGTGATGAAAGAGTTTAAGTAATCAAAAGAGTGAAAATAAATCATCACGACTTCCTTCCACATGGCCAAAGAGAATACGACATAGGAGAAATGCCATGAAGTGTTAAGCCACGCTTAATCAATGAGTCAACGAATACCACAGGAGTTGTCGCTCCATACATCACTACTGCAACCATATTGAACATTTATTTGTGCATCAAACAGGCCTATGGCTTCAATCATTACTTCTTGACTGAATTTTTGTTTAACCAAATTTGATCGGATCTTTTCCTAGACCTGCTTTGATACCATGTTAGTTTTAGGATCAGATTTAACAGAAAGCAGAGAATGCAACACATGAACAATAAACACAACACTTTTAACCTAGGAAAACCCTCCTTGAGGGAGAAAAACCCAACAAGAAATATCTCATATATATTATATAAAAGAGCAGAAATCTGCTTACAATTGGGGCCAAACTCTAGGCCGATCTAAAATAATAAAACACAACACCTCTCCTAGATGTGAATGTACAATTACAATGAATTCTCCTTGATGTCAATTTGCGTGAAGCAATATTATGATCTACTGCAAAAGTGTGAACTCCCTCTTGAAGTGTGAATTGTCTTGAGAATGAATTGATTGATGATCAAATGAAATGGTCATCATCGTCTATATATACAATGTAAGGTGCCTCTTCACAAGGGTCAACCTTATTTAAGAACCAAGGCGACTTTTCATCCTAGGTCGGCCTTATAAATTTAAAATAATATTTATATATAGCAAGTCCGACTTGCCTTGGAATTATTTATTATTTAAATTTGAGCGAAAGATATCTCCCGCCGCTATAACATCAACATGACTATCACCAGTATTGTGCAAATTATGGGTACTAAGAGCTCTTTGTTGTATCTTAATGATTATCAAACTTTTACCAATAACACAAAGGTGAAGATGTCAAGAGCTTTCCATGTAATGATACAAGGGCAGTTTAGTTGGCTGTCACTAGTACCATGTAGGCGGCAAATTGCAAGAATTAACATCATATCTTAGGGTTTAGTCAGCTATTGCTAGTAGCTCACAAGTGACAGATGCCAAGAGCTACCCATGATATTATAAGGCTTTGTCAAATTTCACCACTACCATGCATGTGATAGGTGCTAGGAGTTGCCCCATACTAGGTTGGACCAAATTTTGCTAATGGCATGGAGGCAATAGATGTCATGATCCATTGACTCAAAAGGTTCTAACTCATTGTAAAAATATTATTAATAATCATATGTGATATGTGTTATTATGCTTACACCTTAGCCAATGATGATTGCAAGTGATATGGGATACTTTCTTATCATTGTTATTGATGTTTTGCAACAGCCTTATTGCTGATCTATGTAATTTAAAAAATTGGCAATGAATCAGGAAAATGGATGGGATCCATAGTGGTATGAGATGCATCAACATTCCTTTTGTAGGATGGGATGTATTCAAAGGGTATGTGTTGATCAAGTTATCAAAAGATGCATACAATAGGGTTACATTCACTTTCCATTTCCAATTGGTCACTGTGTATGTGAGTCCATCGTTATGTGTACATGTGTATTGAAATCCTCATGTGTTGTATTGCACTTTTTCATTTGCCAATGTTGACAACAAGTAGTGTGGAATGCTCGTCCTGTCATCACAACTGACAACGATCTAACAAAAAGAATGGGATCCATGGTGCAATATGGGATACATTGACATACCTTTTTCTATCTACGATGTATTTAAGGGTATGTGTTAGTAAACTAGGAGAAGGGGAAGCTGTGTGAGAGATTACTATATTTAGCATGAGTATGCAAGATTGTGATATAAAGTTGTCATAACTATGACCGATAAGATTATGAAGCTGACACTTCTAAGTAAGAAATTGCTTGATTGATGAAAAAAAAAGCAATAAGCAGGATGGTTATTTAATATATCTTCTTGGATTACAACACAATCATAGAAGCTTGAGCCTAGAGACCAAGCAAGTATTAGTTTGCAATATATAAAATAAGAGATTTACTTCAGAGAGTTGAAACACCATTCCCAACAAGCAGATTATCCACAAAACCCTTGTTTTTTTGTCGCTAGTATCATAAAGAGTTTCAGGAGAAAGCTCGTACTATTCCCAAATACAGAGGCCTTTGATCATATATTTTCTGTGTAAGGCCTCATGTAAGGGTTAACAAAAATTGGAATTTGTCAAAGAACAAATCTTCCATCTGTCCCTTGTGGATGGGATTCGTATTGTAATTTAATTTATATTAAAGCTTTCAGTTAGGGCATGATCTTTGTAATATTTTGCTTGCTTGACACACTATGCCTATTTGATTCAAGCCAATCTTGCCCTATAAATTCTACTCGACCTTTCACAGTTATCAAAATTGTTGCTATAATAGGTGTTTTTGTATGCATCCTAGAATCATAGACAACCATTTACTTTGTTCCCAACCTTAGAAAATGTAAAGCTCTTGAATTTTAAAAATTGTGTAATTAATATATGGGGTCAATAAGGAATTTGATTGATATTGATTATTTTTTATTTTTTTTTATCATTATTTTCAAATTATATTAGATTTTATTATTTCAATGATGGATCAAATATCATTAATTCAAATTATATATTTTATTTTATTGTTTCCATGATGGATTAAAGAGTGCATATGAAATATTAATAAAAATTAAATGTATTCAATTTCTATGAGAAATTTTTTACTCTAATGAAAGCCTCATGTTCATTAGTATTTTAACATGTTTGTAGTTTCAACTAAACTTCAACTATAGTGACTCTTTTTTCATTATTATCATAAAAGCACCCAATTTTGCTTAGCCACTAATTGTAATTACATATGGAAGTGTAAGCCATATGTAAAAAATATGAAATTATAAATAACAAGAGTTGCATTGCAGCCTAAAGAAATATTGCAAGTAATTGATCAAAAGAAAAAATATA
This sequence comes from Sequoia sempervirens, assembly GCA_007258455.2. Classification (NCBI taxonomy): domain Eukaryota; kingdom Viridiplantae; phylum Streptophyta; class Pinopsida; order Cupressales; family Cupressaceae; genus Sequoia; species Sequoia sempervirens. Next base: position 47,446,592 of record VDFB02000007.1, read on the forward strand.
GTTGATGCATACTCAAGTCGATCAAGCTGTGGTAGTAGTAAATGCAAATGGCGAGTAATGTTCTGCAATGTTATGGTGTCGACCTAGATCTTGCAAGGTGCAAATGAAAGTTTCATTAGGATGCGGGATGAAGGATGTCATTTGGATGTGAGATTTTTATGGTCTTTTGGATACAAATTTCCGATATGTAATTGGACCTTACAAAAGTTTCCAACTGCACAAAAATTTGTTCATTCAACCTTGGATTAGTTCTAATAGACTTTTTTCGCAATGTAGGAAACGTGCTTCAAAACAATAAGCCTAGTTGAACCACACATCGACCAATCTAAGTGAAAACTTGAATAAACAAAATCATTTGATAGTATCATAGATGCAAATAACTATGAACCTAGATGAGATAATTGACATAGTATTGGAAAACAATGCCATGTTTAGAATCTCAGCGTCACCCCTGGCTTTAAAATCCCTTATTGCTTTATTGCTAGAGGGGGTAGGGCCTACTACTAAGATGTACTAAAAAGGACAAATAGAAGGAGCACTCTGCTAGACACTATGGACATAACCAACCCACAACATACCAATAGCTTTGAAGACAAAAGGAAAGGGCTCATGAATATTTATATGATGGCTCTTAATAAAAAATCCAACTCATGGATGCAATGCAAGCTTATCCTTTCTAGAGTTTCAAAGTCGGATGAGAACTATCACAACCTTGTGAAAGTTGGAAAGCAGAGTTGAAGAGGGGGCCTAAAGGCATCTACCCTTGCATGGATGCAAGCATGTATGCAAAATGTGGGATGATAGACAAGGCATGTGGATTGTTTTACAAATGTCACTCGAAAACATTAGTCTTTGCCCCCATAGTGCTTAAAATATTAGAAACACACCAAAAAAATTCCCTTGCTCTTGGAAAAATGAGGAGCGAATAAAAAAAGGGGAAAAAGGCAAAATTCCATTTTAAAAATCAATGTGCTCTAGACCATAGGAAATTTTTTGTCTCCACTCAACAATGAAGCAAAACATATATTGTATCACCTAGACAATCACCCACTTTGTAGTTGAATGAATCAATCCAAAAACAATGCACATGCTCAAATGCTTCATCAATTAACAATATTCTTCAACCTTTTTCATGGTGTAGCTATTGGGGTTCAACAAAGGAATTGCCTTCTTGTCATTTTCTTCCTCATTCAATAAAATAGCTCATGGTCAGCATGGAAAGTAATAAGCAATCAAAGCAACAAAAGCCTTACCAACATCCCAACTCAGTTGATTATTGTAGTTCAAAAGAAAGCATAGAATTTGCCTCAACTGATGAAGCTCTTTACCATGCTCATTGTTTTCATAATAACTCACTTAGTTATATATGAGGGCATTGCATGTTTGATACAATTCAAATTTTGTTGCATTGTCATTATGCATTTGAAGAACTTTGTGATGGTATTGCATGCCTAAATTTGGAACTAAAGCTAGCTCCAAATGAAGAACATGTAGAAGGAATTTCCATATGTTTCATGGCAATTTTCATGAATTTCTTAGAACATCTAATAGTTGATTAAAAAGCCTAATTAGCTTGTATGAAATTTGATAAGACCATGATTTCCATCTTGAAGAAAGTTGAACACTTTATTATCAATGTTTTTGATAAAGTAAGCAACATTTACAAGGTGTTGTACCCTTTACATGGAGAGTCCACATGGCCAAAATGAAGCTAGTTCAAAACAAGACATGAACTAGAAAGAGAAGCAAAACAGGCTTAACAGGCCACGCACAGAGCAGAAACAAAACATGAACAACTGACAAACAACCTATCGGAAGAACGAGGCCTAGACAACCCCAGAATCAGGGGGGACAAATCTGACACCTAAAACCTGAGGCCATGGTTTGGGGAGTCCCTTCTTTTTTCTCTGTACAATAGAGCATGAAGGCTCGGAATCGAGGTCCCTTGAGCGAGGCAAGATGAGTGGTTCCTCAACAACTGCGAAGGACAAAGAGCCACCACACAACGAAGCTGACAACGTAGAAGAGGAGTCGGGAGCATTAGGAGGATCAACAGAAGTGTTCATCGAGGGACGGGCAGGCTCTGTCGGCTCAACAACAGCAGTTCGGGGCAACAATGGTTCCACCGAAGGGATAATCGAAGGAGGATCTAGGGGAGACTGAACCTCCAAAGAAGAATCAGTCAAGGAAGGGATGTCCTCCCTAGAGGGACCATCTGAAGAGGGAGAGCAACCAAAGGCTAGATGACTAACAAAGAAACATCTCCTACACCGAAAATGGAGCCCCTCATAGTCCAGAAGTTGCTTCCAAGGTTTGTCCTCCACCATCAAGACCACATCACCATGGAGAGGTTTGGAGATGTCCAAATCGATTAAAATACGAGCCATTGTAATATGCCCAAGATCCTGAGACGTAGAGTCCACCTTCATAAAGCAACCAATGGCATTGCCAATAGCTTCAAAACAAGAATCCTCCCAAAACTAGAGAGGGAGGTTTGGTAGTCGGACCCAAACTGGTCTAATATTCAGTGGCTTTGTAAGAGGATTGAAAGAGCGAGACCAAGGCTGAATGAACAGTGAATGAACACCCCACATCCACCCCCAATCCAACACTCTGTCACGATCCTCGAAGGAAGAAAAGGTTGCAAAGAAAAAACATCTAGTGCTGAGATAGAGGTCAATCTTCCCAGAAACAATAGGCTTCTAGGAAATGGAAACCCACTCATGGAGATCAGGAAGGGAGGGCCACAAGTCGTTAAACCTATAGACCACACCCTAACGCACATAAAAATCCTCATTCTCAGCTATCTCTGGTCCATAGACCACAACAAGGGATGCACGGGCGTAGAGTAAAGGCCGAACCTTAGCCAAAGGAGCAAGAGGAAGTTGGGCACGAGCAACCTTGGAAAAGGATTTCCACAGGCAGCCAGAGATGTCAAGAGGAGAGGGAACAAGGCCCCCTCCCACACTAACCCATGCAACACCATCCACCAAAAGCGCGCCATCCAGAGGAATCGCGCAGGGATCAGACCAACATTTGTCGTGAGGAAAACCACCCGCTGCACAGGAAACTATTTGTTGCTCATCGTGCAGAGGCGTCTTCCCACTCGATGATATTTCAAAAAAAAATTGATTACTTTATTATCAATGTTGATGAACTACAAACAACTCTTTTATACATTTCCTTCAAACTATGCTTGGACTTAGCTTTAGGCACAAATGCTAGAGTATGAGGATCTAAGAATGTTCCTAAGCCCTCTGCAACACTCACTATTGCAGATTAATCTGCATAAAGGTTTCATTGTGGCTCTCTATATTGTCCCACAAAATTGATGAATTCAAGAGGTGCATTACTTTTCCCTACTGTAGGAAGCAAAACAATGGTAAATGGTTTCAATAATCAGTCATCCACAATGTTGCTTGCAAGTATACCAATGTAGCAACACCTACCCTTGTCATTTGATAATAACTTATTGTCACTTTTTTGTAGCCTGGCTTGGACAATAAGAAATAGAAATTAAATAATCCGAAATTTTAATCCAAATTATTTGAAGAAAGAAAGCTAATAATAAGAGAAACAAAAGAACACCATGAAGAACAACAATTCAACACATGTTGACAAAACAAATAGCTCTTCATGAGAGCTCAATAAAAAATGCATCTTGAGGAGAACCTTTCCTCCATTATTTCATGCTTTTACTAACACTGATGATGACTAGTTGCATTGTCCACCTGATAAACACACCAAAAGAAAACATTAATGTTATTTTTTTGAAAAAAAAGTGTGGGTCTTTAGAGTAATCATGCATTAGCTAATAATTAATTAATCTTCAATTGATTATTAGTCTTAATTCATTTCATGTACTTAAGTTAAATTTAGGAGTGTTTTTTTTTGTTAACTAGAGTGAGCTTTTATTAGATCATTATATCTCATCACATAGGATGTTGATATGTGTCATGATCTAATTCCTTTATCATTTAGGGTTGCTCTTATACAACACTCACCCTCATTGTATGATCTCAAGATCTATTTGAAGACTCTTGAGGTATGTTTTGTAAGTTTTTCTTGATGATATAACAAATCATTATTTGTAACTCTTTTTATGTGAAGGTGTTTTTTTTCGTCGTTTGATGTTGTGTCTCGTGTCTATTTACAATTCTAACATGGTATCATGGATTCAATGAACCTCTTCTCGATTTTTTAGTTTTTTTTCAACTAAGGTTATAGGATTAAATCTAAAATCTTCATCACCCCAAGGTAATATGAGTGACCAATGTTAGGCCCTTGGGGGCTAAATAATTTTTTTTTTTTGCAATTTTAGCAAGACTGGGAAAACTATGACAACTTTTTGCTTGATTATTGAAATAGGGCAAACGAGATATTGTCAAAAATTGGTTTCGAGCATTATCCAATGGTGCTAATTTTTTCTTAGATTTTGTTGTTGGTACATTTGATTGTCTGTTAAAGTCAGATATGTTGTTTTCACTTTTGACCTCACAACTTTTGACCCATTTCTTCTTTTTTCGCAATTCTAGTTTTGTTGGAATGCTCTATAAGAGATCTTCACAACCATTTATGCAAATTTTCCAAATTTATCTTCGAGTACATTTTATTCACTTTTTTGTGTTTTCACATTTTGGTGAATTACTTAGACGTATTAGCTTTTGGAAACTTCTTGTTTGCATGGGATGACTTGTTTTAGGTTGTTCTATATGTATTTTCAGAATTTTTTCCTATTGGGTCATTTTGAACATCTTTTGCACGCAATTTCTCTTTTGTAGACACACTAAGATAAAATACCATTTTGATTATACTTTTTGAGGATTTTACACATCTTGTTGTGCCTTTTGTACTCACACTATGATATAGTGTCATGGGTGGGTTGTGAGTGCTTTTTTTTTCTTTTCACACTTTTGTCAAGTGAGTGTTTCTTCCACGACAACATCAAATCCCAATGATTCATGCCTCATGTGTGTGTGTGTCATGGTTTGCACATCTTTTTATTTGAACTCTCTTTTGTGCACATTTAGATGTTCTTGGTTCTCTTTCATGCACTTTTTGGTGATAGAGTTTTAGTGGACCTATTTTGACTCCCCCTTTTTGCATTATAGAGGGTTTCTACTGTTGGTCTTAATGCTTCATCGGTTTTGTTTTTGGAGTGATCTATACATCTAGTTCTTGTTCCTAAGTACTAGGTAATTGTAGTGGTTGGATACCCATGTATTTCGATGAAATGAAAACATTGATTATATGGATACTCTTAGATTCTTATTTTTGGAGGCGACCTATTTTTATTTGATCAGTGTTCTTCAAACTATTGGTACTTGTGTCATTTGTATCTTTGAGTACAAGATGTTTGTCTTTGTTTGCCATTTGATTCAAGTAGTGTTGTTGGGGGTTCTCATGCAGATTATTGTCTTCTTCATCTTGATCGTCATTTGTTTCAAAGGAGGTTTTTCATTTCAAAACTATAACAATCATCATTCGATAATTGTCTACAGCTTCTTCGTGCTTGTGTGATGTTCTTTATCTTCCTATTCTTTTTTAGAAATTGGTTTGGAGGCTTTCTAGTCTTTCATTTGCCTTTATCTCTTTTGGAGAAGAGTTTTTCCCATGATGTTTTCTCGCTTTTTCACCAGTTGTGAGATCTTAGATAGTTTGTACATGGGCACCTCATCAGACCTTGTTAGCCAAGACCCATAATGCATTCTTTATTTTTTATGCATTAGCTTTTTAGGGTTTTTAGCTACGGGCCCCAAATTCAACTTAAGGGGTGTGTTAGAGTAATCATGCATTAGCTAATAATTAATTATTAGTCTAATTCATTTCATGCACTTAAGCTAGATTTAGGAGTGCTTTTTTTCTATTAACTAGAGTGAGATTTTATTAGATCATTATGTCTCATCACATAAGATGTTGGCACTTGTCATGATCTAATCCCTTTATCATTTAGGGTTGTTCCTATAAAACACTTACCCTTATTGTGTGATCTCAATATCTCCTTGAAGACTCTTGAGGTTCATTTTGTAATTTTTTCTTGTTGATGATATAGCAAATCATTATTTGAAACTCTCTTTATGTGGAGGGTGTTTTTGTTCATTGTTTGATCTTGTAGTCTCATATTTATTCACAACTCTAACATGGTATCAAAGCATGGATTCAACAAACTCTTTCTCGTTTTTTGAGTTTTTATTCTCAACTAGGGTTACAAGAGCAAATTTGAAATCTTTATTGTTTATTTTTTTAAGAAAAAAAATAATCCTAGGGTTATATTGGCGACCAACGCCTAATCTTTGGGGCTAAAATTTGTTTGCTTTTTTTCACAATTTTAGTAAAGATTGGGAAAATTGTGATAACTATTGCTCGATTATCAAAATCGGGAAAATGATATATCGTCAAAAAAGCTAATTTTGAGCATTATCCAATGGTGCTAGTTTTTTCTTAGATTTTGTTGTTGATATAGTTTATCACATGTTAAAGTTAGATGCACTATTTTAATTTTTGATTTCACAACTTTTGACTTGTTTTTCATTTTTCATGATTCTAGTGGCGTTGGGACAGTCTTTCAAAGATCTTCACAACCATCTATGCAATTTTTCTAGATTTTTCTCTAGGTACATTTTATTCAAGTTTTTGTGTTTTCACATTCTGGTGAATTACTTAGATGTTTTAGCTTTTGGAAACTTCTTATTTGCATGGGGTGACTTGTTTCAGGCTATTCTATATGTATTTCCAACATTTTGTCCTATTGGGTCATTTTGAACATCTTGTGCATGCAATTTATCTTTTGTAGACACATCGAAATAAAATGCCATTCTGGTGTATTTTTTGGGGATTTTGTACATCTAGTTGTGCCTTTTTTACTCACACTATGACAAAATGTTATGGGTGGGTTGTGAGTGCCTTTTTCTTTTCCTTCACACCTTTTTCAAGTGAGTGTTCCTTCCATGACAATATCAAATTTAATGATTTGTGCTTCATGGTTGTATACCTTGGTTTGCACACACTTTTATTTACAGGTACTCTTTTGTGCACATTTAGATGTTCTTGGTTCTCCTTCGTGCACTTCTTGGTGACAAAGTTTCAGTGGACCTATCTTGGCTCTCCCTTAATGTATTATGAGGGGGTTTCTATTATTGGTGTTAATGCTTCATTGGTTTCATTTTTGGAGTGATCTATGTATCTAGTTTTTGTTCCTATGTACTAGGGAGATGCAACAACTAGTTACCCATGCATTTCGATGAGTTGAAGCATTTACCATATGGACACTCTTGGATTCCTATTTTTGGAGGTGACCTATTTTCATTTGATCAATGTTCTTCAAACTATTGGCACCTGTTCCCATTTGTATCTTCGAGTTCCAAATGTTTTTCTTTGTTTTCCATCTGATTCAAATAGTGTCGTTGGGGGTACTCATGCAAATTATTGCCTTCTCAATACTGATCATCATTTGTTTTAGAGGAAGTTTTTCATTTCAGTACTATAGTAGTTATCATTCGACAATTTTCTATAGTGTCTTCATGCTTGTGTGATATTCTTTATATTCTTATTCTTTTTGAGACATTATTTTGGAGACTTTTCAGTCCTTCATTTTCCTTTCTCTCTTGTGGAGAGGAGTTTTCCCATGAGGTTTTCTCTTTTTTTCTCAATTTGTGAGAG
>VDFB02000007.1:47454350-47784022 GCA_007258455.2 Sequoia sempervirens
CATACCTTAGCTCCCAACCCATAATCTCATGAACATCTAAAAAGCAATAATTAAAAGAGAATTCACTAAACTCACCGTGTAAAAATGATCCAAGGAAGAAATAAAATAGCCTTTCTCCCTTCTTAACCACATCTTTGACATGACAACCCTATGTTGACACCAATGTATGAACACATTATTTAATTTTGTTCCTTATAGAAACCCTTTTAACCTAATATTTAATTTTGTTCAAGCTTTAACCTAGCACATCTAATTTTTTTCGATGTAATATTAACATTGAGGTGGCTTCCAAGACAATAAAAGTGACATCAAATCTTTTTAATGGGGTATGAAGAATACTCTTCATTTTAGTTGATGAAGGGCAAGTAGGATACACTCGCATGCCTTAGTTTTCCCTAAAGAGAAGGGATTTGAAAATATAAAGATTACTATAACATAAAATAAAAAATACATGGAAAATATATCAGTGTCTATATATGTATATAGTTTTGTGAAAAGTTGAGGTGGTTTGTAGATTTAGGGTTTGTGTCTATATAATTATTAGAGATGATATTGTCAACATGCATTAAAATCTCGAGCTTTGATTCAATGGTTGCAAATCTAAGTAAAGAGCTTGCCACAAAAATTAAAATTAACTTCAACTACAAAATTTATAAACCAATGAAAAAATTACAACTTGAATGTTAGATTAATAGTTATGCACAATGGGTGATCCCACAATAGTGGTTTACAATTTTTGGCCAAACTGGACATTGAAATTATTTTTTTAAACTAAATCTTCACATTCAGGCACCTATAGCGGCTAAACCATGAAGAATTTAAAGATGATGAAAACTAGAGTCTCGTCACACTTTGTCTATAGATTCTAAAATATTTTTTCAAAATTTTGGAATCGATTACACTTTTCTCTCCATCTCCCACTTAAAACTATTTTTTCAAAACAACATTTTTAAAAAGATTTCATCAATCAGAGTAACGCGATAATTTTTTTCTCCATGAAGGATAGAATTCTAATTCTTCTTCGAATTTAGATTTTGTAACTCATATATCTAGTGCTTCCAATTTTTGTTGTAATAATTTTTATTGGAATTTTTTTCCTTAATCAAGTTTCAAAGTCAAACCAATTATAATTTACATAGCGTAATCGTGATAATGCATAATTTTTTTTGTATATATATCAAAAATTCAATTTTATTTTTTTGTTGGATCAAGGACTTCACTAATATCCTGCACTTATATTTTTCAATTTTTTTGATAATCCGGCTATTTTTCCACATGTGCAGAACAAAGAGCTTGATTTTCAATGAAAAACCTATGTTTAATAAAACTAAAAACACAAATACATAATAAAACCAAAACATATTGAAATTATATTCATTGGATAGCTCATTCTGAGGAATACCTTATTCAAGTTGGGTTTGTGAAGATTTGCTCGAACCAGGGTTCATTCAAACCCCCCTTTTATAAGGGGTTTTGATGGCTTTTTTGGTGGGAAAGTATTAGGAGGGTTCGCCCGAACCTAGGTTCTAGCGAACCCCTAATGGGTTCGGTCAAACCAATAGGTTCGTATGAACCCCTAAAATCAATTTTTTTTCCATTCATTCATTTTCTATGAGTTTTCCTTCCTCACTTCAATTGTAAACCACTATTGTGGCTTCACCCCAATTAGAGGTCATTTCATTTGCTCTGTAGTCCCTTGTAATGTGTGGGACCCCAAATTGGGATGTGAGGTAAAAGAGAAAGAGAAGACATCCTTTACAAGCAAGACCCCACATTCACAATGAGAAATCTCACATATTTTTTGAAATTTTCAATGATATTGACAATAGCTTCAAATTGATTACCCCAAACCAACTCATCTATAACGGAAAAAGGAAAAAAATCACAAAAAATAAAATGTGAAGGCGATTTCAGTATAGGAGCACAAGACATGAACTGTTGGGTTGTCCATGAAAAAGATAAAATTCCATACGCAAAGATTCAAAAGGTTGCCTTGAGCTCTATCAATTAATAAGGTTTCAATTTTTTTAAGGAGCTATAATTTCTTCTTCCACTTTGTACATACAATGTAAATAAATTGAGCCACTATAGTCCCTCACCATATGATATAATGTAGATTTCTACATTTTAGATTATAGATTTCTACTTTTTTCTTATTTTGTACAAGACAATGCACATCCTACAATAATTGCATTCCATGGGATGACATCTCTTTGAGTCATTATGTCAAATAGCTAAAGTGCCTTATTTATAGTTCCATAATTTGAATACATATCCACCAAGGTAGTTTCATCTATAGCATCTAGCAAATCATCCTTCCATTATGATTTGATAAATTTTATACCCTAATCTAAAGCTTATATTTTGGAAAATGCCTGGAGAAATAAAACAAAGGTTGTAGAGATTGACTTTATATGTGCCAATTGCATTTGCATGAAATTTTCTATAAAATTTTCAACAATCCATTTTGTGAATATTTTGCAATCATAGTAGGCCATAAGACCATATCTTTGGGGCAATTCTATCAAAAAATTTGCACATGTTGTCTATACATCCACAATTTCCTTACATTTCACGGATGGATTTGAAATCATTGATCCCGGAACGCGATGACTGGCTTTTCGATCTTCCGATCTCGATCTCTCCTTTATTCTCGTTTGATTTTCCCGATGATTTGATTTTCGATTTCTCTCTTTTTATATTCCCCTCTATGCAGCGTGGATTTTTATCATACAAGCCAATAAAAATAAACTGTGAAATTTAAATAAAGAGGCACATTCTCTTTGAAAGAACAAGTTCAATCTACTTTCATGGATTGCTTTCCTAAGATTTGCTTTGATATTAGTAATTTATGATACATGTAGATTGTATATATCTTGATAGATATTATTTCTTCTAATACATATCTTGGTTATATGATTGCCACTAAAATTTTAATTTAACTTAAACCAAAGAATTTTTAAATAGATGAAAAACTATAACATGAATTGCTAAGTGATTTCTGGATTCGATTGTGTGCAAATTTTTTGCATCAACGTTTCGGATCACACTTCATGATCCATCATCAAGATGAGAGCTGAGAGCACCAAGAGAAACAAATTTGCACATAATCGAATCCAGAAATCACTTAACAATAGCATTATGGATTGTGGAAACTTGATATCTATAACATGAGTGTTAGATTAATAGTTATGGGAAATGTGGAGGCCATTCCATTTGTTTTTTAGTCCCTTGTAATGTGTGAGACCCAAAATCAAGATGTGAGGCAAGATGCCCTATGCAATCAAGATCCCACATCAACAATTGGGAAAAATCTCACAGATTTTTTAAATTGTCATTACATTGACAATAGTTTCAAATAGATTCTACATGCAACTACATCTATAGCTCAGAGAATGGGAAAAAATAACAAAGAGGAAAGAGGTGGAGGTAATTCCATTTGAGGATCATAAAGCATGGAGCATTGAGTTGCCTATATGGAAATAGATAGAATTCCCTACACACATTCAAAAGCTCACCTTGAGTTCTACCACTCAACAAGATTTCAATTTCTCTAAGCGAATATCAATTTCTTAAATTTTATACAATTTAAACAAACTAAGCCACTATAACCGTTCACCATACAATATATTATATTTTTCTACTTTTTAGATTATATATATATATAGAAGACAATGCATATCCTACAATCATTACATATCATGGAGTAACATCTCTTAGACGAATTATTTCTATTTGCTTTCTTTGAAATTCCAAATAAACCCCAATTCACATTATACTTTTCTTTAATTCAAATGTTATACTTTCTCCGGACTTATCAAAAGGTTTCCATTAACCTAATTTTATTACATAGGAAAAATAATATATAACTTTCAAATTCAAATTTCCTAAGTAGTCATCTCAAACCGATTTTTTATGTTTGTTGAAGTGCTCAGGTAGCCCATGAATAACTCAAATCGATGTTCTTTCCTCCTACGTTCCCGCATCCCATGATTGCAACAAAGCGCCCTTTTCTTCTGCTCATCATTTCCTGCAAAATTTCGTCATTAACATCTTCAATCTCCACATTACCTACACCAAAACCCTCATTCTTAACCACTCTTTCCGAACCTCAGGATGAAAATGACGCCCTGTTCAAATTCTTCAGAGCCCATTTGCGCCCCCACTTCACACCCAATGATCTCCTGAGAGTCCTGAAAAAAATGCAGTTCCACCCACATTACAAAACATATATTCCTGAAGTCTTCAGCTGGGCCAGCGGCAAGGAAGGTTTCAAGCATGACCACACGACATACGAGTGGACAATAAGGACCCTGGCGTCGCAGGATCAATTCCCACAGATGCAAAACATCCTTGCCCACATGGCCGCGTCGCCGTGCCCGTGCTCCCCAGGTATTTTTGCGTGCCCCAGGATAGAGCCCATTTATATCTCTGTAATTAATTCTTATTCTAGGGTTTGTAGGATGGAAGAAGCTATCCAGACCTTCGAGAAAATGAAGAAATTAATTGATGGGAAAGCCCCCGTGGTTGCGTATAATATTATCTTAAATGGGTTTGGGAAATCAGGGCAAACTGAGAATGCGTTTGGGTTTTATGAGGATATGATTAAGTCTAGGGTTTTGCCGGATGTTTATACTTTTAATATATTGATTAATTTGGTTTGTAGGGTTGGCGATGTGGAGAGTGGTTTTAGGGTTTTGAGGGAGATGAGAGCCAGGGGTTGTAGGGCTAATGTTGTGAGTTATAATACGCTTATTAGGGGATTGTGTAAGAGGAAGAGGGTGAAAGAAGGGATTGAATTGTGTTATGAGATGGTTGGGTTGGGTTGTGTACCTTCAGCTGCAACGTATAGTATCGTGTTTGAGAGCTTGATTGATAAAGGGGAGCCGGAGGCTGCGGTTGGGTTGGTGAAGAAGTTTTTGAGACGAGGGGTTGTACCGATGGGGCTTGATTACATTAATCTTGTGGAGGCTCTATGTAAGACTGGAAAGGTGGAGAGTGCTCTGGATGTTGTAAATGGATTGTGGGATGCAGGTTGTGTGCCGAGCATCGTTGCTGGCACAACGTTGTTGGATGGTCTTTGTAAAGCAAGTAAAGTGGAAGAGGCATTGGCTGTGTTGAGGAGAATGTTGGAGTGTGATATTCTTCCTGATGGAGTTACTTGGAATTTAGTGTTGGAATTGTTGTGCAATATGGGTCGAGTGGTTGAGGCTGAAGAGCTTAGGCTGTTTGCAATGAGTAAAGAATGGAAATGTGATGCAGTCACGTGCAATATACTGTTGGATGGTTTTTGCAAGCAAGGGAGGGTGAATGAGGGTACCAACCTTGTCAATGAGATGCTGGACAAGGATTTTATCAACGATATTGGTATGTACAACAGGCTCATGGATAGACTGAACAGACCCAGGAAGGTTGTGGGTAAAAAAAAGGTACCAGATTAATTGAGACAATTGCCCGATCCCTGTGTCAATTTATATTATGATCCTGGCAGGTTCAGAAAAGTGATATGCCAGAAAAAAAATATCAGGGGACTGTATGTTGTCTTTTGAAGCAGTTTACTGTTAGAGAAGATGTGTTCCAATCACCACACTTGCTTACTGTGCATGGTGCTCCAGGTGCATGGTCAAGTGATTTTGATGTTTCACAGAGATTTTTTAGTCAAAATTATATTTGCTGCTAGGACCATTTTGCAGAAACTTACACCAAGAGGCCTGCAAGCCAGCTTTCAACAAGGGTAATTATAAATTTAGTTTAAGTAAAAGCAAATGGATATATATTCTAGATTGTGTTCCCATCTAACTTTGGGTTTTCATCCTGTCACAGCATAATCTGTATTCTTCATAAAGGATAGGGAACCAAAGCATGAAACTAAATTGGTTATCATCCATGGCTGGTGTTTGTAATTTCATACATCAAAATTTGATACAAGAATCTTGTCAAGATACAGGTCTTCTTGTTTGTTACCCTCTTTTTCATTTGCAATACACACAATAGTATCGGTCTGGCTGTAATAAAAATGCTTGCCTCAATATAAGTAAAAAACATCTTACCTCTTGTATTGCATATTTTTGGAGAATTGATTTTTGTTTACAAGCTTCTTTTTGGCACTAAGCATTAACTCAAACTTAACATACTCATTTTAAATTCTCTATGCATCAGGTGATTTGAGGCTATTGTTTTACAAAACAGGATACATCAGCTAGAGGGACTTCTAAATATCGTTCCAAATGGAATTGATGTCTGCACAATCAAAACTGTTAAGCCATGAAACATCTGAAACTGTGGGATCAACCCTACTCATCCATGCAATATGCAATATACTGTGCTTCAAATTGGTTAGCATTGTGGAATGACAATGGAATGACCTAGTCGTGGAAAACAACTATATGATATATCCATTCTGTCTGCACCATTGACATCAATGAAAGAGGTCTGTACCTTAAGCTGTTTTCTGAAGCTACATGCTAAAGACGTCCTAGAAGATTTACTGTCTGTATAGTGTAGGTATATGAAAGTTAAATGTCTGAGACATTGAGTTGTCTTTGTCCTCGAATGACCCTGTCAGTCTCTGTACGATAAAAATGATGCTTGTTAGCTAATGGCTATTCCTTTAAACAATGTCCAATTGATGCACTCTTTGAAATAGACATTAATTGGTTTAAGGCAATTGTCTGCATGCTTCTTTTCGTTTACACACTATGTCAGTGTGTATTATAGATTTAGTTTTATAGTTTAAGTGAGGGTTAGAGCCCTCTCCTGCTATATTTAATATAAGAAAATTACATATATTGTTCAAAAGTAATCATAACCAATATCAGAATTTTGGCAAAACTAGATCTTTCTTGACATCACAGACCCACATTTGACACCATTACATTTATTTGGTTGTTACATATTGGCTATTACACTTAATTCTATAGAGATCGAGAACTTTGCTTGATTCTATGGAGCCCTCCCAACCAACTATACATGGAAGAACCCTAATTAATATGTACTTGTAAATTATGGTATATACAACTTCAAGAGGTTCCTTATTGAAGTTTTACTGTAAATGGCAAGTGTGAATATTATATAATCAGTGAACTAGACTAGGAATATTGTGTTGCACTATTGTTGGAGGTACTTTAGGTATTGTGTTCTTAATAATGTGCCATCTTATTAATTTGAACTAATTCATTGAGTACATATCTATGTTTTGGTATTCTTTGGTTAAGCTAGCTCAGAATTATTTAGGGAAACTATCTATCAATGCTGGGAATCCTTGAGTGCTATACCTTGGTAAGGCATGTGAAAAAATGGCGGTGTCTATTATTATTATGTTATTTTAACTTGGGAAATGCAAGTTCTCATCCTAATTGCTGAAATCTTAGGAGACCTATTTGTGACTTCAATCCCATTTGGAAGTTATGTAGGCAGTCCTTGGGTGATGGATGCCCTTAGACCCAAGTCAATTGGGGAAGTGTTTAGGAATTAGCTCCAATGTTCGGGGTCATTCCTAAAGAAATTTGTCCCTCCCTCTTCAATATGCTTCAATTTGAGCTAAAATATGCATTATACAATTGTCAACTCACGTTTCCCATTTAATATGTCTCTTTGGTGGAGGTTTGAGTTAATGAAAGACAATCCATCATCCTCAAGCTTATCTAATCTAAGGTTGTTGTGTTGTCACCCCAAATTTAATCCGATTTGGGGTGAACTTATAAAGTCATAGCTAACTTAGTCTATCCTTGACGTGAATGTATGAGAATGCCTCAAGACTTTTCTAAACTAAAATAACCAATTTTTTGTGTACAAAACACTATGACATTATGTCATCTCTTAGTGACAAGTATATGAAGGTATAGGTTAGCCACAAGACACTAGTAAGGTCTATCCTTCCTAAAACTAAGGGCATGATAAACTTGGCCATGGTATGTCTATGAACAAGTTAATGAAACCCACTAACTTTGTATTTAATGATTATGATGAATTAAGCCAATATGATCTAATGGCGTGAACGAAACTTAATAATTATGGAGGATTTGTTTTGTCTAAATATGTGCCTAGATTTGTGTTGAGTTTATGATGGAGTTCATTATGACTACCTTTGCCAATTATGAATAATTAATAGTAAATACTATTAAATATGGTTTGGTGTTTTCCTTTATATCTGTTTGGTGGATGGTTATATGCCAAGTTTTATGATGGGTAATACACAAGATTGTTGTGCACTCAAAAGGAGAACATTGTTTAATATAGATACTATAGGTTTGATTTTTGTTTAATGCATTTTGTCTTTCCAAATACCAATTTGAAGGGAGGTTTGATTTTTGTCTAATGCATTGTCTTTCCAAATAACAATTTGAAGGTAGGGAATGGACATATAGAAGGGAAATTAAGATTAATTTATGAGTTTTTATTTGTTTGTCTATGTGACCATATAGAAACCTACTTATGTGGGTTCTATTTGTTACTTGTGTGTTGACTAGTATGTAGATCTCAGTACCTATAAAACATGTGTATAAATTTATGGATAACTTTTTGTGGCATGTAACCAAGTCATTTAACCAATATTTGTGAATCCTTATGATTTATTGATTTTGTACCTAGCTATAAGATGACCCCACATGTTGGAATCTTGTTTGATATAGGTGTAGGTAGTTGACTTGTTAGTTTTAGGATAAGATTTAACAGAAAGCAAAGAATGCAACACATGAACAATAAACACAACATTTTTAACCTGGGAAAATCCTCCTTCTTGAGGGAGAAAAACCCAACAAGAAATACATCTCATATATATTATATAAAAGAGCAGAAATCTGCTTACAATTGGGGCCAAACTCTAGGCCAATTTGAAATAATAAAACACACCTCTCTTAGATGTGAATGTACAATTACAATGAATTCTCCTTGATGTCAATTTGCGTGAAGCAATATTATGATCTATTGCAAAAGTGTGAACTCCCTCTTGAGGTGCGAATTGTCTTGAGAATGAATTGATTGATGATCAAATGAAATGATCATCACTTTCTATGTATACAATGTAAGGTGCCTCTTCACAAGCAAGGCGACTCTTCACAAGGGTCAGCCTTATTCAAGAACCAAGGCGACTTTTCATCTTGGGTCGGCCTTATAAATTTAAAATAATATTTATAAATAGCAAGTCTGACTTGCATTGGAATTATTTATTCATCATTTATTATTTAAATTCGAAAGAAAGATATCTCCCGCCACTAAAACATCAACACTCCCTCTTAGCTAGGGAGGTATCTTTCCAGATATCCACGTCTTGGAGTCTCTCAACATGACGCCCACAATGGCTACACCCATTTGTGGAAAATAGTTCATCATAGAGTCTTTCAACGTGATATCGTCATGGAGTCTCTCAACATGACGTCCACCATGGCTACTCCCATGTATGGAAAGAAACACATGTACAAGTGTCCATCACAGAGTCTCTCAGCGTGATGTCATGGAGTCTCTCAACATGACGTCCACCATGACTACTCCCATGTGTGGAAAAACACAAGTACAAAGGGTTCATCACAGATTCTCTCAACGTGATGTCGTTATGGAGTCTCTCAACATGACGTCTCATCTCAGTCTCAAAGATGAACAAGGGCTCGCACCTCATATTTCTCCATCTCAGAGAAATATGTAAATTTTAATGAACATATTAAATGCACAGAACCTTAAAACAAATCAGACAAAATAACACAATAGATACCCTGGGAAAACCCTCCTCTTGAGGGAGAAAAACCCAGCAACAAAGATCTCTCTTATATTTATGAACAATGGCAACAATTCTCTTTACAATGAGGCCTAACTCAAGGCCAGAATTATGTACCTATATCAGATACAAAGGACAAAAAATGAATTGTACTTCTGACAAGATGAATCTGCTCTTCAATGATATTCGCAACTTGCACTTGAACAGGTTCACACACAGCTATAGATATAAACCACACTCAGCACTTGAGAGATTTGCACTTGCCTCTTGATGAATTGAATTCGCACTTCTGCTCTCATGATAAATTCACACTTAGAAGAATAAATCGGACTTGCTTGAATATGTTTTTTTTTTTTAATGGAGGAACGGACCTTGTATATATACAAGTGAGAGAGGTCGCACCTCTTCAAGTTATGAGGTCGGCCAAGATACAAAATAATTTCAATAAATATAATTTACAAAGAAGGTCGGCCCAGAATAAGAATTATATTATTTACAAAGAGATGCACCCATACTCATTTATTTTCACATATAAATAAATAGCCAATAGGCTACATTTATTTATGACTTTACTCAAGGCTGGAAGGATGAACCCGAAGCTGCTCAATATCATTAACACTCCCTCTCAGCTAGGGAGAGAACTTCCAGCTGCTCAAGAGAGATCAACTCAACATGAAGTTAAATATCGCCTCAATGCGATATCAACCATAATGGCAACAATCACACTATGGTGAGTACAAGTGTTCATCACTTGCATGATGTTGTCACCTCAACGTGACATTCACAAGTACAAAATATGTCATGGAGTCTCACACATGACATCCACCATGACTCAAGCTCAGAGGGTGGAACCAAGGGCTTACACCTCAAATTCCTCCGTCTCAGAGGAAAATGCATTAACAAGGACTTGCACCTCAAATTCTTCCGTCTCAGAAGAAAATGTATTAACAAGGACTTGCACCTCAAATTCTTCCGTCTCAGAAGAAAATGTATTAACAAGGACTTGCACCTCAAATTCTTCCGTCTCAGAAGAAAATGTATTAACAAGGCTTCACTGATACTGAGACTCTTGCTTAGTCAAGGCTGGATTCTCCACCATACCAAGCTTATCTCGGAAGTACTCAAGCTTTATCCTAGCGAGAGGCTTGGTGAGAATATCTGTCGTCTGCTCATCAGTGCTAATGTACCTCAACTGTATAGCCTTTCGCAGTACCATATCTCTAATATAGTGGTACTTGATCTCAACATGCTTGGTTTTGTCATGAAACACAGGATTGACAGAAAGCTTCACACAACTCTAATTATCACAATGAATGATAGTAGGCTCCATTGATTGTCCAAACAATCCTGCAAGGAGCTTACGAAGCCACACTGCTTCCTGAGTTACCATACAAGCTGCAATGTACTCGGCCTCTGCTTTACTCAATGCTACAGATGACTGCTTCCTGCTGCACCAGGAAATCATAGCAGAACCCAAACTGAAGCAACATCTAGAGGTGCTCTTCCAGCTGCACTTAGAGAAATTCGCAATCTGCTCTTGGAGAAAATTCGCACTTGAATGAAGGAGAGAACCGAACTTGCTTCATCTAATGGATTCGCACTTTACATATGATAAACTCATACTGCTTCTTCTAATGGATTCGCACTTGAGATAAGACAATGATAGAGCAACCTGATGGATTTGAGGTTCATGAGAAAGAGTCACATGTTTGCAAGCTGAAGAAGGCCTTGTATGGTCTTAAGCAAGCTCCTCGTGCATGGTACGAAAGGATTGATAGGTACCTGTCAAGCTTGGGCTTCTTAAAGAATGATGGTGATTCAAATCTCTACTTCAAGGTAATCAATGGTGATGCATTAATTTTGGTTTTATATGTTGACGATTTGATCCTTACTAGAGAAGATCGCTTGATTCTTGAGTGTAAGAAGGAGTTGACTTCGGAATTTGAGATGAAAGACCTTGGGCTCATGCATTACTTCCTTGGATTAGAAGTCTGGCAGAAACCAGATGAGATGATTCTAAGTCAAGGAAAGTACACCATTGATATACTTAAGAGATTTGGCATGATGGATTGCAAATCCATGTCTACACCTATGGAGACCAATCTACATAAATTGAAGGAGGCTGCAGCTAGTTCAGATTTGGTGGATCCTACTTTACAGCACAACTGATTGGATCCTTGATGTATCTAGTTAAACTAGACTGATATTTGCTATGCAGTGAGTGCACTTAGCCAGCTTTATGTGTGATCCGAGACAGATACATCTTGTTGTAGCCAAACATATATGGGTTGAGGTATACTTCCGATGCATCTTAGAGTTACATGGTTTCACCGATTCTGGGGCAAGCGTTGTGTCACAGATCGAAGCACCTCCTGGTTGTTGCTTCCAGTTTGGGTTCTCGCTATGATTTCCTAGTGCAGCAGGACATCCGAGCATTGAGTACAGAGGCCGAAGTACATTGCAACTTGTATGGCAACTCGGAAGGCAGGGTTTCGTAAGCTCCTTGCAAGATTGTTTGGACAATCAATGGAGCCTACTATCATTCATTGTGATAATCATAGTTGTGTGAAGCTTTCTTCAATCTTGTGTTTCATGACAGAACCAAGCATGTTGAGATCAAGTACCACTATATTATATGGTACTGCGAAAGGCTGTACAGTTGAGGTACATTAGCACTGATGAGCAGACGGCAGATATTCTCACCAAGCCTCTCGCCAGGATAAAGTTTGTGTACTTCGAGATAAGCTTGGTATGGTGGAGAATCTAGCCTTGACTAAGTAAGAGTCTCAGTATCAGTGAGCCTTGTTAATGCATTTTCCTCTGAGATGGAGGAATTTGAGGTGCAAGCCCTTGTTAATGCATTTTCCTTTGAGACGGAGGAATTTGAGGTGAAAGCCTTGTTAATGCATTTTCCTCAGACGGAGGAATTTGAGGCAAGCCCTGTTAATGCATTTTCCTCCTCAGACGAGGAATTTTGAGGTGAAAGCCCTGTTTCCACCCACGAAATGGAAATGGTGGATGTCATGTGTGAGACCCATGACATACGTGTTGTACTTGTGTTTCACCTCCCAGAGAGTCATGGTGAAAGTCAATGCTGGGAGGTGACAACATCACTAGCGATGAACACTTGTACTTACCATAGTATGGTTGTAGCCACATGGTTGATATCGTGTTGAGGCGATATCTAATATCACGTTGAGGTGATATTCTTCTTGTTCACTTATGGTTGTAGCCATACTGGTAGACATCACGATGAGGTGATTTGTCTTGAGCAACTGGAAGTATTCTTTCTAGCTGAGAGGGAGTGTTAATGATATTAGCTTCATTCCTTCCAGCCACCAGTGAAGACATAATATAGCGGGCTATTTATTTATATATCGTTGTGCTATCAATATAATTTTCTTAAGACGACTTCCTGTAATTACCATATTTTACAAATAAATTATATTATTAAGGAAGGAGAATTAAAATGCTTGGTATTGATTCAACCTATCGCTATTTATATGTGTTATAATGTGAATTGGCGCTTCTCTTGGCAACAATATAATTTTCTATAAGGGCCGACCTTCCTTGTAATTAATATATTTTACAAATAAAATAAAATATATTAATTACAAGGTCGGCCCTTATAGAAAATTATATTGTTGCCAAGAGAAGCGCTAATTCACATTATAACACATAAATAAATAGCCGATAGGCTATATTGAATATTGATTTATGTCTTCACTCGTGGCTGGAAGGATGAACCCGAAGCTGCAATATCATTAACAAAATATACACTACAAGGGCTTTCACCTCATACTTCTACGTCACAAAGAAATATACACTAAAAAGGGTTTTCACCTCATACTTCTCCGTCACAGAGAAATATACACTAACAAGGGCGTTCACCTCATACTTCTCCGTCATAGAGAAATATACAATACACAAATCTTCATGATGATGTGACTTCCTCTGAAGCTCCAAGTACTTGCATCAACCTCCTGACCTCCTCGTCCAAGGTTGCCTCTGTTGGTTTGTCAGACTCCCTCTGAATGTTATTTCCTCCTCTTCGAAGAAACTGATCCCAATCTGTATAAGTTCTTCCTCTTCGAGAGATGTCTCCAATTATGTTTATCTCTTCAGCCTGCGTGAATTCCTCACAGGATGTCTCAAGCTCTTCCTCCCTTGAATTCCTTAGGTAGTCTCTCATCATCCTTTTGATCCTCGATCTGTCCTGGAAGCATTGTAGAGAGATTACTAATAGTTAGTAGAACTAAACTATCCCAAAGAGAAATACCAATGCTAGAAGCATACATGATTCACTATTCCAATGTTATTGCATGAATTAATAACTACATAAAATTCATGAGCTAGAGCTATAGTTGTGTCTCGTCTTTGTCACCTTCACTCGATCTTGGCCTCAAGGAAAGTGGGAATATGAATCGACCGTTTATCAAAGATTGAAGACTCCATTTAAATCTTGAGATCACATTATGAATCAACATACCCACACTCATGTGATGAAAGAGTTTAAGTAATCAAAAGAGTGAAAATAAATCATCACGACTTCCTTACACATGGCCAAAGAGAATAAAACATAGGAGAAATGCCACGAAGTGTTAAGCCACGCTTAATCAATGAGTCAACGAATACCACAGGAGTTGTCGCTCCATACATCACTACTGCAACCACATTGAACATTTATTTGTGCATCAAACAGGCCTATGGCTTCAATCATTACTTCCTGATTGAATTTTTGTTTAACCAAATCTGATTGGATCTTTTCCTAGACCTACTCTGATACCATGTTAGTTTTAGGATCAGATTTAACAGAAAGCAGAGAATGCAACACATGAACAATAAACACAACACTTTTACCTTGGGAAAACCCTCCTTGAGGGAGAAAAACGCCGCAAGAAATATCTCATATATATTATATAAAAGAGCATAAATCTGCTTACAATTGGGGCCAAACTCTAGGCCAATTTGAAATAATAAAACACAACACCTCTCCTAGATGTGAATGTACAATTACAATGAATTCTCCTTGATGTCAATCTGCGTGAAGCAATATTATGATCTGCTGCAAAAGTGCAAACTCCCTCTTGAAGTGCGAATTGTCTTGAGAATGAATTGATTGATGATCAAATGAAATGATTGCCACCGTCTATATATACAATGTAAGGTGCCTCTTCACAAGCAAGGTGACTCTTCACAAGGGTCGACCTTATTCAAGAACCAAGGCGACTTTTCATCCTGAGTCGGCCTTATAAATTTAAAATAATATTTATATATAGCAAGTCCGACTTACCTTGGAATTATTTATTCATCATTTATTATTTAAATTCGAGAGAAAGATAGCTCTCGCCGCTATAACATCAACATGACTATCACCAGTATTGTGCAAATTATGGGTACTAAGAGCTCTTTGTTGTATCTTAATGATTATCAAACTTTTACCAATAACACAAAGGTGAAGATGTCAGGAGCTTTCCATGTAATGATACAAGAGCAGTTTAGTTGGCCGTCACTAGTACCATGTAGGTGGCAAATTGCAAGAATTAACATCATATCTTAGGGTTTAGTCAGCTATTGCTAGTAGCTCACAAGTGACAGATGCCAAGAGCTACCCATGATATTATAAGGCTTTGTCAAATTTCACCACTACCATGCATGTGATAGGTGCTAGGAGTTGCCCCATACTAGGTTGGACCAAATTTTGCTAATGGCATGGAGGCAATAGATGTCATGATCCATTGACTCAAAAGGTTCTAACTCATTGTAAAAATATTATTAATAATCATATGTGATATGCGTTATTATGCTTACACCTTAGCCAATGATGATTGCAAGTGATATGGGATACTTTCTTATCATTGTTATTGATGTTTTGCAACAGCCTTATTGCTGATCTATGTAACTTTTCATTGCTTTTATCCAATAAAAAAATAATAATTGGCAATGAATCGGGAAAATGGATGGGATCCATAGTGGTATGAGATGCATCAACATTCCTTTTTTAGGCTGGGATGTATTCGAGGGGTATGTGTTGATCAAGTTATCAAAAGATGCATACAATAGGGTTACATTCACCTCCCATTTTCAATTGGTCACTGTGTATGTGAGTCCATCATTATGTGTACATGTGTATTGAAATCCTCATGTGTTGTATTACACTTTTTCGTTTGCCAATGTTGACAACAAGTAGTGTGGAATGCTCGTCTTGTCATCACAACTGACAATGATCTAACAAAAAGGATGGGATCCATGGTGCAATATGGGAATACATTGACATACCTTTTTCTATCTACGATGTATTTAAGGGTATGTGTTAAGGGTATGTGTTAGTAAACTAGGAGAAGGGGAAGCTGTGTGAGAGATTACTATATTTAGCATGAGTATGCAAGATTGTGATATAAAGTTGTCATAACTATGACCGATAAGATTATGAAGCTGACACTTCTAAGTAAGAAATTGCTTGATTGATTAAAATATTTCTTGAAGTTAGTGATATGAAAAAAAGAAGCAATAAGCAGGATAGTTATTTAATATAGCTTCTTGGATTACAACGCAATCATAGAAGCTTGAGTCTAGAGACCAAGCAAGTATTAGTTTGCAATATATAAAATAAGAGATTTACTTCAGAGAGTTGAAACACCATTCCCAACAAGCAGATTATCCACAAAACCCTTGCTTTTTTGTCACTAGTATCATAAAGAGTTTCAGGAGAAAGCTCGTACTATTCCCAAATACAGAGGCCTTTGATCGTATATTTTCTGTGTAAGGCCTCATGTAAGGGTTAACAAAAATTGGAATTTATCAAAGAACAAATCTTCCATCTGTCCCTTGTGGATGGGATTCGTATTGTAATTTAATTTATATTAAAGCTTTCAGTTAGGGCATCTTCTTTGTAATATTTTGCTTGCCTGACACACTATGCCTATTTGATTCAAGCCAATCTTGCCCTATAAATTCTACTCGACCTTTCACAGTTATCAAAATTGTCGCTATAATAGGTGTTTTTGTATGCATCCTAGAATCATAGACAACCTTAGAAAATGTAAAGCTCTTGAATTTTAAAAATTGTGTAATTCATATATGGGATCAATAAGGAATTTGATTGATATTGATTATTTATTTATTTATTTTTTAATTTATTTTTATCATTATTTTCAAATTAAATTAGATTTTATTATTTCAATGATGGATCAAATATCATTAATTCAAATTATATATTTTATTTTATTGTTTCCATGATGGATTAAAGAGTGCATATGAAATATTAATAAAAATTAAATGTATTCAATTTCTATGAGAAACTTTTTACTCTAATGAAAGCCTCATGTTCATTAGCATTTTAACATGTTTGTAGTTTCAACTAAACTTCAACTACAGTGACTCTTTTTTCATTATTATCATAAAAGCACCCAATTCTGCTTAGCCACTAATTGTAATTACATATGGAAGTGTAAGCCATATGTAAAAAATATGAAATTATAAATAACAAGAGTTGCATTGCAGCCTAAAGAAATATTGCAAGTAATTGATCAAAAGAAAAAATATAGTTGATGCATACTCAAGTCGATCAAGCTGTGGTAGTAGTAAATGCAAATGGCGAGTAATGTTCTGCAATGTTATGGTGTCGACCTAGATCTTGCAAGGTGCAAATGAAAGTTTCATTAGGATGCGGGATGAAGGATGTCATTTGGATGTGAGATTTTTATGGTCTTTTGGATACAAATTTCCGATATGTAATTGGACCTTACAAAAGTTTCCAACTGCACAAAAATTTGTTCATTCAACCTTGGATTAGTTCTAATAGACTTTTTTCGCAATGTAGGAAACGCGCTTCAAAACAATAAGCCTAGTTGAACCACACATCGACCAATCTAAGTGAAAACTTGAATAAACAAAATCATTTGATAGTATCATAGATGCAAATAACTATGAACCTAGATGAGATAATTGACATAGTATTGGAAAACAATGCCATGTTTAGAATCTCAGCGTCACCCCTGGCTTTAAAATCCCTTATTGCTTTATTGCTAGAGGGGGTAGGGCCTACTACTAAGATGTACTAAAAAGGACAAATAGAAGGAGCACTCTGCTAGACACTATGGACATAACCAACCCACAACATACCAATAGCTTTGAAGACAAAAGGAAAGGGCTCATGAATATTTATATGATGGCTCTTAATAAAAAATCCAACTCATGGATGCAATGCAAGCTTATCCTTTCTAGAGTTTCAAAGTCGGATGAGAACTATCACAACCTTGTGAAAGTTGGAAAGCAGAGTTGAAGAGGGGGCCTAAAGGCATCTACCCTTGCATGGATGCAAGCATGTATGCAAAATGTGGGATGATAGACAAGGCATGTGGATTGTTTTACAAATGTCACTCGAAAACATTAGTCTTTGCCCCCATAGTGCTTAAAATATTAGAAACACACCAAAAAAATTCCCTTGCTCTTGGAAAAATGAGGAGCGAATAAAAAAAGGGGAAAAAGGAAAAATTCCATTTTAAAAATCAATGTGCTCTAGACCATAGGAAATTTTTGTCTCCACTCAACAATGAAGCAAAACATATATTGTATCACCTAGACAATCACCCACTTTGTAGTTGAATGAATCAATCCAAAAACAATGCACATGCTCAAATGCTTCATCAATTAACATTATTCTTCAACCTTTTTCATGGTGTAGCTATTGGGGTTCAACAAAGGAATTGCATTCTTGTCATTTTCTTCGTCATTCAATAAAATAGCTCATGGTCAGCATGGAAAGTAATAAGCAATCAAAGCAACAAAAGCCTTACCAACATCCCAACTCAGTTGATTATTGTAGTTCAAAAGAAAGCATAGAATTTGCCTCAACTGATGAAGCTCTTTACCATGCTCATTGTTTTCATAATAACTCACTTAGTTATATATGAGGGCATTGCATGTTTGATACAATTCAAATTTTGTTGCATTGTCATTATGCATTTGAAGAACTTTGTGATGGTATTGCATGCCTAAATTTGGAACTAAAGCTAGCTCCAAATGAAGAACATGTAGAAGGAATTTCCATATGTTTCATGGCAATTTTCATGAATTTCTTAGAACATCTAATAGTTGATTAAAAAGCCTAATTAGCTTGTATGAAATTTGATAAGACCATGATTTCCATCTTGAAGAAAGTTGAACACTTTATTATCAATGTTTTTGATAAAGTAAGCAACATTTACAAGGTGTTGTACCCTTTACATGGAGAGTCCACATGGCCAAAATGAAGCTAGTTCAAAACAAGACATGAACTAGAAAGAGAAGCAAAACAGGCTTAACAGGCCACGCACAGAGCAGAAACAAAACATGAACAACTGACAAACAACCTATCGGAAGAACGAGGCCTAGACAACCCCAGAATCAGGGGGGACAAATCTGACACCTAAAACCTGAGGCCATGGTTTGGGGAGTCCCTTCTTTTTTCTCTGTACAATAGAGCATGAAGGCTCGGAATCGAGGTCCCTTGAGCGAGGCAAGATGAGTGGTTCCTCAACAACTGCGAAGGACAAAGAGCCACCACACAACGAAGCTGACAACGTAGAAGAGGAGTCGGGAGCATTAGGAGGATCAACAGAAGTGTTCATCGAGGGACGGGCAGGCTCTGTCGGCTCAACAACAGCAGTTCGGGGCAACAATGGTTCCACCGAAGGGATAATCGAAGGAGGATCTAGGGGAGACTGAACCTCCAAAGAAGAATCAGTCAAGGAAGGGATGTCCTCCCTAGAGGGACCATCTGAAGAGGGAGAGCAACCAAAGGCTAGATGACTAACAAAGAAACATCTCCTACACCGAAAATGGAGCCCCTCATAGTCCAGAAGTTGCTTCCAAGGTTTGTCCTCCACCATCAAGACCACATCACCATGGAGAGGTTTGGAGATGTCCAAATCGATTAAAATACGAGCCATTGTAATATGCCCAAGATCCTGAGACGTAGAGTCCACCTTCATAAAGCAACCAATGGCATTGCCAATAGCTTCAAAACAAGAATCCTCCCAAAACTAGAGAGGGAGGTTTGGTAGTCGGACCCAAACTGGTCTAATATTCAGTGGCTTTGTAAGAGGATTGAAAGAGCGAGACCAAGGCTGAATGAACAGTGAATGAACACCCCACATCCACCCCCAATCCAACACTCTGTCACGATCCTCGAAGGAAGAAAAGGTTGCAAAGAAAAAACATCTAGTGCTGAGATAGAGGTCAATCTTCCCAGAAACAATAGGCTTCTAGGAAATGGAAACCCACTCATGGAGATCAGGAAGGGAGGGCCACAAGTCGTTAAACCTATAGACCACACCCTAACGCACATAAAAATCCTCATTCTCAGCTATCTCTGGTCCATAGACCACAACAAGGGATGCACGGGCGTAGAGTAAAGGCTGAACCTTAGCCAAAGGAGCAAGAGGAAGTTGGGCACGAGCAGCCTTGGAAAAGGATTTCCACAGGCAGCCAGAGATGTCAAGAGGAGAGGGAACAAGGCCCCCTCCCACACTAACCCATGCAACACCATCCACCAAAAGCGCGCCATCCAGAGGAATCGCGCAGGGATCAGACCAACATTTGTCGTGAGGAAAACCACCCGCTGCACAGGAAACTATTTGTTTCTCATCGTGTAGAGGCGTCTTCCCACTCGATGATATTTCAAAAAAAATTGATTACTTTATTATCAATGTTGATGAACTACAAACAACTCTTTTATACATTTCCTTCAAACTATGCTTGGACTTAGCTTTAGGCACAAATGCTAGAGTATGAGGATCTAAGAATGTTCCTAAGCCCTCTGCAACACTCACTATTGCAGATTAATCTGCATAAAGGTTTCATTGTGGCTCTCTATATTGTCCCACAAAATTGATGAATTCAAGAGGTGCATTACTTTTCCCTACTGTAGGAAGCAAAACAATGGTAAATGGTTTCAATAATCAGTCATCCACAATGTTGCTTGCAAGTATACCAATGTAGCAACACCTACCCTTGTCATTTGATAATAACTTATTGTCACTTTTTTGTAGCCTGGCTTGGACAATAAGAAATAGAAATTAAATAATCCTAAATTTTAATCCAAATTATTTGAAGAAAGAAAGCTAATAATAAGAGAAACAAAAGAACACCATGAGGAACAACAATTCAACACATGTTGACAAAACAAATAGCTCTTCATGAGAGCTCAATAAAAAATGCATCTTGAGGAGAACCTTTCCTCCATTATTTCATGCTTTTACTAACACTGATGATGACTAGTTGCATTGTCCACCTGATAAACACACCAAAAGAAAACATTAATGTTATTTTTTTGAAAAAAAAGTGTGGGTCTTTAGAGTAATCATGCATTAGCTAATAATTAATTAATCTTCAATTGATTATTAGTCTTAATTCATTTCATGTACTTAAGTTAAATTTAGGAGTGTTTTTTTTTGTTAACTAGAGTGAGCTTTTATTAGATCATTATATCTCATCACATAGGATGTTGATATGTGTCATGATCTAATTCCTTTATCATTTAGGTTTGCTCTTATACAACACTCACCCTCATTGTATGATCTCAAGATCTATTTGAAGACTCTTGAGGTATGTTTTGTAAGTTTTTCTTGATGATATAACAAATCATTATTTGTAACTCTTTTTATGTGGAAGGTGTTTTTTTTCGTCATTTGATGTTGTGTCTCGTGTCTATTTACAATTCTAACATGGTATCATGGATTCAATGAACCTCTTCTCAATTTTTTATTTTTTTTTCAACTAAGGTTATAGGATTAAATCTAAAATCTTCATCACCCCAAGGTAATATGAGTGACCAATGTTAGGCCCTTGGGGGCTAAATAATTTTATTTTTTTTGCAATTTTAGCAAGACTAGGAAAACTATGACAACTTTTTGCTTGATTATTGAAATAGGGCAAACGAGATATTGTCAAAAATTGGTTTCGAGCATTATCCAATGGTGCTAGTTTTTTCTTAGATTTTGTTGTTGGTACATTTGATTGTCTGTTAAAGTCAGATATGTTGTTGGAACGCTCTATAAGAGATCTTCACAACCATTTATGCAAATTTTCCAAATTTATCTTCGAGTACATTTTATTCAATTTTTTGTGTTTTCACATTTTGGTGAATTACTTAGACGTATTAGCTTTTGGAAACTTCTTGTTTGCATGGGATGACTTGTTTTAGGTTGTTCTATATGTATTTTCAGAATTTTTTCCTATCGGGTCATTTTGAACATCTTTTGCATGCAATTTCTCTTTTGTAGACACACTAAGATAAAATACCATTTTGATTATACTTTTTGAGGATTTTACACATCTTGTTGTGCCTTTTGTACTCACACTATGATATAGTGTCATGGGTGGGTTGTGAGTGCTTTTTTTTTCTTTTCACACTTTTGTCAAGTGAGTGTTTCTTCCACGACAACATCAAATCCCAATGATTCATGCCTCATGTGTGTGTGTGTCCTGGTTTGCACATCTTTTTATTTGAACTCTCTTTTGTGCACATTTAGATGTTCTTGGTTCTCTTTCATGCACTTTTTGGTGATAGAGTTTTAGTGGACCTGTTTTGACTCCCCCTTTTTGCATTATAGAGGGTTTCTACTATTGGTCTTAATGCTTCATCGGTTTTGTTTTTGGAGTGATCTATACATCTAGTTCTTGTTCCTAAGTACTAGGTAATTGTAGTGGTTGGATACCCATGTATTTCGATGAAATTAAAACATTGATTATATGGATACTCTTAGATTCTTATTTTTGGAGGCGACCTATTTTTATTTGATCATTGTTCTTCAAACTATTGGTACTTGTGTCATTTGTATCTTTGAGTACAAGATGTTTGTCTTTGTTTGCCATTTGATTCAAGTAGTGTTGTTGGGGGTCTCATGCAGATTATTGTCTTCTTGATCTTGATCGTCATTTGTTTCAAAGGAGGTTTTTCATTTCAAAACTATAACAATCATCATTCGATAATTGTCTACAGCTTCTTCGTGCTTGTGTGATGTTCTTTATCTTCCTATTCTTTTTTAGAAATTGTTTTGGAGGCTTTCTAGTCTTTCATTTGCCTTTATCTCTTTTGGAGAAGAGTTTTTCCCATGATGTTTTCTCGCTTTTTCACCAGTTGTGAGATCTTAGATAGTTTGTACATGGGCACCTCATCAGACCTTGTTAGCCAAGACCCATAATGCATTCTTTATTTTTTATGCATTAGCTTTTTAGGGTTTTTAGCTACGGGCCCCAAATTCAACTTAAGGGGTGTGTTAGAGTAATCATGCATTAGCTAATAATTAATTATTAGTCTAATTCATTTCATGCACTTAAGCTAGATTTAGGAGTGCTTTTTTTCTATTAACTAGAGTGAGATTTTATTAGATCATTATGTCTCATCACATAAGATGTTGGCACTTGTCATGATCTAATCCCTTTATCATTTAGGGTTGTTCCTATAAAACACTTACCCTTATTGTGTGATCTCAATATCTCCTTGAAGACTCTTGAGGTTCATTTTGTAATTTTTTCTTGTTGATGATATAGCAAATCATTATTTGAAACTCTCTTTATGTGGAGGGTGTTTTTGTTCATTGTTTGATCTTGTAGTCTCATATTTATTCACAACTCTAACATGGTATCAAAGCATGGATTCAACAAACTCTTTCTCGTTTTTTGAGTTTTTATTCTCAACTAGGGTTACAAGAGAAAATTTGAAATCTTTATTGTTTATTTTTTTAAGAAAAAAAATCATCCTAGGGTTATATTGGCGACCAACGCCTAATCTTTGGGGCTAAAATTTGTTTGCTTTTTTTCACAATTTTAGTAAAGATTGGGAAAATTGTGATAACTATTGCTCGATTATCAAAATCGGGAAAATGATATATCGTCAAAAAGCTAATTTTGAGCATTATCCAATGGTGCTAGTTTTTTCTTAGATTTTGTTGTTGATATAGTTTATCACATGTTAAAGTTAGATGCACTATTTTAATTTTTGATTTCACAACTTTTGACTTGTTTTTCATTTTTCATGATTCTAGTGGCGTTGGGACAGTCTTTCAAAGATCTTCACAACCATCTATGCAATTTTTCTAGATTTTTCTCTAGGTACATTTTATTCAAGTTTTTGTGTTTTCACATTCTGGTGAATTACTTAGATGTTTTAGCTTTTGGAAACTTCTTATTTGCATGGGGTGACTTGTTTCAGGCTATTCTATATGTATTTCCAACATTTTGTCCTATTGGGTCATTTTGAACATCTTGTGCATGCAATTTATCTTTTGTAGACACATCGAAATAAAATGCCATTCTGGTGTATTTTTTTGGGATTTTGTACATCTAGTTGTGCCTTTTTTACTCACACTATGACAAAATGTTATGGGTGGGTTGTGAGTGCCTTTTTCTTTTCCTTCACACCTTTTTCAAGTGAGTGTTCCTTCCATGACAATATCAAATTTAATGATTTGTGCTTCATGGTTGTATACCTTGGTTTGCACACACTTTTATTTACAGGTACTCTTTTGTGCACATTTAGATGTTCTTGGTTCTCCTTCGTGCACTTCTTGGTGACAAAGTTTCAGTGGACCTATCTTGGCTCTCCCTTAATGTATTATGAGGGGGTTTCTATTATTGGTGTTAATGCTTCATTGGTTTCATTTTTGGAGTGATCTATGTATCTAGTTTTTGTTCCTATGTACTAGGGAGATGCAACAACTAGTTACCCATGCATTTCGATGAGTTGAAGCATTTACCATATGGACACTCTTGGATTCCTATTTTTGGAGGTGACCTATTTTCATTTGATCAATGTTCTTCAAACTATTGGCACCTGTTCCCATTTGTATCTTCGAGTTCCAAATGTTTTTCTTTGTTTTCCATCTGATTCAAATAGTGTCGTTGGGGGTACTCATGCAAATTATTGCCTTCTCAATACTGATCATCATTTGTTTTAGAGGAAGTTTTTCATTTCAGTACTATAGTAGTTATCATTCGACAATTTTCTATAGTGTCTTCATGCTTGTGTGATATTCTTTATATTCTTATTCTTTTTGAGACATTATTTTGGAGACTTTTCAGTCCTTCATTTTCCTTTCTCTCTTGTGGAGAGGAGTTTTCCCATGAGGTTTTCTCTTTTTTTCTCAATTTGTGAGAGATTAGATTGTTTGTACATGGGTAAGTCATCAAGCCTTGTTTGTTGGGACCCATCATGCATTCTTTTCTTTTTATGCATCGAACTTTTAGGAATTTTAGCTACTCTCTAAGTTCAAATTAAGGGGGTAGTATCAATTAAACATTTTCTTTTTCCCCATTAGTGTTAAAGCTCATTGTCAAAAATGTCGATGCTGCCGAATTCACCTGTACCTAGGGGTTCTTCTCATGGAATGACTTTAGGCAAATGCTTTGGGGCTTCTTCGGTTGGGGTGTCTTCTTCGTCAGGCACCTTTTCTCTATGTCCACAGGGCTCCAAAAATGGCATGTTTGGCCTATCTACCAAGCGGATTGCATCTCTTCCTATGGCTATGGATTCTCACAGTGGTCAGGATGGTTCGATGTAGACCCTCATTAAATCCCCCCTCTGCCAAATGTTGAAGGAAATGTTGACGACAGGAAAGTGACATCGGCGAAAGGTTCGTGTGGGGCTTAAAATGGCCCAATGGGGGATTTAGATGCCTCAGTCATTGGAGTTTTTGGGGGATCACCTACCTCTCTTAATCCTTCCTCTGCTAGCAAGGGCACCTAACCTGCAAATGGGGAAGGTTCCTGTGCGATTGGTATATATCTGCATCCTTCCAATCTTTTACCCTTGGGAGTTAGATCCACCACAAAATCCACCTTTTTGGATGCAGTTAAATGTGGACAGGGCACTTCCTCACAATTTGCAAATGCCTCTCTATCAGGCGCCCCCTTGGTTGAGCCCAGATCTAGGTATGAGTCGTGTGGGGCTTCACCAAAGCCACCAAACTCAAGAACTACTATCAAAAGGCAGGTTCAAAGCTTAGATAAACCTTTGAAGGTGAATTTCGATGGTAAATTATCAAGAGTTGTGTGAAAATGAATAATTCTTCTCTGAGAATGGGTTGATTGGTAGGTTCAATCAATTTTGGCCTAGTCTTCCTACATTGCATGAATGGATCTCAAATTCATGGGGCCCTCTAATGGAAAAAAATTTGGAAATCTATCTGAGTGCAAAGGGTTTTTCTACAGTGGTCTTTGATAGTAAGCAAGACAAAAAAGCCATTCTCAATTGCACATGGATGTGGGGTGATAGTACATTGCTCCTAAAATTGTGACATCCAAACTTTGATCCATCCACTGAATCCTTTTCATTTATGCCAATCTAGGTTCACCTTCCAAATCTCCCCCTACACTACTGGTTTGAATTGTATTTTGTAGCCATTGGTAATTTCCTGAGTAATTTCATATGTACAGATGCAAACTCAAAAAATTTCATTCACACAACCTTTGCTCGAATATTGGTAGAGTTGGACACCTCCAAAGCCCTCTTGACAAAATTAACTTGGATGCAAATGGCAAAAAGCTGGTTGGAAACATTAGACTACGAAGGTTTAAATTTCAGATGCAAAAGGTGCTACAAAGTTGGACATGTTGCAGCAGAATGTTCAATTGGGAAGTCTCAAGCTAATTGGGAGGTGTCATGGTGGAAAGATGCCTCTCCCAAGCATTACTCTGTGTTGAGCTCACCCAAGAATAGTGGACCCTCAAAGCCTAATCTCAACATAAAGGAGGAGGGGTAGTTGGGTGGCATCTCTATAGATTCTAGTGATGCAGCTAAGGGTGCTCATACCACAGTTGTTGAGTGCTCTGTCTCTTAGGATCTAGCTTACGCTCAAATGGATTCTACTAATGGGGTTGAAAAAAACGGCTAGCAAACAATAAGGAAAAAGAAGTAGCACAATAGTCAAAATAAGGATGTATACAAAGGAATGCAGCTTCAACCCCTCTCCATTTCCATCATTGAGGAACAAAAATTGGGGGGAAATGATGAATGGAGTAGTGCTCAAAAAAAGGAAAATGTTATCTTCAAGTTAAAGGAGATTAGTAATAATTTGCGTTCTCAAATTAAATTTGGCATCAGCTCTCAGCAAACATCAACTGCATAGTAGGGTTGAATTGGTAATCTATTAGTTGTAGACTTTTCTAATTGAACAAGTAGATAGTGAATTATTTGGTTCAAGATGACCATGGATAAATAAAACATGTAATTGGTAACTATGGGGATGAGATCCCTCATTTGTGATCTCACTTGGTATGGGCTAGGAAAAATTCCTGTTAGAATAAAAAACTCACCTCTTACGTATCAAAAAAGTTCAGATTAAGGGGGGTGTTAGAGTAATCATGAATCAACTAACAATTAATTTTTAATTGATTATTAGTCTAATTCATTTCATGCACTTAAGCTAAACTTAGGAGTGCTTTTTTTGTTAACTAGAGTGAGATTTTATTAGATCATTATGTGTCATCACATAAGATGTTGAGACTTGTCATGATTTAATCCCTTTATCATTTAGGGTTGCTCCTATAAAGCACTCACCTTCACCGTATGATCTTGAAGACTCTTGAGGTTCATTCTGTAAGTTTTTCTTGTTGATGATTTAGAAAATCATTATTTGCAGCTCTCTTTGTGTGGAAGATGTTTTTGTTTATTGTTTGGTTTTGTGTCCATGTTATATTCACAATTCTAACATTAGCTACTACAAAAACCAAAAAGAAAATATGAATTATGTATATGATATTGGAATCTTGATATTATAATGTGTATTAATGTGCATATCAAGATAATCATTAATAATGACGAAAAGAATTACTAATTCTTTGTGCATAATATGAATGACAAAACACATTACGAGTATTGGAGTATATGCTCCAACACATTTGTAGACATGTCATCAAATAATGCTAGGTGTCATATTTTTTGTTATGTTCAATTCTTTGTCCTTAGTCTACAATTTATTGTCAAACAACTATTGTTTATTGTCAAACTGTTAGCATAATTATAGGAAAGTTGAATAATTCGTTATATATATATAATTTTATCAATGAATAAATAATTGAGTGTGAGGTCTTCAATTGTTCTATGTTTTGTTTTGTAAATTCTAATTTGGTATTAGAGCCTTGTATATTTCTATCTATGTTGCTTTGCACATCAATTATGATGATAAAAAATATGTTGTTGGCAAATAAGTATTGAAAGGATTTGTGTATTTTGATTTGTCCATAGACATTGGCCCCTCCATAGGTTTTACAGGGGATGAGGTTGTAGTAGCCAATGCATAGATTGATTGGAGAAAGCTAACGCCAGTTTGTTTGAGAGTGCAAGTTTGTTGTTGCTGCTATGGTGAAGTTTGTTGTTGCTAAGTTGTAGGAATTGAGAGAATTCCAACCATTATTGTGAAGAGCATACAATTATACTAAGAGGGAGGGAGGAGGGGGGGGGGGGTTGGGGTGAATCAATATAATACAATCTTTTTACTTTATCAATATGGAAACCACAATGATATCAATTGCACAATATCACTCACATAAGATTCAACAATTATGCAACACAAGAGAAACACACAATTTACATGAAAACCCTTATGGGAGAAAACCACGAAAAAATATTTTTTTATATAAATCTCTTTTACAATCTCTATAGACACCAAACTAGAGGAGATGCTAATCCCCTCTTATACAATTTGTGAGCACCCACTGGAGACACCAATCCCCTCTTATAGAATTTGTAGGCACCAACCCATTCGAGACACCAATCCCCACAATTGAGCACCAACTCTGTAAGAGACGCCAATCTCTTTGATATGAGGTACCATCCTATGGAATGGAATCACTATCTTCTAGTGAATATCCTCTTCAATGGATGATGAACAATCACATTCAAATCAACAAGTTCTTTTCAAATCTACTTATACTCTTGTCTATAGATCTGTCATAATCCCTCTTTTATTTTTGCATAAACTTCTTCTTTATCTTTGCATGAACTCTTCATACAAAACTGTTATAAACTCTTCTTTCAAATTTTATATCTACTTAGAAATATGTTATGAATTTTCTTTAAATTTGCTCATAAATTTGTTCCTAAATCTGCTTAAAAGTCTACTCAAATATACTTCATAAGTCTTTTGAATTTCCTTCTTACTTTAAGTCTTCCCAGATCTGCTTCATAAGTTTACCTATGTTTGAGTGATTCATCTATTGTCCCCCACATTTCTTCTCATGGGCAATCTCCTTTATATATTATATCTTCTAAGAGATAACTTTTCATACTTGCTACCTTTTAATTACATATTTTAATTATCTTTCTTAGTTGATTCCTTAATATAGTCTACTAATTATCTTTTTATTCCCATTTACTTATTGTCTTCTAATCGTTGCTCCTTGTCTTCTTAATATTCTCCATTGTCCATTATTCCTTATCTAAATTTATACCTTCTATAATAATTTGATTACCATATACTTGTATTGCAAATTTTTGGATTCAACTGTGTATGTTTTGCAATTGACGTTTCAGATCACTGAGTGTGATCCGAAACGTTGATTGCAAAACATACGCAGTTGAATCCAAAAATTTGCAATACAATTTCATGGACTATGGGAAACTCATACCAACTACCATATATATATATATATATATAGTTTTCTCCATAATTGATATTCAATATTTTCTTCCCCTTGATTTAATCTTTCTTATGCCCCTTATATATCTCATATTTCCAAGGATTATGACCCTCCATATGCCTTGTGACTTTTATTTAGTTATCACTTAATATTTGTTTGAAGGAAATCACAAATTTAGTTTACAATTGAATTGATCCAACATACCTTAAGACTGTTCCACACAAGCCAAATACAAGTAACATAGGTAATCATTCAGCCCTAAGCCACTGGTACTTAACATAATGTAATTTTCTCTCTAAAAGGTAATTACTCTACATACATTCATTGATGCTTCCTTTTTATAAATTGTTGGTTTCTTATTATTAATTGTTGCCTATTTTATGATCTTAATAATTGTTGCTGATATATTTACCAATCACTACTCATAATACCTTAATTACTTGGGAGATGGAATTAATATATTTATGCGCCTTTTACTTTTATTTTTGAAGGTAAGAAAGCATTAGTTTGTCTCATATTATATTCACCTTAACATGGTGCTACCTCCCATAATGAGTTGGCCCATTTATAAAGTAAATTTTATTTCAAACTTCACATCTTGGCATCATAGTGGAAGTCAACTAGTTTGAATAAACTAAATCTTTAATTTAAACTAGATCTAATTGCTCTCTTAGTCAGCCTATATAATATTATTTAGTTTCTTTTTCATAGATCCTATTGTTTTCTCCATAATTGATATTCAATATTTTCTTCCCCTTGATTTAATATTTCTTATGCCCCTTATATATCTCATATTTCCAAGGATTATGACCCTTCATATGCCTTGTGACTTTTATTTAGTTATCACTTAATATTTGTTTGAAGGAAATCACAAATTTAGTTTACAATTGAATTGATCCAACATACCTTAAGACTATTCCACACAAGCCAAATACAAGTAACATAGGTAATCATTCAACCCCAAGCCACTAGTACTTAACATAATGTAATTTTCTCTCTAAAAGGTAATTACTCTACATACATTCATCAATGCTTCCTTTTTATAAATCATTGGTTTCTTATTATTAATTGTTGCCTATTTTATGATCTTAATA
The DNA here is from genome assembly GCA_007258455.2 of Sequoia sempervirens. Taxonomy (NCBI): domain Eukaryota; kingdom Viridiplantae; phylum Streptophyta; class Pinopsida; order Cupressales; family Cupressaceae; genus Sequoia; species Sequoia sempervirens. The sequence goes on from VDFB02000007.1 coordinate 47,484,777, forward strand.
ATTGTTGCTGATATATTTACCAATCACTACTCATAATACCTTAATTACTTGGGCGATGGAATTAATATATTTATGTTCCTTTTACTTTTATTTTTGAAGGTCGGAAAGCATTAGTTTGTCTCATAATATATTTACCTTAACATGGTGCTACCTCCCATAATGAGTTGGCCCATTTATAAAGTAAATTTTATTTCAAACTTCACATCTTGGAGTCATAGTGGAAGTCGACTAGTTTGAATAAACTAATTTAAATCTTTAATTTAAACTAGATCTGATTGCTCTCTTAGTCGGCCTATATAATATTATTTTATTTTCATAGATCCAACTTGTCTTAGATATGTCATTGAATGATGATGATAATTTCAATGGAAATAGTTACACCTTGCATATAATGATATTGCTACTTTGACATCAATGAAAATATCTCAATCATTTACTTTGACATCAATGACAATATTTCCAACATGTTGAAGAACCACTAGATGATAGTGATGATGACTTCATTGAAGATGAGGCAATTGTTATATTTTGAAAAGGCCAATACTTTGAAGACAAGGAGGGATGCAATAGAAAATAGTTGTATGCTTAATAGTCTGAGATGCTTGTGGATTAAAGAACCAATAGTTTGAGGTGCTTGTGGATTAAATAAACTATACCTCATTAGGGTTATGAGACATACATGTAAGGATTGATATCCAATAGTTTAGAGGGGGATCCAAAATATGAAAGTTTAACATCATACAGGTTTACAAGGGTGATGAGACACTTCATTTGTCCAATAATGTTAGGAACTTGGATGATAGCTAGGTGACTATACTAGTAATTGGGAACAACTTGAAGAAGTTTTATTGGTCTATGAACTATTTTCAAACAACAACTTCTGCATATAATATTTTCTATTGTTTTATGTTTAATGTTGCAATGTTAAGAGGGGGTGTTGGAAGATACACTCCAACATATATTTAGACATGTCATCAAATAATGCTTAGGTGTCAAATATGTTTTGTTATGTTCAGTTCACTATCCTTAGTCTACAGTTTGCTATCAAACAACTACAATTAATTTTCAAACTATTAGCTTAATTATAGGAAAGTTGAATAACTCATATCTATGTATATCTAATTTATCAATGAATAAATAGTTGAATGTGAGGTCTTCAATTGTTCTCTATTTTGTTCTACAAATTCTAATTACGAGTTGGTCCATGGGTATTTGATTATTTTTTGGCTAGCATTTGTTGCAAGATTTTAGTTACTTGGACATCAACAGAGTGACCAACAAAGTGCATTGGATGATTTTCATTTGATTCAGATGTAGCGTCATAAACTGTCACCCATGAAAATTTCACACTATGTTTTGCTCCCCCTAAGTGCATGGACCTAATTGTACATCTAATTTCCTAAATTATGTATTCTATAGCTCATTTAGACAATTATCAAGAAAATCCATGTGGAAAACCAATGCATACATTTAATATTTTTCCCCTGACACTTCGAACTTTACAAAATAGGGCTAGGACTAAGTCACCCTATTTTTCCTCCAAAATTGAATATGTCACATGTGGCATTTTATTATTTGAATTTCAAATGTCCAATGTGAGTTATTGGTATTTAATTTTTGGGAAATAGATTAAATGCCTATAAATACCTTGTCATTTCACCATTTGAAAACTAAATAAAAATTATTTGAGAAATTATGATCAAGAGCGTTATCAAGCAAGTCAAGAGCAACATTTCAAAGATTTATTGCGGAAATTCAATATCAAAGAATCATGTTAAAGTGTATGTAATTTTATTCATGTTTATGTTATCATATTGTTTGCAAGATCTAACCCTTGTAGGTCTTCAAGCAAATCAAGCCAACAACAATCAAGCCTTGAGGAGATGTGCATGACTTCAGTCCTTCAAGGAAGCCATTTTTGAGTGGTGAATTGCAAGTCATTGTTGATTCATCATTCATTTTTCATTTCGCTATATTTCATTGACATTACCATTGTGGAGGTGGAAACACCAACACGAGGTTTGACTGAAGCAAGCCCCTATATGGCACAACCCCTTCTCTCTCTTTGAATGTGTAGGTTTCAGATCTAAAGAATATCAGGAGAAGTTTGAAGGTCAATTATTCATTACTGTATTCAAATCCTACACCTTGACAACATACGAAAACTCAGTTATCTTGACACTTGACGAAGATTCAACAGTGTGACAACTAGAAAAAGAAGGCTCTGATCTAGCATCAAAGGACTACAAAAATGGATTTGAAGTTGCTCAATTAGGACATAGTCACCCTAGGTGACTTGGTCCTTAATTTTCAACCCCAGATTCATATGCCCGGTGCACAGTACTCCGCTCAGTCTGTTTTTGAAGTTTGAATTTGTCTGTGACTTTTTGTGTCTGTTATATTTTCATCAAAACAATAATTTGCATCATTAGCCTAGTCATTTTATTTCATTTCATTCCTCAATTTATTTCAGGTTTGGTCAAGGGAAAGTTGACTCACCTTTTAGGTTGCAATTCATTCTTATACCGTGTCCAAATCCATCAAACCCCCACTACCACAAATCTTAAATGAAATGTTGTGGAAAAACAACCTTTGAAATATTAAAGTGAAATATCTAGGGTTTACGTTTTTCACCATTTCATTTTGGTGAACTTGACGCATTAACACTATAGACCTTTTGAAATTTGAAGTATTTCATCCTAGATCTAGGGTTAGCATTGCATTATTTTGCATGGTTCATTTAGGCATTTATTTTGTATCATAAAAGACAAAAATTCAAAAATTTGTATATCATATTGCATCATAGGTTGCAATAGGGTTAATTTCATTCATCTTAGGTTAGATTTACATTGGAATTGCATTTAAAAATATGCAGTAGGTCATTCAAATCTAAAAACAAATATGAAATTGGTCATTGCATTCATTTAGGCATCTTGCATATAGCTCAACAAGTTAAAAATTACATTATTTTATTTCAAAAAGGAATCATCATCATCATTTTCAGATTTTGGCATATTAGGATCAATCAATTGTTGCATCTTAGATCTAGAAATTGCATATACAATTGTCTTTTATTGCTGGAACATTTTGCAAATTGTGGCACACTTGTATTATGAATTACATAATCATAAATTGGGAAAATTTTGGAAAACTAATCATTGTCACACCTATATGCACACAAAAACAAGAACTTCAAACAATATAGTACACAATCAAATTTTAAATTTTACAAAAACCTGAGCAAGACATACTCGCCCTGGGTACCCTTGCCCTTGTCCAACTAAATTGAGCCCAAATTTTGTGTACAAAACATTGTCTCTAGTCCCTTCCCAGATATGGCCTTAGTTTTTAAGTATCAATCTAGTAATTGTATTTTTTTCTAAAAACATCACTAGCTTGATCCATAGGACATAACATCATGTTCTCATTGTAAAAATCTTGTATTGTCATAATTCATGTTCTATTGTCTGATCTTGTTAAGCATTTCAAGGAATTTTTTTTACAAGTATATCAAAATGAGTTTATTTCTCCTCTTTTGTTATTTTTCATTGATCCCTCTCCCACTCTCTCCTGTGTGTGATGGTGCAAGAGAATGCAATCATTAACAATCATGAAAATCATGTTTGTTCTCTCGATACCTCACCTACTTGTGAAGAAGCTATCTTGGTGCTAGAAGATCTAATCATTGAGTGTCATGAAAATCTTGTTTGTTTATCTCCCTCTACATCTCCTACTTGGAAAATATTATTGGACAAGATGATGAAATCATTGATATATTTCTTTCAAAAGATAGTAAGATGAATTGAATAGATGAAAATGCTAAGGTGACATTAGATCTCTCATCTATAAGGAAGCTAAGGTAGCAAAACAACTTCCTACAGATCTTTAACAAAACTTAAACAAAAATAAACATAGATAAAATGCATACCACAACATAGTGATTTATGTAGGGAGAACCATTTTGGGAGAAAAACCCCACACTCCAAAAGCTGCCCAATATATTATTCAAAAATCACAAAAAGTACAATATACTTGTAGAGAAAGCTTCTCATAGGAGTGTCGCCAACTAGAGATCCAGAGACAACACGACCACTATTAGACTCTCAGGATATATCACAACACATAGTTGTAATACAATTCCCTCATAAAATAGGGTTTCCTTCTAGGTCAAGTCAAGGTAATAAAATATTAGCCATTAGATCTAAGACCTAATGATGAACAGTCTAGATTTACAATAATAAAATATACATAAAATTTTCCTTTCGAGGGCGCTGCCCCCTAACCCCTCGTGAGGGGGAAACCCCTCCATGCCCCCTCGTTGCTGACATATCAATAGTACCTTATGTATCAACAATACCTTATGTAATTGCAAGGTTGAAACACATTTTCCTAACACCATTGATAAAAGATTATAAACAAGTAGTTAACTCCATTGAGGTTATGAATGCACAATTGGCTATTAGGTCTAAAAATACTTTATTTATTGGACCTTTTAAATCATCTCTCATCATAGGATCTTGTACAACTTGTGGCCATATCGTAAACATTTCAAAACAACTCACTAGTAATCATGTGTCACAACAACCAAGTTATCACGTAGTTGCTCACACATATAACACTAGAAACAATAAGCAACCAAAACAAATACCAATATCCATTCAGTTACCTCAACCATATCTCCCACCTACACCTAACATTCCTCAACATAGTGGTAAAGAATACAATCTTGTCAAACAACTTTGTATACCCAAGCCAAGATTTTTTTGTGGGATTTGATTCAAACATCACCTGTTTATCATGGCATGCTTCAAAATGCTTTGCAAAAAGTTGTTGTCCCTCTTATTATGCAGCCAAATGATGTAGCATCTTTGCTTGAAGCTATGAATGAAGCTAATTTGGATATTTTCTTTCATCCAAATGAATTACCCCCTTTGGAAACACAAAAACAAAATGATGCCTTGATGATAATGCTTGTTATTAATAAGACTAGGATTAGGCATACACTTATTGACAATGGTTCAAGGATTAATGTTTGTAGTGTTCATCGCTTGGATCAAACTGGAGAGGACAAAACCTTAATCTAATCAACTGCTTTGTCAATCAAAGGTTTTGATAATGTTGGAAGACAATCTCTTGGTATAATTACATTACTTGTTAAAGTTGGTCATGTGGTGTTGCAAACTCCCATCCATGTCATGCCTGAAAATATTTCATATAATATTCTCTTGGGCAAACCGTGAATTCATGAGATGAAAGATGTGTCTTCAATGCTTCATTGTTTAATGAAATACACTTACAACAATAAGGTTTACATGGTAAGAGCTAATCCTAAGTTTGAGAATTGTATACAAAACGAAACATGAATGAAGAATCCTTTTAGCACATTGATACCAACTTCAAAATAAAAATCTTTACAGATTAAAGACAAAGATGAGTGTCTTTCATCCATGACAAAGTTGTTGGATGATGATTGGGGGTCATTATATTTCACACCTACATTCATGGGGGAATATAAGATTTCACCATCAAAATCAAAAAAAGAGAAAGAAGATGTAGTGACATCCACACAACCCATTGGTGAATCATCAAGAACATCTGATTTGATAATTTCTAACAATGAGGAAAAAAAAATTGTTTCCTACACAATAAAAGGGTCAGAGGAAAAAACTATAAGAAAAATTATATTAAATTATTCAAAAAAAGATTTTTTAAGCAAACTAAACTCTAGCTCTTTTTCTTCTCTCAAAAATGTGTCTCCAAAGTGAGTGTTCCAAAGAGAGATGTTAAACCTTCAACAATTTTCACTCAAACGAGGATTAGTAAAACCTACTATGATACCATAAAAGGAATAATAAAATGAAATAAATGAAAATATGTTGAATACCCAAAATATTGAGAGGGGGGGTGAATCAATATTCCTTGAAACCACTTAAACATGTATTCAATTCAATTCATCTAACTTTCAACAATGAAAGAAATAATTAAAGCATGCATCACATCACATAACACAAGAACACCAGATTTATGTGGAAAACCCAAAAAGGGAAAAACTAGGGTGAAGATTATCTCACAATATGTTATAATTGGTTACATCATATTACAAAAAGGCTCACTGCCAGGTGGACTCATTGTCTGGAGGACTCACTATCCAAAGAATAAGAGAGAAAGAAGAAAGGGTGGCTCACTGCCAAGATTTGAACTGATACTGTGCATCTACAATATGTTGGAGACAATTCCATTGAAGCTCAATACACTAACTTAACACACTTCATATTTCTCAACACTTACACCCACTCTACTCTTCTTTGCATCACATTCACATATTCTCCTTAGGAATTTGCATCACACTTTTTATACAATACACACATATTACCTACAACACCTAAATGAACTTGAATTTATATGTATTACATTCGTAAACACCTACAACATCAATTAGGTTGGCCTAATTAGATGAAACATTTAATACATCAACCTGTCAGCTCAAGATTCAACCATGCACGCCTCAAAACTTTTAATGCATCAAAATATCTCATCAAGGACCTATAATTACTCCCTTAAGTTCACTTAATTCATACTCTAACTCCATACAACCCTAAACTATTTAGGTCGACACTAAATAGTAAAGACTAGCAATATGAACCATATATTCATTCACAACACAACATGAGAACCACCAAAACACTTTCCAATTGGACCACACACTCTTTTGAAACCTATAAGAACTCCCACAAAACTGCATAATCAAATATTCTTCCATGGTGGAATGCAAAGAATTCCAATTATGTACACTACCATAGTAACTCTGTCACTGGAAAACCCGATACTCTGTCAATCATAACTTTTACACCACAGGACATCAAGACATGAAAATTTTCATTTAAGATCCTCCAACATATACCAAAATTTCCTTAGAACTACATAACCTGATTCTGCATGGAAGAGCAATGCAGACCTCAGAATGAGTTCCTTGTACACTAAAAACTAAAGTTTGTGACTTAGCCAAATATCAACACATTTGATCTGCATCGAATAAAAACTCTTACACTTGTAAAATGGATTTCCATATCCACAATCACTTACTCCCAATAGTACATCAATGTTGACATCAATTACAACACCATATATACTCATGCTCATGTTGCCAACAATCTCATCAATGACAATGACAAACAAACTTCCAACAAATACTAATCGAAGAGCAATTGTTTGAAGGGAAAGACTACCATTCAAAATGGGAACCAAGAGCAAGCACACCAAAATCTAAGAGGAGGCAAAAGAGTTTGTAAGGAGGAAAAGATAAAGAAAAAAAACCCCAATATTATGAAGATTTCATAAAGCCTAAAGAAGATTACAAAGAGAGAATGAGAGAGCTTAAGTATAAAATGATTGCTAGTGAAGAAAGAGAGAATCACATCAAATAAATAGAGGTGAGAAAGGATTTACATAAGTAACTCTTGTGTATATGCATGCCACATTTTATTCTATGTGTACAAGGTGTTATGATTCTCATAAGGAGGAGGCTACACTTAAGCCTTAGTATTCCTCCAAAAAAATACAAAAATGAGTCACCCTCATAGATGTGTGAGAATACTCAAATAAGACAAAATACTTGTATGGATTTCTTTGGAATATTCCTACAAGTACTTAAATAATACAAATAAATAAATAATCTTCACCTAAGTAAAGATTAAATACTAACATTTCCCATCAAAATAGGTGACATCACAAGGCTAAAAAGAAGAGAATATATACTATGAAGGTGTCATATTATGAAATGCTCTTGAATCTAGAATCCATCTCCCTGATACAACACCTTTAGAATTACAAAGATCTTGTACTTTATTTTTACCTAATGTAGAATCAAAACTTGCATGGTATTTTTTATTAATAGACTATTTTGAATGACAAGAAAAAGTAGACTTAGACATTATAGAAGGTAGATCAATGTGATTCTTTTTAAGAAGATGTTTCAATTCATCAATTTATTTCTTATAACAAGAATTTTCTTCATGAACAATATTATTACAATATGAAGAAGTAGGCTTATCCTTCTTAGTTGATTTATCTTTGGAATATGATTTCTTCTATGCTTGATTTGAATGTGGATTATTCTTTATTTTTTATGTTTCTTATCAAATTGATCTAACTCTTTCACTTGACTAACCAACAAAACCTGAGATTGAGATGAATTTTTGAGACCCATATAAATAAGCTTCTATTGTTCATGTATTAGCATATCAAAAAAAGTTATAAAATGAAGGTTTTGTATATACAAACCTAACAATTAGCCTATGAGTAGAAAAAAAGTTGCATAATTAGGTTCAATTTTGTTCAATGCATTTTAGGCTAATTGAATGTCATTTTTTCAATTCCACATGCTTTACATTTTTCTCTTAGATCATTAAACTTAGTGATATAATCCTAGATGTTGTCAAATTTCTTTGGGTCAAGGCTCATAAACTCATTGTCAGTTTGATAGCCTTTGGCTTCATCTACAATTTCATACAATATTTTTAGTTTATTCCAAGATTCATAAGAATATTTACATGAATCAATTTGAAACAATAAATCTTGTGAAACAAAGATACAAATAAATCCAAGATAATGTTCATGATTAGTCATCTATTTTTTATTTTTTATCATCATTTGTAGGCTTATGTATCTTTTTCTCAATGTATAGAGAGACCTAGATTTATTAAGGTATTCCATGCATGTTGATGCCAAGTTGAATATTTATAAGGTGTTATAAAAAGAACCTTAGAATGATCCATAGTAAAATAAGAGCATAAAAAAATAGATCAAAAAAATGCACCAAGAGACCCCCCAAATCACTCAATCAAGAATCCCCTCAAGAGTATGATTTAGCACTTTATATGTTGTGTGATTATAGGGTTTTCTTCAACTAGGGTTACAGGGGCATCAAATCTAAAATATTTGAATTTTTTTTGTAGATTTTAGACATGGACCTTTTTTCAGTGTGTATTGGATCAAAATGGAGCCCACCACTGAGTTCAAGAGGCCAAACAGATAAATTTCAACTATAAATTTGCTCTTATTCAATGTTGTGAGCTTTTAAAGCAAAAAAAATTACTTGGGAGATTATATGGCCACCTAGTTGTCGTACGATACGATAATTTCAAAAAGAAATTTTAAAAAAAGGTGCCTTTTTAAAAAAATACTTTTTTATTTTTCCAAAAATATTAAAATAAAAAATTAGGTTTAATATAACAGGCATTTTTTGGGGGTCATGGGCCCTAGGCCTACAATTGTATTGAAGCCACACAACCTCTACTAGCTATATTTAATCTGATCAGCGATATTTAAGTTGATTGGAGATTTTCCAAACTAATGAATTGACACATTTTTCCCCATTGGTAGTGAGCACTGTTGTGCATGTTTTGCACACATGCCCCGTCGTGGGTAGGGACCCCCTCTTTTGCTCGGGTTAGGTCATTTTGACCTCGTCTCATTTTGCACGCCTCTATTTCCATGCCCAAGTCGTCCATATACGTTAAAATGATCAATTTCATATTGGCCAAGTTGACCAACCTAGGTTTTGCTAAGTCATTTTCCCCTGTGGGCTTGGCCTTGTGGGTTTTCCCTTGGTCTTTGCTTCCACATCCAATGACCCTTGCAGACTAGCATTTCTGGGTTTCCTCCCACGATTCACCATTTCACTTTGTCATTTGCCACCAGTCGAGCCCCGACGTCTGCCTGACGTGTGGACCTCACACCCATGTTTGTTGTCATGTCCTTCATGCTATGTGGATCTGCTCTTGCAAGTCACCTTAGGCGGGACTTTGTTCCCACTTCGTTGTTTTGCAGTGGCCAACCTTTGACATCCGCCTGCTTGGCGGGCTCCATAGTTGATCCTTCCATCTTTTTCCATTGCCACATAACCAACCGACCTCGTTACTCCATAATGCATAATTCCAAGTGTTTATGGGTCTTTGCGCAAGGCCTGCTGTCACCCGACCACCATTCCACAAAGGAAAACCTTCGCTGCCTCCCCAATCCTTAAGGTGTTTCTTTTGTGTGTGCTTACTAAGTCGTTCCTGAACGACATTCTTAACGACTTTTTTGCAACTTGTGTGCTTGCTATCCGTTTATGCATCACCCCATTCGAGGCATAAGGGAAATCTTTAGTTAATAGGACATTTACATACATTACAACTTTTCATTTTACGAGCGATGGCATATGGGGATGGTGCCTGAGTTTTACAAAAGGGACGATATTCCAAGGTTGGCAATGGTAGAAACCGTCTATGCAAGACCCACAGTGCGGGTTTCCGCCCATCCTCTGTCGTCCTCTTAAACGACGTCTTCACCTCAGCTTCCCATATCCTTATGCCCGTGGGTTCAATGCGGATTCCTCATGTGCAAGTTCCATAGACACAGAGGACTGTCAGGGCTCTGCCGTTTTCGGGTAGCGTCGTTACCTCTGCCACCCACGTACACACACCCCCTAGCTCTCTACTAAATGGAATCTGCATTCTGCTTAGTCATTTGGGCAATGTTTCACATTATTCCTTAGTCACCTCCTTTCCCATGGACTCTTTTGATTCTATAAATGTTCAAGCTTTTGACCTGAGTCAAAGATAGCCATAAAAATAAAGGTTATATTTCTATATTGACTCATTGACTATTTATTAAGAAGCGGTCATCGCAATAGGCCGACATCATAGGGGAGGTCAAGCGATACCAATAGCTACCCACAATAGTTCATACCCCCACAATGGGAGCCTCAATTGCTAAATGGATGGGAGCTTGGACAAGTCAAATATCAGCTAGCTCCTCCACCCTGGCTTTAGAGGAGACTTCCCCTCCCTCATACACCATTAACTAGTAAGGATCTCTAATGGATATGGGGAACGGGTGTGTGAAAAAAGGCCGGGTCCATTACTCCCAGTGATCGACATATGCTTGGGTAATTGAACAAAATGAAGATTTAAGCAGGAACAATATGTGTAAAGGCGAGAAAAAAATTAAGTGGCAGTGAACGGAAAAATATGACTGTGTAAAATTCTAGGAGACAGACATGGGGAATTGAAGATCCCACGTGCTTGAAGGCCGATTGATCATCACCATCCCTATAATGAATTTCTTGTGGCGGACTTCTCGAGTGTGGGTTCCTCCTCCTGTAAGTCCATCCAATTTCGCCCTCACTGCCGCGGCTTTCTCAGAACGTCCTCTCACAAGCCTTGTCCCACATTGCACCTTAGACCGATGCTAAGGTGCTCCATACCCATGTATTGGGAAGCACTACGGATTTTAACGATGACGTGGAGGCTACGGGGTAATTAACTATGATCTTTGTAGGATAAAGAGTGAACAAAGCAAGAAATGATCGTCTCATGGGCCTAATCCGCCTAGTTCCCACACCCTTTGGCTTTCATACTCCTATCGAGGGTGGTTCTCCCATGGACGTTCGTCCCTAAGTATGAGGTAGTTTGAGGGCGGTCATGTGAGATTCATAAGTGTATTGAGTTAGAATAGAGGGGGACAAAGGGTGGTTGATCAGATGGCAATGACCAGCACTCAGGTGATCTTCACCTGGAATTTAATATCTCCTTGAGAGATCTTAGAAGCTAAACTTGACAAGTTTATCTGGAAACAGAGACTCCTCGAAGGAGAAAGATGAAAATCGACCCCTGTACACTCCTAACTGATGCAAAGATAATAGCTTGAAAGAAGGGAGCAGCCTCAGTCAATAAGGGAAGGACATTTTGTGGGAATCATATCGCGGGTGGCGGTCCATTGCTTGTTGTTACCAAATGACATCCTCACCACTGTTGTTCGCATTCATGCGTCTGCGGTCTTAAACAAAGCCGCCAGCGCAAGTCCCACATGCATGGAGGTCACCACCTCCGGTGCCGTTGGCGTTACGGCCATCGTGGGGCACCTCCCCGCATCCCCTCATCCACGAACGTTAACCATCTAGGGTTTGCATGCCTTTCAACAGTTGCCCGGGCTCAACTGGAATACGACGTCCCGTTTCAAATGGCTCGTGGATACCAACCCTTCATGGTGAACAAGCTCTGACTCTCCTTAGACACTCTCATTAGGAGAAGGTGTGAAATAATCAATGAACATCATAATGTGCACATAAATGATGAATGGCAGGATGTTCTACTCTCTTCATCACTGGCTCCCTACAGGTAGTGTCCAGCCCCGCCGTTTTTCTTATCGTTGAGTTGCTTCCCTGCATTCTTTTTCTTTTTTTAATGGTGGTGTGGGAGGGGGTCGGTCTATAGGTTTCGTTGAATGATTTGAAGTATTCAGACACTGGTTGTGGATTTCTCTTAGTTCATAGTCGTCTAATCCATGTTTCCTGAGCCGCTACAGGGTGCGTTCAATGCTCTCCTTTCCCTCTGCCTGAATGGAATGGCTACCCACAGTGATATCGTAAGTGATGAACATGGGGGAACATGATTATAATCAAAATGGAGAATGTAGGTGGTGCTTAAACGGAAGAAGCTAGGGGACAGGGCTAGAGAATAAAAATCAATGAGAATGGTGAATGATGTTACTAGTTAAGATAACACTCTTGAAGCAAGAGGGTCGATGTTGTTAAGGATGTGAGATGACAGGTTAGACGATTAAAATGATTGTCATCAATGGTTGAGTTAAAATAGAGCATCGCGCGTTAGCAAGACAACGGTAAGAAATGGGAGATTTCAATAGGTATGCACATCCAAAATGACCAAGACCATGGACAAACATTAAGGGCTCGCAATCACTAGGGAAGCATATCAAGCGAAGGAAGTAGCGTGGGTTTCCGTCAGCACGAGGACGTTCTTCATGACTTCCTTACTGCAGCTCGCGGTGGTGATTGTTCCACAAAATTCTAATACGCAGGCTTCGCTCTTTCAATGGTCATCGGTACCCACTGTCGCTACTACAATGATCACCACACGGTGACCTGCCAATGGCCACCCATGCGGTTTCCGCATTTCATAATTTTTTCATCTCTCATTTTCCTACTCGGCTCACTTGCACCTATCGTTTATAGGGAATCTTATAGTGACAAGCAAAATCCACGGCAGTGGGCCTAAGGAATTGGTGCACAAGTCTTGGGTCATCGAATTCCTCCTCCCCAGCAAGCTAAGAAGTTTCTAAGCTCAGTTTTTGATGGGGTAGACATGTCCATAGATCGGGCCATGATTATAGACTTGATAATACTATCCCATATTGTGGACCAATTGCTCATCAAACAAGTTTTTGGGATAATCTACCGCATCCTCAAAATAAAAAAATCTCTAACCGACAGTTTGCATATGGTCATCATGTCGTGCTATCGAGCAATTCAACATTAAAATAGTAACAAAATAATTTATATCTTTAAGCTCAAAGCGAGATCCTGTGAAACTTCATACGCAGGTCTCCCCTTGCCTTCGGCTGTGACTACAATGACATTTTAACAGTAGTGTCCCGCCCATCCTTACCCACGATGTAGTAATGAAACTCACATTATTTCCCTTTGCATACTTCTCCCCGCATGGCCATGCCATCCTGAACTCCTACAAGACCTCGGGTCAGCTATGTAATTGCTCACAGGATTCAACAGTTGGAGGAATGAGTAACTTAGGATCTCTTAGCGGTGACATTGGGAAAAGAATGCCTACCAATGATGGCTCGTAAAAACTGATGGTAATATTAAAACCCAAATCATAAGCCTCAATTCGCATAGAATCTATTGATCTTGGAGGCATCAGTAAGTACCTGAGTAAAACAAAAGCCAACTAGGACAAGGTAGGCAGTAACGTCCCACTGCATGGGCATTCTGTCATCAAGCGATGAGGGAGGAGATCATAAGAGAAAGGGGGGGAGGTTGGAGTGAGCTCACCCAAGCATCGATAAAAAAAAGATGATCATGATTCTTTCAAATGGTAATGATGAGGGTAAATATGAATGCGGTAAAGAGTAATAGGATGTTAATTGCCTTGGTGGGATATCATGATTGATCAGCATTATTTTCGGATGACATCATTTGATATTGCTTAATTGGGTTAGAAGATTTTGGTGGAAGTTACCACCTTTGACTATGAGCGGAAAGGCTCTATTCACCCATTGTTCCCTTATTCGTAGTGTGCTTGAGTTCTCGCGCAACAGGTATTGATTAAACCAGAGGAACGAGTGTAGTGGAGAAGGGGTATTTGACAACTTGGGCAGATGCACAGAGGGTTGTAGATGGATCGACATACTAGTATTTCCTTCTGTTCCAGCCATGAGGATTGGTAATGTGAATGATCAAGGCGACTAAATGACTATTTAGGAGAGAATTTCATGTCTATATAATTCTACTTTATGGACCTGATTACATTTATTATCTTTTGCATGGCCATGATTGTGAAATGAAGATTGTTGTGAAAGGGAGGTCATTCAAATTGCCTATAATTCCATACCATCTAGAGGTGGGTTTATGAAATCATGTTGAGAAAAGTGAGACTATATGGCATGCAATTCAAAATGGAGGAGTTGCACATTACCTAGGACTGAGTTCACGAACAAAACAAAATATCAAAGATCACTTGTAGGGTCAAACCAGGGAGAATATCTTAATTCACAAATGATGTACCAAAGGTGGCTGAATTATGGTTAATTCACCAGAGATGACCGACAAATGGATGACAGCATGCCAAGGAGAGAGAGTACCAAGAACACAAATGGTTGTTCGCCTAAAACCAGAAGCAAGAAGAAAGGTTGTTTCGTTCTTCATCAAATGATCATGATCCATTTGGGGCTATCATACAAGATCAGGAGAAGGTTAATTCATTCCACAATGGTGCAAATCTGTAAACAGGGACCGTTTAATCTAATGAAGAATGTTGCAAATCCATCAGGCAGGAGCCATCCTTCAAGCGGTTTCTGCTACAGTAAAAAGGGCAATCCGCTAGATGACGAAACTGCTACAACACCTGGACACTACAAGACAAAATAGGAATGAGACAAATGATGTATTTTAAATTGTTGGATATTGTCGGATAGGTGAAACCCTGATGTAAAGTAAATCTTAACCACACAATGCAAATCAATCCTAGCCATTCATTTGGGATTTGGAAAACTATAAATACGGGTTTCCCCTTCATTTGTAAATGGTTGGAGAGCTAGTCTAAAGGCATTCTACAGCAATAGAGAGCTACATTGCATGATTTATGAATGTTTCTCTTATGTTTCTTCATTATCCATGCATGGTTCTACTTCCCTATTAGTTTAGTTGTTAGTTTCTTGAATGGAAGTGATGATGGTGTTTGTTGTTATTGTATTTGATGAATTTTCAGCTCATGTTTTTTATGGTTTGTTGATGATGAATCACTTTGTAAAGCTAGTTTGAGCTTCCTTACTTTATTGTTGCAACTTAGTTCAATTGCATGTTCATGATGTGTGTATGCAATCTAGAAATCTACAGTCCTTAGAAGATTGCATTGGTTTTGTGTAACTGTAGGTTCCTCTTGGCCAAGCAAAACCCAATTTAGGGAGTTTGTCTATTGTAGTAGCCTCCATGATCATTGTCCATTCATAGTTTCAGGTCTAGGAACTTCCTCTCTTCCCTGCCCTTTTTCCTTTTTTTTTAATAAGTAACCTAAGCTAAGGTTCATTGCACATTGTAAAGCCAAATCTGAAGTTGAATTGTGAGTTCTAGACTATTTTTTTGAACCTACAACAGCTAAGCAACAATTTCTACATCCTAAGAACTCCATTTGTAGACCCAACTTCCCACATTTTGTAACTCATTTGTAAGTCTGCCTTGTGATTCCAACAAATCACATGAATCAACTAAGGTATTCCAAGCATTGCCAAGACCTAACATTAGAGACCTTGGGATAGTGTTTTGCAATCTGATTGTGGAAGATTATCTTTCAATAGAGGTGATGCACCTATGCATTACCTATGTTGAGAAGTGCATAAAAAACACATCAACAAAATTGGCGCTAGAAGGAGGGTTGGCATGTTGAGGCTACAAAGCTAAAAGTTGGAATTTGAAAAGAGTACTTTCAAGAAGAAATTTAAGATAGGAAGATCTCCCTACATGCTGGAATTTTGAAATCAAAAAATTTTGAAGGCAAACAAAAGTTGAGTTGAAATGGGGCATCACATGCAAATTAACATCACTCAGTGGCATGCAAATTTGAATAGAATATTGAGGAGACCACTGCTACAATTTGCATTGGTAGATAGATGTCAGATCCATGGCATGCACAGACACAACGAACTAGGATGTTTGACATTCTTGAGTAGGATTGAAAGAGTCTTGCAAGGAGAAATTCCCTTTTGGGAATTATATCAACCTTTAGCCCTTGCAGACCTAGAAGAAGAGTTGATAACCATGGTATCTAAGGCATTCAAGGGACTGATCCAAGAATGTTTGGGCAGTGAAGATGGATGAAGATTGGACAAGGTGTTGATGTCTAGTTGGTGAAGATTTCACAATGCACCTCACTCATAATTAACTTGTTCTTCATGTGCAAACATTATCATTCAATTAAAGGGCTACTTGAACAAGTTGGAGCAGCCAAATTTCGATAAGGACAAGGCATCCCATGAAGCCAAAGAGTTGTCAACATCTAGAAGGCAGTAACTTAAGAATGAACCGAGAAGTTTGACAAAAGCTAGTGCTGGGACAGAGAACACAAAAGCTGAAAGTCAAAGAGGAGTTGATTCCCTTGGGACAACAAATAGTCTTGATGAAAACTCAGCTAGAAAGAAATCAAAAAGTTTTCCTTCCGTCAATAAAAGGCAATCCTCCACTCACGATGAAGATTCGTTGACAATCGAGGATAAACCAATGAAGTTTGTAGCCGCAGATGCTAGGACAACCAACACAAATGTCGAAGATCAGAAAGAGGAAAAGGATGATAGCCTTGGGATGGCAGAAAATGATGATGAAAGCATAAGTGAAATCAAATTAGACGACCTCTTCATCTACAATGACAGTGACCAAGCATCTAAAAATACAGATTTGGAGGAGTGGGAACAACTACAGGTCATGGTTGTTCACTATCAGACTTCCTTTTCAAGTGATGATGAGGGCCCAATAATGAAAAGATACAACCAACTCGTCTCCATATTAGCAAAGGATTGGTCCGAACTAAGACATCAAGTGGATTTGGAGGTATTGTTGCTACCAAATTGGTGTAGACTCCATGATTCATCACATTCTAAGTTTGCATGCGAGCTATGCAAAGAGGCTATCAAACAAGTTAGAGGGCAAGTGGAGCAGCCAAGTGCCTGACCTCCTCTACTTGCTACCCTGATCGAAGAAGACCAAAAGCCTGAATTGAGTGATGACTCAGTTGAAGGAAGTCCTCAAGAGGATGTTGGGACAATAATAGAAGAAGGACAAAAATATAGTCTTGAGCTTCCGAGCGATGAAGCAAATCAAACAGGAATGTTGTCCACCAGTCATCAAGGATTTCATCCTCTTGAAGAGCATGTGTGTACCATGGATGACAAGTTTTATGGCGAGTCCTTGGAGGGAAATTGCGTAGTAGATTTTTGTCCCCTTGATGAGGTACCATCAATTGATGACTTCTTTCCATTAGGAGTTGTATTGCAAAGGTTTACCAGCACGGACGAAGTGTACGTCCTAGAGGTTAGCATTAATGAAGACATACCACCTAAACTGCTCATTGGTGAAATGTTGGAACCTCTAGAATGGGAAAGGGGCTTCTCCATTTATAGCGATAGCGACCAAGAAGAAATGACTGAACATCCTGGTGAGAGGCATGAAATGAAAAAAGAAGAGGATAAAGGCGGAGGTGTTTCGATAGCTTCCAACAGAGATGATGCACCTGGTCAACTACAAGATGCAACTAGGAATCCTTCTGCCTTGGTCATTGATGATCCTCCTCCACATTTGGAGGGCAGCAATAGGATAGATTCGTCCATGTCATGTTCTCATGACGTTGAACATTATAAAATTAAGGTCAACAGCTGGGGAAGGAAACAGGACAGTGTGCCGCCTTTTGAAGACAACAATCAAGTGGACACTAGGTTTGCAGAAGATCAATGAGATGAAGTCTATCTCCTCGAGGAACAACCAATAGAAAGGTTCCAATCCCACACAAATATTGGACGAGGTGTTTGCAACACTATTTTCCCATCCTAACATAGGCCTAAGATCATAAATGTTGCACGATCTTGTGTCGCCATCTGAAGCTATCGATGCAACGATCAACGATGTTGTGCTTGCTCTCGACTATCAGGCACTGCCACCTCCATGCGATGAAATCTAGGTTCTATCCTTCCTTTCCCTTGTTAATTTTCATAACTGTGTTTATCACTTTGTTTATGGGAACGAAGGGAGACAAACATGTTTATGGATTAACCATGGATTTAATGAATCACCTCAATTGCTGATTTTTCATAATGGCGCGATTGAATTTGAGTGTTACAACGTTAAACTTCTTTTTTTTTAATACAAAGATAAATTTGCATGGCTTAGAACTGCAATGATCACCTGTTTGCTTGTGCATGCATTACGAAGTCTAGCTAGCGTAAATGTTGGTTTTCCTTGCCTGAACATAGTTCCTTGTAAATATCTTTGTACACGGTCTGTTTTGAGTAGTGTAGGTTTTGTGTATATACTTCACTTTCCTGCTTTCTTTGGGGTGATTCCTTTGTTGTTTTCTTTTGCTTTCTTGCATTGGTTAGTATAGGTGTTTTCTTTCGTTTCGCTTTTGTTTTGCTACTGCTTTACTACTGCTTTGCTCAGGGTCCCTCTACTTTTAGTTGGGCACATCTGTGCACATAACAACCATTCTTATTGCCTGGGGTTGTTCTATGTATTTCTTCATCAAACTCTAATCAAGTTTTTAGAGTGGATGGTGAGGATCTTTTGTTAGTGTCAAGTAATCTGGATGTTTGATTCAAAGAGGATAAGTTGTGGGTTGGTCTCATTCCTGATGTATTTTGAAATATTATATCTCTCACACATTTTAAGAGTCTGGAGGTCGCTTTGGGTCCTTTGTGAAGTCTAGTTAAGTGAAAAATCTAAAAAAATTCTTTAGCACCACTATGATTCTCAACCCTGAGTGCGAGCTTCACTGCTTGCAGGTTGAAACAAAAGAATTGAAAAGAGAGAATCAAAAGAAAAGGAAAGAAAAGAAAACATTGAAAATCAAAAGAAAGAGAATTCAACTTTTTCAAGGGGATCTGAGCAACTCTACTGGGGCTATGGACACCTGACCGACAGTAGAACAATGCTCAAGAGAATCATAGTGACAACCTCGTTGGGGCTATGGACGCCTAACTGGTAGTGAGGCAATGTCTTGGATGCTTTTGGAGGTAGAATAAACTACGTAGCTTAATTGGACGGAGCTCGGGCTCCTGTAGCAACTGAAGGATGGGAATTAACGCATATGCACACACTAGGATTTTTAGCATACTGAAGATTGGATTAAGTAGTGGTTTTGATCCTTTGGTTGAGCATCTGGCTTGTTTGCCCTAGCGTGAAGATCAGAACCATAAATTTTGGGTTCGTGATTCCAATTTGTCATTGAAATGCTCTAGAGCATTTCCCCAACGAGTCACCATTTGTTGTGCATGTTTTGCACACATGCCCTGTCGCGGGTAGGGACCCCTCTTTTGCTCAGGTCAAGTCGTTTTGACCTCGTTTTGTTTTGCATGCCTCTATTTCCATGCCCAAGTCAACCATGTACCTTAAAATGATCAATTTCATATTGGCCAAGTTCACCAACCTAGGTTTCGCTAAGTCATTTGCCCCTACAGGCTTGGCCTTGCGGGTTTTCCCTTAGTCTTTGCTTCCGTGTTCGCTAACCCTTGCGGACCCACGTTTGCGGGTTTCCTTCTGCCATTCGCCATTTTCCTATAGCCGAGCCCTAGTGTCCGCCCTACATGCAGACCCCACACCTGTGTTTATTGTCGTGTCCTTCATGCTATATGGACCTGCTCTCACGGGTCGCCTTAGGTGGGACTCTGTTCCCGCTTTGTCGTTTCACAGTGGCTGACCTTTGACATTCACCCACTTGGCGGGCTCCATTGTTGGTCCTTTCGCCTTTTGTCATTGCCGCAAAACCAACTGACCCCGTTACTTCATAATGCATAATTCCAAGCATTTACAAGTCTTTGTGCAAGGCCTATTATCACCTGACCACCGTTCCACAATGGAAAACCTTCACTACCCACCCAATCCTTAGGATATTTCTTTTGTGTGTGCTTACTAGGTCGTTCCCAAACGACATTCTTAACGAATTTTCCACAACTAGCGTGCTTGCTATCCATTTACGTGTCACCCCATTCAAGGCATAAGGGGAATCCTTAGTTAATAGGACATTGCCATACATTACAAATTTTCATTTTACGAGTGATGGCATATGGGGATGGTGCCTAAGTTTTACAAAAGGGACAATATTCCAAGGTTGGCACTGGCGGCAACTGTCTATATGGGACCCGCAGTGCGGGTTTCCGCCCATCCTCTATCGTTCTCTTAAACGACGTCTACACCTCGGCTTCCCATATCCTTTTACCCGCGGGTTCAATGCAGATTCCTCATGTGTGAGTTTCACAGACATGGAGGGTTGTCAAGGCTCTACCATTTTCGGCTAGCGCCATTACCTTCGCCACTCGCGTACACACACCCACTAGCTCTCTCCTAAACGGAATCCACATTCTGCTCAGTCGTTCGGGCAGCATTTCACATTATGGCTTAGTCACCTCCTTTCTCGTGGACTCTTTTGATTCTATAATCATTCAAGCTTCCGACTTGAGTCAAAGATAGCCATAAAAATAAATGTTATATTTCTATATTGGCTCATTGACTATTTGTTAAGAAGCGGTCATTACAATAGGCTGACATAATAGGGGAGGTCGAGTGATACCAATAGCTACCCGCAATAGCTCATACCCCCACGATGGGAGCCTCAATCGCTAAATGGATGGGAGCTTGGATAAGTGAAATATCTGCTAGCTCCTCCACCCCAGCTTTAGAGGAGCCTTCCCCTCCCTCATGCGCCATTAACTAGTAAGGATCTCTAATGGATATGGGGAACGAGCGCATGACAAAAGGCTGGGTCCCTTACCCCCAACAATCGATATATGCTTGGGTAATTGAACAAAATGAAGATTTAAGCAGGAACAATATGTGTAAAGGCAGGAAAAAAATTAAGTGGCAATGATCGGCAAAATATGACTGTGTAAAATTCTAGGAGACAAACGTGGGGAATTGTAGGTCCCACATGCTTGAAGGTCAATTGATCATCACTATCCCTATAATGGCTTTGTCACGGCGGACTTCCTAAGTGCGGGCTCCTCCTCCTCTAAGTCCGTCTCATTTCACCCTCGCTGGTGCAGCTTTCTTAGAGCATCCTCTCGCAAGCCTCATCCCGCATTGCACCTTAGACCGATGCTAAGGTGCTCCATACCCATGTATTGGGAAGCACTATGGATTTAAACGATGATGTGGAGGTTGCGAGGTAATTAATTACAATCTTTGTAGGATAAAGAGGGAACAAAGCAAGAAATGATTGTCTCATGGGACTAATCCACCTAGTTCCTGCGCCCTTTAGCTTGCACACTCTTGTCGAGGGTGGTTCTCCCATGGATGTTTGTCCCTAGGTATGAGGTAGTCTAAGGGAAGTCACGTGAGAGTCACAAGTGTATTGAGTTAGAATAGAGGGGGATGAACGGTGGTTGATCAGAGGGAAATGACCAGTGATCAGGTGATCTTCACCTAGAATTTAATATCTCCTTGAGAGATATTAGAAGCTAAACTTGACAAGTTTATTTGGTGACAGAGACTCCTCGAAGGAGAAAGATGAAAATCGGCCCCTGTACACTCCTAATTGACCTGAAGATAATAGCTTGAAAGTAAGGAGTAGCCTCAGTCCATGAGGGTGGAAGGACATTTTGTGGGAATCATATCGTGGGTGGCGGTCCATTGTTCATTGTTTCCAAATGGCATCCTCACCACTGTTTTCCGCATTCATGCGTCCATGGTCTTAAATGAAGTCGCCAACGCAGGTCTCGCATGCGTAGAGGTTGCCACCTTCGGCATCGTTGGCGTGACGGCCATCACAGGGCATCTCCCTGCATCCCCTCATCCATGGATGTTAACCATCTGGGGTTCACATGCCTTTCAAAAATTGCCCGGGCTCAACTAGAATACGACGTCCTGTTTCAAGTGGATGGGCCATGATTCTAGACTTGATAAAACCATCCCATGTTGTAGACCAATTGCTCATCAAACAAGTTTTTGAGATAATCTATCGCATCCACAAAATAATGAAATCTCTAACTGGCGGTTTGCATATGGCCGTCATGTTGTACTATCGAGTAGTTCAACATTAAAATAGTAACAAAACACTTTATATCTTTAAGCTCGAAGCATGCTCCTACAGAACTTCATACGCAGGTCTCCCCTTGCCTTCAGTCGTGACTACAACAACATTTTAACATTGGCGTCCCGCTCATCCTTACCCGTGATGTAGTAATGACACTCACATTATTGCCCTCTGTATACTTCTTCCTGCATGGTCGTGTCATCCTGAACTCCTGCAAGACCTCAGGTTAGCTATGCAATTGCTCACGGGATTCAACAACTGGAGGGATGAGTAACTTAGGATCACTTAGCGGTAACATTGGGAAAAGAAAGCCAACTGAGGATGGCTTGTAGCAACTGATGGTAATCTTAAAACCTGAATCATAAGCCTTAATTTGTGTGAAATCTATTGATCTTAGAGGCATTGAGAAGTACCTGAGGAAAACAAAATCCAACTAGGACAAGGCAGGTAGTAATGTCCCGCTGCATGGGCGTTCTATCGTCAAGCGATGAGGGAGGAGATCATAAGAGGAAAGGGGGGGAGGTTGGAGTGAGCTCGCCCAAGCATCAATAAAAAAACATGATGATCATGATTCTTTCAAATGGTAATGATGAGGGTAAATATGAATGTGGTAAAGAGTAATAGGATGTTAATTGCCTTGGTGGGATATCATGATTGATCAACATTGTTTCGGGATGACATCATTTGATATTGCTTAATTGGGTTAGAATATTTCAGTTGAAGTTACCACCTTTGACTATGAGTGGCAAGGCTCTATTCGCCCATTGTTCCCTTATTCATAGTGTGCTTGAGTTCTCACGCAACAGGTATTGATTAAACCAGAGGAACGAGTGTGGTGGAGAATGGGTATTTGACAACTTGAGCAGATGCACAGAGGGTCGTAGATGGACCAATATACTAGTATTTCCTTTTGTTTTGGCCATGAGGGTTGGTAATGTGAATGATCAAGGCGACTAAATGACTATTCAGGAGAGAATTTCATGTCTATATATTGCTACTTTATGGACCTGATTACATTTATTATCTTGTGCAGGGCCATGACTGTGAAATGAAGATTGTTGTGAAAGGGAGGTCGTTCGGACTACCTATAATTCCATACCATCTAGAGGTGGGTTTATGAAATCATGTTGAGAAAAGTAAGACTATATGGCACGTAATTCAAAAGGTAGGAGTTGCACACTACCTACTGAGTTCACGAACGAAACAATAGTCAAAGATCACCTACAAGGTTGAACCAGGGAGAATGTCTTAATTCCCAAATGATTTACCAAAGGTGGCTGAATTATGGTTAATTCACTAGAGATGACCGAAAAATGGATGATAGCATGCCAAGGAGAGACAGTACCAAGAACAAAAATGGTTGTTCGCCCAAAACTAGAAGAAAGAAGAAAGGTTGTTTTGTTCTTCATCAAATGATCGTTATCTATCTGGGGCTATCTTACAAGATCGGGGGAAGGTTAATTCATTCCACAATGGTGCAAATATGTAAACGGGGATCGTTTGATCTAATGAAGAATGTTTCAAATCCATCAGGAAGGAGCCAACCTTCAAGCGGTTTCTGCTACAGTCAAAAGGGCAATCCACTAGATGATGAAACTACTACAACACTTGGACACTACAAGACAAAATAGGAATGAGACAAATGATGTATTTTAAATTGTTGGATATTGTGGGGTAGGTGAAACCCTGATGTAAAGTAAATCTTAACCATACAATGCAAATCAATCCTAGCCATTCATTTGGGCTTTGGAAAACTATAAATAGGGGTTTCCCCTTCATTTGTAAATAGTTGGAGAGCTAGTGTAAAGGCATTCTACAACAATAGAGAGCTACATTGCATTCTTTATGAATGTTTCTCTTTTGTTTCTTCCTTATGCATGCATGGTTCTACTTCCCTATTAGTTTAGTTGTTAGTTTCTTGAATGGAAGTGATGATGGTGTTTGTTGTTACTATATTTGATGAATTTCCAACTCATGCTTTATGTGTTTTGTTGATGATGAATCACTTTGTAAAGCTAGTATGAGCTTCCTTACTTTATTGTTGCAGCTTAGTTCAATTGCATGTTCATGATGTGTGTATGCAATCTGAAAATCTGCAATCCTTAGAAGATTGCACTGGTTTTGTATAACTGTAGGTTCCTCTTGGCCAAGCAAAACCTAGTTTAGGGAGTTTGTCTACTATAGCAGCCTCCATGATCACTGTTCATTCATAGTTTTAGGTCTAGGAACTTCCTCTCTTCCCTACCCTTTTTCCTTTTTTTTTTAATAAGTAACCTAAGCTAATGTTCATTGCACATTATAAAGCCAAATCTGAAGTTGAATTGTGAGTTCTAGATTGATGTTTTGAACTTGCAGCAATTGAGCAACAATTTCTACATCCTAAGAACTCCATTTGCAGACCCAACTTCCCACGCTTTGTAACTCATTTGTAAGTTGGCCTTGTGATTCCAACAAATCACATGAATCAACTGAGGTATTCCAAGCACTGTCAAGACCTAACATTAGAGACCTTGGGATAGTGTTATGCAATCTGATTGTGGAAGATTGTCTTTCAAGAGAGGTGATGCACCTATGCATTACCTGTGTTGAGAAGTGCATAAAAAACACATCAACAAGCACTGATAGTTGCGGTTGATTCCCTTATCAACAATGGCATAGATGTTTCTGGCAGAATGTTTATTAGAGTCACTCAAGGATTCAAGCTCCTCATGTGTCATGGTTGTATACGCTCAAATTTGACTAACATATTGCTACCAAAACATCATCATTTTCCATCATTATGCACCATCAATCTGTCTTCTACATTTAATTAAATAATTTTATTATTTAATTAAATTACCTTATTTCACCAATTTTCCTCTATTAATTAAATAATTTTGATTAATTAATTAATTTACTAATCATTCTTCCATTAATTACATATTTTATTATTTATTTAATTTCCCACTTCTCTAAATTAAATAATTATCATCAATTATTTAATTTATTCATTTCCACTTAAATAAATAGAACCATTTATTTTATTTATTTATTCACCTTGCAAATGTAAATAATAAATAATTTAGTTAATTATTTATTAATTACCCATGCATTTCTACATCACAATTTAAGTGAGATTTACACTCAATCCACTCATCAATCAATCTAATCAACTTCCACTCACTCCAAGTTCACTAATCAATCAATTTAGTCCACTAATCCATCTATTTTGTTCCACTTCCACTCTGACTTGCTTATTTCTCGAATCAAATCTCTTAACTAACTCATGCAACCAGTTAACTATCTAATCAAATCCTCTGAACAATTTTGAGCCATTGATCGATATCTCCAAATCTATAAAACAAACCTATCAATCATCATTCTCTCTCTCTCATCCATTTCTAGAAATATATACTTATCAAAGTGCTTTGTGTGAATCTGAGAGAAACTTATCATAACACTTTTCTCTAAGGTGAATAGAGGAGAACAATGGAGCAAAGTAAAGGATTCACAAGTTTATGGTATCAATTTTATGCAATTCTTTTATGCTCCATTGATATGATCTTGATTATGAATTGCTTTCATTTATTTTTATTTATTTGATTTCATAGTCATTTTCCTGGTCATATATGTGTGTCTACCATTGTTTCCCTTAGCCTATCCTACATCATTTGGTGGCATCATCAATCTCACCAATATCCTCTCACTTAACCATATAACATACTCTAGTATAATCCCTACATCCTCCATTGTCTACATATCACCCCACTTTGCCTCCCTCATCTCCATCTAGATTTTCTTCACCACCTCTAGATATATTTGTGGCCTCACAACCCCACCTCCTTGTCACGTGTGTAAATACATGTGGTCATTATGCACCCTTGGCTCATTCAAACTATTTCTATGCCATGTCTAGTATCGCACCACAAGGTACAAGTGCCTCCCTATTAGATAGCACTATGTAAACACACACCTCGGGTAGCATGTATCATATGGCCACCCCTCACACTCCCACCAAGGTTTCCATGTCATGTCCCCTACCTAAAATTCATATAATACTCTCTGTTAATGTCATATATCACCCATGTGTCTATCTCAAGATTCGATCCCAAGAAAATACATATGGCTCCCCAAAGTCCACAATCACATTGTCACCAATTGACCATAGCATTATAACATTATCCCATTCCCAAATATTTCATAGCATGAAGGATCTAACACTTTATCCCTCCCTAAATATCACCAAATGTAGATCTATATATAGGTGTATTAGCATAGAAGCGCCCCATAAAAATTGTCACCACTCATGGACCATATCTACCACACAATTTACTAATCCTAGTGAGAAAATCATCCACTCTTGTTAGGTTGCAATATTTTATTAACAAGAGTCATCATCACCAAGGGAAATATCAATACCAACCCCCTACATCAATCAATGTGTATTTCTCTCCCATGGAGAAATATATCTAACCACCCAAACAATCCCACTAGTGTTACATCAAGTTTTATATTTGGCATGTACATATTCACTTGCAAGTAGATAACCAAAGTGTCTACCATACATCCTACAAGGTCACTATCATCTCCCATGTTAGTAGAAGAAAGGTGGTCATCTTTGATCTCCATCTCTTAGATACTAATATTTCAACATTGCCCAATGTCCATAGATCACTATTGTCCTAGCTATGTACTATATCCCACATGCATGTATGACCTAGATTGCATCTATTAGTGTCTCCATAAGGCTAAACATAATTGAGTGTCACTCTTGAGTCATCATTAGCTTTATTTGGACATACAATTTAGCCTAATCATATGTTAGTCACTTTCTAAGTCATTTCTCCCTTCACCACCTCTCACTTTAAGGGAAAATGTATTATTTTGTGTCATGGACCCATCATTTTATGCATCCACTCCCCTTTCGTACACATATACCACGTTTTTAGTGCATGTTTTTTTCCATATCATGCATCCATTAATTTATGTATCTATTGCACTTTTCGTGCATGCATTTCTTTGTGGTGAACCCACCATGACCTTTTTTGAATTTTTTGAAGTTCTCTACATTCATCACACTTTTACAAACTTCCACTACAAGTCTGTGTAATTGTCAAATTAGATTTTTCATAATTTTATGAATACAGTTCCTATCTCCCTTTCTATGATCATGTATTTCTCTTAAGTGCAATAAAGGACTAGGTTTTTTGTATTTACTAGTAGCCCACTACCTATTAGTCCCCTGTAACTCTTCACTCCTCCCACATGCTACTTGTGGACTCTTATGTTCCCATTCTTCTTCAACTTCTCTTCTTCTCCTCTCTCTCTTTTACTATTAGACATAATGAAAATGACTCATTTTTATCCTCCCCATGCCCTATATATTCATTTCGCTAATCACCCTTTATACTCCCATTTCTTCAGTTTTCATCCATTTTTCTTTCATTCATCCTTTTTTTTCATCTACTCTCTATTTTACACATCATTTTCTTCTCTTCAAGAGCTCATATATGCTCTTTCATTTTTTTCACCCACTTGACCACTTGAGCGGGCATCAACTTGCCGTCATAATTCTTTTTTTTAATCAACTACAACATCTTGTTATGCCTTTCCTCACCTAAGTGTAGACACCTCAAATTGGCACACCATCATTTGAGATTATCACTTGTTATTTCTTTCATTCCTTCCAAAATTAATTAAATAATATTTTACTATTATTTAATTAATGAAACCACTATTCATCTATTGTTTGCCACTATTCATTTGATTTTATTTCTACCACCTAATCTATATTTATTACTTCTTTTATAGTCCCCCTTAGATAAATAGATCTAAGTATTTATTTACCTAAGCATATCCCACCCCATCTTAAACAATTAAATAAATTTCATTTTATTTCATTTTCTTATTTTTATGCATATTTCGTCAAGACAAATAATGACATGAATTAGTCTCCCTAATCATCTACACGTGTTTATCAATGATTAATCAAGGATTTATTATCTCAAGTCCTTATTATGGTACTCTTGTCATCTCACTTGTACACTTAAGGTACTTGAGGTATGGAAGAGATATCCACTTCCCTAAAAAAAAAAGTGATTTTTTTGGATCTTAGCTTCTAATTTATTTAAGGCACATTCCTCACCTTTGATCCTTCTTGGAAACCCCTTTGACCTCCATTCCCCACATTCCACTTAGAGACTTCTCATTCCTCCAAGCTTCTTA
This sequence comes from Sequoia sempervirens, assembly GCA_007258455.2. Lineage (NCBI taxonomy): Eukaryota > Viridiplantae > Streptophyta > Pinopsida > Cupressales > Cupressaceae > Sequoia > Sequoia sempervirens. Next base: position 47,513,285 of record VDFB02000007.1, read on the forward strand.
AGGCATGTGGACCCTTTATCTTCCCAACACATCCTAGTTGTCCCTTCACATCCCCAAAAATATATAAATACATATCACTAAAATCCATTTATAAAACAATATTGAATGCTAATATTATGTTGCTATTGTGAGAATTTTACATACTATCATATCCAATCTTAAATCCTTGGACACATCCACCATTTCTTGGTGCATTAAGGAGGCTTGGGTGAAGGTATATTGTGTGTTTTCTTGTGTTTTTGAGTATTCTTATGGTCTTATATTGAGTGTTTCATCTACATGTGTATTGAATAGTTAGCTTAGTTTAGCTTGTTCTTTTATGTTCACATTTTTTTGTGCACAATTTGATTTAAAATTTTCCTAAAATCTTGAATCTCTAAATAAAATGATAAAAATAGACAAACCAAAATAAACCTGCACGTTAATGAAAAAAATTAGTTGCATTATTTCCCTTTATATATTTTGTATGGAATGAAAACACACATTTTACTAAACTATATTACAAAATAAAAAATAAATAATGCCCTTTTTCTTGAAAAATGAAAACATCATTAAAAAAAAATTATATAAATCTTTCACATGGTCTATAAGGCAGTGGCATATACAATTCCATATTTTTATTAATAAGATTGATAGCACTACACAACATTTATCCCCTCATACACATACTACGCCAGAGTATTTTTCATGTACCAAAGTGACCAACAAATTTGAAGCATGGAAAACATCCATCAATCAAACACTTCCCTCTTTCATCATCCAAAGTTCCATAATTTGTAGGAAAAACATTCTTGGAAATGGTAAATCTTCTTTGGGCTGAAGATTTCACTCTTTGAAGCCCTTTTAAGATGTCCCTTTTTATTTATTGATATCATTGAGTTATGTGTATTTTGTAGGTATAAATCATATTACTATATTTAGGTTAGATCCTTAATAGGATGCCTTATTTTTTTCTAATTTATAAAGAAGTGTATGATTAAAGGCAATTTATTTCCACCTTTACAATTTATCTCATTCTAGTGATTCACTTTTATTTTAGATAAGATTATTATTTTTGATGTCCTATGACACCAACCAAATATTGCTCTTAAAATTGTGATTTTTAGTATGCATCATTCAATTATAAATTTGTTTCATTTTATAGTAGGACTTGTATCTTATTATGTATTGGGTAACATTTTTTTTATTTTTAATGTTTTTTTTTGAAAAAGAGAAGAGTTAAGAGAGACCATGAGAAAATAAAGTGTAGACTTGAATTCTTTTGAGAATTTAGAGATAGTAGAAACTTGCTTGATGAGAATAGAATTTGTGGAGATCTTTTAATGTAAAATTTTGTCTATATAGAATATTTGGGGTTTGTATAAGAACCCTTATTTGAATGTAGTATTTGTATATTTTAATTCCTTGAGAAAAATCCTAGGGCTATTTTTTTATATTTTTTTGTCAATTTGTGCAAGAGTTCTAGGAAATCAATGTACCTTACGAAACACAATCGAAGTAATATTCTCGTGACTTAATACTTATAATTTTTTCATGATTAAACACAAAAAAATATATAAATCTATTGTGGATTCATTTGCATCCATTATATGCTGAAGAATGATACTTTTGTTTATAATTCTTTACGAAGTAGATTGAAGAGGGTTTTGTAATAGATGATTCACATCTTTTTTCTAAATGATACTTTTTTTAGAAGATGATATAATTAAATATGTTTACCATGCTCCTGATTTATTTTTAGTTAATTTCTGGTGGTGAGATTGATAATTAAGCAAATATTTATGAGACAATGAATTTAAGTGATGTTATAAAGAATTGAGATTTTAAAGTGTAGGTGACTAAGGAACATGATGCAAGTGGATTGTGGCATGAAATATTGGACACCTAGTTGTCAAAAGAAAGTAATTGATGGGTTGTAAGGAAATGGTTTATGGGTAACATTTTTTCTATATAAATGTATTTAAAATGTGTATACTTAAAATCTATCAACAAAAAAGTTTTGAAATGAAAAATGTGTGGTATTGTTAGGTCATCTTGAGATTTTCTTTTCCAATTTATACATTACAATCACCTATATTTTGTTGGATTGAGGTGTATTTTAAATTTTAACAATCATTTATGTATATATACTTAGATTTATTGTTTAAAATTAAAGTTCAAAGTTTTAGAAAAATTGATTAAGTAGAAAACCATGGTTGAAAAATAATCTTAAAATTTGTCAAATGTTTGATATGAGATCATGGAGAGTAGTTTAATCATTATTTGGAAAAGTATCATTACAAGCCTTGTATTTTTAAGTAGTATATTGATTTCCATAGTTCCTAGTAGAATGACATAATAGGAAGTGAGAACATGACATGTTTTTGGGCAGAGTAAGTTATTGTGATAATTACATTGTTAATAAGTTTCCTTGGAAAGCTATTAATACATGGAAGTATATGATGCAGTAGTAATTTTATTGTCATTTAGTACATATCGTTTATTAAAGTTTATTCAGTACATATAGTAGATTAGAAGAGCCATGTGTGCATCATGATAGGTTACTCATAGGACTTCAAATCTTGATGATTAAAGGATCCTCTTTATTGACCTTGCAACTATGCATTTTAATGACCATTTAGGTGGTGATGAAATTGTTTCATGCTATGTTGCATCAAGAGAAAGATTTGGTATTGATCTTATTGCCTAGGGTGAGGATGGGCACATATATGAGAGAAGTTTTACACATAATATTAATGTTGCTTCGGGTATGTTAGGTATACCAAGTGGGATATGATTGATTGTGATTAAGATAAGTAAAATAAGGGAATGTGAATACACTATCATAGATTTGTAGTAGAAAACAAAAAGTTAAATATGCTCTTGGGTCATTGTTTATTTTCCTAAATTTCTACAATAAATCAATCTTATTTAAAAAATTTTATATGTAAACATAATAAAAGAAATGTTGTATTAAAATTCTCATTATCTTGCTTATCTTCCAAAATAAGTAAAGTGAGATTCCTACTATAATTATCAATATTTTGTCTTGATTGAAAATACTTTCTAGGGTTAATTTTCAATTAACTTTTTATGTACATTCTAAAGTAGCTTTCTATATCTTTCTCCATGATAAATATAATATTTTATCATGAAGATGGCATCTCCACATGCTCATATTAGCTCTAAATACCATGCCACAAGGAACAATATCTACTATAATCTTATAGTGTAATGCTTGTTATACCAAATTTAACTTTGCATTATTGGTAATGCATATAATGATCAATTTAATTCATATGATTAGTTAAACATGATTCATAACACATTATATCAAAGGATGGAAAATGGAGAAAAGTAAAGTGTTCTAAGACATTGTGTGAAACCCCTTATATCACTTAGTGGTGATTATGCAACCATATGGCTTCAAAATTGTTATGGTGATTGTGAAACCACCAAGGTGGTTTCATACATACATAATGGTGTCATCACTACATAAAGCAACATTTTTTTTGCTTCATAACAATAGTTTGATCGTGTGTTATGAAACAACCAATAATTCCCAAGAGCAATTTGAATTTTTTTTCTAGTCAATTTAATATTTGTAGAACACCCAAGAGGATAATAGAGGATCAAAAATTAAATTGAAGAAAATTTTAGAAAGAGTTCATAGATTCAATAAGTAGTTAGGAGGAAAAACCATAACTAAAATGTGTGAAGGGAGCTTTTGTAATGATCTCAATGACTAAAATGTGTTGATTCTAGGCTAATTCTTCGCTCAAGAGGCTTGAGGTTGTACCTACCTTTGAAGATAGTGGATAAGAGTATTTTTCCTCACTAGTTTTTCCTCTTAGAATTCAAGTTCTCTAGTGTAAATCCTCATTCTTCTCTTTGTGGTGTTATTGTTCTCAATTTTCTTCATGTTTTTTTATTAATTTGTTTTCCTAAAAATTTGAACCTATTCAAACATTCCTTAAGATTTGTATGGATGACTATTATATGGCATAGCTCTCTAGTTTATAAAATAGGCCGCATATAGGAGCAAGTTCTTTACTTTAGTGAAAGACTTGCAAGTAATTTGCAAGTGCATTCCCACAACAAGAGAAACTGGGGAATATTTATTGTCATATTAAAGGGACATTGAATCCCATTGTTATAAGAGAGAACCGAGAAGCACAACAAAAGATGCATAAACCCTTGATGAAAAAGCAAGGTTGTTCAATCTAGAAGTTGATGTTGCAAGCATATCTCAATCAAATGAGACTATAAGAATGATCATGGGGGTTATCATGGAGAATTTATGCTCATTAGAAGACACCAAGAGTAAAGGAAAGTCTTGCTCCATAGAAGAGAAGAAAAACTATGTGAATCAAATCTACTAAAAACACCTTAATTCAAGGTTGAGGCAAAGATATATATATTCCACTTTTTGGGTCTTAAAATCATTGCTCACACACCTATAGGAATCAATCTACTTTAGGGCCAAGGAAATGACATCGTTAAGGGGGATTGATCATCTCGTCAATAAAATATGAGTGATTTAAGGCCAATTTCTTTAAGAGTGGATATTATTTTCTTTCCTTCACTTCAAGCTTAGCTAGACCAAAGAGGGTATTCCTAAAGGTATCCTTAGCAAGATTAATCACAATAGAAGATAATTAAACTAAAAGTGTTTGATTATTATCCAATGTACACTTTGTCCTAAATGATGTCACCAGATCAAAGACTAACCTATTGCACATAAAACCTCATTTAAGCTGATAAAAACATAATTGCACAAATGCAAGATTAAAGTATGCAAAATATTGTTCTTTAGGATAAGAACTCTTATGGCTCGCTACAGATGCATCTCTTGGTGAATCACTTAATCATGAGGTGTATACAAACTACTAAGCTACTCCTAATTTACTAATGAAAGATGTTTTCCATTTTATGAGAACGGTTGATCATAAACTCCCAAGACTAGTGGCTAATAGAATGAGTTATAGAATCACAATTTACCAAGAGAAACAACACTTTGAAATCACAAAAAATATTATACATGCATACACACACACCAAACATATGATATCAAATAACTTAACATACTTGAGAATCCATCTCCAAAATTTAGAAATCCATATGAAATAAAGAAAAGATCATTACAAAGCCTACAATGAATTAAAATGCTATGACATTCATCAAATATTTATTGCAATCATATTGCAAGTGTGGTAAGAGAAAACCCTATGCTAGAATGTTGTCATAATTCATCATATAGAAGTTTTCATTAATATCCATGATTAGCCATGAAGACATTTACAAACATACATCATTTACAATACAATGATCTTGTGATTTACAAAATATGTTTCTCTATTGGAAACTAGATTTGTAAGAGTTGAAACCTTAAATGCTCCTTAGCATTTGCTCTCATTGAAGAAGAATGACTAAACCTTTGTTTGTAGAAATAGCCTTCACTTGGTCGCTTAATTGTTTTTTAGAATTCAACAAAGAATAGGGGATCATAAATGTGGCATGCAAAACAAGTGAAATCTCGTGGAATCTATGAAATGGATAGTCTAGAGATTGCATGATCATCATCTAAAACTCAGCCACCACATTTATGGTAATATGGACTTCTTCATCATTCATCATTAAAAATTGTATGTAAATCTACACCCTCGAGATGAACAATGGTTTTTAGGTAGGAAAATCTTCTTGGAGCAATTGCAAGAATCAAATTGAGTCATTAATGGCATCCTAGGAAGATTTAGTGAATGATAAAAGCAATTTGGAAGAAATGTGGAATGTCAATGTAAGATGGGGAGGTTAGGACGAGAAATGTGGAATTTCATGTCAAGATTAGATGTCAAGACAAGACATGGGGATGAAAATCTCAAAGTTCATTGAAATTTCACAAATGGGTGAAAATAAGTGAGTTAAGGATGTGGGAAAACATGTGGGGAAAGGATGTAGAACTAGAGGTAAGAACATTCCAAATTCCAAAGGAATCCACATAAGTGGAAAGGAGCAACAAATCCATTGGGTAATTTTATGGGAATATGATGCAGAATTGGCAATCAAAAGTGGAGGTAGAACTAGAGGAAGTTTGAAGGTTTGGAAGAACAACAAAATTTCTCAAAAAGAGAACGGGAAGGAATGCAAAAAATGATCAAGGAACTAGAGGTTTGTATGTTTGGAGGTGGAAAAGAAACTAAAAGAATTCCACCAAAAATTTGCAAGTCCACAAAGTATGTGAAAATTGATTGGAAGTCACGAATGGTAGAATGTGAGGATACGAAAAAGGATGGGAGGTCGAGACAGAAAGGAAGCTAAAGAAGTATGGATGAACTCTGCAAAGTGTATAGGGGAAGGCACAAGAAAATGGGATGTGGGAATGCAAAGAGGATGGGAGTCTGAGAGGTGGAGGGGAAACGACAAAAGTTTGTTAGAAACCTACAAGTCTGCAAAATGATGAAATGGGAAAGGAGTGGAAAATCGTTGGAGCTCGAGATGCTTGGAGGTGAAAATGGTTGAAGATGTCTATTGTAACTCTACAAATATGCAAAGGGGAACAAAACACAAGGATGGAAGGTGAGACTTGACCGGAAGTCTAAAGGTCAAGAGATGGAATTATGGACAAACTCTACAAATCTACAAAGTTTATGAAACTTGACCAAAAGTCAAGAATGGGAGAATGTAAGGATGCAAAAGAGGAAGGGAGGTTAAGACATGGAAAGGAAACATAATAAGTCTACTTTGCAACTCTACAAAAGGGAAAAGGTGAAAGGAGCAAAAGAATGTAAGAAATATGGGGATGTGAAAGAGGATGGGAGGTCAAGAAAAAGAAGTTCAAACATCCATTCAAAACCCATAAATTAGTCGAATGGAGGAAACATAAGGAATGAAGGGAGACAATAGACAACACAATTTCTATGCAAAACCAACAATCAGGAAAAGATGTTGAAAGACCATAAGAAGTTTAAAAGTCCATTAAAACTTTGCAAACACACAGAATTTCAAAAATTGAACAAAATCTTCCCAAACTTAACTTTTTTGGATTTTTGTAAATTATAATATATGATAGGAGCATATAGGATGAAGAGAAACAACACTTGGGAAAATTTGACCAAAGGAGACACATCAAAAATTTCTAAGATCAATTATAGATGATGGGGAAAATGAGGCCTAATGCACAAGAGGCTTGAGACTAAAGCAATTTTTTGCATTTTCAAATTGAGTGCCAACACCACCATTTGGAGAATATATGGATGTAGAGAAACTTGAGCATTGTTTGGCACAACTGAAGGTATATTTAGTATGCATACCTTTATTTGGAACAAAAGATTTCCTTTGCTAAATTGAGTATGGAAAAAGATGCTTTAACTTGTTTTACTAGTATCTTGTATCAAATGGCTTCAAGAAAATAAGCTCATTTAGTTCATAGGATCAATTAAAGAAGTTAATTAAGAAACAATTTTACCCTATCTATCATAGAGAGGAAAAATGTATGAAATGAAAATAGTTTGAAATAGAAAAGGTAGAGTGTGCAAGAGTACACTAGTGAGTTTTGAAGAAACATTTCCCAAATAGAGAAAGATGTAGACGAACAGACATTGATAAAATGCATGGGAGGCATTAATAGCCATCTTCAAAGGCTTGTATTGTTCTCTAATCTTGTGGACATTGACGAAGCATGTGAACATGCTCACTACCTTTAAGTAGATAGTCCATTCTCTCCAAAGATAAAAGGAGTCATGGCCAGGACAAACAAGGCAAGTGCAAAGCATTGTGACTATTGTAATGGAAAAGGTCATGTGAATGAAACATGATGAAAGTCATATCTAAAAAAATCTTATATTAGATAAGTAAAAAGGGTAAGAAAACCATTTTATCTACCATTCATAATGATTCAAAAGAAACTAATTGCAGTTCAAAGGTTAATTCTAAATTATCTTTTGGTAGAAGAGGAAAAGAGACAGCTAAATTTATTTAGCATTAAGATTCAAATCAAGAATGTTGAAATTGATGTACTTTCAACTCTTTATTCCAAGCTATCCTCATTTCATAAGATTTGGTTGGAAAACCTAATATTGAAACTTATCAACATCCCAAGGTTGATGCTTTGGATTGGATCAAAGGTGTTGATTTTTCCCATTAAAAGGCAATGCAAACTAAAGTATGTTGATGAAGCAATTTTGGAAGTTGTGCCTATTGATAAGTGTTGAGTTGAGCTTGGCAACCCCTAAATGAATGCAATAAAGTTGGCTTTTGTTGAAGAGCCAACAAACATCACTTGAACAAAGTTGGGAAAAAATTTACATTAAATACTTACATTTAATCAAGGAGAATGTTAGGCAAAAGCACCCAAACCAATCCTCTTGAGTGAGAGGATAATTTTGATATAATTCCTTTAGCTAGTTCAAAGGTACCTGATTTTCAAAAACCTTTGTTGGGGCCTATAGATATATGTGGAGTTGTGCTTGGTAACCCTTAAAGGAATGACAATAAAGTTGTTTTTTTATTGAAGAGCCAACAAGCATCACTTGATCAAAGTAGAAAAACACTTCCATGTTGAATGCTTACAAGGCAAGGAGTGACCTTAATCTTTAAGCAAGGAAAATGTTAAGAATGCACCCACATCATTCCTCGTGAATGAAAGAGAAATAGTTTTGATATTAATTCCTTTAGGTAGTTCAAAGATATTTGATTTTCAAAAACCTTCAAACATTTTAAAAAATAGATTCTTCAAATCTTAGTTGGAGGAGTACAAAGTAAGATAGCAACAATGTCATTTGTTGAGAGGAACATACCTCTTCTTTTTTGGTCTACACAATTTTGAGGGACTTGAAGCCTCCACTTTGAGAAAATATGATCCATATCTTAGTTGGCAAGGTGCGAAGTTAGATAGCAACCATTTCAATTGTTGAGAGGAACATGCCTTTTGTTTTTAAGTCTACATAGTTTTGGGGGACTAGAAGCCTCCACATTGAGAAAATGTGATCCATTCAATGATCAAGTGACTTCACAGGATAAGTGAAACACAATTCAAAAGACGCATGAAATAAGGAATGAGCATCAAAAGATGGAAAAAATGATTATGTAACCATCATGACAACTTCATATAGAAGTGGCAGCTTCATAACTACACAAAGCAAAAAATTTGTCACAAGCTCTCAAACAAAAATTAAAATTCAAGGACCCTTCAAATTCTTCTACCAACCAATTTCTGATGACTTTTGAGATTGCTAATGGGTTTACCCAAGTTGAGATCACTAATTGCTGTTGCAAACCAAGAAAATATGCTTAAAAGCAACTAAAACATTATTTTAATGCCCTCTTGATTATCTTAAAAAATTAATGAGCAAGGAAAAAACTTATTAAATATTCCCATGAAAATTCACAATAAAGCATTGATTGGTGAGACAAATAGCTATGATTGGTGAGACAAGGGTAACTTATAAAGCATTGCATGCTCCAGAAACAATCCCATGACAAAGAGCCTGAAATGTGAAAAGCTCAAGCATAGCACACAAGTCCCTACGAATCCATGTTAAGGCCTTCAATACTTAACACAAACATAAAATACGTCACATAATGCCTAAGAAGCCTTCAATACTTAAATAACACAAAACACATCAGACAATACCTGTAAAACCCTTCCATGTGTAACACAAATAACACAACACATCACACAATGCCTGTAAAAGCATTCAGCACTTTACACAAATAACTCAAACACATCACACAATAAGATGCTAACTATTGAACAATGAGGAAGAACTTCTCCTTTATGTGCAGCTCACCCAAACAACTTAATACCATATCCTACATGCAGCTTGGTATATACACATCCTACCATTATCACACAATAAGGTATCACAGGCCGAACATTGTGGTAAACCTCTCTATGAGCGAATGCTCGCTTTCAGCCAATGAATTAAACCAATTGAAGAATATCAAAAGAGCCTAACAGTGTATATGTACTCACAATTTGGGTTACAAACAGTCAAATTGAATTCAATGGCATTTTCACCTCAACCATCGAAGAATATTTGTCTTCTGATACAAGTGATCAGTTTTAACTTTGTTGCAATTGGCAAATTCAGTAGCATTTGAAGAAACAACTCACTAGCTGGCAAATTGGACTTCTTTAAGATCAGGAAGATCTCAATTTCCTTTTGACCTATAGCCGAGTATTCCACTGTTTCACATGCCAATTACTGTTGATTTTCAATGTGCATTCCATTCATTCTTTGTTCCTTTTTGTTGTGTTGGGTGTCCCTTCCTCTACATCCGTCATCTCTCTTTGTTGAAGTTTTGGCTTCCAAAATGTTTTAGATCTAATTTCTGTCCCATTGTGAGGTTTATAAAAAAAATTATTTTTTTAGTATCTTGGAACTAGGGTTTGCTGACCACACAAGGTTGAATCTTCTTGCATATATAACCAGATCAACAATTGCATTGTAGTGCACAGCATTCAATTGAGAACTTCTATTTGACTCACTTCTTTTTAACACCGCAGTAGTTTCCCACTAATCACTAGTACACCAGATTTCGGGTAAAAGCACTTTCAAGCCTGAATGATTTCAAAACTTGCTTTCCACATAATAAAAAGCAGAATAAATTTACAAATACAGAATCAGAAGTAGAATAAATCTTCAAATTCAGGCGCAGAAGTATCTAGTGAGGGGATTAACTAGTAAAGTAACTTTGTCAGGTAGAATCCCTTTATTGGAGCTCTTAGCACTTCGCAGGCTCCTGAGAAAAATTGTATTTTTAACATCCACAATGCAAGACCCTTTGATTTCTGTTGCTGCCTTCCAAAGGAAAGTAAGTGCATACCTTCTGATTTTTTTGCAAGGACATTGTTAGATCCAGACCAACCTACCTACCAACAAAAAGGTGTTGCCACATTCTTCCAAATTTATTTAAGCATTACCAGTACAAAACCCCAGGTTTTGAGTACTTTTACAATGTGCTCTTGCAGACTGTCAAAAATGGAATAGGCAATGTGACTTTGTATTGGAAACACTACTACATCATATTTCCACCAAAACAAATCCCATTATTAGGGGAGAGGACCCAGTACCTGAGCATGTTTCAATAGCTGTGATAGTAGTTGTTTATATAATGCCCAATATTTTTATCAATATTGGACCAATAGTTGTGACTTTAAAGTTGTTAGTGTTGATGATGACTACCCATTATTAAACAAAATGTATTCCTTTGATCTAAAAAGCAACCAATCATGTGATTCCACTTCAGCGCTCAATAAAACATGCTGTGAATTCACGAGTATTGGTCTCACTTCTTTTTTGGGCCTTTTTGGACACCTTGACAAAAAGCATGCTGATGTGGCATCATATTTGATAATGTGGCCCTGAAACCTTAGTTATAAGCAGGGGACTTGCCAAGTAAGCTGCTGTAAAAAATTGAAAGTGATTTGAAATTTCCATGTAGGATAATTAAAAGCGCGAAGTTAGGGTGCACAACTACTGGGTTCTTTCCCCTATATCGATGTAAATGTACTAACATTCTCCCAATGAAAATCATAATTAAATAGTAGAAAAGATTGTACATGCTTATTTGAAAAAACGGAAGTCTCCACATCATTTTTTCAGTTTTGGTTACATACAGCTTTAAGAAACATGGTTGTTAAGCTCTTTCGCTTGTAATAAATGTATCCAGCATGCATTTTTTTAAGGATCATCATTTTTTGATTGCCAATATATTGAACAGAATAAAAGCATGCAGCTAGTACCATCTAAAGCACAATAATGCCACCCTAATATGCATATCTTAGAAAATTAAAGTAACCACAAGAACATGTAGACTTAATTTAATGGTATGCAACATATACAATAAACACCACAAAAAACAACTTAAGATTCCACACAAAAATTAAAATGAGCAACCGCAACTAGCATATTTTCTAGTGGCTTTAAAATATACCAGGTCAAACAAAAATCTTTAGGGCATAAATGCCCTAGGAGATAAGAAATGTTTCTAAACTAAAAGTATACACTTGAGAATCTCAATATAAATATAAATATATTATCATTACACAAACCACCTGAATGATCACAAGAAAACAAATCAATCTTGCAACATATCAAACAGTTCAACTTTGATTTTCCTGGGATAAACATGGCAACTAACAGGAATTGAATGACAAAACTTTATCCTTGATGATTGATTGAGTTTCAATCCTAAGCGTGAATGTGAAATCCTAAAATATCTAAAATGTGGCCCAAATACTATGTGGAATTGAAAGATATTCACTTCCAGCATATAGGTTGAAAGTATGGAATCTTGTTCATACAGATCAGTGAGGTTTAAATAAGTCAATAAAGCAATCCTGTTCATACAGATCAGTAAAACATATCACACATTTCTCAATATTTGAAACATACATGAACTAAATTGTTAGAAGAAAACTACAGAGATATTTTATTAGATCTTCATAAAATCCCAAAAAACACAAATAACACTTCAACATTAATTAGATGTGCCTTAACCCCGTCTATCCAACACCTTGATCACGAATTTGATTAAAAATACCTTAATACTTTTAGAGCCTAGGCAACATCTGGCATTCATTTGTCACAAACACGTACTATTCCTGCTTCATAACCTTGATATCACAGGTAGTATAGCCCCCATACATTGGATTTCAACAGATGTATTTCAATGTTAGATCTCTTGAGGATTCAGGAGATTGATCAAAGTCAAAAAGGATCTTCACTCTTCACCCTAAAAAACATATTATTGGGCTAGAGACAGATATCACAGATATCACAGATGTTATCAGGGTTTTCAAAGCATATTATATGGCCAGATACAGATTTGATACAGATTTCTCCTGATAGAAGGGGTGAAAAGAAAGCAAACACTATGAAAGCTAAGAGATTTCTCCTGGAGAAATGACTTTATATATTTCATTTTTATGAGATTTGTGAGAATGTAGACACTAAATAAATTCAAAATTTAATAATCCTGACATAGGGCATACTCAATTTTGACATTTATTGCTTTAATAATGCATTTTGTGTTTCCATTCTGCAAAACCCTTCTGCAATTACTTTAATCCTAAGAGATGAATCGTGAGGGATGAGAAATGCACACTGATGTAGCCAGGACTTCTTTTTATTGGCAAATGGTAGCTTTTTCAAACAACCAAATATACCATTTGCAATCCACTAAAAATACCATACCCAAACTTTTCATGCTACATGTCAGAAGAAAGTATATGCTTATCAAAAAGAAGATGGTCAAACTTTAAAGTCATATAATTGGTGCTTCTCGATAATACATGTAATATCCATGGTTGATAAATGATAGATGCAACAGAATGTTACAATCTATGATTACAGAAAAAAATGCTTAAGTGGAATAAAACTCTGTAGTGTGGTGCATGTTAAGTGCTATCATAATATATTAGTGACCATCATTGTTTCTGCAGATTGCCTGAGTGCATTTGTTGTAAACAGTCAGAGCATGCCAACAGAAATGAGAAATGCTTTCGAAGATATATGGAGGGCAATTCTGAATAAGTAGAAGATCTGGCAGAAAACAGAGACTATGTAGCTCATCAAGTTCAAAATTAGATTGGATGCAAATAAGAAAACAAAAATGCTACCCTCTACATCAATTGTTCTGGGAAGACACAAGCCAAAATAATAAAAGAGAAAAGCAGCAAATGTACTCCTTTTGATAGCATATTCTTAAAAGCAGAGAAGCCTGTCTAGAATTTCTTATCCTTAAGTGGTCCTCTCGGAATCTTGCTCAGAACTTTAACATCAAAAATCCTGTATTGCTTCTTTATTTCAACCCATGCCTTCTCTGCAAAGGATTCGATCTGGTCCTCATATTTCTCATACAGGAAAGGCACTGTATGTGCTATCAAAAAAGCTGCATAGAACAATGGTAGTAAATGTCAGAAATGATTGACATCAGATATCAAATTAGAAATGGATTCACGTCTACTCGGGTGTTAGTTGTCAAATAAATAATAATCAATGTCAAAAATCAGGATTTATTTGATTTATAAAATTCCCCAATCAGAGAGCATATTATAAAATTCGCCTATTTGAGATGTTACCTAAACCATTCAAATTAGAGAATGTGGTAGTGCTAAAGTATGTACTACTGTTAAGAACTTGTCCAAATCGTTAAAAGCATACAGTATTAAATTTGAGAACTGCTCTTCCCAACAGAAGAGAGGATCATTCTCTTACCAACATAGAAGAGAGTCAAAAAGCTTGTGCAGCTACCAATCAAAGACAGTATCCAGAGACCTGCAATAACCTGTAAAAGAAAAGGATTAGAAGAACCTTTCCTGTAGTGAAATTTACTACTACTATGGTTAACCCATCTACAAAAAGTGGTTAATAACACATTTTTTAACGATGTCTAGCATTTATTGCAGAAGTCTCCATCCAATTGTAATGTAAGTGACTAGATATAGTTTCTCATGCCAATTGTTGGCTCTGTTGACTATGAAACACATATTGTCTGCTCAAAAATTTATCTGAATTTCAACCATGTGTTCTATCTTCTCCAATTCCTGTTTTACACATCCCCATGTGAGTGAAACCACCCACCACCATTGGCATAGGCTGGCACATTCTTGTAGTGCACGATATAAATCCTCTAAATACCATGGATAGCTAGAATGATTTTTGTTTTATTGCCTGGATCAATTTTTATCATACAATTTGCACATGTTATTTTCTGTTTTGTGCTCAATTACAATAAGATTTTAAGTTTTCCCTGATAATGATCATGTTGCTTTAGTTCATGAAGCTCCTTAGAATATATTTGATACTTCAAGTCGGGTACATGTTTATGTTTTTCCATTTGTTCATACAATCACAATGGCATTGTTAATGAGGGATTGCAAACACAATCAAACATTAGAAAATAAATTCAAGAGTAGATCATATAAAAGGACGATATATTAAATGCACATACCACAACAAATTTTTTCAGGTCTTTCCCAGATGCAACATCGTGCAACACGGCAAATAAGCGGTTGATTTCAAACCTCAAAGCTGAAGCCACATTCTGAAACAGCTCTTCAGAGAATGCTATCTTTGGAATGTCTGCGGTTTGCCTGTCAAAATTAGATAATGAACAAAAAATTAGTCAGTAAAACATTCAAGATTCCATGTATCAAAAAAAATTAGATTTAGGCTCTGAATTTTCTAGTTAATGTTTCATTGTTTCTTGTAAATAAAACATTCAAGATTCCATGTATCAACTAGGGCTCAATTCAACCACAGGATGTCCTCCCCAAATAACATATGAAATGAAGGAATGGGGATGAGGGCTGTCCCAGGCAAATTTGGCACAGCTCCCTAGAGTGTATTTCTTGAGGTATCCAATTAAAAATATACATGCAGCAACAAGATTTAACAAGACTGAACAGAAATCAACAAAAGGCCAAAGATTGAAAGTACACACTTGTTAATGAAAGCTGAGCCTTTCGACCACAAGAACATAATCGTGATGCTAAGTATCAGCAGATGGCAAATAAGCGTAAGCAAATGATAACCCATGCATTCAAATAGAAGCCAAACTGCAGTAGCTCCAACTAGAACACTAGCAGAGACTTGTTTATTCCTCCATAGTATAACATCGGCAGCTGTACATCCACTTTAGAGCTTTAGAATCAATTTAAAACAAAAACAATTGTAACAAATTACTCTAATTACTTCTTCAAATTGTCTAAACATCACACAAAATCCTTCCAAAATAGCCTTCAAGACCAATCTGAGAAAGAAGCTTCAAATATATAATTCCAAAGATGCTGAAATCTAAAAAACATGCATCTTAAAGAACATCAAAAAGTTCAAAATAAGATGGAGAATAAAATATCTGTCAATAAAAGATAGTCACAATCAAATTAAAGAACACAAACAATTTTGAAACTTGAAAGTTTAGAACATATTACAGGATAATATATGATACCGATTACTGTAACAAAGACTTTAAAAGTAGAAAGGAAGTAAGCAGACAACACTTTAGAGCAAGAATATCTCTATTCTTTAAAAGTTCAAACTGATACATGAAGAGTATTTTGAAATAAATACAACATAAAACTCTAGAATTGTGTGATCAATTCCATTATACTATCCAAAATAATTTAGATATATTCAAAAGAAAAGAGGAAAATGCAAAAAATTACATTTGCCTCCACCAAAGAGACTATGCACAGGTTTTTGTCGGCCGAAGAGACGATTTACTGTTGCTGTAACTGAATCTACGGCTGAGGATACCTCAGATTTCTTCTTTGATTTTTCATCATCAGAATCTGAGGATGATGATGAGTCATGGCCGGGAATCTTATCATGAATCTTCTCCATCACGCTGTCAAGGAAAGATGCAGCTTCCTCGCCATGTTCTGACATTTTAGCTGGTAAACCAGGGAAAAAATATATGTATGATCAGAACTTGTTGCAATCTGCACTTTACCTCAGCAAAAGGCAAAACAAACTGAAAACTGAAATCAATGTGACAATCAGATTCTCCAAAACAGAATCACAAGAAACCAGAAAATGGAAAATCAACATGCTACTCACTCTGAGTCTGCTAAATGCTAAAGCATAAATACAAATTAAAACAAAGAAATGCAAAAGCAATTTGCTACACTTGGATTCTACAAAATGAAAATATAAAAACCTACACACAAGAATGAATAAAAAATACAAAAGCAATGCAATTCGCACAGTCTAAGTCAAATTTCGAAATGTAAACACAAGATTGAAATAGAAAAATTCAAACTTGATGTGATACAACCAAATTATGCAATACAGGGAAATCTTATCACAGGAACAAAATGTAGAATGTGTAGTCAACATGCTAAACTTCAATCTGAATGATGCAGAATGCAAAACCAGTGTATTTAGACTCTGATTCTCCAAAACAATGAGACCTAGGCAAAAAATAAATCAGAAAATTGCAAGTGGATGTAAATTAATACACAGATTATGTTAAATGTCGATACTTTTAACTCAAGAACAAACAGGAAAATACAAGATAAATATTTTAGTTGCAGATTCTGCAAAATATCAAAACCTAAGTATAAGAACAAATTGTCAAAAACAAAATCAATGTGCTACACTCAAGTTCTTTAGAATATCCAAACCTAAAAAATGAAAACAAACTGTGAAATGCTTAATCAATGCCTAGACTGATTCTGCAAAACATCGAAACCTAACACAAAAACAAAGCCAATGTAATACACTCCAATTCATTAAAATATCACAACATAAACACAGAAACAAACTACAAAATGTTAAACCTGAGCAGGAGTACAGATAGGAAATGCAAAGTTGATGTGCTTCGCTCAGATTTTGTTAAATATAAAAACCCAAGCCAACAACAAACTGGAAAATTCAAGTTATTCTTGGACTCTGCAAAATCAGATGAATGTGGTATGCTTCCATTCTGAATAATATCAAAATCTAAACACATGAACAAACCAGAAAATGCAAAGTCAATATGCTACACACTGACTGAAATATCAAAATGCCTAAACACAAGAGCACATTAAACATAGTATTTCTACAGTCCATTAGAATTAATTAGAGAGCTTCTGTTAGAAAACCGTGTAAATTTTTGAATCTGCCTTTCGTTGATACAAAAATTTACACACAGTTTCCTACCAGGAGCTCTCTAATTAACAAGAATAAATTATAAAATAAAATAAAATCAATGTTATTGTTCTACACCAATATACTACAAAAAGCAAACTGACTGTAAAAATGCAAATGCTGTGTCCTGCAAATATCGAACCAAAAAATGTAAAATTGATGCCCCACACTCTGATTATTGAAAATCTATTGGGTACATATTCCAGTTCTGTAAGACATGAAATCCTATGCACAAAGAACAAACAGAAAAATACAAAATTGATATTCTACACTCTGTCCATGCAAAATTCATGTTCTACTCTAAGTCTCTGATTATGCAAAATCCATATGTTACATCCACTTCTGCAAGTTATGAAAAGCTAAGCATAGGAGCAAAGCCAATAAAACAAAACAAAGTCAAATCCTGTAAAATATCAAAACTTACAGACAGGAACAAACAATAAAGTGTAAACACATCTCTTCAAAACATCTAAAACTACACACAAGATCAACACAGAAAATGCAAAACCTATGTAATACACCCCAATTCAGCAAAATATCACATCCTGAACTTGAGAGCAAACCACAAAATATGAAATGAATGTGTTACACTTAAGTTCTGCAAAGTCTCAATGGTTAAGCCCAAGAACAAACCATTAAATGGAATGAATTCTGCAATGAAAAAAAAGAAGCATAAGAACTAATTGTAAAAAGAAAAATCAAGCAGAACTAAAAAGCTGGACTCCCATTCCATAGATAACAAAACCAGAACACAATAACAAACCAGAAACTAGAAAATCCACAGGCTACACTTTGCTTCCTGAATGACTATACTCCAACTGTGCAAAACATCAAAACCTTAAAACAAACACAAACTGGAAAATACAGAACGGAAGTAATACGTACTGACTAAACAAAATATCATATCGTAAACAAGAGAACAATCTGTCTAATAAAAATTCAATATGCTTCAATCTAATTCTGACATAAAATACAACCTAAACACAAGAACAGACTGCAAAAATGTGAAATTTATATAGAACACTTTGATTATGAAAAATACCTAAACCTGAGCAAAATAAATCCAGACAAGGAAAAACAATTCTTTATTACAGTCGCATTCTGCATAATATAAAAACTTAACTAAATGAACAAGGAAAAAAAAAGAAAAATCGACATGCCACACCTCGATCCTACAGAATATCAAAAACTTGAGCACAATAACAAACCAAAAAATACAATATATAACAACCGAAACATAAGAACCAACCCAAAATTGCAAAATCAATATGCCACATTCAGATTCCGCAAAATATATATAACTTACCCTAGAAAACAGATTTATTTTGAAAAAAAAAAGAACCGAAACATGAAAAACAATAGATTCTGCTAAATGTAAGATGCATAATACATATGCTACACTCAAATTCTGTAAAATGACAATGATTAACCAAAACAACGAAAACAAACAATGAAATACAATGAATTCTGCCAAAGAACAAACAGTAAAATATAAAATCAATATGCAAAACTTAGATTCCATAAAATATCAATTATAACCCACAAAAAAAAAAAGACTTGAAACGCCAGATATTCTGCTAAGGAGTTACCTGTGAAATACAAAATCCATATGCCACACTCAGATTATGCAACATATCAATAGCTTAACACATAGAACAATATAAACCATGAAATGAAACGCATTCTGCTAATTGTGAAATGCAAAATCTATAAGCTAAACTAAGATTCTTCAAAACATCAAAAACTAGCCAAGGAAAAAGAAAAAACAAACCAAGAAACGCAACGGATTCGGCAAAACTACAAAATCTCTAATACAAAAAATTATATGCTACACTCAGATTCTGCAAAATATCAGTAACCAGGCACAACAAAAACTACAAAATACAATGGATTCTGCAGTACATCAAATGAACAGCCTGCGAAACGTAAAATCAACGTGTTACACTCTGATTGGAGAAAATGTAAAAACTTTTAAGACAAGAACACACCAGAAGAGTGCTCAACAGAAGAGCTGCACTCCGATCTTGTAAAGTATCAAAATATTTCACAAAATCAACACTTCAAAAAGCCGATCTGAGGAAAAGAATTCAATTACATACCTTGTGCGCACAAGAAGCCACCAAATGATACGATAAAACCGCGTCCCCCTCTTTAAAAAGGCCCAAAAAAAGAAAAAAGAAAGTACTGCAAAAGCACAAAACCGAAAGACCTCAAATCGCTGGAAAAAATTGCTGCAAAAGCACAAAACCAAAAACTTCAAATTTTTTTACCAAATCCACCACTAGACAACCTCAGTGGAGTAAAACAGACACTGAAAAGCTGATCATTCCACTTCAAAATATAGAAGAAACAACGGTTTTAAAGCAAAAAAAACTAGAGGGTTTCTTCGCCACTAAGATTTACCCGATGAAG
Organism: Sequoia sempervirens; assembly: GCA_007258455.2. Taxonomy (NCBI): domain Eukaryota; kingdom Viridiplantae; phylum Streptophyta; class Pinopsida; order Cupressales; family Cupressaceae; genus Sequoia; species Sequoia sempervirens. The sequence goes on from VDFB02000007.1 coordinate 47,533,318, forward strand.
ATCACCAAGAAATTTTAAAAACTTTCGCGATCGAAAATTTTACAAGCGAAATATTCATCAATTTAAGATGCGGTTCGCATTGAATTTAGGAGTGGGGACATTTTAGCTAACAAGTAGACAGTGATTTCAACAACGCAATTTTGGCCGTTGATTTTATTATGCTTTCGTCATCTCGCCCGTTTGTTACTCACCAAACCCTCTTCAAACCTTATGTTATGTTGAATCTCAAATTGCTTTTAGATCGGACGGCCAAGAGAGGGTGGCGATTCGTAGCCGTTGATGTTTGGCACGTACTGTTGACCGTTGGATGAGAGGGTTTGCAGCTTGCCACGTGTTTGATTTTGATTGGTTTGAATATTCATGAGATTCTTTTCTTCGTCCTGTCCATATATCCACTTTTCATATCTTTTGAATATATCCACTTTTCATATCCATGAGATTTTTGAATATTCATGAGATTTTTAGTATTCTTGAGCTCTCTATCTTGATGATGGATCACGGAGTGTGGTTCGAAACATTGATTCAAAAAGCTTACACACAATCAAATCCAGAAACAACTACTGATATATCCACTTTGTTTTTTAAACCATTTTCAATAATTAGCCTAATTGTAGTTTTCATAATTGTTTTATTTTATTTTATTTTTATTTATTTTTAATATTGTTTTATAATTGTTTTGAACTTTGAAGACAAATAAGTATATGTTGGAGTGGTCAATTAAGGTAGTCATGGAAAGGGTTTTATGTTAAATTTAAATATTTTTTAATTTGATATGGAAATATTGTGTCTATGTTGATTCTTTTTAGAGAGTTAAGAATTAAGGGTATACATTCTATGAAAATCATGTAAGGTACAATTTTAGCCTCATATTTTTAAATTTTTATTTTTATTTTTATTTTTTTATTTTATTTTATTTATTTATTTATTTTTTATATTGATAAGTTTCGAACTCAGCATCATATAGGTGCCTACAGCACGGTTGTGCATTAAAACAAGCGCTCTTAAGCAACTTTTTATGGTGTTGGGGGTTTTGCACTCAAGAAAATCTTAAAAAGATTTTTTAAGTTATTAAAGTTGGGGATATTATAATTGGAGGACCTAATTTCACTTTTAAAGGGATTTGAATTTAGTGTTTTAATACTTAAATAATAGTAACTTCTTTTTAGGTTTTTAAATGATTTGAATATAATATTTCAATGTTCAAATAATAACAATTTATTGTTATGTTACACTTGTATATAAAAGAGGTTTTGATTTTAAATTGGATTCAAAACCTGGTTAAATATATGCATGGTAATGATGGATTATGGAGTGTGATCCATCTTAATGATATATTACTAAGTGTGATCCATCTTAATGATGAATAACAAATGATGCTCTAAATTTTGATGTTAAAAATTATGACACAATTTTATTTAAAACACTCTCAAACACTATTATAAAATATGGAAATATAACATCCTTTATAAACATAAACATTTTAAACATATAATTTAAATAAAACTTATTAGAAAGTTGGTTATAGTAACAAGAATATATGTGTTAGTGTGCATATAAGGCAACTGTGAATAAAGGTTTTATAAACTTGTGCATTCTAAACATGTTTTTGATTATTAGAAGATGATTATTATAATGGAAAATGTGAAGTTATACAACCTTTAAAATTGGGTTTATTACTAGTTTTGCATATTATGCAAATGGTTATTTATGGTAATATAGGTTGCTTGTCAAAAACATGTGAAATTGTTTCGATTTTAAATTTAGGCATGTTAAAGAATTGGTTTTAGACTTTGAGTGTTAAGAAGATGGTAATGGTAACATAAATAAATTTTTCAAAAATGTTTAAGTGTGTGGGGTCTAAAAACTTGATATATATATATATATATATATATATAGCTTTAAAATTACTCTCGTGTATATATATATATACGAGAGTAATTTTAAAGCTTTAAAATTACTCTCGTTTAAAATTACTCTCATGTATATATATATATAAGCTTTAAAATTACTCTCGTATATATATATATAGCTTTAAAATTATTCTCGTATATATATATACGAGAGTAATTTTAAAGCACGAGAGTAATTTTAAAGCTTGAGTTAGTTATATATATATATAAAGCTTTAAAATTACTTTCGTATATATATATATATATATATAAAGCTTTAAAATTACTTTCGTATATATATATATACGAGAGTAATTTTAAAGCTTGAGTTATATGAGTAATTTTAAAGCATGAGAGTAATTTTAAAGCTTGAGTTATATATATATATATATATTATATTGAAATTTTAAATTAGGTCAATATAAATATAGTATGAACACAAAATATAAACATCTTGAATACATCTAGTGTTAGAAAAAAGAAGGTGAACATCAATAATAGAAGTTTAAATCAACTGTAAATTAGATCTAATAGTGTTTACCATACGAAGTTTTAAATCAACAATAACAATGAAAACATAGAATAGAAAATTGAACACTAAACACAGTGTTTAACGTGGAGAAACCCTTTTAGAAAAAAAAAAACTCCACAAAATAAGAGATGAATAGCTTACATTATTAAAATATATGATTACAATACATTCACTCTAACTCCTCTTCAGTCTTCAATTCAACAACATTTGAATACCCGTAAAACCTCTCATCATGTCTCCATCTTAACCCCTCAATATATAGACTCATGAGGGCTCAAGAAACGTCATAAAACATTACCATGGGTCAAAACAAGGTTCTAAAATACCATGGTAAAAATCCATATGACCCTTACATGCTAAACCTAGTCTCTTACATGACATTACACCCTCTTACAAGTTATCATAAGAATCCCTATAACATAGGATATGTTCTTACATGTGTCATAGACCATCAATAACTTATGCAAAGATTCTCTTACACGTGTCATAGATGATTCTCATGTCCCAAATGATATCCCCCAGTTTTATTCCTTACAATTGTCATAGAATCTGTCATAACATCCTTAAAAATAGGCTTTTCATGCCAAACCACTAAATGGACATCTTTTAACAACATAACTTAGTTTTCAAGGCATTGACACATGGCAAAATTGTCAACTCAAAATCTCATGCCCCTTTTAATGGAGAAAATTATTTAATAACATAAATTAGAATATTTGTGGAAAAATATAAAACAAGAATAAATAAATAACTTAGGAAATTGTCAAGGTTGAGACACCTTGAATTCCAACATTCTCCCACTTGTCAAATACCTTGCAAGAACTAGGGGAATGACACCATGATGGAATCAACTAGGTACAAGAAACAAGGTTTATGGCCTCCCTGCACCAAATGAACTTATCTATGCTCACAAGTTTGGTAAGATAATCTGCAACATTCACTTGAGTATCAATTTTCTTCAATTTAATTTATTTACTAGCAATCATTTTTCAAACACAATGGTATTTAACATCCACATGCTTAGTCTGAGCATAATACATAGGATTCTTGGATAAATGAATTGCACTTTGGCTATCACAACCAATCTAAATTATCCTGTAATTGAAACCAATACCTATACATAACCTTTGTAACCATACTTCTTCCTTAGAAACATGGGTAGTAGCCATATACTCTACTTCAATAATGGATAAGGCAATCGTACGTTGCCTCTTACTCATCCAACTTATAGCTCCTCCAAACAAAGTAAACACATACCAACTAGTGCACTTTTGACTATCCAAGTCACCTGCCCAATTTGTATCAACAAAACCTTATATGTCAAATGCCTTATCCATATTGTTAGTACTAGAATAAACCAAATAGTTAGAAGAAGTACCACATAAATATCTTAACACCCTCTTTGCATAATTACAATGCTCTCTACCAGGGTTAGAAATAAACTTGCTCAAAACTCCCACTGCTTGGGCAATATATGGTCTAGTGTAAACCATTGCATACATTAAACTTTATACAACGCTAGTATATGGAAAATTAAACATATCCTCAAAATCATATTTAGGTTTAGGACTCATCTAAAGTAAGCTTAGTGCCAATTGGTAAAGAAATTCTAACTGGTTTACAATCATGCATACTAAATATGTGCAAAATAGTCCTCACATACTTACTTTTTGAACCAAAGTTTTATGTTACCTTAATCTATCCTGATTTCCATTCCTAATATGTATCTTGTTGTGCCCAAATACTTCATCTCAAATGCACCTGAAAGTTGATCTTTCAGCTCACTAATCATGCCTTTTGTGTTACTGAATAATAATATATCATCCACATACAAGGTAACAATTAGTAATTGATCATCAATACATCTAATGTAAACACAATGATCTTATTCGCTTCTATCAAAGCCCAATTTTAACACAAAAGAGTCAAAATTTTATACCACATTTTGGGTGATTGTTTTAAACCATAAAGAGATCATTTCAACCTACAAACCAAGTGTTCTTTCCCTTTTACCTCAAATCCTTTTGGTTGTTACATATAAATTTCCTCTTCTAGATCTCCATGCAAAAAAACAATCTTAACACTCATTTTCTCAATTTCAAAATCATAAGTAGTAGCTATGGATAAAAGAAATCTAATGGAAGATAATTTAGCAACATGAGAGAAATTTTCATCAAAATCAATTCCCTCTCTCCTAGAGTAGTCATTAGTTACCAATCTACATTTGTACTTTTCTAATGAACTGTCTACTCCAAATTTCTTTTTATAGACCCACTTACAACCAATAGCTTTGCTTCCTTTGGGAAAACAAACAAGATCTTAGGTATCACAAGAGTCTAAAGACATCATCTCCTCTTACATCATGGCTAGTTGCCAAGATTCATTATCACCTACAAGAATAGCTTCACTGTAGGATCTAGGCTCATCGCCAATACTCTATAAAGAAAATATACAATGAAAATTTGGTGGGCTATACCTATCAATTGGATTTGTTGTCTTGTGGATCTTTTGAGAATAGGAGTATGAGGCTTTTGTTGTTCTTGATCTTTCCTAACCTCTTCTTGATTTTCTTCTGAGCATGTTCTTCAGTTTTATCAGTAACTTCATTTGAATCCTCATCTTCTATCTCCTCATCCTCAAGTCCTTCTCGATGTCCAAGTTCTTGCTTAATTTCAAAATGCACTCTCTTTTCCTTATCTTTTTCCTTTGGTTGATCAGGATCAAAAATAACACTAAGTTCCCTGAAAACCACATCTCTAGAAAAGATATTTTCCTTGGTTAGAGAATTCCATAACTTGTAACCTTTTACATTATCACCATATCCAATGAAAATGCACTTTTTCAATTTTTGGATCCAACTTAGTTCATTTTTATTTAGGCACATGAACATAAGCTGTTAGAGTAATCATGCATTGATTAATAATGAATTAACCTTTAATTTATTATTAATCTAATTTATTCTTATGCACTTAAGCTAAACTTAGGATTGCTTTATTAAGCTAACTAAGTGCTTTTCTATGTTAACTAAAGTGAGCTTTTATGTTTTTAGGGTTTTGCTCCTATGTAGCACTCAACCCTCATTGTATTAACTCGAGAGATTTACTCTCAAACTCTTAACCTTTGAGGACTTGTTTTCCTTGAAGATTCTTGATATTCATTCTATAGCTTTTTCTTGTTGAGAAATATTACACATATTATTTGCAGATCTCTTACATGGAAGGTGTCTTTGTTCATTGTTTGATCATGTGGCTCGTGTTTTTCACAATTATAATATGGTATCATCTAGTATGGATTTAGCAAACCCTTTCTCGATTTATGAGGTTTTTTCTTTAACTAGGGTTATAGGAGGAAATTTGAAATATTCTTTGATTTTTCTTTTTTCGCTTTTTTCTAAAGCAAAAAATATAAAAAAATCCACCACCCTGGGGTCATATGGCTGGAAAGTTGGTTCCTCCAACTCTCTAATGGTGTGGGTCTCATCACCTATTTTTGTTGTTGATGCATTCTATAGCCTATTGAAGTCATAGGTGTTGTTTTCAATCTTGAGCTCATAACTTTTGACCAATTTCTCCATTTTTCAGAATTCTAGCAGCGTTAGAATCGTCTTTCAAAGCTCTTCACATCCATCCATGCACTTTTTCTAGATTTCTCTCTAGGTATATTTTGTTTAGTTTTTGTGTTTTAACACTCTGGTGAATTACTTGGATGTCTTAGCTCCTAGAAACTTTTCATTTGCATGGGATGACTCATTTTTTGGCTGTTATTTATGTATTTCCAGTATTTTATCCTATTTGCACATTGTAGACATATTTTTCATGCACATTCTCTTTTGTAGACACACTAAGATAAAAGTACCATTTTGGTGTATACTTTTTGGGGATTTCACACATCCTGTTGTGCTTTTTATATTCACACTATGATATAAAGTGCCATGGGGGGGTGGTGTTTTCCTTTGGCTTGCCATCACACCTTTGTCAAGTGAGTGTCCCTTCCACAATAGTAGTGAATCCCAATGATTTTTTCCTCATGCATGCGTGCCTTAGTTTGCACACCCTTTTATTTGCAGGTTGTTTCTCCTACATGCACTTCTTGGTTTCACACAGTTTTAGTGCACTTGTCTTGGCTCTCCATTTTTCAGCATATTGGGGATTTCTCTTGTTGGTGCTAATGCTTCCTTGGTTTCGTGGTTGGAATTCTATGTATTTAGTTCTTGTTCCAATGTACTGTCAGATGCAACATGCATCAACAATTGGTTACATACATTTCAGTGAGATAGATCATTTACCATATGGACACTCTTGCATTCTTATTTCTAGAGGTTCTTCATTTTAGCACTATATCAGTCATCATTCGACAACAATCTACAACTTCTTTGTGCTTCTGTGATGTTCTACATGTTCTCTTGTTTTGGGACATTATTTTGGTTGGAGGCTTCTCAGTCCTTCACACCTTGATTTGGAGGCTTTTTCAGTCCTTCATTCACCTTTCTCTCTTTTGGAGAGGAGTTTTCTCCCATAGTGATTTTCTTCTTTTCTCCAATTATGAGAGATCTTTTGTTTGTACATGGGTACCTCAATAGGCTTTGTTTGACCCATCATGCATTCTCATTTTAGGGTTTTTAGTTACTCCCTAAGTTCATCTTAAGGGGGGTGTTAGAGTAATCATGCACTAATAATTAATTAACCTTTTTGGATAACACTTACCAAATTTAAAAATAAAAATAAAAATAAATCTAGTGCATCAAAAAAAAAATTCAATAAATATTTTTTGCAATAATGTTTTAAAGGAAAACTTCATTAGAGTGCCATAATTTTCGTGGGACATCAAATTTGGTCTAATTTTTATTTATCATTTAGAAAAAAATAAATTATATCCTTTTGGAGAGGATTCTCTTCTCTAGTGCACCGTATATTTTTCAAATTTTTAAAACATGTTTAAATATTTTTAAAAAATATTCTAATCAACCTCGTATTTGATTATAAAAGCCTAATTATAATATTTTTAAAAAAAAAAATCATAATAAAACTAATCAAAATATCATTTTTTAAATTCTAGACTTTAAGCTCTATAGAAAGGTATTTTTAGATTTTCATGAAAGTACCGCTAGTTGAAAAAATTAAGAGTTGAAGTTAATTTTTTTTTAATTTATCCCAAAAGAGGGGCTAATTTGTCGCATCAATAGTTTTGGTTGAATTTTTTAACTAAAAGGGTTTCACTCGAAACCTTACACATAAATTCAATTACGATTCAAATTTTTAATGGTTTCAAGTGAAAGGGTTTCATTGAAAATTGTTTGTGCCACATATAAGCTATGTGGTTTTCAGCGAAATTGTTTCACTTGAAATTGCTTCTCTAGAAGCTATTTTGTTGGTAAAAAATATCACAAATTTGTGTTTTTACCCCACTACTAAATTTTCACACCCAAGTTAAGAAATTTGCTAAAAATAGTTTCATAACTATCATTGCCAACTCTACCTCCTTCATAATTACATATGAAAGTAGTGCAAATATTTTTAAAGTATCCTAAATATTGAATATTTTCTAACTTATGCCTGTAACTGTGTTGAAATTGATTTGGGTAAACCTTTGCCAGATTATGTGGATATGTGTATGGGTTCTTACTCTTGGGTGTAGCATTTGGATTATGAGACTCTCCCATTTCGATGTCGTTTGTGTCATGAATATGGTCACTTGTTGCGACGATGTCCTAAGGCGAGGCTTGTGGCGCCCTCATCTTCTCTACCTCCACACAACCCTCCTATGGCTGATAGGGGGAAGGATCCTATTCCTGACGTTGGGGCTACTGCAGATGGTTTCGTCCCTGTTAGAGACCATAACAAGAATAGGGGTCAGAAGAGAACCTTCAAAGAGAGACAAGATGAAGATACTTTTAATAGATTTGAGGTGTTAGATGATCTCGGCCAACAGGAAGTGAATCTGGATTTGGTTAACCTAGATCAGGGAGTTCTGAGTTTAGGCCAGACAAGTATCCATTATGAGGCTTCCCAAGATGCACAGGGTGATAGTGTTTTTGAGATGGTCACTAACCTTCATATGGCTGTCATGGTGGAGTCGATTCCTGTAGCTGAGTTGAAGAAGGATGGTGGGGATGGGTCTTCCCCGAGTCTGAATGTTGGTATTGATATCAGGAGGGATGCCAAGTCCCTCTCTTCCTTGGGTCTTCATCAAAAGGATTCTAAAAAAGGGGTGGGGGAGAAATCTTCCAAGCCTGGCCGTAAAAAGGATTTAGAAAAGATCAAGTTAACAGGGGAAAATTTGGTGGTGTTAGGGTCAGTCAAGACTCTAGATTCTCATTTCTTGAATCCCTCAAACTGATTGTGTTATCATGGAATGTGAGGGGCTTGAACAGTGGCCCTTGACAAAAAGTTGTTCACGATTTGATTAGAAGTAATGCTCCTGATGTTCTTTTCCTGCATGAGACTAAGTTATCAGTCGAAGGTATGGTTGGTATGATGCCCAAGTTGTGGGGGAGTGGCGGGTGCCAGTGCATTGGGGTCCTTGGCTCAGTTGGGAGTGTCGCCTATTTGTGGAACCCTCAGAAGGTTCGCCCTCTCTGGTGGATGTCCTATAGGTCTTCCATTTCTATGGTGGCCTCTTGGTTTGAAACAAGAGAGTCTGTTATGTTCTCTAGTATTTATGCACCTGTGGATCTTCTTGACAAGTAGTTGCTATGGCCCCATATTAGGTATGTGTGTAGCATGGATCCCCTTCACCCGTGGATTCTGGATAGAGATTTCAATGCCATTGTTGAGCTTGCTAAGAAGAGGGGAGGTAATGTAAGGTTGGATTCCTCTGCGCTTCTTCTTCAAGACAACATCTCTGCTTTGAATCTGGTTGAAATCATGCCCAGTAACGGCCAGTTCACTTGGAACAATCGAAGGATGGGGGATAATTGCATTGCTAAAAGGTTAGACCGCTTCCTGGTCTCCTGCTATTGGATTGGTGGCATGTGAACCTCTTGCTCTGAAATCTTGGATTGGAGGGGTTCGGATCATTGGCCTATCAAGCTTGCCATTTCTTCTGCTCGTGTGCCTTGTTCTCCTTCCTTCAAGTTTCAACTCATGTGGTTGTGAGACCCATCTTTACATGTCCATGTAGCTGATTGGTCAAAGGTTGGCAGGTCGACTTTTGGCATGACGATGTATACTTTTGCTAAATTGCTCCAATTTACCAAATACCAGTTGAAACATTGGAATAAACAATGCTTTGGAAATATTTTCCATGATAAGGCTCATGCTCAAGCTAAATTGGATGGTATTACAAGGGTGATCAGGGAAGAGGGAGTGACAGTTGACTTGCTTTAGGATGAGGCTAGGGCTCTAAAGATGTTGGAAGAGTGTGAATTGAGAGAGGAAGTTTTTTGGAAACAAAAAGGCCAAAACTGAGTGGCTTCAAGAAGGAGATAAAAACATTGCTTTCTTCTTTAATTCAGTGAAAGCCAAAAGGTAAGGTAATTCTATTTCGGTTTTGGTTAATGAAAGAGGTGAAAAACTCTCTTCATCTTAGGAAATCTCGAATGAAGCGGTGCAATATTTTGAATCTTTATTCAGGGAGGATGCGCAAGGAAGTTATGTTGGGGAGGCTCAAGTTCTTTCCCGTATTCCTTCTTTGGTCATGAGGGAAATGAATGAGCATCTCATGGGTGACATTTCTTTGGAAGAGTTGGAGGGAACTGTTTTTCAGATGAAGAAAGGGAAGGCACCTAGCCCCGATGGTTTCCCGGTTGAATTCTTTCAAGAATTCTGGGATATTATTAAGTTGGACTTACTGGCAGTGGTTCAGGAGTCTCAGAAGAATAAGCAGATGTTACGGGCTTTGAACGCTACTTTCCTTGCCCTCATACCCAAGTGTGATGGGGTGGATAGGTTAAGTCAATTTCAACTGATTTCCTTGTGCAATGTGATTTACAAAATTATTTCCAAAGTGATTGCTGATAGATTAAAAAAGTGGTTGAGAATGTTGATCTCGGAAGAACAGAGTGGCTTTGTGGAAGGTAGGAAAATTTTGGATGGGGTTGTTATTGCTTCGAAAACCATTCACTTGATGGCTAACTCAAAAGATAACGCGATGTTCATCAAACTAGATATGGCCAAGGCTTATGATCGTGTCTGATGGACTTTCCTCCAACAAATGTTGGATACTTTTGGGTTTGGTTCTAAATGGATTCAGTGGGTTATGAGTTGTGTTACTTCGGTTTCCTTCTCTGTGTTAACTAATGGGGAGCATTATGAGCTTTTTGGAGCCTCTCGTGGTTTGCGGCAGGGAGACCCCCTTTCTCCGTACTTGTTCATTCTGCTAGTGGAAGGTTTGGGGCATTTGATCAAAAGGGATGTTGATCTGGGACATATTTAGGGATGGTGTTGGGGAGGGGATTTGCCTCCGCGGTCTCATTTACAATTTGTGGACGACACGCCTCTGATGGGCATGACCACTATTAGGGAAGCTTCCAATTTGTGCAAGGTGTTGGATGTGTATCTTATTGCTTCAGGTCAACGAATTAATGAAGATAAGTCCTCTATCTATTTATTTAACACTCTGGTGCCCATTCAGTGGAGAATTGCCCATATCTTGAGATTTCAAATTGGAGCTCTTCCTTTGACCTATCTTGGTATGCCTATCTCTGTTGGTAAGCTGCTAAGGCTTCTTAGAAGAATATTTTAGACAAATGTTAGGGGAAATTTAATCATTAGACCCACAGGTGGCTATCCTTTGCTGGTCGTGTTCAACTACTCAAGTCTGTGGTGGCCCCGATGGGGTTTATTAAGGATTTAGATTCTTTAGCCAGGCAATTTCTGTGGACTGGTAGCTTGTTGTCTTCGAAGTGGAGCCTTGTTAACTAGGATACTGTTTGTAGCCCTTGTAAGTTTGGCGGTCTTGGGTTAAGACAATCATTTTTGATTGGGGAGGCGTTGGCGGGTAAACTGTATTAGAGGTGGTGCGTGGAGCAGGATCAAATTTGGGCCAGGATTTTATCTCATAAATAATTCCCTAGAGTTGCTTGGTAGGATATTCCTCTTTTTCCCCTGGAGGGAAGGGGCTTGATAATTTGGAGTACGCTTAAGAAAGGTGTGACGCTTGTTAAGGATGGCCTTTTTTGGATTTGTAGGGGGTGTCGAAGGCTCAATTCTGGTCTGATTCTTGGGATGGATTTCCTCCCATTACTGCTTAGTTCCCGAATTTGTTAACTCTAAGTCAAAGGTTTCTTGAGGTTGGCTGGTTTAGGGTGAGTGATTTTATGGCTTTCTCTATCCATAACCAGCTGGTAACAGCGAGATGGAAGCATCTTGATGAGTGGCCTATTGTTGGCTTGGATGAAGACTGTGTGGAGCTCCACAATATCCTCTCTGGCAGGCGTTGTAGTTCTCTCCTGGATGGGGATGTCCTCTCTTGGTCTCCAAATCCAAAAGGGGTTTATTCGGTTGCTTCTGGGTATCAGGTTTTGCTAACCCATAGGTTGGAGGGAGTGGAGGTGCCATGGTGGAAGAAAGTGTGGAATACATTTTCTTGGCCAAAGTGCAATTGTTTTGTTTGGACCTTGGCTCAGAATAGATGTTTGACGTGGGACAATATTCAGAAGCGGGGTTTTTAGGGTCCCTTTGTTTGTGTTCTCTGTGGAGGAGGGGAGGAGGATTCAACTCATTTGTTCTTTCGTTATTCCTTTGCTTCTCAGTTGTGGCATTTCTAGTGGGGAGTGTGGAATAGTTTCTGTGTTCATGCTTCCTCTTTGATTGAATTTTGGAGCAGTTTGGGTAGGTCTCCTTCGACGGCCTCTTTTCTGCATGACGTATGGTTTGTGGGGCCTACTTACATCCTTTGGTAGATTTGGTTAGAGAGAAATCTTAGGATTTTCTGTGGGGAAAAGTTGGTTGTGCAACAAGTCTAGCAAAGAATTCTGGGTATGATTCAGGAAACGGTGGCTACTAAGTGTGAGGTCAGGTTCCCCTTAGAGAAGGGGGATGTTGGGGTGGTGGATAGATTGGGGATCCAAGGATCGTCATTGGCTGCTACTAGCCTCAGGAAATGTCAGCGCCTGCGACAGAGGGTTCATAGGGTCGATAGATGGCTACCCCCCCGACTAGCATTTTGAAGCTCAACATAGATGGTTCTTCTAGGGGTAATCCTAGGCCTGCTAGGGTGGGGGGGATTGACAAAGATTTTTCAGGATCGACAGTCTTCTTCTTTTATGTTTATGAGGGGGTGCGTCACATTAATCTTATGGAGGATTTGGCAATCTTATACGCGTTTGAGCGAGCATTTGCTTTGGGCTGGCGTAAGGTTATTTGTGAGTTTGATTCACAAGTTATGATAAATTTGCTAAAGGATGGGAAGTTGTCAGGTGTTCACTGGTAGTTGGCTAGGTTGGTTCAACAAATTTTGCGGATTAGTTCTCTGATGGAGATGGCATCCTTCGTCCACATCCCGCGGGAGTGGAACAGAGCTGCTGATTGTTTGGATTGTTGGGCTTCTGAGCACATAGAGGGTTGGAATGTTGATGAGTTGGGTCAAGTTTCTTCGAAGCTACGCCACGACTTGGAGGGAATTCTTGCCGAAGATGGAAATGTCAATAATATTGAGTGATTTGGTTCCTTGTGTCTTGTTTGGTTTAGGTGTGTTTGGGCGTTGGCCTGATGTTGCTCTGTAACGCTTTTCTCTGATTATTAATAAATTTTTTACCCCTTTTAATAAAAAAAATTAAAAATTTCTAATTACACCCTAGGCATCCAAGAAAAATTTCCACGAGTGTTGGAGATATTGAAATTAGATATAAGATTGCAAGGTAAATGACATATTCATCCTAACATTCTCCCACTTAACATTATATATTACAAATACATCCATTAAAAATATAAATACAATTAAGTATAAGAATCAATGTCCATGTCCTTGCACCAAGAGAACTTATATGTGGTCACTAGCGTCATAAGAAAATCTATAACATTATCCAAAGTGTCAATCTTCTCTAACAAGGCATTATTCTCAACCATTGCTAGCAAAAAGTGATATTTAACATCAACATGCTTAGTAGGAGCATGATACATGCAATTCCTAGCCAAAAAATAACAATTTGACTATCACATCCAATTCTAACAATTCTATAGTGAAAAAAAGAAATACATGTATAAAGTTTCTATAACCAAGCTGCCACCATAAAGATATGTGTAGCAACCATATATTATGCTTTATGGTAGAAAAATAAATTGTGGGATGACTTTTACTCATCCAACTCGCTACACTATCAAACTAAGAAAATACATAGCCATTAGTGAACCTTCAACTATCCAAGTCACCAACCCAATTTCTATAAAAAAATCCATGCATGTCTAATAACTTGTCCATATCATAAGTAATATGATAACACAAATAGTAATAATAAGCTCCATACAAATACATAATTACCCTTTTATTGAAATTCCAATGCTTTCTACCATGATTAGACACTAACCTTCTCATAACTCCCACTACTTAGGTAATATTTGGTCTAATGCAAACCATTGGATACATCTAATTACCAAAAATACTAGTATAAGGCAAGTTAGACAATCAAAATAATCATCTTATTCAGGAATATGTCTAAAGTAAGCTTAGTACCAATATGAAATGGAATAATTTTTAGTTTATAGTCATGCATACTAAACTATCATAAAATATTATCCACACACTTACTTTGAATCAACCAAATATTTCTATGTACCCAATCCTTGTTGACTCCATCTGAAGAATATACTTTGTATCCCCTACTTCCTTTGAATCAAATTTTCTAGAAAGTTGAGTTTTGAGCTCTCTAATCATCACTTTGTTGTTACCAAATAACATATTATCCACACACAATATAATGATTAGAATCTAATCGTCAATAATTCTAGCATAAGCACAAACATCTTCCTTGCTCCTAAAAACCCAAAATCAATGCAAAGGTATCAATCTTTTGGTACTACATCCTAGGCGACTATTGAGACCATACAATGGCTATTTCAACTTAAAAAATAAATGTTCCTTACCCTTCGCAATAAAACAATTATGATATCACATATAAATCTCCTCCCCAAGATCTTCATGTAAGGAATTTCTTTTAACACCCATTTACTTAATCTAAAATTCATAAGATGCCAATAGTGGCATGGTTTAATGGTTAAGTTGTTGTGGTGTTGTTCTTGCCATCAAGGTTCAAACCCCATTGGGGTATAATTGTTGAATTTTTAAATTGGGGATGAGGTCCCCATTTGTGACCTCACCGATTCATAGCTCTGGGTCAAAAGCGTTTATCCCTAAAAAATAAAAAAATCTAAAAATCATAAGATATGATAATAGATAAAATGAAACTAGTAAAATACAACTTAGCAATAAGAGAGAAAATTTAATTGAAATCAACTCCTCTCTAAGAGTAGCCCTTGGACACTAATTTGGCCTTCTACCGCTCCAACTAACCATCTACACTAACTTTATTTTTGTACACCCACTTGCAACCAATGGGCTTTCTTCCCTTATGAAAACTAACAAGATATTAGGTATCACAATTATCTAAGGGCATCATCTAAGAATCACTATCCTTCGAAGAGGAATCCTCATTGAAAGGTCTTGGTTCATCATCAATACTCAACAAAACAAATACATAATAAAAATATAGTGGGCTATAATTGTCTATTGGATTCTGTTGTCATGTGGATTTCTTCAAGGTAGGAGGAATGGATTAAGCCTATTCTTCTTTTATGTTCACATCTTTCACATCCTCATTTCGAATCTCACTTGAATCCTCTTGTTCCTCTCCATCCTTTGTTCCATCTAATTATTCTTCCATGTGTACATTTTCCTACTTTTTTATTTTTGTATTGAAGTGCACTATTTTTTCTCTCTTTTTCTTTTTGTTGTTCTTCACTTGAATAAGGTCTAAAATCCTTGAAAATTACATCTCGAGGAAAAAAATTCTAGGTTAGGGTATTCCAAAGATCAAAACCTTTAACACTCTCATTGTAACCAACAAAGATACATTTGAAAGATTTTGGACATAGTTTAACTTTTTTTTCTTGAGGCACATGAACACAAGCCTCACAACCAAATATTCTTAAATATGAAACCAAAGGCTTCTTATTTGTCCATACTTCACAAGGATCTTTATCAATATGAGTTAAATAAGGAGATCTATTAATTAAATAACATGCAATACTTACATCCTTTACCGAAAAATATCAATCTAGTTGTATTTCACTTAGCGTACTTCTAACTCTTTCCATTAAGGTTAGGTTCATTATTTCTATTACTATATTTGGTTGGGGAGTGTAAGGAGTAGCCTTTTTCCAAATAATACATGTATGCTTATACAATTTATCAAATTCTCTAGAGCAATATTCACCACCATTGTCAAATCTCAACACCCTTATCTTATAGTCTATTTGTTTTTCAACTAAGGATTTAGTCTTAAACTTAGTGAAAGATTTATATTTTGAATGCATAAAATAAATTTAAGTGTATTCAAAAGCATTATAAATATATATAACATAATAATGATATTTTCTCATAGAACCTACATCCACCCGACCAAACATTGGAGGATATTGGGGATAGATCTGAAGCTACTACTGATGCTTACATTTCTAACAATTTCAATTAAATTTTAAAATTGGTTGTAGATTTAAACTTTATAGATTGTTTCAATACATTGGAGGATATTAGGGATGGATATGAAGCTACTGTTGATGCTTATGTTTCTAACAATTTTAATTAAATTTTATGTTATAAAAAATAATTCTATTATATAGTAATTTAGATATTTTTAATATAAACATATATTTTTTAATATTTTTGTTAACTAATAAAATCTTATAAGATAAGTAACCCCACTTGACAAGGCCACAAATAGGGAACTTCATTCCCATGACTTGAGTTCAAATTTATACTTAATGTCCAAACTCACTACAACTTTGCCACTACACCTATTGCACCTTCTCAATTCATATAATATAAATCATATTATATAATGGACCACCCTTCAAGAGTAGTCATAGTTAATAAAAATGAATCAATTATAACACCATTATGGTGAAATTACATACTTATGCCTTTTCTCTTATTTTTTGGGTTACTTTAGTTATAGTGTATTTTATGCAATAACAAGTCTACATTTGACATATTCTTGAATGACTTTAGTTCATGATATTATTTCATTCTAATTCCATCATCACTAATTTGTAGAAATCTATCTCGATTTGTAGATTTTCCATTTGTCATCTTAGATCAAATCTACAACCATAAAATCAACCCATATCATTTATGTAGTTGTAAATTCGAACCTTAAATTTTTAATTTTTAATTCAAATTAAATCTTATCGACTTGGGACTCCTACTAGATGTTGTGAGCCAACCTAACACACATTTATGTGCTATGTTGTTATATTCAAAGATATTCATTCATTCATTCATTCATTCATTTTGAAATCACATATGAATCATTATAAGAGAATACTTGAGAGCATCACGCTAGAATCATAGGTTATCCTAATCACATTATCAACTCACATCATCATATTTGGCATATTATTTGTTTGAATATTATCTTTGATCATGCTTCATCCTAGTTGAATCCATCTGCCTGGGAGTCTAATAGAGGAGAACACATCCCTTGTAAATTAGTATATTCATTAAAGGTGTTTGTAAACACTAGTAGTTTCTTTGCTATATTTTATATATCAAGGTGAGACAAGCTTGTGATGGATAATTACTTCTTCCAAGTTTACTTTCACTAGTCTAGTTTTGATTATGCATATCAAATCATTTTTACAAATGTAGATATTAGTTATACAAGAGAATTTGAACCAAAGAGTAGAACAATTGATTTTTTAGATTTAAAGACATTTCTTTACACTTATTTAATTTTGTAACACTTGAGTGAATCAATTTCAATCATCCAATAACGCATTCCTTAATCTAAATTATAATTACATACACTTATTTATTTTCTATATTTAAACGTATATTTATTACATTACATAATCAATTCTAAATTTTATATTTATATTGATTATTTAATTAATTCATATAAGACATGATTGTAACTATAATTATATCAAAACCATATATCAAAACCAAATCTTAAATGAACAATTTTTTGAACATATCTACTTACCAATTATTAATAAACAAACGACAATCAATAAATCCCAAGTACACACTAAGGTTCCATTCTTGTTCATGTTTAAAAACAATCAAATTATTAATATTAGAGAACAAAAGCTATTACCTAAAACCTTGGCTAAAAGAGGTCACTTATTTACAAATTTAGTATTTAACATTTATTATAAAAACAAACTATAGACTTTACTTTTTCTTTTATAATACTTTTGCATGGAAAAAGTATGCAAGCCATGTGCAATAAAGTGTGACATGCCTCTTTCAAGTCCACGCTTTATGTCATCAAGTTATAAAATCATTATCCATGACAGAAAAGTCTTATAAACTTCAAATTCAACTTTAAGCCCTAATCATTACCTAAAAGTTACATCAACTTTAATTTATTTTATAATAAATTAAACATTGATAATGAATTTTGTGAGGGGGGTTGTACATGGATTTTTAGTCAAAAGATTTTTGGTTTATTGATGAAGTTGAATGCTTTATAAAAAGTTTATTAAGAATTAAGTTTTCTTGAGTGTAAAGATTTATGTTCTTAAAGGATGAGGTCATGATCAAGCCCTAAGTAAATTGGACAGAATAAATACATCTTAGACATGATTATTAACATGATTTTGTTCCTCAATTTTAAATCCACTTTCTATTGGTTCTAAACCAACTTAATTCAAAAATATCTCTTGCATATCAATTTACATGCTAAATTTCTTGAATTAAAATTTACGTTGTCATATTTAAAAATATGTCAAATGTTGATATCATAACATATCATCATAAGTAGAGCATTGCTAGAGTATCAAGATACACATATAAAAAATGCATTAGACAATTGCCATAACTTTCATTATTGTTCCAAGAGAAAGCACAAAGAATTATCTCACTTCAATCTTTGTATAACAAACCTTTAAAAATATTGCTCAACATCACATTGTTCCAACTCAACTAACAAGAACAAGTAACATTAATACTTTGATAGACACACGAGACAAAATCACATTAATTGACAAAGATTACACAAACTATATCAATTTACCATTAATGTTTGTATACATTTACAACCTTTAATTCAATTTTATAATCAACATTTATTGTCATATTAATCAACTTATCACAACAAAACATATACACCATTCTTCTTGTAATTTTTCACTTTTATTTATATTATATATGACTCTACTATTGATATTGATTTAAGTCTAACTTATATTAATTGAAATATAATATATTTAATTTTTATTCACTTTTATATATATTATATATGACTCCACTATTTATATTGATTTAAGTAACTTATATTAATTGAAATATAATATTTTTAATTTTTAATAAAAAATTAAATAATTATATTACACAAGACTTACTTCTCATATCCCTGATGGATCACGGAGTGTGATCCGAAACGTTGATGCAAAAAAACTCTTACACAATCAAATCCAGAAGTCGTCTAGCAATAAACTGAAAGGTGATAATCAATCAAATATTTTATCCGAAAGTTGGGAACCAAACCCAACCCTAATAAACCCTAACAAAGCTTGGACCTTGTTAAACTCTGTGAAGAGATCTTGTCACCAACCCTTCCTCCATGTGAATTTTCTTTAGTAAATACATCTGAAAGTACCTAGATGAGGTTGACAGTGGCATTTTCCAGGTGGAAAGCATTTCTGTAAAACATAGCGAACTAATGTTTTGTAGCTTCAAAAATCTTAGATCAACCAGATCCGTATTATTACCACTAAATGTGTTAATTGCATGAAAAGTAATAATGGTCGCTGGAAAAATTTATGGCCCTAGCAGTTCCAGTAGCCCTGAAACAAGTGGTCGCGCTTCCCTGGAGATTTACGAAAAGCAAATCGACAATAATGGGGTTAAAATTTTACGTTTCAACGTTGAAAAATACACCGAGAAATCATTCAGAAAACTGGATGGAAGCTCATGATAATAATGATAACAATTTTCTTGGTCTTCGAAGGGTTCGAAATGAAGCAGAAGTTTTTGATTGTGTATTGCATGAATTTGCAGATATGAAATCATCTATTCAGGGAAAGAGGGTCGAAACCCATGTGATAAAAACTAGGTTTGAATTTGATATCTTTGTGGGCAACAATCTTGTTAACATGTATGCGAAATGCGAGCATATAGAGGATGCACGCCGAGTGTTCGACAAAATGCCTCAACGCGATGTAGTTTCATGGAATGCTATGATTGCAGGTTATGCGAAACATGGCAGCATGAACGTTGCACGTAAACTGTTTGATGAAATGCCTGAACGAGATACTCTGTCATGGAACTCGTTGATTGCAGGTTATGCCCAGAGCGGAGATGGCGAGAAGGCTCTGGAAGTCTTCTGTCATATGGGTGGAACAGATATGGATGTGGATCGTGACCGAGCAACGTTTGCTAGCATTCTCAAGGTATGTACTAGTTTGGAGGCTTTGAAGCAGGGTATGCAGATCCACAATGCTATCGTCAAATTGGGATACGATTATGATTTCTTCATAGGGAGTTCCCTTGTAGATATGTATGCAAAATGTGCAAAGTTAAGAGATGCACGTCAAGTGTTTGACAAAATGCCTGAACGAAATGTGGTTGTGTGGAATGCCATGATTGCAGGATATGCACAGAATTTTTGCGGTCAGGAGGCTTGTGCAGTCTTAGTTGAAATGCTGCGCAAGGGATTGATGTTTAGCCAGGCCACATTCGCCAGCATGCTTAAGGCGTGTGCTAGCGATGCAGCTTTGGAAGAGGGAATGCAGGTACATGTTCATGTTATTAAAACTGGATTTGCATTAGATGTTATTGTGGGGACCGCTGTTGTTGATATGTATGCAAAATGTGGGAGGTTAGAAAATGCTAGTAAAATGTTTGACATGATACCTTATTACAATTCCTTTTCATGGAATGCCATTATTGTAGGACATGCCCAAAGCGGGGATGGTAAGGCGGCCTTAAAATTGTTCTGCAAAATGCTGCGTGCAGGTTTCAATTTGGATCAAGTAACCCTTTCTGGTGTTCTCAATGCTTGTACATGCATAACGGATTTTCAGGAGGGTCCGGTAGTGCATAGTTTTATCATCAAAACTGGACATGAATTTGATATTTGTGTAGGAAGTGCTCTTGTTGATATGTATGCCAAATGTGGTGATATGGTGAAGGCACACCGAGTGTTTGATAAAATGGTTGCAAAAGATGCAGTCTCATGGAATGCACTAATTGCAGCTTATGGAAATAATGGTTATGATGAAGAGACACTCTTACTTTTCCACCAAATGCTGTGCACAGGGATGGAGTTAGATGAATTTACTTTTGGTAGTGTTCTAAAGTCCTGTGCCAGCCTAGAAATGCTGGATCAAGGAATACAGATACATAATTATGTTATCAAATGTGGACTTGTTTCCAATGTGTTTGTGGGGAGCGCTCTTGTTGACATGTATTGTAAATGTGGTAAAACAAAAGATGCACAGCGACTATTCAATAGGTTGCCAGAACAAAACATAGTTTCTTGGAACGCAATGATTGTGGGATATGCCAAGAAAGATGGTGAGGAGGCTTTGAAGCTGTTCTTCTATATGCTAAAACTAAGCATGAAGCCAGACAAATTCACCTTCGCTACAGTTCTTGATATCTGTGCTACCCTGGCAGCTGTTGGATTTGGCAAGCAGATTCACAACCACATCGTCAAAGCTGAATTAGATGTAGATATATATGTAGCAAGTGCCCTTGTTGACATGTATGCCAAATGTGGAAATATGGCAAATGCCCTTGAAGTGTTTGAAAAAATGCCTGAAAAAGATGATGTCTCATGGAATGCAATGATTTCAGGATATGCTCAGCATGGGCATGCAAAAGAGGCCCTCAATATTTTTGAAAAGATGCAACATGTGGACATAAAGCCAAATCAAGCTACTTTTATTGGTGTTTTGTCTGCTTGCAGCCATGCAGGTCTGCTTGATGACGGGTATTTCTACTTCAGTTCTATGACTGAAGTTTATAAGTTGTTGCCAACACAGGAGCATTATGCCTGCATGGTTGACCTTGTTGGTCGTGCTGGATTCCTTGACAAGGCAATCCAAATTATTGAAACAATGCCATTTGAAGCTGATGTTGTCATTTGGCGGACTTTGCTTGCTGTATGTAGGCTTCATGGTAATGTAGATCTAGGAAAACATGCAGCAGAAATGATTATAGATTTAGAACCAGATGATGCAGCAGCATATGTGCTTCTATCAAACATTTATGCTGCAGCTGGTCAATGGGATGATGTAGCAAATGTCAGAAAAGCTATGAAACAGAAAGGGGTGAAAAAAGATCCAGGATGCAGCTGGATTGAGATCAAGAACAAAGTACATACATTTATTGCAAGAGATAAGTCACATCCAGATATAGAGGAGATCTATGTCAAGTTGGAGGAGCTGACCAAGCAGATGAAGGATACAGGATATAGGCCTGACACTACAGTGGTATTGCATGATGTGGATGAGGAGCTTAAAGAACAATTTCTCTGGTATCATAGTGAGAAGCTAGCCATTGCTTTTGGGCTCCTTAGGACAGCCCCAGGCACACCTATCCAGATTTTCAAGAACCTTCGTGTGTGTGCAGACTGTCATACTGCCATGAAGCTCATATCCAAGATTGTTAGACGAGAAATTGTGGTGAGGGATGGTAGCCGTTTCCACCATTTTAAGGGAGGAATCTGTTCTTGTGGAAATTATTGGTGATGATAAATGACCCAATAAACAATATATTACAAGTCTTGTCACTGCCTGGCAAAGATTTGTCATTTGAATATGAGATATCACCATAAGAGAATTTTTCTTGATGATACTTGACTTGGAATGAAGTTCTGATGTTTTAGAGTATCATGTTAATAAAATTGGACAGCTGGGCCCTTGAGGTTCTGAGGCTTCCCTCACAAATGTGAGAGAATATATATAATTCAATGTCAGCCTACTAAAGGAGAAATATCTAGGATGAGAAGGGACTGATTCTCAATTATACGCACTAGGGTACGATGGTTTGTACTTGTAGAGATTATTGGGCGGTACTCTCTACCCATCGGTCATCTTTATAAGACTAAACATTGCTCCTACTTGAGATTGTAAATGACATTGATAAATATGATACATTTTTGATACATTTTTCAGAGCGGTTCACAAACTGAATTTAATTTTTGGGGGAGTTTGTACGTAAATTCTAAGCATTTGTTACATTGGCAAACCCTTTGCCAAATCTTTATGTCAAAATAGGAGCACAAAAATTGATTCATTTGTAATATATCTGGCAGTGCACCACTCATCACAAGGATTCATACATATGCATAAGGCACCCTTAATTGCCCTGAACAGTTTGTGAAAAAATCTATACATTTCATTCATGATGCAAGCGGATGGTAGATACAATTTGCTGTTTGAACTATTTTTTTTACACTTGTAGTTGTGAAGCTCGATGTTTCACTCTTGAAGATTTTCTTAAAAACTTCTTGACCTAAAACATTCGAGGAAAAGAGTTTCAGTAATTTCCCTTGTTTCAATGCATAATGATCTATGAGGCAGTAGTTAAGAAAAAAGATCCATAGGATTCCATAACCTCTTCAATTTGTAACTTGTCACATTCTTTTTTCTTCAATTTGATCGGTGATTATGGAATTCGAGATACTTTTATGCTTTCAAACTTTTCGGAACCAGTTGCATAATGGTGCAGACGATATAATTAAGTTATTAGAATCCATGACACATGGAGATATCTCGATATCAGCATGATACTTAAGAATCCTCAGAAAAGTGAACAGGTTGCTGCATCTGTTTCCTTACTTTCACTGCAGATGGATAATGCAATGGGTACAATGCAAAAAGGATATGTATATATGTGGCGTGTATGGTGTTATTTGGCTTCTCTTTTGTTCTTACTTATGCCAGAATATATTTTCTAGTTAATAGCTTTGTTTAGAAATTTGAAAATTTCTATCATCAGTAATTCCTAATACCTGTCTCTGCATCACCATTTTTTTGTTAATCTCTCAATATACCTGCATTCGAATCACTCTAATCTTTGTCAAAAGGCCTCAACTATCTATAAAATTTTCAAGCTTTGATGATATGTTTGAGGCTTAGTTTTGTGCCACAATTCACTTATTTTTATGATCCATGAATTGGGCCCTCATGCATTATATAAATAGATTATAAAAAAGCCGGGAAGTCTTTGCAACAACCTAATAACAGGAAAAAATGACCATGAACACTGCCTCCCACCTTGAAAATTTGTGAAGAACTTCTAAAACCTTTATAAACTAGAGCTAATTAAATGTAGAAACCAGAGTAGGCTAACCCCTTTTTTGACTGGCATTGGAGTATCATGTTGCTTTGTCTCTTTGCTGAAGGCTTCTTTTTTATTTTTCTTCACAGCAAATCACTTTTCAGGATTCCTTGTTGAAAGGTCTATATCAGAGCAGCCAGAAGCCTGCTCCAAATTCCCTAGAGGTGGAAACTCCTCTGCTTTGGAGGGAGATGTAGACACTACTGGTCTGCAATCATCCTTAGCTTTAATAGGTGCAGAAACATTTTCCAAAGGAGGCAGTCCATCTGAAGAGATATGAAGATCCAAAGAAGCATTAGAAGTAATGTTTGAAGGAAGATCAGGCTCAATAAGCTGATGCCATGGATCAGCTCCTTTCCACCCCGTAGCCTGACTAGAAGGAACAGGAAGATGCTCAATGGAGGAAGATTTAGGACAATTCACAGCTAAATGCCCTGTACCATAACAGTTGAAGGCTACCTTCAAAACCCAGTTGTTGCATCCATGATCAGTTGCTCACATTAGGAAGCTTCTTGGATAAGTCCAACCCAACCAAAATTCTAGCAAAGGTGAAATGGCTTAACATTTGCTCCAAATCTGGGACAGAATTAAGGTGACCAATTGAGTTTCCAATGGAGGATAGCCAATTTTTGCTCCAGAACTAAAGAGGAAGGTTAGGAATCCTAACCTAGATCAGGGAAACAGAGAAGCATTTAGTGATGGGGTTAAATTCTGGATACTAGGGTTTCATACCCAAAATAGCCTTAACCTAAAACCATGGGCCTCCTTGAGGACAAGCATCTCTGTCCATAGAGGATTCACAGATCACCAGAAACCAACAATTAATCAACATCCATTTGTGCAAACCAAACTTGGCTAGAATTTCTAAAACTTGCAAATTAGTGTTACCTACTTATGCCATTCTTTTAATTCAACCATATTTTTTACCGAACTCCACTGTTTTGATGTGATCAGTATTAATCCTTTTGCTATCTTGTAAATCTGGAATTGCCCTAGGAGATTGAGATTCCTTGCCAGAAGAAAAAAACATGAAGCGGCTCAAGGCTAATTGCAAATTCTATATTCTACTGCACCACAACCCTCTTTGAAAAGAAGGAAATCAGGATCACCTGAAACAACTGAGCTACAGTGATCAATTGAATTCTGAACCCCAGTGTTATAGAGAGCATTGCAGAATGATCTGTGAGATATGGAGGTAGGGTTAAGGGCAGAAATTATGCTATGAACAGCCATAACATGTGCTATATCGTTAGATGATTGCCTGCCATCTGTATGCAAAATGAACACAGCATTATTTTGGAGCAAGAAGTGGCAGCTGTTTGGCTTGTAGGATGCACGAGCAGGGTTGGTGGTGGAAGGAGTATTTGAAGTCATTTCAGGAGTATTGGTGTATTCTCTATACCTGCCACAATTCACTTTTAGCAATGATATTTGAAAGCTATTAACACATTGCCTATAATTTATGACAGAGCTTGAATAACTCCTAGTTGATTCTTACAAATGAGTTTTACTTTTGATCCATTTGGGGAGTGGATTACCTCAAACAAGAATATAGTCTAGCAAATAAATTTAACATTTATAGTAGGAGTAGCAATGTGTCTCATGGAGTTCAGGGGTTTTGTAAATCAATACCTTGCAAGGTCTGAGGGAAAAATGATACCAATAAAATGTTGGGTTCAACAACTTTGTGAATGAATGTCTTGTGTAGTTTGAGGACCTCACTATAACAACTCACTTTGAGATTAGAGCTCGCTGTGGGGACTTAACAATATTATTGTCTTGAGATGCAAGGAATTCACTACAATAATTTATAACTGCCCTTCAAAAACATACACATCGTATTTGACTGCTGAAAAAGTACAAGAGCTTGTTTAATCTCAGAAAAGGATAGCAGCGTATTTAATTCCAGAACGTTACAGCATAAATTACAACAGCAAAACAATCATTTATGACTCCAAGTAATAGCATTAATAAGAAAAGTAAATAACTAATAAGTCAAAATCAGTAAATAAAAGTCAAAGGACAGCTGCTAGAATCTTTGGTGATGTTAAATCTCAACTTGCTGATGTCAGCTGACACACTTGGTCAAACTCCAGTCAAACAAAATGTGAACCACCATGTTGGTATGAGCATGTGTCATGAAATTTCTGATCAGTTTCTATGCAAATCTCCTCTTAGTTCTTCTATTCGTTTTGCTGCTTCCCAGGTTCATTTATTGCCGTGATTGTGCTCTAGATCAGGGAAGGCATAAGGGAATTTGTATCTAATGAGGCAAGCCTCTATTATTATCTAATGGTTAGGTCCTTTAGTGAGGTAAGCCATGTATAAGTCAATCATTGTATTGCTTTTTGCCCAAGCTTGGTATCTAGTCTTATTCAATCCTATACCGAGCTTTTATCCAGTCCAAGAAGCATAAAGATTTGTATTGAGCCATATTCAGTCCTTTGGAGATAAGCTCTGCTTTGCACCAATAGGATTAAGCTCTATGTTGAGACATTCGTAGTAATTTGGACTTAAGCTGTATTGAGCCATTGAGTTCGGCCCCTCATGGTAAACTCCATTGAGTTGTGCTTGGTCTCTTAGGCTATGTTCTATATTGAGCCATATTACTTTCTTTTTGACCTGCTGGAGGGTAAGATAGAAGTTGGTCGAGTATTTGGGCACTTTTACACTTCCATAGACTAATCATGGAAAGAGGAACATGCTGATCCATGCATCTCAAGAATATTCTTGATCAGAGATCAGGCTTGAATTTGCATTCCAAGATATTCTGCCAGACAGGTTAGCATGTGTGCCTTGTACAAGAAGGTATGTTGCTCAGGGTAGGAATGACTAAAGTTAGGCAAGATATGAAGAAAGATGGCATGGTCTAGACAGAAGACTTAATTTGAAAGGGGAAGTACATGGAGTTGGTTATGAAATCTATACATGCTTGAAGAAGAAGCCTTGAGAATCGTGGTTGCAACTTCCAAAAATCAAGGGGATTAAAGAAAGAAAAAATAATGAAAGAGTGGCAAATAGGTGGTTTAATGGAAGATAGGAGAGATAGTGCATGCGTGCTTATGGTGCAGGTCAAAAATAAAAAGTAAAACTATAGTAAAGCAAATGAAAGGCTGAAGTCAAATTAGAATTAATCAAAACAATTTATTTTTCAATATTTTGGGAGAATGGGCTCTATGCACTCAACTAACATTGCTGCTTGCCATTCATGCCATTAATTGTCAATCATAAGACAACTTCATACACTCAACAAAATAGACTTGCAGAGAGACATTGAGTAGGATGCTGATGGAGAGAGCTAGGAGTATGCTCAATGGATCATGCATTCTTCCATGCCATTCCATTTATGTCATTAGTTGTCAATCATAAGACATTGCCCACTTGCCATTCATGCCATTAGTTGTCAATCATAAGACAACTCTATACGCCTCTCAACAGAATGGAGTTGTAGAGAGACTGAGTAGAATGCTGATGAGACACAGCTAGGAGTATGCTCAGTGGATCATGCATTCTGCCATGCCATTCCATTTATGTCATTAGTTTGTCAATCATAAGACATTGCCCACTTGCCATTCATGCCATCAGTTGTCAATCATAAGACAACTGCATACACCCCTCAACAGAATGGAGTTGTAAAGAGATTGAATAGGATGCTGATGGAGAGAGTTAGGAGGAAAAGCACAGGTTAGACCTCCAGTGATAGAGGTAAGCAGTGAAAGCCATAGCAACTCAGTAATACTATTAAGAATGAACAACACTCAGTGATCCAGTAATAGTAATCAATTACATACTATTAAGATCCAGAAAAGTCAACCAAGCAGCAAGGACCCATGACGAGATCAACAATCAGACCAGGGAAGAACTAGCCAAGGATATATGGGATCAACAATTCTATTGATTCTGGGATTTCAGAAATTTCGGACAACAATCATGCCAACTCAGTAACTAGAAAGAAATCGAAGCAAAAGGAAGCTGTGCTCAGTGATAGCTAAGTTGAAAGCAAAACGGAACCAGATTATAAAACAGACCAAAATTGGACATGCAGCAAGATTGAGTAACAAAACTGATCTGATAATGCAAAGATCTTAGGATTTTTTAGTATTAGAAACAATTCCAAGACACATCTTTTAGGAATATCCAACTTTGAGGGGAAAGACATTTTTTAGGAGGCTTTTAGGAAAGATTTTTTTGGATTTTTCAGCCATAGAAGAGGAGGGGGGAGCAAGCAAACATATTCAGTTGCAACCAACCGACCATTATATTAGTAGGAGGGCCACTTCCATTGTGGCATCAAGCTCAATGGCATAAGAATTATCATAGTATTGGACTATATATGTTGCCACAGATCAAACATTCCGATCAATGTGGGATATATTTTTTGAGTGTAAGTATAAGAATTTTTTAGTTACAGAAGCAATTCCAAGATACTTTTTTTAAGGCATATGAATATCCAACTTGAGGGAAAGGGCATTTTCTTAGAAGCTTGTAAGAAAGGGAATTT
Organism: Sequoia sempervirens; assembly: GCA_007258455.2. Classification (NCBI taxonomy): domain Eukaryota; kingdom Viridiplantae; phylum Streptophyta; class Pinopsida; order Cupressales; family Cupressaceae; genus Sequoia; species Sequoia sempervirens. The sequence goes on from VDFB02000007.1 coordinate 47,561,690, forward strand.
TTTGGATTTTCCAGCCATAGAAGAGGAGGTCCACTTTCATTGTTGCATCACCCCCATTGGCATTAAGGATCATTAAATGCAAAGTAAAAGATTTATCGAGCAAAAGAATCTGACAAAGCTAATTTGAATCAAACAAAGGCAATACAGGAGTATGCACCTGGCAGAGAAAAAGAGGCACAGATGAACTCTAGATTCGACTTGGTTGAAGTGTCCTAAGTTCCAAAGTCTTCTCTTAGTGAAGAAGCAACTGGAAACTGATAATTGAGCAGGATAGTGGCAAAGCTTGGCAATAATGGTATGACTTTGATTGGGATGGTAAGAAGGGGGAATTCTATAGAACTTAGAATTCAATGATGCTGCACTTGACACTTTCTGCCTCCCCGATCCCAGCTAATAGTAGTTTGAAATAATCTGCACCTACTTACTGTATATCTACCTCCTCGGTGATGATATTGCCGTTGCAATCTTTTATTTGAGAAATTATGTTCTAGCTCCTTTTTACCTTGGTCAAATTATTGAAAAACTTTGTATTCAAATCACCCTCCTCAAGCCATGTGTCCCTGAACTTAGCTTTCCAATAGCTTTCTTCCCTAGCCAAAATTCCACTATATTCGGCCATAAATTCTCTTTCTATCTCCAATTCTGCTCCTGTAGTACCATTTTTTATGACTGACTCACTCAAGGCAGATATTTTTGCTTCTAGACGTTCTTTCTCTGCAAATATATTCTTAAAGGCTATATGGTTCCACAATTTTAGTTTCTCTTTCATGCGTAGCAACTTATTTTAAAAGACAAAACATTTTCGTGCCTGCTATATGAATGGGTTCCTCCCACCTCTCCTTCATCAATGAAGGCATATCGACTCACCTTAACCACATTTTTTCAAATCTGAACTGCCCTTTTGCTGGTTTTGTTTCAATACTGATTGCAAGTTCAATTGGGAAGTGGTCCCATATTGGAATTGACCATATCGATGCCTTTGGTAGAATGTTCTCCTAGAGCCAATCTAGATACAAAAAATATATTTAACCTTTCGTCTATATTAGTGAAACCTTTCCTTGTATTATTCCAAGTGTGTGCCATTTATTGCCTATATATCAATCAGATTATTTTCCTCAACAAAATTTGAGAAGTCTTTTTGGGATTGTGTGATCCTTCTCAACCCACGAGATTTTTTGCTGAAGTCCATAATTGCATTAAAATGCCCCCAATAATTGTTTTTCCAATTCCTATATCTTTAGTGGACGAGTCCCAAACTATCTTTTTCTCTTTAGTTTTTTATAGGCACATATATATTGATTATTTCAAACATAGCATTATAAGAGAAATTTTGTACCTTGATTTTCATCCAATTTGCATTTGAAGCCTTGGTTTCCACTTTGAGTCTCGTTGGTGTCCATAGGACACCCAGACCACTAGATGCCCCAATTACATCCATAAATGAACCTTGCCATCCTTTGCAATATTTGACAGAAGAATCAATTTTAACCCCTTCAATTTTTGTTTCTTGCAATTGAATGAGATCAATATTTTGACATTCCAATTGATGTCTCACTAGTCGCCTCTTGTTAGGAGCATTAAGGCCCCTGACATTCTAGGTTAGGATCCTCATCTCCCTCCAAGGGTGGACTTACCTCCCTTGGATCTTAGCATATGCTATTTTATTGATGCTTAATCACCTTTTTGTGCCTCCTCTCTTTTCTGCTTGTTTGTTTTTCATCCTATTTTCAGTGTAGAGCCAACCTTTGCAGTTTGACTGATGCATCTTGTTTCGATGATGTTTGGCATCTTTAGCCTCCTGGTATGAGGTTGATTCAATTTCATCCATTCCAATATTATCCTTCAACCCAACCCCTTTTTGTATTCAAGGTGTTTCAATTTTAGATACCGCTAACTAACAATCTACTTCACCTTCTTTTAACTATTCACTTCCCCTTGGATTTATTATTTTTATGGGTTCTGAAACTACAATCTCCCATTTTTTTGTGTTCAAGTGGGAATTTGGGATTACCAAGTCCTTGGGCACTTCTTCTTGCCCATATTTTTCTTCTGTTGTTATGTTTTGAGGCTTTTCCTTCCACACATCTTTATATGTTGGCAAGAATTTCCTACAATTCTCTGCATTGTGATTCCTTCTACATTTTAGACAAAAAAAAATTGGCTTTTCAATTTCTATTGATTGAAACCATTCTCTCTCGGCCAACACCAACCTAACAACTTCTGGAATTTCTTTGATGGCTAGGATTAAAATTTTGGCATAATTAAAGACTCACTATTTTTGAGATCAACCTCCATCGTGTGCCCCAATATATCATCAATTTTTGTCAAGCAACTCCTCGACCAATATTCATAAGGTAAATTGTAGTCTTAGCCAAGTTGGCCCATTCCTTGGGTTGAAATTTAAAGGATTAAAATTTCTTACCCAATTTTGCAAATACATATAAGATCCCCTGTTTCCCTATCCTTCCATCTTCATAATGTTTTCCCTTACACTTCCATTTTCTAGGACTGCAACAAAAAATCCTCTCGACATGAAGTTTAGAATCGAATCAGTACACTAATTTTTTACCACCCAGTCCCCAACTTCTTTTCTTGTGAATCTCTTTCCAAGAAACTGACCAATAACTACCATTTTTTCAAGTTCCTTTGCATCCCTTTCAAATATATTAGAAACATCAATCTTCACATCATATACTTCAAATGGTTTTTGCCTAGTTGTTTTTCTTGCCTTTGACTTCCTTACCGAAGTCTCCTCTTTCTTTAGTGGATTACATGCCCCATTAAACTCTTGGTCTACAACATCTCTTCTCCTCTCCATCAAAATTGGAAAATAATTCATCTTGGTCTAAGTTTGTAAGAGTTGGTATACAATACTCTACACCATGCAAGATTTGACTAAAGATTATAGCCACCCAAGATACAAAAACTTTATGAAAGAAAAAGAGAGATCAACTATGAGAGAATAATGTTATTCTATGAAAGGATGCAAATGATAGATTATGATTATGATTGTTGATTTACACATGAGACCCCTTGGTTATATAGCCAAGGTGAGACATAATTTTAGATAGGATCATGACAAGTGACTTAATCTTATTTCATGAGATAACTAAAATTAAATGACTTAAGACACAAGCATTAAATGACAAAAGATAAGATATAATGCCAACTAAGACTTCTAGAAAGATTCCTAGAACCTAAGTAAACTTAACATGTGAATAAGACCTACTAGGTGAACTAGTTAGGTAAAAAAATTAATTCATGCCAACACCCCCCCTTAACTGTAACTTAGGGAGGAACAAACCAATACAAATGATGCAAAGATGGGTCCTAGCTACAAGGCCACATTAGGTACCCACATGTACAAATTCAATCTATCACAAACAAAGAAAAGGAGAAAACCCAGTGAGACAAAACTCCTCCCCAAAAGATGAAAAAAGTTACTCTCAATTAAGAATGAGAAGGACAAAACCTCATGTGAGGAAAAAGGCCCCCTATAAGAGAGAAGAAGAGAGACCATGTAGCCCCCCCCTCAATGTAGAGTCTCATGCAATAATGGTGGATGCTTGACATTGAATGCATAAGATGATCCAACCTTGTTGAACAACAATCCTCCCCTTAGGAAGAAACAAAACTAAGATGGTATGCAAGATGTATTCCCATTCTTGAAAGGAAGATGAGGTAAGATGAATGATGTGTGATGTCCTCAAATTCTACTCAAGTGTCTCCATGTCGATGTTGAAAGCTATCATGCTCCAAACATGCATTCTAAGCCACACTGATGAAGATGACAATCCAAAGTATCCTAGAATATTTTTGTAGAACACAATCCAAAGACAAATAAGCCTCCTCCAAATGCCCCTCAAAAGTATCCACACTCATGTCAATCTCTGAAGAATGATCATGTAGAGAATGAACAAGAGAGTTAGAGTGTTCCCTCACAACAACTGAAGAAGGACCATATCCATCAAAGAGAAGATGTATGCAATCAATGGTGTCTCCCAAATCTAAGATGCAAGATTTTGACAACAACCTCCAATTTATGTCAAGTACTCATCCCAAGTAGCCATCTTTGGAAGATACTATATGTCTTGCTACACTAAATCACAAGGAGCCAAAACTATGGCTACACAAGCATCATTAGATACAATAGTAGATGAATGAGATGAGAGATCAGTGCATGCCATTTAACTATAATTATCATCCCCAAATGATATTATGGGACTCAAAATATGATGAAGTAAAAACAATAAATGTTTTTGTTGATGTTGGTTCAAAGGAATTAGGTAAATTGATTCCATTGGAAATGCAAAGCTTTTGCAACTGATGAAGTTCATAAAGAAGTTTTAAATCAAGTTCTTTGAGCAAGCATTCATTTATTGTATGTTTTTTCTTCCCACAATAATCACATTTTACTTTCCATGCATTAGGAGACATGATTACAACAAAAAGAGAACCACAACAATACCCCCCAAAATTCCTCAATCAAGAATCCTCCCCAAAATTACTCAATCAAGAATCCCCCTCACTCAATCAAGAATCCCCCTTATCAATATATGATTTAACACTTTATATGTAGTGCGACTACAAGTTCCACTTTCGAAAAATAACAAAGTGGACTTGATCTTAGTGCTTACAAATGTCAAATTTTGGCCACAAACTCAAATTACAATGTTAACATAAAATAGTATCAAACTAATCACACCAATGCAAAGTAAACAAAAAATTATGCACTTTTTAAAAAATCACCCAAAAATGTTAGCTTAGGAGTGAGAACAAAGCCTTGGAAGTTCCCAAAATGAAAACATCTCAACAACACCTGTGAGAGTGAAATTTTTGAAAAAACTAGGCACCAAAATCAAAAACCAATTGCACCGTCGCAAAGAGCACAAAATTCTACCCAAAATTTTAAAAAATTCTCAAAAAAAGGAGGCCGGATGACTAAGTTATGGTTGTTTGAAGTTGGATTGCAAATTTAAAACTGATGATGGAGAAGTATAGTCATTTGACCATCAAATTTAACATGATCTCTTTCAAAAAAATTGCAACTAAAATGTTATCGTAAGAGTGAGAATGAAGTCCCAAAAGTTTTGAAAATGAGAACAACTTAGCAACACTTGTGAGAATCTGCGATTTTTGAAAATGCCAAGCACAAAAATCAAAAGAAAATTGCACCATTGCAAAGAGCACAAAATTATACCCCAAATAATAAAAATCTCAAGAAAAGGAGGTCAGATGACTGAGTTATGGCTGTTTAAAGTCGGATTGCAAATTCAAAATTGTTAATGGAGAGGGGGGAAGATTGGAGCAACCTACTAATGGTCATTTGGCCATCAAATTTAACACACTATCTGATGATAGTCATTTGACTGCCAAATTTAAGATAGTACTTCTTGTTGGGAATTAGTGTTCAATAGGTGTTGAAAATATTGCATCATAGGATGCATAAGATAATAGTTTAGTAGGTTTGTTATGGGTGTTGGGAATATCATGCCATTCTCGTAGGTTATTTGTTATTTATTTGTTTGTGTGTCTTATGAGTTGTTAAAACAACTCATATCTTTAGCTGGTAGTTATAAGGAGTTTCCTAAAATGTAGGAAATATAAATCCTATTTATATGTAAATGTATTGAATGAAAATAAAAAAGATGTTCAACACGTATTAATTTGAATTAAATTATTTGCAACTCTGGCCATATTTCTTATACTTCTAATGGTCATTTGACTGTCAAATTTAAGACAATATTTGATGATAGTCGTTTGGCTATTAAATTTAAGATAGTTGATGTGCAAAAATAAAAAATATCACCACAATTTGTTTTTGCCAAAATAAAGTATTAATATAAAACAAGGGTTTTTGGGCCTTTTGAGTGCAATGGAAAAGTTAGATTTGACCCAAATACTCTAAAATGGCGTCTCCTAGCTAGATTTGACAATGAATCTCCCTCTTCAAATCCTCGTAGATTTTGCCTCAAATGTTCAATTTGGATGAAACAAAAGGAAAAATTGACTTTCTTAGACCCTCTAAACTCAATGGTGAGCTCAAATCTACACCAAAAAAACTCTAAAATGAACATGCAATACAAAGCCACAAAGGGGAAACCCCAAATTTGGTATTTCTATCAAGTTTTTCTGATTCTCCAGATCATATCATTCAATGCAAGAGTAGAGCATACTCAAAATTTCAAGATCTATCAAAATATGCAACCTAGATCTCTCAATTAAGACTAACAAGAAGCAATCCCACAAGCTTTGATACCATGTAAGAGTTGGTATATAATACTCTACACCATGCAAGCTTTGCTTGAAGATTATAGCCACCCAAGATCTAGGAACTTCATAAAGCATAAGATAGATCAACTATAAGAGAATAATGTTATTCTATCAAAGGATGAAAATGATAGATTATGATTATATGATTGTTGATTTACACATGAGACCCTTTGGTTATATAGCTAAGGTGAGACATAGGATTAGATAGGATCATGGCAAGTGTCTTAATGCTATGTCACGAGACAACTAAAATTAAATGACTTAGGACACAAGGATTAAATGACAAAAGATAAGATAAGATCTATGTCAACTAAAACTTCTAGAAAGATTCCTGGGACCTAAGTAAACTTAACATGTGAATATGACCTACTAGGTGAACTAGCTAAGTAAAACACCCGACTCACACCAACAAAGTTTGCTAGAGAAGGTTGGGATGGTATTAGACATACCATATTTGGCGTTGAAATATACCAATATACCAAATTTTGAGAAGTGTTTTTTTTTATTTTTATATATTAGTAAATGTGAGATTTTTAGTCTAGCTCGAACCATGTGAGGTCACAGACCTCATCCTTGGCATGAACACAAGGGAATTGTCCAAATCCACGGGCATGATAGCCCAACAAGAGCACAAACCCTATGAGAACATGATGCAATCACATTCACAATATAGATTTAATTAAAGAATATTATTCAAAACACACCTATAATTATTCAGAAGGCTTCAATTAACTCAACTTCAATTCTCATTCCATTTTTTCTTCTCCAATTGAAAAAATTCCTTAACAAGTAAAAATCCCTCCTAAAAATCTATCTATTTTTAGTACTATTACTTGCTTACTTGTTTGGCTATTAAACTTGCCAATTATTGAGTCTAACTAAAGTAAGACTAATAGTGAACTAAAAAATTCTAATTACATGAAGAATTTTGAAAAATCAAAAATCCCAAACTTGGAAATTACTAGAAAAACATGAAAACACCATTTGAGGCCTTAAACAATTGAAAGCAACCTCAAAAAAGTGTTGAGACATGCTCCAATCAAATAGGTTCAATTGGGGTTGGACTCAACTCTTCAAGATGCTCCTCCACGTGAAATTCAACTCAATTGGACTCTCGGGTCAAAAGGTATGGCCTTTGGAAGTCCCTACATCAACACACCAACCCAAAAAGGGTTGGAACACAACAACATAGGCATGCACACTTGTTTGGAGCACTAAGTATCATAACATGAACACCAACAACATCAATGCTAAGGTATAAGCCTGCAAGTACATTGGACCAACAAAGGCATAGTGCCTGCGATAACAATGGCCCAACAAAGGTTTGAACCTTGTTGTCAACAACAATAATGCTAAATCTTAACCATTGCACTATGGGATGAACCCTGAGAAGTGGGTGTTTCTTGCTTATGTTTGAAATCAACAATTTTGTATAGACTATAGTTTTATAATTACTATGGTGGTTTTGTCCAAGTAAGTCATGATTTCATACAAAAGGAAGAAATGATTTTGTCAATGACAATCTCACAATTAGTAATGACAATTTTTTAAAGAACTATTAGTTTTGTAATTGCCCATGATAGCAAGTGACTATTTATCATACAATAGAAAGTGACCCATGGCATTCCAATTTCCTCAATTTTCACATCCTTCTGATTGTTTAGTTTTGTTAAAGTTTGCACATGTCTACATAATTACTCCACATGCCATGAAGTAAGAAGGCAAAGAAATTAGACAAGGGATCTAACATAACATGGTGTTGTGTATCCAATATCCATTAGAGGTCCTAGAAGATTTGTAGATCCTAGAGTTTGAGGGAGATCCCTAAGACCCAAGGAAAAGAGGCTAGGAAAATCCAAGGAACATATAGATTCTAGAAGTTCCATTTGAGACCCATTTTAGAGGCTAACTAAATGTGATGCCTATTATGATCTTCTTCAATGTATACCCTAATTGTCATGTAAAACATACTTGGACATGATAGAGTGTCTTGGAACTAGTGTTAGATCTATGAGGCTAAATTTATTGTTGTTTAGGCTAATTATGTAGGCAAGTGGCCTAATATGTGATTCGACTATGTAGATAGTGGATGAGGAGGCATGTTGACCTCACTCTTGCTAGATTTTTTTCCCAAATTGGTTTACTCTTGGGGGTAAATCTTATGTATTCATACTTATGACTTGCTCCTTTTCCTTTCCTTTTCAATTGATTAAAACTAAAATACATGTTCTCTTCCAAATTAAATTTGCATGTTGATGAACTATTTTATTGCATAACTATCCTAGTTTATACATATCACATCTACAAGCTACAACACATCCAAGAAAAACCAAACACAACTCATCAATTGTGTCTCCTAATACTTATCGAAACAAAGAAAGAAGGAAACATAAATTATTTTGTTGAAATAGTCTATCATTCCAAATTACTTGCATAGCCAAGTGATCGTACCCAAGGGTTTTACAATAAACGTGTGATTTCTTTTATCCTTTCACCTCACAAAATGTTACATCTATGATGACAAACCTTCATATTCAACAAAAAATATTTTGCCAAAACTTTCCAATATCTTAAAAATAATATATTAAGCTCGGAAGAAGCTCTTGAAAGAGGGATCCACTTCAACCTTTTTTATTATTATTAACTTTCTGGTTCTTATCGCCTTAACAATGACAATGTTAAACAACATATTAAACCTAAATAGAGAAAGTCGAGAGCTATTTATTGGTTCTCATGGAGAAGGGCATATTCCTATTGTTCAGACAATTAGCCCTTTGGGTTTAAACAATTGTCCTTTTGTGCTTGTTTGGTTCCAAACATACCGCCCTGACATTGTAGATTACCATATTTAAAATCCCAAACAGCCATAGATATCTAAATGTATTCGGATTTATTGTAAAGCCAGAATTCCAAATTGGATCGGCCTGTAATCCTTTGGATAACAAACAACCAAAAGCCACAGGAACTTGAATGCTATTATAAAGGCAGAACTCTCAATCACATCGGTCCTGTTTCCTTTAAGCACAAATATATTCTGAACCAGCCGGCAGGACTGCAGGAAGACAAACAATATCGGATTCTGTTGGCAGGCCGAGAGATCAGATTTTCCCAATTTATTTGTATATATAGTAAATCAGTTGCAATGTGGATACAGAAATTTGTCAGAAGACAAAATGGCAGAAATGTGGAGGTTGGTTGCTCTCCAAATTGTTTTTCCTCTAATAATAGTTATTTTCTACGTGTTGTTAAATTTTAGAAGGAAAGGAAAGAGAAATGGGAGTGCAGGGATGGTGGTGCCAGGACACACAGGACTTCCCATAGTTGGTGAAACTCTTTCATTTTTCTCATCACTTAAAAGCCCAAGAGGAGTCCAAAGCTTCACAGAGAAAAGAGCCAAAATGTGTGTCATTCTTAACATTTTAAGGGTGACCCTGTTTTTTCTTTTTATTGATTCAATACAGTTTGAATCTGATCATATATGAAATTTCCAAGATTTTGAGTCCTAACTATGTTTTGGTCATCATATGTAGGTATGGAAGGACCTTTTTGACAAACATTCTTGGGAATAACAGGGTGTTTACATCAGAAAGAGAGGCAGTGAAATTTATGTGGTCAACAGAGCACAGTTTGTTCAGATTTGCAGGTGGCAGAGCAGCTGATGATATGTTTGGGATTAATAGTTTGTTTTATGGAGGAGCAGATGTTCATGAGAAAATGAGGAAGTTAGTTGGAGAGCCATTGTCAAAAGATATTTTGAAGAAAAATTTTGAGCGAATAGAAGCCATCTGCCTTGATGTTCTTGATGGGTGGTCAGGGAAAACTGTCTCTGCCATGGATGGCACCTCAAGTGTAAGTAATTTGGTTTATATTGGTTTAGTGTGCCTAAAGATATATTCTTTTAAATTTCAGGTCTAATTGTTTTATTTCTTTTAATTACTGTTGAAACTGTAGACACATAAAAATGGTCTTGACTTGCAAACCATATTTTCTACGATGACCATGCTTCTTACTCACATAATTCAATTACTTAATCATGTCCTAATGTCATAATTATTCCTCCATGATTATTTAAATAAATAAATTGCATTTATTTATTTAGATACGTCACTAATTAGTCCTTATGCCTTCTAATAATTCTCCATTTAACCATTTATCCTTCAATCAAATAAATTTGTTTATTTATCCCACTTTCCATCTCACCAAATAAATAATTAAAATGATTATTTGTTCTCTTTTGTCTCATTCCCATTTATGAATTAAATCATTATTTAATTCATAAGTCAACATTCTCCACAAATTAAATAATTTCTATTATGCCAACTACCTATTTTTCTCCACCATTGATTTGATTATCTCCAATTAAATCTCAACCCTTCATTTCAAGGCTTGCCCTAACTTTGACCTAATGTTGCCCTAACCCTAATCATCCTTATCACATTGAATCCTAGCCATTGATCTTAGGGCTTCACCAACTTTTAATCTTGTCCATCCATTCACCATTTGTAATTCTTTAAAAGGCCCTTTCTCAAGTCATTTTAGGACACAGACACAAGTTATTTTCAGTATGCTTGAGAGCTTTTGAGCACTTGAGCAATCACATTACTTCAATATTTTGCTTGGCTTTGTCATAGGTTATAGTTGCACTTCAAATTTGAGGGCAATTATATCATTTTCAGTAAGATGGAGAAGACCAATGGAGGTGAATCAATGGAGGCTTGAAGACTAGGTTTGAATGTCCATGATTCGGGATTTGCAACGTCAACTATCGCTTGTCAAAGACGGAAGACTCAAAACTACTAATTGTGTTTTTGCAGGGCTCTCGCTTCAATTGTGCTTTATCTTGAGTGCCTCTTTCACATAGAAGATTTATTGGGCCTAAAAAGAACTTGCGTGCTTGAGTTGACATTATAAACTTGGACTAAAATACACAAAGTGTTTGATGTGTTTGTCTCACACTTCAATTTGGATATTAAAATGAACAAATGCTTTCACCTTGTGTAACCTTTGATTCAATAATAGGAGTATCCTCTCCCCTTGTGCACTTGTGCGATCCTGGGTGCAAGAGAAACTGTTATTGACTCTAGGAAATTGGGTCTTCCTTGGCGGGAAAAAGTACTCACCCCAAGGCGACTCAGACCGGCAACGGAGCTCTTTGGCCGAGCTACCCCCGACCGGTATACAAATGTGAATCCTAAGGGAAAGCCTAGGATTACGAGTGCGGATGTGTCATACGGACAGAGTAGTACTCCCATAAACCCTGTTGAGCGTAACCTCTTCAGGCTGGAGTGCCACCTAATCGGTGATTAATCTCTTGCCCCATGTATGGCCACTTGAACGGGGGTCCCAAACTAAATACTCTTGTGTAGTAGCCAAAAACCTTCTATCCGCTAGCACATCAATGGTCGTTGTGAAGACATCCACATCTTCACAGTCTTTAGTAGAGGTGATCAGCATGCCATGGGAGTTTTATGGGTGCTGGAAGCTTGGTTGGCCTGAGAAGAGAGTGCACTGTAAGGGGGAGCCCGTGCAGCCAAGCTTCTGAATTCACACGCTAAGAATATGTGGCTGGGGAAACCCAAGTGGAATCTAGCGGATATTGTCCTGGCTTAACCATAGGATTGTGCTTGTCTTCTTTGTGATTAATTACACATTCAAAACATCGTGTTTGCCAAGTGTTTTCTAGATACTGAAACAAAACACACAATGCTCACCAATCTGGAAACAATCAACTTCAGACAATCCAAACTTTTCATCAAAACATCACAAAACTGAATTCGAGTCCAACAATTTTTCCTATTGTCAAACATCTTTTCTCGAAGTCTTTGTCAGAAACCAGAACTGAAATTGCTCAAAATTTTCATCATTCAACCATTAGCTTGCCTTTTTTTTAGGTTCATCCTTGTTAATTTTAGTTGCATAATCATCATTTCCTACATAGACTTGTCATTAGGTTTTCATCTTTGCAGACTTTGGATTAGGCCACCTCATCACACTTTGCAAAATCATTGCCTTCAAGAGTAGGTTATCTTGGGACTTAGTCAACAATCTCCTTTTCAGTCATTGTCCTTTTTGTGAGAATTTCCAACTCAACAGTCTAGTTAGGAAAACTCACTAGTCATTTTGACCTTGTCACTTAGTCCCTTTAACAAGTCCTTTGATAACCAAAATTAAGACATAGATTAAGCTTAGAGTGGTTAGGAAAACCTTTCTCCACATTGCATTCATCTTAGTCCATACTTTGCATATTTTGTGCCTAAAAATCCAAAAAAATCAAAAAATAGTGTTCACCCTAGTCCTCATTTTGCACCTTGACCTTGCATTAGTCACCTTTTTAGTCAACATTATCATCTTAGTACTCATTTTTCCCCTAGTCAATTCTATCACCTTGCATTAATCAACATTGTCATCATAGCCATCATTGTCACCTCGACATTTGACATATTTCTTTGGCAACTTTGTCATCTTGCATCAATCATGTCCTTAGGAATACATTGTAATCACCTTGCATTATCATCCTTTATCACAAAAACACCAAAAACATAGACTAGTTGTCATCTTCATTTGAGCAATTCTCTTTTATGGTCGAAACTAGGCTTCAAAGAAAGAAAAGACAAATGGCAAACTTTGGACAAGACTTCAACACCAACATCCACACCAAAACTTATGACATGAACCAAGACATGAATTTTAATGATCCATTCACCAACATGAACATACCATCTTCCATGAACCTGCCAACATCCTCTCGAAATCCATTCGAACCATTCATACAGAGAGACCACCATGGACAACTATTAACTGAGGATCTAGAGGCTGCAGCCCAATATCCAGACGTAGCTTCATTAGTAGAGGACTTGGTCTTGAATGATGCTGACAGATACCTTGCTATGCTTTTAGACCAAGGGGCAAAACTACCAAGAGGCTTTGACATCAATACCATAAGACCTTTGTCTCCAGACAACATGACACAAAAATTGACACCTCAACAAAACACAAACAATGCCTCCAACAATAACATTGTGTTCACCACACAAATTGCTACAAGCACCATCAATGTTACATCTAGTGGCACCATAAGTCAAAACACCTCCAACTCAATCAATGCAACATCTATTGGAGGAACACCCACCACGCCACAAGCAATATCACAATCCATGCCCGCAACTTCAATGACATCTTCACAAATAGTTGGAACTACCCTTGGGTCTACATCAATGGGGGCAAGTTCCTCAAACCCGATATTTGGAACCTCATCTATGACCATAGGGACATCATCATCAAATCCGTATGTGGGAACCTCATTCAACCCATTTGGAGGAACTAAACGACGTATTCTTATTCAAGGTCCCCAACCAAACGTTAACACATCGTCACAACTAAACATCAATGCCTCACAAGGACAAAATACCAACATCCTGCATGGACAATTCCAAGGACAAAATACCAACATCCCACATGGACAAGGCACTCAAATGACACAACAAATGAATACCTTTGGGCACCAGAATAATCAAGGTTACCAGATCCCCCAAATATTGACAAATATGGCTGGATCGCACATCCCCACATATTCATCACAAATTCACACGCAACAACACGTTCCTCATCAAAATTGGCAATACCAACAATTGCCAAACCAAAACATATCATACATTCCACAACAACACATGTCACATTCAAACTCGAACATGCTATCACAATCAATGGGGACTCAAGGGATACCCATCACTCCCATGTGTGATGTGACCAATAATCCCATAATAGATGCCTTGACAGCCAGAGTGGCAGACCTCCAAAAACAGATGGAAAACATGCAAACATCCAACAAAATGCCACCAATGTTGTATGACCTATGTCCATATCCTTTTGACACAACTTTATACATGCCACCATTTCCTCCTGGATATGTGGCCCCAAACTTCACCAAATACAAGGGAAAGACAAATCCTATTGAACACATTCGAGAATTCATGACCAACTGTATGGACATTGCATATGAACACACTTACTTGATGAGACTCTTCTCCAAGAGTCTAACAGGACCCACACTCGAATGGTTCTCCACTTTGAAGGGGATAAAAACATGGAATGAACTTGTAGCAAAATTTGTGAAAAATTATGCCTATAACATTGACACAGACACCTCCATCACTAGCTTATGCACACTTACACAAGAAGACACTGGTGAAACGTTTATCCCATTTTTCCAACGATGGAGAGGCCTAGCAAGTCGCTGCCACATAGACATACCTGAAAAAGAGAAGGTTGACATGTTTGTACAAACACTCCTAGGCCCATTGAAAAATGGCTTGCGAGTTCATTGTTGTACAACCTTTGCAGACCTAGTCGAACGAGGCGTCCAACTTGAGAAAGCGCTCATTGCTGAGGGAAGATTAAAATACGGTCCTAAAAACATAAATGCAAGTCCTCCCACTGACAAGAACAAATACTGGGTTAAGAATAAACATGTCACCAATGATGGCATTGTAGATGCTAAGGCTATCAATGCCATGGGTCCTGTGCTTACCCTTAAAGGGGCTCAACCACAAAATACACAGATGATCACACAGACCCATGCTGCCAATGTTGTACAGACAAATCAAAATAACCAAGGTAATCAAAATAACCCAAATCAAAGACAGCCCCGACAATCCAGACAGTTCCCCAGGAGTCGCACATACACCCCCTTGGGTGAGCCCATTGAAGAAGTCCTCAAGAAACTCCTTCAAAATGGTGTCATAAGACTTGAGGACCCAAAACCATATGACCCAGGGCAGTTTAAACCATTTTGGTGGGATGACAATGCATTTTGTGATTATCATCGAGCAAAAGGACATAAAACCTCCTCCTGTCGACAACTAAAAAATCTAGTACAAGACCTTATCGAGAATCGTACCATTGAGATAGGTGGACCACAATTTGCATCTAATTCAGACCATACCATACACAAGAACCCACTGCAGGACCATGGTTCTAGTAACCCTTCCACGTCAAAATCCAATAACAATAATCAAGCCAACCATGCCCGTATTGCATATGACTATTCTGGGGGACCTATCATAAATCATATTAGAACAATTGTTGAACATGTCAACACAGTTACTGTCAGAAATGCCCCTGAATGCAATGTCACTACTCGTGGGGGAAAAGTCACCATAGCTGACCCTCCTCCTAAACAACCAAAGATAACAATCGCTGGCCCATCCACCCAACAATCACAGTCCAATCCATTACCCAAACAATCCCAGCCTACAGGAAATTTTAACCTCATTGACCAACTTGGGAAGACACCTGCACAAATTTCTATACTTGAGTTGCTATGTATTTCCCCAGCTCATAAGGCTATACTCGACAAAACATTACAAGAGTCTTCTATTCCCCAAGACATTGATGTCAATCAATTTGAGGCCATGGTGGGATATCTTACCGCTCCCCACCATATAACATTTTCAGACCAAGACTACTCATCGTCCAAATCCAATCATAATGATGCCCTTCACATTGAAGTTTTTATCCATAAGCATAAGGTTAGACGAGTGTTAGTAGATGGCGGAGCAGGACTGAACATATGCTCCTTAAAATTGGTTAAGGCCCTAGGCTTTTCTGATGCTTGTGTAGACGCTACAAAGAGCATTGTTATCAAGGCATATGATGATGAAGAACGTTCCTCTCGGGTGTAATTACACTTCCAATTCGCATTGGACCAGTCATTGTGGACACCACTTGTCAAGTCCTGGATCTAGAACTTCCATACAATATTTTACTTGGTCGACCTTGGATTCACGCCTTGAAAGTTGTCCCTTCCACGTATCACCAGTGTTTGAAGTTTCCCTTTGAAGGCACTGAGATTACCATATATGGAGACCCTAACCCATTTCAATATTGTACCAATTTGAGAGGTATCTCAGAGCGCCAAGTGCCTATCAACAGTGAAGCTTTGACATCTTCATCCTCTAAATTCATTGACCCATCAACACTTGCGAAGCCTCCCACATCCACATCCACTACCACAACATCCACTTCTGCTTCTTCGGAAACCATGACCACCTCCATGACATCTACCACTTCATCCATCACCCCAAGCATCGACGCAAGTATTAAGATCCAGGACCAAGGGTGTGGAGAGTATAAGTTGAATACGGCCTATTGCATAACGAGGATGCCTAAGTCTCCCCAGGTCTACGGCAAGCCTTGCTTCATGTTAGAGTCAAAAGAAATTTTTAGAGTCCCTCCAAAAACAGTATTCATAAAGTGGGGTGAAATGAGTCAAGAGGACATTGACAACGTGCTATCTTGGATTTATAGAGAACTAGAGGATCCAACTCCCTTGCCAGTAAAAATGTATGGTAAAGGATATGACATAATAAAGGCAAAAGGCTACGATGGAACTGGTGGCCTCGGCAAGCACAAGACAGGAAGGCAAGAACCTCTAGCACCTAAAGGAAGACCTAAACATCTTGGGTTAGGGTTAGGACCAGGAGAATCTGGTGATCATAGTACCAATGCACTTTCTAGCGAGAGAGTAAATGCTTCAGACTGTGTCGAGACAATTGAAGATCCTCTTTCTGAAACTGACTCCCACGAATGGGAATTTGGCTCCCAACGATCCCTAAGTGACTGTTGCCTTGATGAATTGTTCCTTGAACCTGGAGAGCCTACATTTGAAGAGAGATTCTGGAAAATGTTCAAAATTGACATGACACCAAACAACACCCAGTCTAGATCCTCTTCTACTCCTATTGACCATAATCCCGACATACTCGTCTACCCTACTGAACCTAATGACCATCATTCAGATTCATTTGAATTGCCACATGACACTACTGACCCAAACTCCACTCCCTTTGTTCCTTACTTTGCTGATGAGTGTGAATCAAGCGAGGCAGAGTACTGGATAGAATCGGATATAGAGCCTGATGATGACAATTTTATCTTTAACCTCTCTGAATCTGTCGGCATGCTTTCCGCGTCCTACCCACCGTTCACCAATACTGATGATGATATTTCCTTAGTCTACCCACAACTAATCGATTGGGATCAACAAGGCCCGCCAATTATGGACATATTTCAAAATGATGAGGCCATTGCAGAATTCATGGGACTGCGTGAGGGTATACCAAGTGGAGACCACAAGGCTGGATTTTCCATTGACCTAGATTGTGCCGCTTACTTTGGGGAGACTGCTCCATCCTCTAGTCAGAAAATGAAAAATAAAAATAAGGTAAAAAATGACATGTCTTTAGGTGAAAACCGCAAGGCACCTTCTGATGGTAAAGCAGTAAAAATAAAGGACGTGCCTAAGGATGGAGAATTGGACTTTCTCCCCGTAACTCAAGAAAAATCGGCCATGCTCATAGAAGACACTATAGAAGTAAACATATCTACAGCAGAAGATCCTAAGATGGTCCTCTTTGCGGCATCTTTGACAGAGGAAGAGAAACCTGAGTTCCACAAATTCTTTTCAGAGCATAAGGTCAACTTTGCATGGTCTTATGCCGATATGCCTGGGTTGGATCCAGAACTTGTCTTGCACCATTTGCCATTATTTCCAGAGGCCAAGCCAGTGAAACAGAAGCTACGAAAGATGCACCCACAGATCGCCTTGTTAGTGAAAATAGAACTTAAGAAATTGTTAGATGTGGGATTCATACGGTCCATAGACTATGCCGATGGATATCAAATCTTGTACCAGTCACAAAGCCAAATGGTCAAATCCGCATCTGCACAGATTTTCGGGACCTGAATAAAGCTTGTCCAAAGGATGAATTTCCCTTGCCAAACATCGATATCATAGTGGACCTTACAGCAGGATATGAGATGTTGTCCCTCATGGACGGTTTTTCCGGTTATAATCAAATTCGTATTGCCCCTGAAGATCAACACAAAACAACCTTCATATGTCCTTGGGGCACATACTATTGGAACGTCATGCCTTTTGGTCTTAAGAATGCAGGTGCCACATACCAGAGAGCCATAACAACCATATTCCATGACATGATGCACAATATAATGGAAGATTATGTAGATGACCTTTTGGAAAAATATTTGACACGAAAAGACCACTTGAGGGTGTTAGACAAAATTTTCAAGAGACTGGAAGAATACAAGGTTCGCTTGAATCCAAAGAAATGTGTCTTTGGCGTAACATCAGGCAAACTTTTTGGGTACATTGTTTCTTGTAGAGGCATTGAGGTCGATCCTGCCAAGGTGAAAGCCATATTAGACATGCCTCCTCCAAAAGGGATAAGTGAACTCAGGACATTGCAAGGCAGGTTACAATCTATCTGACGCTTCATAGCACAATTGGCAGACAAGTGTCATCCATTTCAGTATCTTTTGCACAAAAGTATCCCTTTTGTGTGGACAGATAAATTTCAGGAGGCCTTCCAACAAATAAAGAATTATCTACTGTCACCACCTGTGTTAATGCCACCAATTGAAGGGAAACCTTTGATTCTATACATTTCTACAACAACTTCAGCACTGGGGGCATTACTGGCACAAAATGACCATGAAGAAAAGGAAAGGGCCATATACTACATCAGTAGGACACTGGTCGGATATGAGCTAAATTACACAACCATCGAACGTGCTTGCCTAGCAGTTGTCTTTGCTGCTCAGAAATTAAGACACTACATGTTGAATCACCAGACACACTTAGTGGCGAAGATTGATCCCCTAAAATATCTCCTAAGTCGTGCAGCATTGACAGGTCGCCTGGCAAAATGGGTAATGATCTTGAGTGAGTATGATATTCAATATGTTGAAAGAAAGGAAATAAAGGGACAAGTGATAGCAGACCAACTGGCAGACGCACCTATACAGGGTGATCATCCACTAGTAGCAGACTTTCCAGATGAAACAATATTTCATACTGAACCTAAATCACCTTGGCGGCTATATTTTGATGGATCCCATACTAATCATGGATCGGGGGCAGGAATATTATTTATCACCCCTCAAGGAGACTCCATTCCTAAGTCCTTCCGCATTGCTTTTCCATGTACAAATAATGTGGCAGAATATGAGGCACTTGTCACAGGACTCAGAATGGCCATCAAATGGAAAATTAGAACACTTCATGTCTATGGTGATTCTCAATTGGTCATTAACCAAGTCAATGATGACTATGACACTAAGGACGAGAAATTAATGCCTTACAAACGAATGGTTGATAGCTTTCAAACATATTTTCACATGGTGACTTTTGAGCAAGTTCCAAGAACACAAAATAAGGCAGCAGACGCAATGGCCACAATTGGCTCTCTTCTAGACATTCCTAGTAATGTGCCTCAATTTGAATTCTTGGTAGAACAGCTTTTGGTTCCTGCATATGACATACCAGAATCAGAGATGGTTTGCGAGCTTGTTGGTCCCAATTCTCCATGGTATCAAGACATTTATGACTACCTCAAGTCCCAAACCCTTCCCTCCAACCTATCCAATAACCAACGAAAGTCCTTTATCCGAAAAGCTGCCAGATACACCATCCTCAGTGACACCCTTTACCGACGCAGCTTTGATAACTCCCTTCTTCGATGTCTTGACACTGATGAAGCACGAACGACCTTGTGAGAGGTACATGAGGGTATATGCGGATCCCATTCAAGTGGTCCTACTTTAGCCAAAAAGATAATGAGACTTGGGTATTACTGGCCAACCATTGAGAAAGATGCACTTGAATTTGTCAGAATGTGTCGCCAATGTCAGATACACAGTGACTTGATTCATGCACCAGCACAGGAACTTCGGCCGATTACATCTCCTTGGCCCTTCGCACAATGGGGACTCGACTTCGTGGGCAAGATCCATCCTAACTCGTCTAATGGCCACAAATTCATCATTACCACCACTGAGTACTTTACTAAGTGGATCGAAGCCATCCCACTCACTTATATTACCGGAAAACAAATTTCCAAGTTTATCATCAACTATATCATCTGTCGATATGGTATTCCACAATCCATCATCACAGATAATGGTCGTCCCTTTAAAAATCAGGATGTCCGTGAACTTTGTGAACGCTTCCATATTCGACACCACTTCTCCACACCTTACTACCCACAAGGAAATGGTCAAGCTGAGGCATCTAATAAAACGATCATCAAACTTCTTAAGAAAACTGTCAATGACGCTGGTCGTGATTGGCACATCCAACTCAATCCTGCTTTGTGGGCATATCGCACTAGCATCCGTACTCCCACTGGAGCCACTCCATTTTCCCTCGTCTTTGGAGCTGAAGCCATCTTGCCCATAGAGGTCAAAATTCCATCCCTACGAGTCTCTATGAAAGGTCTAATCACTGAAGAAGAATATCGACAGTCACGACTGCATGAATTAGAAATGCTAGATGAACGCAGATATAATGCCTTGAACCACTTACAGGCATATCAAAATCGTCTTTGCAGAAGCTACAACAAAAGAGTGCTGACTCGACAATTTGACATTGGTGACTTGGTTCTCATGCAGAATCCTAAGAATCAGTCTAACAAAGAAAAACCAGGCAAGTTTGAGCCCAATTGGTTGGGTCCATACATCATCATTGCGTCATTTGGTTCTGGCGCATATCAGTTGGCTACTCCAGATGGTGAACAATTAATAGAGCCAATCAACAGTTTGCATTTACGCAAGTTTTATATATAGCATCAGAAAGTCTAGCTGACAACCATTACAAATACAAAAAAAATGGAAAAATACAAAAATATCGTCACTTGGATGAAAACTTGGCAAACAGGCATCCTGGTGACACTAAAAAAATAAAAAAATGAAAAATTTGACAAAAATAAAAGAGAAATAATTCATCCAATAGTGAAAACCTGGTAAACAGGCGCTTTGGATAAGTACCATGGTGAAAACCTGGCAAACAGGCGCCATGTGTATTCGGTCATTGCTTTGACATCTACTATCACTCTATCTACCTTCGTCCATAATAAACATCCATTTTTTTTTCGACATTCGTCATAACCTTTCACCCTGACATCACGACATTTCTTTCCATGGCCGACAGTGGTTGACATCGAAGTCTTGCACACCACCTACCATCCATACCGATCATGTCCTTTACATCAACTTGACTAGGGGCAATATTTTATCATGAGGCTGCAGTGGATATTGCACATGGTCTTGACAATTGGAAAACTCCTGAAAAAATCCTAAAAATCATAAAAAGTCCTGGAAAAATCCTAAAAATCATAAAAAGTCTTAAAAAAATCATAAAAATTATAAAAATTCCTGAAAAAATCATAAAAATCATAAACAGTCCTGAAAAAACACCTAAAAATTGGAAAATGTCCTAAAAAAGACCTAAAAATTGTGTCCTAAAAAAGACCTAAAAATTGAAAAATGTCCAGACCTAAAAATTGAAAAATGTCCTAAAGAAAGCACAAAAACATCCAAATAACATCACAAATCCCAAAAACAGAGTCAAATTTAGTCATGTCAGTCGTGTTAGTCTTTGTCAATTGTCGAACTACATGGTCTCTGCGCATTTGCTACGTAGGCAAGGCCATCATTCAATGAGCCCCCGAGGCCCTCTAGGTTCAGTCCCTTAGGGTTTGTTAGGTCAAGTCAAAACATGTCAATTCATCTTCAATTTGTTCGTCCATCCCAGTCGAACTACAAGGTCTCTGAGTGCATGACATAGGCAAGGCCATCTGTCGATGAGCCCCCGAGGCCACCTAGGTCAGTCCTTTAGGGTTGGTCATTTTGGTCAAATAAGTCAGACATAGTCACACTCAGAAACAAGATAGTCATTTGAACATCAACATTCAAATTTTGAACCAACAAACAACATAGTCCAGTCAGTCATCAAGCCAAACATCCGTCAAATTGCCAACACAATGTCAACCTAGTCACTTTATGGTCCCCTTCAAGATGTGTCCTTCTTGGAATTGGACCCCGTCAAAATTTCATTAGCCTTTTCAGGATGTGTCCTTCCTGACGACAGGCTTTGTCACATAGTCATTGGCCTTTTCAAGATGTGTCCTTCCTGATGATAGGCTTCATCACATAGTCATTGGCCTTTTCAGGATGTGTCCTTCCTGATGACAGGCTTCATCACATAGTCAACCTTTTTAGGATGTGTCCTTCCTGACGACAAGCTTCATCACATAGTCATTGGCCTTTTCAGGATGTGTCTTTCCTGATGACAGGCATCGCCAAAACGTCAATACTGTCAGACTCTTCAACTTGTCAAACTGTCAAACTGTCATACAATCCACCTTCGACACACAAATCTTGGCAAACATATTGAATGGCTGTTGATTTTTCTGGTCTATTTTGTTTTATCTTTTTATTGTTTTGTCTCTTGGTCATGTTATTAGCTACCTCAAGGATGTCCCATGAAGGATTTAGAGGTGCAATGATGTCTCATGACCTAATTTTCCTTGATTGTTGTCTTTGGTGTGTCTTGACAAAAAGACTGGGGCAACTTGGCCTTTAGTATGAGTTAGGACATTCCTTGTCTGTGGCTGTCTGTTTTTCACAAGTGGACAACCTTGCACACCTTGATCTATGTCATATCATGGTGTTTGTTGTACATTTGTCACATTTTACTGCCCAATGATGATTATGCAACCCCTATGATGTTATTTGGCAAAATATTGAAGTATTCCTTTTTTATCATCACATCCATGACTTCCAAACTAACATTTCTTCTATTCCTTCATCTTCTAGTCCTCTCATCCATTTCGAGAGCACACTCATGTTCTTTGAACCCACCTGTCCTCTCAAGGGGGCATACCACTACCTCCTCGTCATCCTTCCTCTCCTCACTTTCAAACTAGGGCATATTTTTTTTTTACTTGTTCTTTGACACAATGCGATAAAATGCATCATGTCAAAGAGGGGCAAAATGTAGACACATAAAAATGGTCTTGACTTGCAAACCATATTTTTTACGATGACCATGCTTCTTACTCACATAATTCAATTACTTAATCATGTCCTAATGTCATAATTATTCCTCCATGATTATTTAAATAAATAAATTGCATTTATTTATTTAGATACGTCACTAATTAGTCCTTATGCCTTCTAATAATTCTCCATTTAACCATTTATCCTTCAATCAAATAAATTTGTTTATTTATCCCACTTTCCATCTCACCAAATAAATAATTAAAATGATTATTTGTTCTCTTTTGTCTCATTCCCATTTATGAATTAAATCATTATTTAATTCATAAGTCAACATTCTCCACAAATTAAATAATTTCTATTATGCCAACTACCTATTTTTCTCCACCATTGATTTGATTATCTCCAATTAAATCTCAACCCTTCATTTCAAGGCTTGCCCTAACTTTGACCTAATGTTGCCCTAACCCTAATCATCCTTATCACATTGAATCCTAGCCATTGATCTTAGGGCTTCACCAACTTTTAATCTTGTCCATCCATTCACCATTTGTAATTCTTTAAAAGGCCCTTTCTCAAGTCATTTTAGGACACAGACACAAGTTATTTTCAGTATGCTTGAGAGCTTTTGAGCACTTGAGCAATCACATTACTTCAATATTTTGCTTAGCTTTGTCATAGGTTATAGTTGCACTTCAAATTTGAGGGCAATTATATCATTTTCAGCAAGATGGAGAAGACCAATGGAGGTGAATCAATGGAGGCTTGGAGACTAGGTGAATTTGTTTCATACTCTCATGTTTCTTGCTTTCATTGTTCTCCATTGTTATTAGGGATTTAATGGTTTTATGCTATTTGTAATCTAACTTGAAATCTTTCTCTAATTACAGAAACATAATTCTATATATTGGACTTCTGCAGTTTGCATTTCAAATCATAAGCTACATAACAAGCAACATATCAAAAGGGCCAGAACTATCTCTTTTACATGAGAGATTTACTGATATCATAGATGCAACCAGTAGCTTTGCCATTAACATACCAGGACAGCTTATTACAAAGGACTTAAGGTGCTCATCTCTTATTTTCACACTATATTTTGATCTGAAAGTGGTAAAATTTGTCTCACAAGTTAAAAAATTCTCAGCTGGAAACAAGTTTACATGCAGTCCAAGTAACAACAAATTAAAAATCAACTAGGAAAATTCATGACCAACAATTCACCGTCAACAAATTCACCTCTAACAATTCATCGTCAACAATTCATTGCCATGACAAATTCATTTTGTGGAAAATTTACCATTAGCAATTCATATCATATTGCTATCAAATGAATTGTTGGAGGTGAATTTGTTGATAGTGAATTTGCCTGAAGCGGTGAATACCATCATTGAAAACCTTTACTAATTGTAATATGATTATTAGTTTCTGCCAATATATTTACTGGAATTATAGTGTTGTGATTTTCAGTCTAGACAACATTTGATGGCCTCCTTAGACACCATAATTGATAGGAGAAGAAAAGGAGATGAAATCAAAGATGATTTCATTCAATCAATGGTTTCAAGAGATGGGCTTCTTCCAGAAGAGCGGTTGAGTGATATTGAGATAAAAGATAATTGTCTTGTTCTTCTTTTAGCAGGGCATGCTACAACAGGGGCAGCTCTCACATGGGCAATGAAATATTTGGAAGACCATCCTATGGCAAAAGAAGCACTTATGGTACTCAGTTTTTTCTTTTTTCTAAATAATTGTTACTATTTTTATAAATAAATGATCACAAATTAATAATCTATTATATTTTTTTTTGTTGATATATATTTTATATTTATCGATCATTGTTGTAAATATTTGCTTTCATTTTATATTTATCTATATTTTATGTTTTTAACCATTTTTTTGTTATGATGTAAATAGGAGGAGTACAAGAAGATTCAAGAAAAGAAGGATAAATCAACAAACTCAACAAACTCAACTAATCTGACATGGGATGATATCAATGATATGCCATATACTCTAAAAGTATTTAGTTTCAATTTCTTTGTAAAAATCCTTCTTCCACTTTTTTAGAAGATAAATTTATACTATTTCATTATATTTTTAATTTATACAGAATGTGACTTATATTTATCTTATTTTTTTCAATTCTATTAGGTAATATTTGAAACTTTAAGAATGTCAAGCCCGGCTCCATGGATTTCTAGAGAAGCCCTTCAAGATACTTTATTGCAGGGTATAATTTCTCTTATTTTATTAATTATATATATAGTATTAATGCTATGTAATTTAAAAAATATAATAAGAGATTTAAAAATATGGATTATTTTTATTTTTGTAGGGTTTTTTATCATAAAGGATTGGAACGTAACCATTGATGCCAATGCACTACATTATGATCCCAATCTTTTTGAAAATCCAACAAAATTCAACCCCTGAAGATTTGATGTAAGTTTTAAAAGATAGTTTTACAAAATACAAATATCTTTTGTTTTTTTAATAAAAGTATTTTAAATGAAAGATGCATCAGAGGTGGTGGGAAAAAATCTGCCTAATATTTATGTTTTCATTGAAATACCAAATACAAGACCCAATAAAAAAGGAATTATATTATAGAGTTGAATGATTATTTTAATGAACTTATAATTTATGCAGGAAACACCAAAACCTTATTCATTTCTTGGTTTTGGAGGAGGTTCAAGAACATGTCTTGGAGTGAATCTTGCAAAATTAGAAATGACCATTTTTCTTTATCATTTATGTACGAAATATAGGTAAATATTTTTTTAAAAACTATTTAAAAATTCTATTTCATTTATCTCTTATAAAATTTAATTACAAAATATTTATATTTTTATTTACAAGATACATATTCTTTTACTTATTAATTCTAATTTATGTATTATTTTACTTTGTATGTGGTACAGGTGGAAAAGTGTGAGCAAGGATAACACATTAAGTTCAACTTTCATAAGAGCCTTGAAAAATGGATATTTAATAGAAGTAGAACCTAAATAAAGTATTCATCATCTTTTGAGATAGAGGATTGGTTTTGTGATTTGGAAATTATTTTCCTTAATTCACATTTTGCTATATTATGTACTACTTAAATGACATATCATATTGTTGATTTCTTATTGTTATTGTTCAATAATACTATTACATATATGAATATTAAATTTTAATTTTTTACAGTTATTATTTAAAAAGTGTTATATTATAAAAAATATTATTTTTTATTTTATTTTTATTTTTGTTAATTTAATTTAAATTTTATAAATAATAAATATTAGAAATTAAATTAATAGTAAGTGGACTTGATGATGAAAGTCTGGATATTCCATTATGAGAGGGCATTCTAATAGAGTTAGCATAAGCATGCCAAGAGAAATGTTAATCTTAAAATACAAAGAGAAAATTTGTCATAATTTTTAAACAAAATTTTATATTATAAAATTATTTATTATATTTGCTAGTTGTATTTTTTGTTTTCTAGTTCATTAATATTAGAAACTTAATTATATATATAGGGTAAAAGAGGGATTTTAAAAGGTTCCCAACTCTTTTACAAAGACAAAAATAAATATATCAATTAAGCTCAACAAACATCACAAATACAATAAGGAACAAACAACACAAAGGATGTAAACCAACAATAACCATACCAAATATCAACTCACAAGAGGGAAAAAAAATATAGGGGAAACCCCCTCCCTCTCCCTACCCTCAGAAAAAAATGATTAATTGTAATAGTCACACAACGTACTGAAGCAACCACACTCACTTGTAAAATAAAAAATAACATTCTATAAGAGAGTAGCAAGAAATGAATGCAAAATTATAAGATAAAATAGGATAAGATAAGATATATATTATACAAAAGGGATCTTGCTTATATAAGTAATGTGAAAGATTGGACAACATAGGATTATGACAAGTGCCACAATCATATATATGACATAAGACCCAAAGAATAAATAACCTAAAACTTAAGTAAGTATGAATTGGACCTAGATGAGAACCAATTAAGTAATATACCCTATTCACACCAACATCTCCCTTAAGTGCAACTTATGAATGAATAAAAGATTGCAAGAATGGAAAGATGGGTCCCAACAAAAAGGCCTTGTTAGGTATACATGTAGAAATGATCTCTCACAAATATATTTAAGGAGAAAAAATTGTAGGAAAAAGCCTTATTCAAAAGAGATAAAACAATAAAATAAACACATATAGGAAGGACTTAACATGACCCCCAAGGAATACATCCATCATGAGTATACAATCAATATACCCAGATAGGAGAGAAAGAGTGCAAATACATATCCCCATCACAAATAATTAAATCTTGTGCCAATGGTAAATGCATGAAGATAAATGCTTAAGAATGTCCAAAATTGACAAAAAATATTTCTCCCCTTAGGAGGAAACAATTCCAATGGTGTACACCAAAGAAAATCCAACTCCAAAAAGAAAGATAAGGGAAGACGCATCATGATATATTCCTTCGAAAACATCTCAAGTGTTTATGTGTTAGAATCAAAGGATGTCACAATGAAATGAGGTGAAACCAATCCAACAACTTGTGAAGATTCGTTAAGAACAATCTCCAAAGACAAAGATGATATGATAAAATGTGTGATATAACTATCATCAAAGAGGAGATGGATATCTCAAATGTTTCTTCCAAATATACAAGATGGGGCTCACAAAAAAAATCTACAATACTTGTAAAGAATTCATTCCACAAAGCTAAATTTGAAAGAATAAAATGATCTTATTGAAATAAAGTATTGGAAGCCATGACAACTCTAAAATCTAAAGTAGGAGGTGGAGGAGATGAAATGCAAAAGTATCAAGAACACCATTAATGTTTAAGTGACCAAACTTATCCTTAGAAATACAATTTACACTAGATGATGAGTATGAGTATAAATCAAAGGAATTACAATATCATTATGTGAAAAATGTGAAAAGGTGTACAAGTGAGATGTATGATACCCCATCCTAAAACTAATGATCTCTCTACTTTTCAAATCTATAATAAGCATAAAATTCGATGTGAACTCAACATTCTTCCCTATTCCACGATATGCTACCTAACAGATGGAAAGGAGTATGGTTGAAAAGGATGGAACATAAAGTACATAATTAAAAGTTCCTTCTCCCATGTCAATAGATCCCTTACCACAAACATGTATATATATATTTTTGCCTATCAAAATGTGTGGTAAAGTAAAATGATCAAATAAAGAGAGCATACCCTGTGATGAACCTATTGGTGTGAAGCTCTAGAACCAAGAAGCTATATCCCTAACTTAGGACTTGGGGATGCAAAAATTCTATTTCCCTCCATCTTTTCTATCTTGACTATGTAGATGTTGATGATGTAGAAGAAAATGATGAATTAGATGGAATTGTTGAAGAAAATTTGGTATTGTTCTTCTGAAGAAGGAGCTTCAACTCATTAATATATTTTTTCTAACAACTATTTTCATCATTCACAGTTATTTTTCAATATAAGAACATGTGGGTTTCTCCTTGTTAGGTGTATCCTCTTTAGAATAGGTGGGAGTCTCATTTAAAAGAATGAAAGTGTACCATTGATGCAAGTCAACATAGACTAACACACCTATGCCTTCTATATAAAATATATGCCACCAAATTTTATGATGTCTATATCATGTATGACCTATAAAAAATGCATAGTCTATAATATATAGATCAATAAAAATGCATAGATTTACACAATAATTTTTTGTAAAACCTAAAAAATGGTTAATTTTTTTTTACTCCAAACCTTATTGAGTTTTACATTGATTTATAATTTTTTGGGCCTTGTAGACTTAATGGAAAGGTTCATTTTGCTCCAAATTACACCAAACAAAAGTTCCTGTAAAAAACTCCCAATTGAGAAGGTGATTTGTCATGGTCCCTTTTTCTATGATCTATGTTATGGACCAAAATGCATAATTCCTAATTCTCATGCTTTTTGTGATCCCATCTTGCATGTAGATCCTTCCCCTTCATCTCCCAAGTGATATCCTAAGGCACAAAAAATATCATGAGTATGTGTAAGTGGTTAGAGTGGTGGAGTTACCCAACTTGGTATACCTCCATTTTCAAGTTCACTTCTTTATCTATCCTTATTGCATATTAGAATTCCCTCTATTGTTGTGACTTTTGACTATCCATCTCTTCCACTTTTCTCCTTATTATAACTTCAAAGTTTCACATGTACCCATCTCTCCTTGCCAACCTTAACCTTCAAACATAAAAATTCTCGCCATTTTCATTACTCCTCTCCACCTACCAACCTACATGTTAAGAATACTATTAGTTCATTAATATTAGGAACTTAATTTTATATATTAAGGGTAAAAAGAGATTTTGAAAGGGTCAAAATCCTTTTATGGAGAAAAAAATAGATATAATAATTAATCTCAACAAACATTACAAATACAATAAGGAACAAACAACACAAATGATGTAAACCAAAAATAACCATACCAAATATCAACTCACAAGAGGGAACATAAATACAAGGAAAAAATTCTCCCTCTCCTTGCCCTCAAAAAAGGATTAATTGTAATAGTCACACAACGTACATAAGAAACCACAATCACTTACAACAAGAAATGAATGCAAAAGCATACAATGAAATAGGATAAGATAAGATACATATTGCACAAGAGAGACCTTTCATATATAAGCAAGGTGAAAGATATGACAAGCGTCACAATCATATGACATAAGACCCAAAAAATAATAACCTAAAACTTAACTAAGTATTAAAGGACCTAGATGAGAACCAATTAAGTAATATACTTTATTCACATCAACAACCCCCACTCTACCTTAAGTGCAACTTAGGGAGGAATAAAGGATTGCAAGAGTGGAAAGATAGGTCCCAACAAAAAGGCCTAGTTAGGTACCCATGTGTAAAAAATATCTCTCACAAATAGAGTTAAGGATAAAAAATGTATAGGTAAAAAAAAAATTCGCAAAAGAGAGAAAACAAGAAAATAAACATGCATAGGTGATGGAATAAGGACTTAACATGACCCCCAAGGAATACATCCACCATAAATATACAATAAATATAGCTCCATAAGAGAGAAAGAGTGAAACTATAGATCCCACTCACAAATACTTAACTCTTGTGCCAATGGTAAATGCATGAAGATAAATGCTTAGGAATTTCCAAAATTGGAAAGTAACATTTCTACCCTTGGGAAGAAAAAATTCCAATGGTGTATGTCAAAGAAACTCCAACTCCAAGAAGAGAGATGAAGGAAGAAATATTATGAGATATGCCTTTGAAAACATCTCAATTGTTTGTGTGTTATAATCAAATGATGTCACAATACAAAGGTGAAACCAATCCAAAAACTTGTGAATACTCATCAAGAACAATCTCCAAAGATAAAGTTGATGTGATAAAATATGTGCTGTAAATTTCATCAAAGAGGTGATAGATATCCTTAATTTTTTCTTCCAAATATACAAGATGGGACTCACAAAAAAAATCTATGATGTACTTGCAAAAAAAGGTCATCCCATAAAGCTAAATTTGAAAGAATAGAATGATCCTACTAAACTAAAGTATTGGAATCCATGCCAAATCTGAACTTTGAAGAAGTATGAGGTGGGGGATGGAATGCAAAAGTCTCAAAAACACCAAATTTTAAGTCACCAAACTCCTTAGAAATAAAATTCACATTAAATGCATGAGTATGAGTATTAATCAAAGTAATTGCAATACCATTAGGGAAAAATAATGAAAAGGTGTAAAAGTGAGATGCATGATCAACCATCCTAATAATAATGATTTTTCTACTTTCTAAGTCTCTAATTATCATTTAATTAGGTGTGAACTTAACATTCTTCCCTACTCCACTATGTACTACCAAATAGATGAAAAGGAGTATGGTTAATACAGATGGAACACAAAGTAAATAATTGAAAGTACCTTCTCTCATGTACTTCCTACAAACATACATGTATATATATGTTGTTCCCTATCAAGATGTGTGGTAAAGAATAAGGATCAAATGAAGAGAACATATCCTTTGATGGATCTATATGATGTGAAGCTCTAGAATCAAGAGCTATCTCCTTGACTTAGGAATTGGAGATGCAAAAATTTCCTTTCCCTTCATCTTTTCTACCTGATTTTCCACTCTAGCTATTCTTGACTATGTAGATATTGATGATGTAGAAGAAGATGATGAACTAGATGACATTATTCATTTTTTTTTATATTACTTTTAAAGAATGTGCTTCAAATAATTTATCTATTTTTTGTAGCAACCTTGTTCATCATGCCCGATTATTTTATAATATGAGAATATGTGGGTTTCTAATTCTTACTTGTGTATCCTCTTTAGAAGAGGTGGAAGGATCATTAGATTCTATCTTATATTTTGGTTTCTTCTTGCATTTTAATTTGGGAAACTTGGGATACCTTTGCCTAACTCTTGGGAATTAAATCTAATTGGAAAATTTTATCTTTCTCTCTATTCAAATAATCACAAAATATATCAATAGAAGACATAGTAAATGTATAGGAGTTAATGGTGAACTCCCAACACCCCAAGATCAACTATCAAACTAAAATATATTCCTTAAGAGAGAAACAGTAAGAATATATTACTTTGATTAAGGATGCAAGATTGCAAGATTGAATATGAATATACATATGGTCCCTTGTTTATGAAGGCAAGGTTGTGAGATAGGATTAGAAAAGATCTTGATATGTGTCTTAATCATGTACAATGAGACAACTGCCTCAACATCATTAAATGACCCAAATAACCAATATTAAATAAAAGTCAAATAGATAAGATATGAAAAGATCTTATCTAGAGAACTAAGACTTCTAGAAAGACACCTAGGACTTAAGTATACTTAACATGTAAATAGGACCTATTAGTGAACTAGATAGGTAAAATTCCTATTTAAACCAACATCCCCCCTTAAGTGAGACATAGGGAGTAAATTATTATGCAAAAGATGCAAAGATGGGCCCTAACCATTAAGCCATGTTTGGCACCCTTGCACAAAATAAATTTCTCACAAAAAAAAAGGAGAAAACCCAGTGGGGCAAAACTCCTCTCCAAAAGAGAGAAAAGAGACAATCACTTTCCCCTCCATAGAAAGGAAAGAAGAGAGACCATGGAGCCCCCAAATAATGACATAACTTACTATAAAGAAAAATTGGAAGCACATTGGTGGAGTAACATTGGAACCTTAATCCAAACAACAAAGAACAAGATTAGTTTGATGCTAGAAACACTAGAAGCTCTCAATTGTTTGAGAAACTCTAGAATCATGATAAAGTAACAATTGTCCTAATGCCAAGGAAAACTAGAAAACTCTTGATATGGAGAAACCCTAGAATCTAATTGAAGAAAAATGAGATAGATACAATATCTACACTAATATGAAATACAAAGATAAAACACACCTTCCTAAGTGACAATATGTCTGAGTGATCAACCAAAATGCGAATATGCACAAATATAAATAAAAATACATGGGGTTGAATCTTAAAAGGTGCATGTATGGCTTGATAGAGATCCTCAATACCTTTCCAACATCACAAAAATTGCAAAAATCAAAGATCATGGAAAAATTTAATGAGCTCAAGAGCCAAAAAATAAATTTGACTTCAAACATAAAATATAGGTGCCAAATAGAAAAATATGAAAAAAATTACCTTCACCACTACAAAGTACGCAAAGCCATTTTTATGATGATATCTCATTTTCAAAATTTTGACACCATGATGGAAAGTTATGGCCATTTTAAAAAGTTTCCCAATTTGAGAATTAGGGGCCCAAAAATAGGCCCTTGGGTGCCCATAGGATTGTTGGCGTAGATTGTGGTTTAAAAAAAATGACCCCGCCACCTAGTGATGGTAGCACCGCTAGGATGAGTAGTAGGGAGGGCAACATGCCATATGCTGCACCACCAAAGGCTTAGCCTCCCACATACATGGTGACCATGGGCTATAAATCCTAATGGTCAGGTGCTTAACTAGAAATCAATATCACTAGTTAAATTAGCAAAAAAATTGAAAGCAAAATTTTTAATAATATAAAATGTGACTTTCATACCACTTTGTCAGTGACTGAAATGACAACTGAAAAACCAAGAAATACCAAGTACAATGACCAAATATGGTGAGGAATCTATAGAGAATATTTCACCTGATGGTACCAACAACTACATACTATACATGTAGTACCCCTCCATTTTGCTTATGTTTTCTGTTAGCATGTTTTCACTTTGATAGACCCTGGTACTTTGTTTTGATGTACTGATCGCTGACATTAGAGCGATGGTGGATTTATTTTGTGATGTAATGATACATTGTATGGTGGTAATTGATTTCTAACATGCTTTATGTTAGCATAGATGTTTATTTCAGATGTTATTGCTATATATATGTTTATGGTAGATTAGTTAATGTTTATTCTGTCAGTTTGATGTGTTGTGTATTGGTGTGGAGAACGAAGTTGCATCACTTGCTTGTGAGTGCCCTGTGATTTCTGTGATTTTCTCCGCATGGTGTGTTTGAATTATGGATTATATGTATATGTATGTTATTTGTTTGATTGCAGGATTACAGGTACATGGCACTGACTCCACCTAGTTTCACAGGTCTAAGCATGTCAAGACTCAACGGTAATGTTGTTTGGGAGGTAGTAACAAGGTTTTTCCTAGTCTAGTCTCAAACCCAGTCACAGTATGTCGTCAATTTAGGTTTGGTGTTTTTGGTTGTCTTGTTTGGTCTGTTTTGATTATTTGCCATATAAAGTTTATTTTGTGAATTTAGTGTTAGATTAAAGTTCTTTACAATTTAATGTTTATTTAAATTAATTTTAATTAAAGTAATTAAAAGCTTCGTATTTTATTTAATTAATTAAATTAGTTTATTGGTAAAATAATTTAATCATTAAGATTAAAATTATTTTCATTGTGTGAATAGATTAAATAAGAATTAAATGTTTTTCTGAGAAATGGAATTTTAAATTAGAATAAAAAAAAAGAAAAAGAAAAGGAAATTGAATTTTGAATTTTGAATTCTTTAATTCTTTAAAATGCATTGAATTCTTCATAAGTGAGGAAGGAAAGATTTGCCCGTGAGTTTGTTAGAAGATATTTTCTTCTTGCCAAGTGTCTTAGTTAAATTAATGGCATTTTCTTGTTAAGGATTCTCTCGGAGAAGATATTGGGAGGATTTGGGGAAACAAGAAATCTCTTCACGGGAAATGAAAAGAACAGAGAACTGTTGGAAATATTTTTGGTGAATTCTTTTGGGTTTAATTTTAAAAGTTCTGGAAGAAGTTTTGGGATTGCTTCTGGTTTAGTATTTGCATTCTTCTGGAAATTGGTGTTTTGGAAGGGCTTTGGAAGATTGCACGCAACAGGAAAATAAAGCTTTTCTTCTACAGTCAAGTTCTTCAAGCTACAGGAATACAAGTATTTCCCTATGTATTTAGTTTGTTTTCTTTTGAAAAGATTGCCTGTGTAAAGAAATTAGATTTGTGCAAGTTTAGTTAAAATTGTGAATTTAAATGATTGCCTATAGAAGAAATTTCTTATTAAAAGCTTTTGTTCTTCTCGGTAAATCATTATGTAGAAATTTGTTGTTCTTCTATGAGAGCTTCAGGAAAACAAGATTTTATAGTGAAATTAGAGAGCAACCCCGTAGATTTTTGTTAAAATCAATTGAAAAGTTTTAGAAGAAAACTCTGTAGATAAAATTGAGGAATTGGAAACCTCAGTTACAATCTCTGTTAAAAGTTTCCTGTAGAAAATGTATTTTGACTAATTAAATTGTGAAGGATATTTTCTATTATGGAAAAGAAAATGAAACCCTATGTGATTGTATTGAAATTTTATGAAAGAAATTGTGTACAATGACAAGTTTCTCAGTTACCTATAGCAAACCCTGTAGAAAATAATTGCCCAATCTGAACAATTTTATTTATTAAACGGAATTATATATATATATATATATTAATATATGTATATGTATAATTGTAGGATATACATATACATAAACAAATATATATATAAATATAATTTTCTTGTTGATAAAATTTCTGGATCGAAGTTTCTTTTAGAATTTCCATACACGAATTCTTTTTAAAAGAATCGTCGGAATTTAATTCACTTTTAAAATAAAATAAATATATTTTTTTTTAATTTTGAAGGGCCAGGGGCTTACCCCCACGACCGACCCCCATAGGAGAGCCGGTTGTGAGGGCAACACCCAGCGCTGCCTTCACAGGCAGCGCCGGTGCTGCCTGCACAATCGTGCCCTCCCATGGAGGGTTCAGCTGTGTAGACAGTCGGGCCTTGCCCTTTTAATTATTGTTAGATTTAAATTGTTATAAATTAATTTTAATTTATAATTATAATATAATATGTATATTTCATAAATAATATATATTTTTAAATATATATATTATATATGTAATGTATATATATATTATAATATAATAGTTTATAATTTGTGTTTTCAATATGAGGGACTATAAGTTTAAATTGGATAATTAAGGATATTTATAAATATAAATAAATATCTAATTATAATGTTTTGATGTGCATTTATTTAAATGAATGTTATAATGCTAAATAGTATATGGAAAATTATTAATAGATAGTCAATAATGAAATGTATTAAATGGGGAAATTAAAATTTCATTATTATACCAGAGTATGGAATTAGGTAATTATAGTTTAGATTTTTTTTATATATTGAATGGAAGATGAGTTATATTTAAGTTGAATAATTTTATGTTTAAAGTTATTGATTTGAATGGATTTAGTAAATCCTAAATTAGATGTTTATTAACCTTGATTTGCTTTAAATTGTATTTTCTCTTTTTTTGGGCAAATTGGGAACCTATTAGAAGTACAAGTCTTCCAGAAAAGTTTGTTTTAATGTGGGAGTTGTTATTTGTTTAATTCTATCCTTTGAGTTAACTAGGGTAGTGCACATGATTTGTTAGGCTTTGAGACACCTGGCTCTATGAATAGGCTGTGATGATTATTGTTTTATGATTGGTATTTTGATGTATGAATATGTGCACTTTGTTTACCTTAGTTAGTGAACTTAGTTTCCTTGTGTTATTTTTAGGGGAGTGGCTCTGTGTGAGGGCCGACACACAAAGTGGTGTCTGGGTAACTCATGTAGAGTTAGTTAATCAGTGAAAACTAAATAAACACATTGGGTATTCTAAAATATTTAACTGGATCAATTATGCCTCACTTATAGACTCAAGGGCTAGTTCAGTCTTGAGAATAAGCTGAGAAGGCCTGGAATGGCAAATCGATATCTTGTTATTTTAAAAGATATTCGATTCCGCAATAATTTACATGTGGGGCCGAGTTTCGTAAGAGGTTACTAGGGTAACCCAGGTTGGGGGCTGGAACCTACGAAGAAACACCAGGGTAACCTATGCAACATTGTGATGACACTCCACCTAAAATAACAGTAACTTTGTGAACTTAGCATATTTTATTATCCTAATTCTGGAAGCAATGTAACCAATAAGTTAAGTATGTACTTAGATTGTCCATGGTTTTACTTGTGTCTAGGGTTTGTAGGTTATGTCTAGGGAACCTTATTACTATCTCCTAGCACGGGGGGTGGACCTATGGGTACCACATAGTTGGGTGGAATGTGCACCTTACTTCGTTGGGTCCCCAGTTCATGTTCGTGGCAACAAGTACTTCATGGATGGAGAGCTCGTATGTGGATTTATGTACTTTCTTATTTGTATCATTGGAAACTTTATATATGTATCACTCCTCAATTGTTAACGAGGTGAACATTTGTAATATGTAATTGTAAACTATTATTTGATCTACCTCATTTGGAAAATGAGTATTGTAATGTTATTTCAAATGCAATGTATGAAAGAATCTTATTTGTAAACTATATCTTTAATGATGTAATTTAAATATTATTCAATGTATGCTTTTAAGTTATGTGAATTAAATACATGCAATGTTAAATACTTAAGTCATCTATGGGATTTTCAAGTAGTGTGTCGTTGCGTTACTTAGAGAATGTTTACAATTAGTTAAGTAATTGTTTATAATTTAAAAAAAAATTATTACACTTTCGTAGACAATGCATCATTCTTTAGGTAACAAGACGGGGCATTACAATACAATTTGATAACTTCATACTATACAACCATGCATAGGTCCATATGGTCATATGGATATGTTGACAAGACAAAAAATTTGCCTATTACACCCAAGAAAAATTGCACAAATTTGATATTTGATAGTCAATCCTTAGGTTTTTGATCCTTTTGGACATGATTGTGGGGTCATATTTGGCCCAAAGTGCTATGAAAATTTAGCTACCTCTTAGATCTAGAAACTTTCACACTATTTGAAACCCTTGTAAATATGTCAAAACATAATAAAATTTGATGAAACAAAAGAAAAACCTGATTTTATTTGATGCCCAAGATTCATCTGTAAGGTCCTTGAAACCCCAAATCACACCCAACAAAATATTCAAGCCAAAATAGTTCCCTCATATCTAGGTAGGAGTATGTAGTACTAGAGCTTTGATACCATGTAGGAGTTAACAGTGAACTCCCAACACCCTATGATTAGCTTCCAAACCAAAATATCTTCCACAAGAGAGTAATGGAAATAATATATTGCTATGATTAAGGATACAAGATTGGAAATTTTAATATGAAATGTACATATGATTCCTTTCTTATAAAGGAAAGGTTATGAGATAGGATTAGACAAGATCTTGACATGTGTCTTAATCATATACAATGAGACAACTACCTCAACAATATTAAATGAACTAGGTAACCAATATTAAATAAAACTCAAATATATAAGATATGATAAGATATTATATAGACAACTAAGATTTCTAGAAAGACACTTAGGACCTAAGTAAACTTAATATGTACATAACACATATTAGTTAATTAGATAGGCAATATACATATTTATATGAACAAAATGGACCACCTAGGGCATCCATAGTGAAATAAAAGGTAAATAAAAGATAAAATCAAGAATATATATTACTTATTAGATTTATCTTTCTTGTAACCATCCAATTGAGATCCCAAAGATTTGAACTTAACAACATTATCTTCAATGTAAGGAAATGTATCAAGAGAAAATTTTGTCTCTATTTTTAAAACATAAAATTGACTAACTATACCAATGATATTTGAATGTATCCCATGCTACTTAGGTGTTGTAAAATACTTAATATGAAGCAACACTCTATTAGAAATGTGTAAAGTAATTAAACCTATAGTCTCATCAAGCTTGTTCTTGTAATATAATCTCTCATACTCCCTACTAAAATCATGTTGAGTATCATCCAAGGTAGACAATAAACTCTTAGATATGATTAATAGTCACATCTTTATTTTTTATGTATGATAATTATGAGTGAGGATCTCAAGTGAATTAGAATATGCCATTAGAGAAATAAACATACATAGATAAAATAGACACTATATGGCAATAATCTACCTTAGAACCTTCCAAATATGAATAAGTACTTAAAATGAAGTCCTTCTAAGAAAAATCAACTTTCAATTTCAATAATTCTTCTTAGAAATGAGCTAAAGGATCAAAATTTTGATATCCAAGAAAAATATAGAAAATAACATATAGATAGATGTGTAGTGCTTAGAAAGACCATTGTAATGCATATAATAACTCTAAAATTTAATACATGCACACAATATAAGGCTTGCAAAAAAAAAACAAATTTGGGCTTCAAACTCAAATATTAAAAAAATTGTAATAAAATTTGAAAAAAAAATACTTATACCAATAAGAAGAGCTCATAACCAACTTTATAATGCCTATAATAACATGAAAAACTTATAACTTGGTGAAAAATTATTCCTCCCAAAAAATATCTCCCTTAGGCAAGTGAAATGGGGCCATTGCACATTATTTGGGTGATGAGATAGTGATGCAACCAACTTGGGTGGAATTGGGGTGTCAAATCATAACCACAACATCTACTTTGAGTGTTGTAGAGTTAGGGTTAACGGTTGATGATGAATTAACAACTGAGCGAAAAACCCTAGTGGTGAGTTATTGTCTATAGTGATGGAATTGGTTGCACTTCATGTTGGGGTTGAGATCCTATAGGCTAGAGGATACCATGGTCTATTTATCATGTGTCCAAGGGATATAAATAAATGTTATGGATGATAAAGTATCATATAAAAAAATGGAATTGTACTATTGATGCAAGTCAACATAGACTAACACACATATACCTGCTACATATAATATGCCACCAAATTTTATGATGTCTATAGCATAATGCAAAGTATAGAGTATATAGATCTATACAAATGTATATATTTACACAATAAAAAATTATACAATTCCTCAAAAAATGGTTGTTTTTTTGATTTCAAAATCTATCAAGTTTTATATTGATTTATAATTTTTGGGCCTTTTGGACTTAATGGTGAGGTTCATTTTGCTCCAATATATACCCAAGAAAAGTTCCTATAAAAAACTCTCGAATTGAGAAGGGGCTTTGTCATGGTCCCTTTTTATATAATCTATGTTATGGACCCAAATTCCTAATTCCTAGCTCTCATGATTTCTATGATCCCATCTTATATGTAGATTCTTCCCCTTCATTTCCCAAATGCTGACCTAACGCAAAATAAATCTCATGATTCTATTTAAGTGGTTAGAGTGGTAGAGTTACTTGGGTGGGTATGCCTCCCTTATCAAGTCCACTTTTCTGTCTATCTTTATCAAGATATTATAATTCCCTCTATGTTTTTTCCTTCTTACTATCCCTCTCTTCCACTATTCTCCTTATCAAAAAATTAGATTTTTGCATGCAACCATTGCTCCTCACCAACCTTGACCACTAAACATAAACATTATTTCCATTTTTCATTACTTCTCTCCACCTACCACCCTGCATGTTAAGAATACCATTAGTTCATATAAAATTTATTCAACTACACATGGGATTCCATTTGGCATTATAATTCATCCCAATAACATTGAAAGTGAATCACGTGGACATCTAGCGATGCACACTAGAATGGAGCCAACAATTGCTAGATAGAGTTGCAATCCTAAAGGGGATCCTTACCATAATTTCTAAGAATAAATAGTCTTAGGTTGTAAGGGAACCTCATCCAAACATTCTAAGATTTTTTTTATATTGGAAGACACCATGGTTAGATTGAGGAAAAAGAAAACAATGATCTATGGGTACGAGAATCCATTCATATGTACTAAACTTAGGATGTAGACCATTGTGTAAATTTTGATGTTCTCCATATAAATTTTAAGATTGAAAAGATGGATTAACGATATATATTTGAATAAACCAAGTAACCTAACCTAAAATTATCATGAAACCTTGTTTTTCAAGTGTCTAGATTTGTGAATGAAAAACCCATATATCTATGGAGGTCAAGGGATAAAAACCTATAGATCTCATGTTAGAAGACAAAACCCCTTTAGTTGGCAAGGCATACTTACCCAAAGCCCACATTCAATATTTAATGGTGGTTAGAATCAACAATAAGGAGTCTAAATGACACTTAGAGCTATCATGGATGTAAGATTTTGTATTTCAATTTTCCTTGAATGTGATAATAGAATATTGTAATATTTTATAGTTAATTTTCCTTTAATGAATTATCTATGATCTAAATCTTATGTAATCATTATCCCCTTTGTTTTATGTGGCTGCATATGGTCACATGTTATTTAGAAAAGACTATATTTCTACATTGTACATATGTAATAGTAGTGTTGTATAAAGTTGTCCTAACCATTTAAATAATGCAAGTATTATTGTTTAAGCTATCAAGGAACTCATATTTTTCATGTGTTAGGTAGATTCAATTATGTTTTTTTCTTTTACGGATTAAATAAAGAAGTATGAAGCATACTTAGAGGTGTATTATATTGTTGAGCAAATATTAATATAATAATGGGTTTTTTAAGGTTGTATTATTATAGGTAAAATTTGATATGATTTTAGGATTTGAATGGTGCCTATTTAAATATTTTCAAGTCAATTAAAATTATTTTCCTTAATTCTAGCATGGCACATTATAGTGGTATCAAAGTTGAATTTCTTATTAGCTTTTGAATTGTGGGATCCTAAAGTTGTGAATGTATGGTGGAACAAGCTCTTTGAAAGATCTAATGGTATGCAAAAAATATGATGATGATTGCAAATAGAGAACAATGGTTGGGTTAGTTGATAGACCTCTTAAACCCACTTTCCTTAGGAAGAAGAAGAATATTTTTTACTATTTTTGATATATATATATATATCAACATAGATTTGGGAAATAATATATTTTCTACATTATATATATATCTGCAATATAGGGGGATTCATTACTCACGAGTTCTCTTCATTCAGAGAGCCTCATAGGGAAAAATTCCCTATACTACCTCAATGGAACAATGATGAGAGTTTCAGAATCCGAAAGAGCAGGTCACAAATATTTTCTGGACAAACTATCAAGCTCTTAGCCAAAGGACTACAGTGCAGAATATAGACGATAGTGTCTTTGGCATCCTAGAGGCGTGTTGGCATCTCGTAGCGACCAGAAAGTGAGAATGTCTCAGAAAATGGCTAAGTGATGACTTACACTCTGATTACTAAGAACCTCTAGAATGAAAGAAAGCAACATGAAGTAATAAGATTGAAATGGAATAGAGAGGATAAGGAGAAGAAAGGAAATACTTACGATCATGCGAATGATGAAGCTTCTAGCTCATGAGTGTCTTCAATACCTGCACACAAGAGGGAGAGAGAAATTTTTGGGTGGATATATAGGGGCTTGCCTCAATCAGACCCCATTTTGGTGTTCCCACCTCCACAGACAACCAAATAGATGGAGAGAAAAGTAGAAATGAAGTAAAAAGCACTTAAAGCACTATAAAACAATGTTATGCTACTCAACCAAGTAATAGAGGAGAGGAGTGAAAGCTTACCACCTCCACCAAGAGCGCTCAAGGATAATGGGGGAGAAAATGAGAGGAACTCAAGCCTCTGCTGTAATGGTTTTTTTTCCACACTTGCTCTACTGAAGTGGTGGAATGTTGATGTTGCTGCTGTGAAGTGTAAAGTGTTTTGCTAGAATGATTAGAGTTGTCAAGAGTGAGTTCAATGCTTGGAAGAGGATTGAAAAAGATTTTGGATGAATTCTAGAAGTGGTGAAGAGATGAAATGCTTGTTGAAGGAGTGAATTTGAAGGGGAGATGAAGAAAATGGCCATATTCGGGTCGGTCGGTCGAGGAGGGCATTACAAATTGACCCCCAATGGGAAGTGTAACACCTCTGCAGGCTCTAGATGTGGGAATCTGTCAAGGATGTAAGCGCGCCACGTAAACATCTACGCACTACGCAGGTGTCCTCGACAGAAATGCCTCCACTGATGCTCAAAACAGGAGCCAAGTGTGATGCGAGCAGTGGGATTAGGTAGAATTAAGCCTTTGAACTTGGTTTTCTAAGGTGGATAAAGGAAAAAAGAGGATTTGCACATGGGGTGAAAATTCACTCTTATTTATTTTTGCCCCACTTTAGTGAGCACTAACACTGATGAATGCTCGGTAAAGTAGATCAAGAAAGAGTAGGTTTAGAAATGTGTACCTGAACCGTCGAGGATACAGATTGCGATCTGGCGAACCTGAGAGTGCAGGATCACAAGAGGACTTAGTGGTTCCACAAAACTATGAAGCTGAAGAAAGTGCATATACTCAGGATGAAGAAAATGTAGATATTTGATTTGGTATATACAAGAGATAAGAGAGATGAAAAAAATGCATGGTGAAAGAAAAATTCACTCAGGAGTAGAACCCGCACCACCAAGTAGGAGTGATAAAAGCAAACCCCGCTTGAGGAGGGGAACCTGTATCACAAAGGAGGTGATAAAAGAAAACCCTGCTCAAGGAGGAGAACCTGTATCACAAAAGAGGTGATAAAAGAAAATATCGCTCAAGGAGGAGAACTTGTATCACTGAGTAAAGATGATAAAAGCATGTGGTGAAAGCAAAACCCACTCAGGAGTAGAAACCGCACCACAAAAGAGGTGATAAAAGCAAACCCCGTTCGAGGAGGACAACCTATATCACCAAAAAGTGGGTGGTGAAAGAAAAAGCTGCTCATGAGTAGAACCCACACCACAAAAGAGGTGATAAAAGCAAACCCCGCTCGAGGAGGAGAACCCGTATCACCAAGTAAAAGTGACAAAAGTGCGTGGTGAAAGAAAAACCTGCTCAGGAGTAGAACTTGCACCACAAAAGAGGTGATAAAAGAAAACCCCACTTGAGGAGGAGAACCCATATCACCAAAAAGCACGTGGGGAAAGAAAAACACACTCAGGAGTAGAACCCACACCACAAAAGAAGTGATAAAAGAAAACCTCACTTGAGGAGGAGATCCCGTATCACCAAGTAAGTATGTAAAGGATCTTTGTAGGTTCTCGGTCCTGCAAAGCGAGTAGGCAGACAATCACACAAACCATCATCAAGTTGAAAGGATTTCAAAGGGGTCCCTCGAGAACGCTTCAAAAGAAGAGGGGTCCACTCAAGGGACGTACAGTTTGAAAGGTGAGGTCTAGTCAAGCTGCCCCCAAGCTAGACATGAAGATATGAAATAGGTCTAGTCAGGCTGCCCCCAAGCTAGATGCCAATGAATTTGTTTGAGAGAAAATATTTCAAAGAGGTCCCTCGGGAACCCTTCAAAAGAGAAAGGGGTCCACTCAAGGGATGCTTCATTTAAAAGATATAGAGAAGAGAGGGGGGTCCTTGAGAAGGACACACATCTCCAGAACAAGTTATCATTTCCCCCAGCGTACAGGGAGGAGGACCATGCAAAATACTTAGAACAAGATAGAGGTGAACCTCGATATCACTTGTTAAGCAAAGAAAAGGCAGGTGCATCAATCAAATGGGAGTTTGATGGCCCCTGAATCACAAAGTTGTTGAATTTTGTCCTTCAAGGCCTCACATTCGCTAGTGGAATGCCCAAGCACTTGATGGTATGCACAGAAAGGATGTTTTTCTTTGTCATGATATTTATTGCATGTAGGAGAAGGAAGAGTGATTAAGCGGGCTTTTAGAAGCCACAACAAAATACACTCTTGCTCAGATAAAGAATGAGGAGCAGGAATCAAACCTTTGTCTTGTGGAGAAAGGTTTGACTTCTTACAGGAAGAAGGAGGCA
Source organism: Sequoia sempervirens (assembly GCA_007258455.2). Taxonomy (NCBI): domain Eukaryota; kingdom Viridiplantae; phylum Streptophyta; class Pinopsida; order Cupressales; family Cupressaceae; genus Sequoia; species Sequoia sempervirens. The sequence goes on from VDFB02000007.1 coordinate 47,606,082, forward strand.
CGAAGATAGAAGACAAAGGAGGATAAATCAATCCACAAGAACAAGGTTGAGTGGAATTCATGTCACCATTCAACCGTGGTTTCCTTTTAGATTGTTCATTCGAGTAACCAAGCCCTAGATTGCACTTATGAGATGCAAATTCTATAGGGACTTGAATTCCTTGCTCGTTACACCCACAACCTTTACACTCATAACCATACTTAGAGACAAGCCTAAAGTCAGGGCCATAATGTGTTTGTAGATCTTGAAAAGAAGGAGGATCCTCATAAAGAGAATTGTCCCAACAACGAGGATCACATTCCTTTACGAGATCACCATGATCTTTCCTGACATGACTATCAACCTCCTTAACATAAGTGTGATCGTCTTCCTCAGAAGGAGGATCAAAACCAAGAACATTACAATTTACATTCACCTTACTCCATGATACAGAAGAGTAAGCATCTTTTATAGAGGGTGCAAATGATGTTATCAAAAGGTCTAAATGGATCGAGTCGACTTTATATTCCTAAATGAAGGAGTCTGTAAAGTCTAAGGAGCCCCATTCATCACCAAGACATGCATTCCTTTGAGGAGAGGTAGGAGTACACTGAAGCAAGTCCCTCAATGAGACCTTATTCGGAGTAACCCGAGGTTGCTTGAAAAGATTGTAACCACTAGGTGCTTTAATCATAGGTTTTGGAGCTAGAGGAAGATTAGATTGTTTATTCATTCTATTCTCATAAGTATGGGTTAGCGCTCTATCAAAGGGAACCATAAAGAGATTAGGAGAGTCACTATCAAATGAAATACCATCGATATAAAAATCCTTTTAGAAGAAGGACTAGTTGGAGTCACATAAATAATCGGTCTCTTAAGCCTTTGAGGGGCAGTAGAGACATATATTACATTTACAACATCATCACAACTAGTAGAATAATTATTTGAATACATATTCTCAATGTCGATCCAAACATATGATCAAATGTGGAATAATTATTTGAAGGGACATTCTCGTCATCGATTTAGCACAAATCAGATGTGGAAGGAGGCTCATTTTCTAATGCAACCTCTCTAGGAGAGAGTGCATTAGAATATATACGAAGTTCATCATTCAAAAATGCAATGTCTCTAGAAGAGAGTGCATTGGGAGGTATAAGAGATTCATCATTCACAAAAGCATCATCTCCAAAAGAGAGTGCATTGGAATGAATGGAAGGTTCACCACTCACTAATGCATTATCTCTAGAAGAGAGTGCATCAAGACAAAGATGAGATTCACTATTAACTAATGCATCATCTCTAGAAGAGAGTGCATTGGAATAGAGAAGAGATTCATCATTCACAAATGCATCATCCCTAGAAGAGAGTGCATTGGAATGAGGGGAAGATTCATCATTCACAAATGCATCATCTCCAAAAGAGAGCATTGAAATGAATAGAAGGTAGAGTAATACTAAGGAAAGTATCAATGATTTCATCTTCTTGCAACAAAATATCCTTCGAAGCAAGAGGACATTTGTGAGAAGGATCAAAGATATTGAGTGACATGGGTAAAGCCAAGTCACCATCGCATGCATGAAATGGAATATCATTAACATTTTAAACAAGATTAGATATTTAACTAATAAACGAAGATATTAAATTCATTACGTTTTTTTGATATTTTCTATGTTCTAATTCATGCTTTCAGAGGTCTCCAGAGCGAAATTTGAGGTTGGAACTTGTGTCGGTCCCTAAAATTCAACTGCCGAAGGCACTAGTATTTTAGGGACTAAATAAGTTCTCTAGGAGACCTTTCCAATGGTGCAAACGGTTCTGAATTTTGAGCATCGATTCAAAAGTTATAACCCCACCAAGTAGGGGTAAATAAATTCCTAGTTTTTTGAAGAACATTGTTCTTCACACCAGGTTCACCAAAATGTAATATATGCTGATTCACTATTCATGAGTTCTCTTCATTTAGAGAGCCTCACAGGGTGAATTTCCCTATACTACCTCAATGGAATAGTGGTGAGAGTTTTAGAATCCAAAAGAGCAGGTCACAAAGATTTTCTGGATAGACTATCAAGCTCTCGGCCAAAGGATGACAATGCAAAATACGGACAACAATGTGGCGTGCTGGTGTCCCAAAGGCACGCTGGTGTCTCATAGGGACCAAAAAGCAAGAATGTCTCAAAAAATGGCTAAGTGATGACTTACACTTCGATTACTAAGAACCTCTAGAATGCAAGAAAGCAACAAGAAGTAATAAGATTGAAATGGAATAGAGACGATAAGGAGAAGAAAGGAAATACTTATGACCGTGCGAATGATAAAGCTTCTAGCTTGTGAGTGTCTTCAATACCTGCACATAAGAGGGAGAGAGAAATTGTTGGGTGCTTGTATAGGGGCCTACCTCTGTCAGACCCTATTTTGGTGTTCCCACCTCCACAAACAACCAAATAGATGGAGAGAAAAGTACAAATGAAGTAAAGAGCACTTAAAGCACTACAAAACAGTGTTATGCTACTCAACCAAGTAATAGAGGAGAGGAGTAAAAGCTTACCACCTCCACCAAGAGTGCTCAAGGATAATGGGGGAGAAAATGAGAGGAACTTAAGCCTCTATTGCAATGGTTTTTTGTTCCACACTTGCTCTACTGAAGTGGTGGAGTGTTGATGTTGCTACTGTGAAGTGTAAAGTGTTTTTCTAGAATGCTCAAAGTTGTCAAGAGTGAGCTCAATGCTTGGAAGAGGATTGAAGAAGATTGTGGATGGAGTCCAGAAGTGGTGAAGAGATGAAATGCTTATTAAAGGAGTGAATTTGAAGGGGAGATGAAGAAAATGAACATATTCAGTTCGGTTGGCCAAGGAGGGCGTTAAAAATCGACCCCCAATGGGAAGTGTAATGCCTCTGTAGGCTCTAGACATGAGAATCTGTCAGGGATGTAAGCGTGCCACGTGGACATCTGCGTGTTGCACGGGCATCCTCAATGGAAATGCCTCCACTGATGCTCAAAACAGGCACCAAGTGTGATGTGAGCAGCGGGCTTAGGTAGAATTAAGCCTTTGAACTTGGTTTTCTAAGGTGGATAAAAGAAAAAAGGGGATTTGCACATGGGGTGCAAATTCACTCATATATAATATCAACAGAGATTTGGGAAATAATATATTTTCTACATTTCAAGGTATTAATGAAGTCATTAGTATAATACAATATTAAGTGGGTTGATATTACCAAAATCTACTAGAATATTTGAGTGTGGCTTTATCATTTAAAAAATATTTAGAATCCTCTTTCCCAAATAGCTATAAGTGGATAATTAGAACAAGAGGTACAACCAGGTAATAGAATCAACACAAAAGGATCAAGGATGTAGAAGAAAGTTTGCAACCATAGAGTATGCAAAAATAAATTTCTAGCAAAAACATGATAGGATGATGGAAAGTCAAAGGTGGTTAAGAACTTGGAGATTAGTATGGAAAATAAAAAAAATTGTATAGGAAGAATAATAGTTAAAATCAAAGCCCCAACATACCATAAAGTACACTAAAATATTAGATAAGTTAGTAAATAGAAATATATTTCATTGTAAGGCACCTCCTTGTCATGATTCAAAGAAGATATTTCATGTTGTAATGAAGGAAGATGATTCCAAAAAATGAGCTTAGAATAAGTAAATTTTTCTTCTTATACAAAGAATCTTGGGAAACAAGCCATTGATGTTGAAGTAAAAAAGAGGTGGAGCTAGATGATGAATTAGATAAGTTTGATAAAGATACTAAAGTAATGGTGAATGTAGTGAACCCTACACTTGATGAGGAAGATAAAGAAGAGATATTGGAGATAGGGGTTCAAATAATTATAGAGGAGAAAAATAAATACTTGAATTCCTTATATGAGATTGCAACAAATTTGTTCCAAGAACTAGAAAGGGTAAGCTACACAAATATTGGTAAATAGTATCTAAATCCTTTATATGAATAAAAAATTAGGATAATTGAACATGCATTAGAGGATAATAAAATTTTCAAATATGTGAAAGGACTTGGAGATGTTAGAAGAATATCACATGCAAATGGAAGGTATAAAATCTAACACAAGAAAGGATATATTTTTTAATTTTGATGGTGTATACTAGAAAATTATATATCTTAATAAAGTAAAGAAGAAAACAACACTTGTTGTATATACAAGTGAGAAAATTGTTTCTTTTCAGTCCACACACATCAATAATCCAGCATTTACTAAGTTGTAGGATATTTGTGAAAAAGAAAGTGAGATTTTTTTTGAGTCCTTAGGTTGAAGGTGTTGATTTAACATAACATTACGAGTTTGATACCTTGCATAATTAGGCTGAAAAATGTGTATTTAGAAGTAATCTATCTAATGCTAGTTATGAAATCTAGAGTCATAACAACGTTTGTGATGATAAATTTTTTTGCTTAAACAAAGGAGGTAAGAACTCTATTTGTGTTCATGTTAGCAGAGATCTATTGCCTAATTCTATACCATGGATAAATTTTTATCATCATGAGAGCTATTAAAAAGAAAAATAAATTCAATTGTGTCCTTCTATAGGAGTATGGAATCCGAGAGGGTTAATTAAACATATGAAGGTTGAGATTCTTGATGGGTATAATATTATTGCTACTAATTTAAATCCAATGGGTGCCCTAGATTAATCTTACATCCATAGAAGAATAAATGGTGCTTGGATTTATCTCTAATCCACCATTGGGAATAGTCATAGGAAGAAGGAATTATTACAAGGGGAAAGTTGTTTTGACAACAAGTAGGGTGTTGGAGGACATGCATACTGATTTATTTTATGGAAAGCCACATAACCTTTATTATGGTATTCAAATGTTTCTAAAAATGAATAATATGGTATTCAATAAGTAGTCCCTAGGATCACTATTAGATAAAGGATTTCAATACACCTTATAATTACTTCATGTAAATCTACCATTAAATAATTGTTTGTAGGGAGTATGTGTAAATTTCAAATGCTTCGTGTGTCACATGGAATTCTTTCCCATACCTTTCAATTTGATTAATGCTCTACCTCCTTTCCAAATAAAATAAAATCAAGTATCCAACTTGTTTGAATGAGACAATTTTTTTGATGATTTTATGACATGTTTATATGTAAGAAGATAGAGGAGGATTAGATGACATATCTAATTTATTAATTAATATTGAATAATATGTTATTTGATATAATATATTGAATTATATAATTATTCTAAAATACATTATTCATTTAGTATTATTCTAATCTAATTTTATTTCAAATTTACTTCCTCACATCCTTGCAAAATCGTCCCAACCATGTAGATAAAATTTTGCGAGCCAAAAAAATGATAATATTAAAATATATTTTAGTCAACAAAATTCTATGATCTAACAAATAGATATGACAACAATTATAAATCTCTCAACATTACAATTAGATCATATTCTCAATAACAAAACCTTTTACTATTATTAACTAATATTGAATAATATATTATTTGTTCTAATATATTTAATTTATATAATTATTCTAAAATATATTTTTTATTGACTATATTCTAATCTAATTTGATTTAAACTTTATTTCTCTACTAAACTGCAAAACTGTCCCTTTAATAAACATTAAAGCTTGCAACCTAAGATCAATAATATAATTAATAATAACATATAAAAATTTAACAATTTAATATTACAAATAATATAATAATATATTAACAATTAATATTTTTTATATTTTTTATATGTTGCAAGCTCATCTCTCACATTCTTTGTGAATTGACGAGCCATAGCAAACATTGCTTAATTTAGATTCTCTTTGTCTCTCACTTCTTTCTTATAAGAAATAAGTAAAAGAATAGGACATATATCCTTCTCGCGACTGTTTTGAATTTCAACCTTCCTTATAATTGTCTTTTTTGGGTATTTTCCAAAACATCCACTTGTCTCCATGACACACCTTTCAAACATGATCATTTGTGCTAAAAAATTTTCTTTCCGCAATTGGATAAAAAATCCAACTAACTATATCACACATGCTTTTAAAATTCTATATTATAATCTAATTTTATTTTAACTTCCCCACATCTTCAAAACATCGTCCAAGAAATATACATTGAAGCTTGCAACCTTAGAAAAATGATAATATCAACATATAATTTGGCATGCTAGAGACATTTTTGAGTTATATTCATTAACATTCTTGCTTCCGATTTTGTACACATTATTTTCTAAACTATATTACCTATTAAGTAGATTCTAATATAATTTTATTTAAAATTTACTTACTTGCATCCCTATAAGATTATCGTAGCGATGCACATTGGTGCTTCCAACATAATAAAATAAAATAATATTGGCATATAATTCGATATGGTAGAGACAATTTTGAGTAATATTCATTAAGATTCTTACGTACTATCTTATACACAATCTTTTGTAAAATATATAATCTATTTAGTAGATTATAATTTTCCTTCAATTAAATATGACTTTATTGTGATATGAATTGGAATTTGAAACAATCATAAGTGTGCACACAAAACCATAAGTACGCAAAATTGAGAACCTCAAAAACAACTCCACAAAATTAGATTCAAGTACAAGTGCACATGCACTTTTAATTAGCAAGCCTTCTAGTTGATTGATCAAAAATCTTGCCCATCATTGAATTATGAAAAAACAACAAAATTGAATGAGCCAACAAATAGATATGACAATAGTTATAAATATTTGAATATTACAATTACATCATATTCTAGATAACAAAATATTTGAAAGTTTTGAAATTGTTATTGTAATTTTTTATATTACTTACAATAACTTACTTTGTGCATCGGTTATCATTTTTGTACTGCATCCCTACTTATTTTACATATGTTTCCCTTTTTGCAAAAGCTAATAGGCTTTCAATTTTTTTAATTCATTCTACACTTGTTATAACTTACTTCAATTCACTATGTTCTTCATTTTCTTGCTCTTTGGTTAATAACACAACTTTTTTGCCATAAAAATTGAGCTCAATAAACCCCTCGTATTTTGCCATCAAACATGAAGAATTGTCAAAAAGTTATTGTATTATTTTTATAACAACAAATAGTTGAATGCATATACATTGTCATTCCAATAGTTTTTGATTAGATAAGGATGGGAAGGGCCCTGATCCCATTGTACAAAGCTAGGAAAAATAGAGAAACAGACTAGGAAAAACAACACCTACCACTACCAACAAACAACAATAGATAGGCCAAACCAGAGCCTAAGAAGGCACATAGGCCCAATAACCAAAAATGCAACCATAGAATCATCAACAACATAATAAAAAACAATATCCCAAAAATAGTTCACGAAATAGAACATAGACCATTTATGAGATCAACCAAGGACCAACAGGTAGTAATCCATAACAAAGCTATCAAGAAATAGCTATCAGGGATAGTAAAAATGAGCACCGAATGATTTAGAGTAGACATAAGATAAAGCAAAAAAACTCTCCATTTTTTCCAAATTGGAACACAAACTACCTCCCAACAAGTTGTCTTCATCTTTCAAACTAGGCCTTACAACCAACTAAACAGGCCAATAGGCCACCCTCCAAGAAGACTCACCATAATTTGAGACAACAACCACCCCAAGGGTGGGTGAGATAAAATGAACATCAAGCTCATACAAGATATTTTTAATAATATTTTGAAATATAAACCACCAAAAAGAAGCTAATCCCATCAAGATTCTTTGATAGAACCATCCCACATCAAACCTGTTACTAAGAGAAACCAATTTTGAACCAAAAACATTTATAGTGTTGATGGGATAGAGGGCCCCCATCAACCTACTTTCCTCTCTACCTCTATAGGAGAAAGCATATCCCACAAACAAAGACATCCAAACAACAATAGTAGAAGAACACTAGCCCCCAAAGCACCACCTCAAACTGAGCACCAAATCATACTCCATCTCTATAGGAGAGAGCTCTCCTCTAAAAGAGAGGGTGAAGTAAGAACCATAACCACTAGTGCCACCAATCTCTTGCATGAGCCAGCTCCACCTCAAAAGGAACCGACAAAAGAAAAGAGAGCTTCCCATCCCAACTACTGCCACCAACTCCACCTCTAAAGGAGAGGGATCCTCCTCTGAAGGAGCAGTCTCCACCTCCATAGGAGACCACAACTGTAGAACCAAACATGAATCCAACACACTAGTAGAAAAAGTTGTCACCACACCCCTTTTCAGCCCAAGTAGTTGGTCCAAAAAGGAAGCGAAAGAAAGTGCCCCAACCAAGAGAGGATACAAACTACCACAACCCTTCATAATGAACATTTGGATCATCACCATCATGAGAAGACCTTCAACCCAACCATGCTTGAAGGCACTAAAAATTGAAATAGGGGTCTTCAAGGCAGAGAAGAGCCCCCTCCACCACATCCAAAAGCCACAAAACTCCAAAGGGGAACCAACAATAACCTTGGAACCCCAAAACATAGCTTCAACATGCAAAAACTGAAGAGACCTTGCACCTACAGAGCTTCCCTAAATCCCCACCACAACCATAACAAAGGGCCAATGGAAGAAAAAAAATGTTAGAGAAAAGGAGCACCATAGTTAACACAAAATTGCCACACAGGTTCAAAACCACCTCACAAAAAGTGAATCCATAACCTTCTGCAAAAGCACAACCTCTCCAATAAAGACTATTCAAACCATTCTCCAAAATGACATTCTTTTGCCTCAACACCATATGAGGCATCACCACTTCAAAAAAAAGCCTCTTGAGATGCCCAAAGGGGGAAAGATCAGAGAGAAGGCACAAAGAACAAGTCTCAACAAGGGAGGGGACTACCTCAACCATCATAGAAAGGGGCAATAGGGGTCCCACAATCTCCAAGAAAGAAAAAAACCCAACAACGCAATGAGAAATACTGGAAGCCATAACCAAGACAACCTATAGGCCCTCGAAGCAACAAATCAACATGAGGGCAAGAGCGGAAGGAGTCCCACCCCTCGACTGAGCTAGATCACAAGGCAATGCAAAATACAAAGTATAAACTTGAGGTGAAGAGAGCACCGAACCTCCCCCACCGCAACTCCCAATAGGCACACAAAGGAACCCAAGCGACCCTAGAGCAAAGAGGATTGACGGCCCCAAGACCATCGAAAACCCAACCACAACACCTAACGTCCCCTCAAGGAAAGCAAGCTGCCAGTGGGAAGCGAAACTCACATTTTCCACAGGGAAAAGCAACTAAGAATCTGTCTGAGAAAAAGTAGAAGCCACAACTAAGACTTCCTCTAGGTCCTCAAAGTAGCAAAACAACAAGAGCGCAAGAGCGGTAGGAGTCCCACCCCTCATCCAATCCAACTCATAAGGAAATGTAGAAGGAAAAGTATAAACTTGTAGTGAAGAGAGCATCGATCCTCCCCCATCACAACCCCCAATAGGCACACCAATGAGCCTGAACGGCCCCAGAGAAAAGAAAATAGACAACCTCCAAACCATCGACGCCCTAGTCACAACACCAACCATCCCCTCAAGGAAAGTAAGCTTCCAGAGAGAAGCATAAATCACATCTGCCATATGGTGAAGCAACTAGAAAACTGCCCAACATAAGACAACAATGATGTACTCAGAGACAAAACAAGAACCAAACAAGCCTAAAACTCATCCCTGCCAACAAACAACAACAAGATCACCCTTGAGATCTTCCCCATCTCCTCCACCATCAGGAATTTTCAAAAAATTCCCTCCTCCTCTGTTCCCGCTCAGAGCCTTCATTAGGAAAAGTTTGCACATACATTGTCAATCCAATAGTTATACATCTAAGAAAAATATTTTTCACTATGAAAATTATGGCTATGTTGCCTGTGAGATATATGTAGAAAATTAGATAAAAGAACACATTCTTATTTCACAAGATACATCTCACAAGAGACTTATGTCATAACTTTCCATGCAAAAATAGATTTTTGCACCCAATTTTTTTGGTATGCACGTTGATCAACAACTTCAAAAATTACAAAATCCTCCAAGTTGATTTCTTGCATTGGTTTTGCAATCTCCTTTACACTTTTTTTTATATGGAATCTGAAATCAAATCTAGAAGATTAGTAACCACTAAGAAGAGAAACAAAACCATAGAAAGAATATCTAAATTTGCAACTAAGAAAGTTAATCATTCAAAAAATTAACAATCAACATGTGAGAACAAAATTTTCTTCTCTCCAAACTATAATAATTAACATATTACTATTGAATAGGAAAACCTTACATAATTGAGCTTTGTCCAACATTCTTTTGACAAAAACATTGAGAGTACACAAAATCCCCTAACATATCTTGTTCTTTGATCAAACAAACATTCCAAAGAAAATATTTCACTTTTGGAAAATCATTCTATAAAAATGTACAAACCTGTACAATATTTAAAACTAAAAGGCTACCAAACTTAACATACTCTAAACTGGTTACTATTTTTTGGGTGTGAATGGTGTTGTTTCCCAGTTTGTCTCGTTCCTTATTGTTCTAGCTCTTTTTGTTACTACGGGATCAGGTCCCTTCCTTGCTTATATAATAAAAACATACTCTATAATAGAGTTAATTGCAAAGACATATAATCTAATTTGCTATTTACAAGTATTAATATTAAAAAAGATGGTACACAATAAATGCCATCCACTAAATGGATATAGATCCCATCTATTACATTTATAAATCATAAATAAATGTGATCCACATTTATTTCTATAGCTTACTTCACTTCATTGATTTCTTCACTTTCCCACCTTATCATTAATAAAATAACTTTTTTAAGAAAATCAAAATCTTTCCACACAAGAAAGCAACAAATCAAAATTTCATATGACAATTTGCTATGTTTCTTATGAGATGCATCTTGAAAACCAGAAGGAAGAACCCATTGTTATTTTACTTTCTATATTGTATCAAAATACTAACAAAAATGATTCAACTTGCATCAATTTTTTAAACCCCTTTATTCTCTTTCTATATAGAATTTGAAATCAAATCGATAAGATTAGTCACCACTAAGAAAAAAAGCACTGTGACAAAATGTCTAGCTTTTCATCTAACAAAATAAGTGATTTAGACAATAACAATCAACATACGACAATAAAATCACCCTCTCTCAAAATTGACAAAGAAAATCTTACATAACTTACCTTTATTTAGCATAGTTTCGACAAAAGACTTTCATAATACAAAAATACTCTAACATATCTTTGACACAAGAGCTTTTTCATTTTGGCTTTCTTTTTATTTTTCACTTTGTTGTATAGATTTTGGCATGGGATGCAAATTTGGGGGCATATTATCGTGGGCACACCATGCTAATTTGGATGGTAGTTTTGGACTTGCTAAAATTAACTGCCACTCACATACCCATGCAACTGCATAGGCATTGGTAAAAATGGTACTAAATGAGTAAATCAAACTTCATGTTCACCCACAACTGGAGGTGGACAAGGCATACTTAAACCTTTTGCAAATTGTATCCCTGTGTACCCGTGGTTGGAGGAAATTTAGGTAGTTACAAGTTCCAGTTGCAATTGATAGAAAAATGGGAAAGAAATAGTTAATAAGTAGTTGAAAAGTAACAAGGAAAGGGATGAAATAAGGGAAAGTGTGGATGTTTTATGGAAAAACACAGGAGGAGACCATGCTGCAAGTTTATGAAGGAGCTGCACCATTTTGAAATGGCAACATGAAGTCAATGCAAGAAGCATTTTAAAACTCTTTAATCATCATACAATTGAAGAGAGGCATCGATTGGTAATGGTATGGGATTGCAAAAGTGAAATTGTGCCTCATAGATAGGAGGATGTGACATGGAGGAGTAAAGAGAAGGTGCATAGAATAGGAGAAAAATGAAGTGTAGATGAGAAAAAATTAAACGTGTCTCCTGTAGTGGTTTGAAAATGAAAAGTTATAAGAGATTCCTTGAATGAAGATAGACCGATACATTGGAAGGTGAAATTCAAAGAAGTGGTAAAGGTATGAAACGATGCCCTCAAGTGATGCTTCACTTTGTCAAATTGTAAATTGAATGTAAAGAATGAAATAATGTGATCAAAGGTGTGATGAAATCTTGGTTACATGGTGTTTTGATTATTGTGAGCTGTGTTATATTTGGGAGAGGGATTTTCCTCTCCATCAATTTGGTATTAGAGCGAGAAAGATTTGGGAGAGCTCTAAAAGGTATGAGAAGGAGTTGAGAGTGTCAAAAGGTGTGGGGAAGAAGTTAGTTATGTTCATTGATTCTTGGATAGATATGTGTTGCAGAATGCCAAGTTAATGAAAGGAACTTGGGTGCCAAAAGACTAGGCAGAGGACAAGAAAAGGGAAGCCCTAGGTGAGGTATCAAGTAGACAAAAGAGGAAAGGTTAGAAGATACAATAGTATACTAAGAGGGAAAGCATCAAGAAGAAAGGAAATATGAAGAATATGGAGAAACAATATTTAGAGTTTGAAAGAGAAATGGAAGAGTTACAAAGGGACTTAGAGAGATGTAAGTTATTGGTAAAGCAATGGCATGAAGAAAGAAGCCAAGAGAATGCTTGGTGGTGGCCAATGAGAAAGAAAATGAAGTGGCTAGTGCAAATGATTATGGAGAAAATAAGAAGAAAAGATGAGGCAACCTTTAAAAGAGAGTACATGCTAAAAGTATCCCTTGAGAAATAAAGTAAAGAAGAGAGGAGAGTGTCAAGGAAGGAGGCACTCATGGGGACATTATGGTCTCTTGTTTTTTTTACTAACATTGTGCTTGAGAATGTGTACACAGATATGAAGAAAATTATATGGAAGATAAAGAATAAGGACTTGGAGTTAGCAAGAGAAATGAAAAATAGAGCACATGTGGACAATGATGAAGATAAGAATGAAAGGAGACTAGTTGCAACAATATGGCAAGAAGAGTTTGCAATAGAGAAACATGACATATTCTGAGAACAAAAATGAGGATGGTGCTGAAGATTTCTAGTTTGATAATGAATATGAGGAAGAAACCCCAGAGTTTTAGGATGCTTTTGAAGATGTTGTAGATGTAAGAAAAGATTCCTACGAAGAGGCAAGCTGGAAAACAAAGACGCCAATGGTGGCAAAAATTTGGGACAACAGGTAAAAGGAAATCATAATGCTGATTTTGGTTATGTAAGTGGAGATGTTGCTTTTGACCGTATACATAGAAGTAAGGATGTGGATAAGAAAGTTTGAGAGAAGGAAATTGGTGAATCATTGGCATATAGTACCAAGTTGGCAGAATGAATCAGTTGCTAAGGGACAACATAGAAGGTGTAAAGAAGATGATACTTATAATAGAGTTTATGACAAGAAATTACCAAGCGTAAAAGGTATGACAAAATCCAACTGGAGATAAGAAGATAAGGTAAGTTGGAAAGCAAGGAAGCATGGAGGAGATGATTTAAAGAAAATTTCAGTCTATGACTCAGAAAGGACAAGTGCAACAATATGAAGACATCAACCCAAAACTATGGAAAATAAAGTATGGAAGGTTAAGTGTAGAACAATAGAAAAGAAAAGTGGAGTTGCAAGATATGATGAAAGGAAAACCTTTCAAAAGGATAAAAGACGTGAAGAAAATATTGAGACCACGAATGAAGAGTTTTTGTTGCAACATGATAGCCAAATCCAACAAGTTGCAAGCCATGAAGTAGAGCTAAAGAAATGGGAAGAAGCAATGACACTTCATGAAGAGGTCATGCCCATAGAATTTGAAACAAGGGAAAAGAAGAAGGCTGAAATGATTGCAAGAGTAGATGTAATAATCTTGAGGAGAACACATGTAAGGTAAAAGGTAAGCAAGCTGATTTAAATAATGAGGCTTTGAATGAAATTGTTGAGGAAATGAATAGTGATAAGGAGATGTATGAATATGAGATGAAAATATGGAGGTTGGTAGATGAGAAAGAAATGAGAAAGAGTAGACACAAGAGAAAGAAGGAACACAAACAAAAATTGATTGGAAAGTTTAGAAAGAATACATATGTAAATGGAATGGACCATAGGAATGGTTTAGATAAGAGAGATGAAAAGAAATAATGTTTAGTAGAAGCTTGGGATAATAGAGGCATGAAGAGTGAAGAAAGATCAACAAAAAATGAATAAGCCATAGATGAGATTGCAACAATTGCAGAGGTTGAAGTAATAAAGACTGATGGCATAGATTTGCACAAGGAGGCAACAAATAATAAGATCATATTTCCTTTTTAAAATTCCTTTTATATAGTTAAAATGGATTCTCATGGATGTGTTATGAATGTAATGGAGAAGTTTTCTGATGAAAACATGAGGTCAAAGGGTATAGTTAAGGATGCAAACTATGATAAAGATATTGCAATAGAGCTACAAGAAGATGTAAAACTCTCAGATCTTTATGAAGGCATTGTTTTGCATTATGTTGATATGTTGAATAGTGAGAAGTCATGAAAGACATATGGAGTGGAATATCCATATTTTAGTGAGGATATTGTGAGTTATAGTATATATGGGAAAATTCAAAATGGGCTTCTGCGAAAGGATGATTTTGATGAAGTTGACAGACAAGTGGATAGAGGGTATGAGTTTGAGGATATGGGAAACTTAAATTGCCATTCAAGAAATTATACTAGTTGGTTTGTGGATGAGTGGGCAAGGAGGTTTTAGAGGAGCAGTGTATATGATGGATCTAAACCTAGGAAGGAAGCAAGGAAATTGGCACAACGATGTCGAAGGAACTTGGTGATTGTTCCTAAGTGATGTTGGAAAAAGAGAAAGAAAATAATGGAGGGGAAAAATTTGCTGATTATTACTTTCATGTGTAGGAGCACATGTCTTTCTTAGTCTCCTGGGGAGCCTGATGCAAGAGATTTTTCATTTTGGTTATCTTTTTATTTTCCACTTTGCTGTGCAGATTTTGGAAAGGGATGTGAATTTGGGGGCATATTATTGTGGGAACACCATGCTGATTTGGATGGTAGTTTTAAACTTGCTAAAATTAACTACCACTCACATACCCATGCAACTGCATAGGCGTTGGTAAAAATGGTTCTAAATGAGTAAATCAAACTTCATGTTCACCCAAAATTGGAGGTGGACAAGGCATACTTAAACCTTATGCAAATTGTATGCTTGTGTACCTGCGACTGGAGGAAATTTAGGCAGTTACAAGTTTTAGTTGCAAGTGATAGAAAAATGGGAAAGAAGTAGTTAATAAGCAATTGAAAAGTAACAAGGAAAGGGATCAAATGAGGGAAGGTGTGGATATTTTATGAAAAATATAGGAGGAGACCACATTGCAAGTTTATGAAGGAGTTGTTCCATTTTGAAATGGCAACAAGAAGTCAATGCGAGAAGCATTTTAAAACTCTTTAATCATCATACAAATGAAGAGAGGCACTGATTGGTAATGGTATGGGATTGCAAAAGTGAAATTGTGCCTCATAGAAGGCTGTTGACATTTTAAACAAAACCATAAGTGCAGATTTAAAAGAAGATAGGAGGGAGCGACATGGAGGAGTAAAGAGAAGGTGCGTAGAATAGGAGAAAAATAAAGTGCATATGAGAAAAAATTAAACATGTCTCCTATAGTGGTTTGAAAATGTAAAGTTATAAGAGATTCCTTGATTGAAGACAAACCGATACATTGGAAGGTGAAATTCAAAGAAATGGTAAAAGGTATGAAACGATACCCTCAAGTGATGCTTGGCTTTGTCAAATTGTAAATTGACTATAAAGAATGAAATAATGTGATAAAAGGTTTGATGAAATCTTGGTTACATGGAGTTTTTATTATTGTGATTTGTGTTATATTTTGGAGAGGGATTTGCCTCTCCGTCAATCTTGCTTTTCGATCAAACAATCGTTTCAAAAAAAAGAAAAAAAAAAAGAGAACATTTCTCTTTTGGAATGCATGATCATATAATATTTAAAGCTGGAATGCTGCTGAATTTAACATGCTTCACAACCGAGTTAATTAGAATAATATTTAATTAGAAAAAGACAACATCCTCGCAAAATTATCTTAGTGATGTACATTGAAATTGCTAGCTAAGAAAAAGTGATAATATTGGCATATAGTTTCGCGTGCTACATACATCTTTTAGTAATATTCATCAACATTTTCCTTCTATTTTGTACATAATATTTTCTAAAATATATTTTCCTATTTAGTATATTCTAATTTAATCTTATTCAAGAGGTATAGAGAATGGTTTTTAGCTCTCCCACTCTAGTGTTGGACTTAAATACCTCTCTAAAATCTAGCTTTTATTGTGACATAAACTAAACTTTGTACATAAAAATAATAACTTAGAAACAACTACACAAAATTAGATTAAAGTACAAGTGTACACACACTTTTAATTAGCAAGTCTTCTAGTTCATTGATCAACATTTTTTCCCATTATGAATTGGGCAAAAGAAACAAAATTCAATGAGCCAACAAATAGATATGACAATAGTTATAAATATTTGAACATTACAATTATATCATATTCTAGATAACAAAATCTTCACTTTCCTTCCCTCTAGTTAATAGCATAACCTTTTTCAAGAAAATCAAAATCTTCACATACAAGAAAGCTACCAATCAAAATTTCAAATCACAATTGTCATTGGTAACAAATAAAATTTTCAATTATTGTTATTTTTCTTGTGATGTGTATGTCAAAAATTAGGATGAAGAATCCATTCTTATTTCATTTTTTAGATTGTATTAAAATATTTCTCTAAATCTAGTAAAAATCAAACACACACTAGTATCGGTTCCTGCAGCTGATTTTCTAGATACATCTCACAAGAGACTTTTGTTGTAGCCTTCCATTCAAAAATAATAATTTTGCACCCCACTTTTTTGTTATGTATGTTGATTGATAGTTTCACAAACTATAAATGCCTCCAAATCAATTTGTTGCGTCAGTTTTGCAAAAGTTCCTTTACGCTCTTTATATCAAATATGAAATCAAATCAATAAGATTAGTGACTAATCAAAAGAAAAGCAAAGGCACAAAAAGAATTTCTAAATTTGCAACTAAGGAAATAGATGATTTAGACAACTACCAATGAACATACCACAACAAAATTGTTCTCTCTAAATTGTAATAACCAATGCATTGTTATTGACAAAGAAAACCTTAAATAATTGATCTTTGTTTAGCATTTTTTCCACAAAATACTTTGAGAATACAAGAAATCCCCTAACATATCTTGCTCTTTGATAAAACAAACATTCCAAAAAATTCATTTTGCTTTTGCAAAGGAATTTATGAAAATATACAAACCTGTACAATATTTAAAACTAGAATGCTACTAAAATTAACAATGCTAATGAAATTAACATACTCTACAAGATGAGGAGGGAGATCGGGTTGACGTGGTTGTGGAGGGAGTTGGTGTTCATTGGAGCCATTGGCTGTCTTCTCGTGATGTTGTTGGGTCTCTTTGGGTTGCTTTGTTCTGTTGCTCAGGTCGTGGCTCTCTTTGTGGTTTCTTTCCCATGTGTGTTATGTGCTGCTCAAGTTTTGGCTCTCTATGGGTCCTCTCCCATGTGTGTTTTGTTTTGGCTTTTCCTGTGGCCTCTTTTGTTGTTCTGGCTTTGTGCTGGGCAGAGGTTGCTCTTTGGGTTTTGGCTTTTTGTGCTTGTATTTGTGGGGCTGGTTGTGGTACCAGGAGTTCTAGCTGAGGGATTATTTGAGGAGTTCGGTGGCCTTATCTTAGACCCTAACTGGCATGTAGGGTTGAAAGTGGATTTTTATTGTTGTGCCTTCTCTCCTCGCTCTTTGGTTACTAGTTTCTTGGTGCTCTCTAGTCTTTCAGGGCATTTTTTGCCTCTATGTGGGGGCGTTCATTGTTTGGGGTTGAGGTTGCTGGTCTGTCTTTGGTGGAGCTATTTATGGACTATTCTCGGCTTGTTTCAAACCCTAACTGACATGTGGGGTTGGAAGTTGGTCTTCATTGTCTTGCCGTCTCTCTACTCTCTCTACTTGTAGGCTTTTAGTGCCTTTTCCTTCTTTCGGGTACCTTTGTCTCTTCTTTGATGATTTGGTTGGTTATGGGGCTTGGAGCTCTTGTTGAGGAGATTGGGGGCCTTATCTCAGACCTTGACTGGCATATAGGGTTGGAAGTGGTTTTCTCTTGTTGTGCCTTATCTCCTCTTTCTCTGTCTACAAGTTTTCCTAGCTCTCCCTGGCCTTTTTGGGATTCTTTGCCTCTGTGTGGGTGCTTTCATTGCTTGGGGATGAGGTTGCTAGTTGGCTTCTAATGGAGTTGTTTGTGGATAGTTCTTGGCATGTTTCAAACCTTGAGTGGCATGTAAGGTTGGAGGTTGTTCTTCATTATTTTTCCAACTTTCTACTCTCTTTGTTTGGAGGCTTTCCTTGCTTTGTCCTTCTTTCAAGGCCCACTATCTATTTTTTGGTGCTGGTTGTTTTCCTGGGGAGGGAGGCTACTTCTCTTTAGCTCTTGTTTAGCTATAGTGCAGGTTTACTTTTTGCTCCTGGTGAGGAGCATCTCTCTTGGTGCTGGGTTTTTTATATGGGTAACTTCCAGTTGGTTTTGTTGAGCTCTTTGCTCTTCCCCTTTTCAGTCCTAAAGTTTGTTATCAAGGATGGTGGTGTGCTACTGGTTGAGGTTTGGATTGTGCTACTCGTGGAGGAGTTCTCTTTTTTTCGTCTCTGCTCCAGTCTTCTTCTTTGCCAAAGAAGGTTTTGGTGCTCTCTACTATGGGTGTAGTTGCTTCCCTTCATTTTTTTCAGCTATGGTCTTCTTTGGAGGTGGAGACTGCTTCTTTGGAGGTGATGCCCTCTTTTATTGAGGTGAAGAGGTGGGTTGTGGATCGGGTGGGAAGGTCTTGTGAACACCAAACCAACACAAGCTAACAAGAGATCAACAATCAAGTTTCAAACATGTTAGAAAATCAAATCTAATGTTCCCTATGAAATTCTTTAGCCAATTCAAGAGAAACATGAAAATAACAAGAAACTAATGAAAGATGACATGTAAATAAAATTGAACTAGCTAAAACTCCATGCCACAGGGGGAGTGGTGCTCCTTTGATGTGGAAATAATCCCTTTCCCAATCCCTTTGATAAGCTTGATGATTGAAGATGATTCAAATATGAAAAATGGCTATAATCTAGCTAAAATGCTTGAAAAAGATGGAAAGCTATGGAGTGAAATGCCTATAGTGATAATGCTCTAAGTTGTGGATCCATATTGTGAAAATGATGCCTCTATTTATAAAATTCAAGGGTTGAAGAATGGAGGAAATTGGTGAATGTGGGATAAAATGAGAGCCAATGAGAATGTGCCAAGTGTCACAATTCTATCAGAGGAAGTTGGAGCACATTTTGGGAAATGTGAGTGGAGGAGAATGGATGAGAAATAAATGAAATTGGTTGAGGATTTGAAAGGTTGAAAGAGGAATTGAATGAATATGGTTGATATTTGAGAGGATGTAAGAGAAGTTATTGCAGATGTGAAAGGTTTTTGAAAACCTTTGGAGGGAAATTGAATGAGAGGTGGTTGAGAGGAATATTCCTTAGAATATGCCTTTGTGAGGATAATTGAGGAATTAGATAAATAGAAGAAATTGATTTTATGTGCAACCTGGTTAGTTTACCATAGGCTGATTTAACTCTTGAGGATTTAAAAGCTAGAGGAATTGATAATGATGATTAGAAAGCTGATTTAGGATTAATTAATCTAGAATTAATTAATTGGAGTGAATTAGGAGATGTGACATTTGATTTGATTGATTTTTAATCAAATGAGAGGATTAAGAGAGGATTTAATTAAATGATTTGATTTAATTAAATAGGATGAAAATTAGTTAGAAGAAAGGTGAATTAATCATTAAATTTAATTATTTTATTAATAGTTGAATTTGTTGAATTTAATTAAATAATGTTGATTATTCAATTAAATGATTATTTCAAAGTGATTTTGGAAGAAATGGTGTTAGTTAATCAGAATCAAATGCATAGTATCAATCAAGACTTTTTTGGTGTCTACATTTTGCCCCTCTTTGAAGCAAGGTACCTGCTGCATCGGTTCAAAGAATAAAACTACCATGATCAAAATTCAATTTTTATTTTATTTTTTGGATGCCCCACTGCTGTCCCACCGGAAGAAATTATGCTACTACACTTCCCCCTTGAGAGATTGGGAAAATTTTTTGATTTTAGGGTTGATCTCGTGATAAAGATTCAAGATTAGTTCAGCTTAGAGAGGACAAGAAAGCTTGAATGTTTGATGTAGAAAAATTTGATGATGTATAGAGATTCAGTGACCATGGGTAGCCTCATGTATATTTTGATATAACACACAGATTCAATACTTGGATAAAAATGTTTGTAAAGATAGAAGAATAAGAGGGATCAACCCTTGAGTCCGAGACGATGTAGAATTCCAACAAGTCTATGAGTCGTCGAGACTTTATTAGATATGATGATGAGTGATGATGATGTATTTCTTATCCAAGGATTGGGGATGTAAAGAGCATAACTTTCCTTATGTTTGATAAAACACATAGATATGATGCATTGAGGTATGAACAACTAGGATGGCGGGGTACATCTAGTGTCATGGACTTTGACTTGACAAGCAGATAGGAGTATTCTTGTTCACATTTGACATACAAAAAATTTGCTAGGATGCACTTTAGAAGTTTCAAACATCTTAGACCAAAACATGGAAAGGTATAACCTATCAATGCAATAGTCAACAAGCTGCCCAAAACACTTTCCATACATACCTAACAAATCAAGCATTCATCAAGTTATATTAAAAGAAAACCCAACAAGCACAACAAATGAAAGATAATGATCAATGCCCCATTCCTTTCTCTCTAAATAATTTTGATATACATCATCAAGAGGTCATTGGAATGAGCACAATAAGATAAATCAAAGAAAAGATCAAGTGAACAAACAAGCCAATTTTCTTCATACCTCTAGCCAAGGGGATGTGTTTTATTTAGGATAAGTATCCAAAGTGATTGCCAAAGATAATTCTCATTGCAGGAAGGATGAATCCTAGGACATGTTAGCGGATGGTGGAAAGTTGATAGGTTGTTTAAAAGGCCATTGATATATGGTTCAACTAACATGTTTGAGAATGATCAAAAGTTTGATTTTGTGTTTAAAAGTTTGTTATTTTGATCTTGATTTGGCATTTGAAGTTTGTTTTCGTTGATTATTGTGGTTGTTTCTATTTGTATTGCCAAAGGATGAAGGCAATGGTTGATTTATTATGGATGATTGATTATTGCAAGTGAAGCGAAATGAGAGAGATGAATTTTTCAAATATTTGGATGTTTTTGAAATGTTATGAGGTTATTTTTTGGATTTTTAGGTTATTTAAATGTTTTTGTGTTTTTGTGTCTCGGGGGCTAATCAAAGATTAGCCTTTCCTATGTTTAAGCTCAGAGACAACATAGTTTGGGTATGACAAATTATTTATTGATGAGATATGAACAGATGGATTGCTAGTTTATTATGATGGACTCCTAAAGGACTGACCTAGGGTGTCTCGGGGGCACATTTATGATGACCTTGCCTATGTTCAAGCTCAGAGACCCGTAGTTTGACATGATGACTTTGTTTTTTGACTTTTTTTTGACTTTTCGACCTGTTTTTGGATTTTGATATGATTTGAATGTTTTTGGGTTTTCTGAAATTTTGAATGTTTTTTGATTTTTTGATTTTTTGATGTTTTGATGATTTGGATATGGATGTGTGTGATGACATTAGTGATCTTTTTTGGGATTTTGTTGAAAACCAAGCTAGGGTTGATTGATTGGATTGATGGATTGATGATGATAACATTGTTGAGGATACAACAATGCAAGGATAGTGTTAAGCAACATAAGGATTTGGGAAGGATATCCCAAGATGATGAGGGATTGATTGGAATTGATTGATGGATTGATGATGATAACATTGTTGAGGATACACAACAATGCAAGGATAGTGTTAAGAAACACAAGGATTGAAAAGGATATCCCAAGATGATGATGGATTGATTGGATTTGATTGATCAAGATTGAAGCTTGGTTTAGAACAAAAGTCATTTGGATTATTTGTTGTGATGCTGAAGTACAAATTAGATACAACTAATATTGATTGTTTGGATTGATGTTCGATGAAAGATAATGCTTGATAAGGAACATCTTGTCAAAATGTGCCATGGGTTAGTGATGTGGATTTTTTGGCTCATAAATGCTTTGACCAATTTAATTTCATGTTTACCAATGTTCGGATCACCACATAAGTTGGAAGATATAGATCAATATTTATTCCCAAAGAAAGATGCAAATGTTTTCCCCCAGTGTTTAGCAATGTATGGAATGCCATGGGTGGATGCTTGGATAGATGTATGGATAGAGGGATATGGATTATCTGGCGATAAGATAAGGTGTTCAAATAAAGAATGCTCATTGAATAATGCTTCATGGCTTAGATAATGTTGGATGGGATAGGATCAATGAAAATGACCCATGTCAAGATGTTTACCATAAGTAAGTGAAAAGTGTACACCAAACTTTTTCAAGATCAAGATAATTTGGAAGATGGATGTAGATGGATGAAAATGGATTGGATAAATGGTTTATGGATGAATGGTTTAAGTATGGATAGGATGGATGGAATGCATGATTTATTATGGATGGGATGAGATGCCTTCACCTAAATTGGCACACGTAGATGCTTGATTCTACACATGACGCCTGTTTCCCAGGTTTTCATCATGGTTGATGAGCCCAAAATATGCTCATAATTTGGGTATCATGGTTTACTTTTAATACCCTTACTTTTGTTGTTCATGGTTGTTTAACTCTTTAGAAACCTTTTGTTGGGGGATATCCTATAGCAATACACTTTTATATTCCTATAGCCTATCATGTTGATATGTCTATATTTATTACCCTGTTTGACTCCCCAAATGACTGGTATAACGCATGTAGTTTTTGAATAATGAAGTAAATTTGATATGTGATTAATAAATGAATATCATGTAGTTGCCATGCATGTTTCCTTTCCCTTCTGTTTCCTTGTGTTTCACAGGTTGTTGAAGAAAGTATGAATGAGTCAAGCGTAGTTGATCTTGGCCTTGCAGTAAAGTCCATTTCCTGCACGACTTCGAGGAAGTTATTCTGGCGAAGACTCTTTGACCGAAATTGTTGGGAAGGAATTTAAATGCCAACTAATTTGGAAAGAGTGGAATGCTGAATTCTCTCTGAACCGTGTTGAGCGGATAAGTTCATTTATTTAGTTTGTTCCTCGGTTCCAGGATACATTTACATCCACGTATTTCTCTATTAGGGTTAGTTAGTTAGTTGTTTTCCTGATTTAAAATAAGTGTTCCTCTTGCGCGGGTGAAGAAGAAGAACAGGAAAAATAGAAGATAGATAGAGAAGCAGATTATGTAAGAGTTAGAGTCATAATAAGAATCAGAGTTTTTGTTAGTTTTCTAAAGCAGAATAATCAATGTAAATGATTTCAAGTTATGAATAGAAGTTGATGAAGTTCTGAGTACAATCCTTTGTGTAAATTAGTTGATGCTTGCTAAGGGGGCCCACTTAGTAAGTATCTATAGGTGAGTAGTTGCTTATCCTTTGTTAATTCAAAGTTAGATTTCATTATGGAAAGTTTTAGTACAAACTCAGTCTTATACTATTCTTGTAGCATCGGGAATCCATTCCTGTGTTTGTTTCTGTAGCATAAGGCCAGCTTATAGTTTGTTTATCAGTCGTAGTTGTTATGATTTCTGCTTTGGTTAAATTATGGTTGAGTTAAGAGAACTTTGCATTACCTTCCTGTAGCATAGGTAGAATTTCTTTCCAAGTATTTATTTTTGATAGGTTGTGACTGAAACTGGTTCTTAGTGCACATACAGTGCCGCTCCATTTAAAGTATACATTCCCTGGTTTGACAAGTAAATGAACGACCATGAAAAGATGTTAGTCACCTGCTGAAATGTCCAATTCCCAAGATAGGTTTTGCCATGATTTTCATATCCTTTTATGGGCATGACCATTTTTGGCGCCGTTGTTGGGGATGGTGTCAAGCTAAGAACCTGCTATAGTCATTGTTAGCAGTAGTTTAGTCAGTTATTCAAGTATTTTCAAATTCTTTTAAAATACCATCCATTTTGTTGCATGCATAGAAGAAGAGACGCTCAGGGAATATTTCTCCCTAACCTTCCATTCATTGCTAAGAAAATTGAACCAGCTTATAGCCTATTTGAGGAAGAAGGAGACTTAGATATCAAACCATTTGCTAAAGATTTGTGTGCTGACTTGCTATTCGGACCAGTTGACGAAGAAATTGAAGAAAATCCATTTGCTTTTATACTCCATCAAGTGAACATGGCACGTAATCCACCCAATCGACCTCCTGCTTTTGAATTCCCCATTGTTGCTCAACAAGATAATGACAACCTTAAGAATATTCCTTCTTCATTACTTCCCAAGTTCTATGGCCTAGTTACAGAAGACCCAGAGACCTTATTGTTTGAGTTTGATATCCTCTATTGCAGTTATGATTACACTTCAGATGCTCATAAATTGAAGCTGTTTCCTGCTACCCTGAAGGAGGGAGCTCTCAGATGGTTCATGAGTTTGGGAAGGGGTGTTGTTGATAGTTGGGAAGCCATGCAAACAAAATTTCTTGAGAAATACAAGGAATATTGTAAGAGTGGTAGTAAGGGAGATGATATATTCAGAATCCAACAAAAGGAGGATGAAAGCCTGGAAGACTATATCTCAAGATTCCCATTTTCTCTGAAAAAGAATTCAAACCATACTCTTAATGAAGAATCTTAGAAATTAATTTTTCTAAGGGGAATCAATGATACCTGTATAGATGCCTTGGACTTGATGGGAGGAGGAGATATCACCTAAGCATCTTGGGATGATATCAAGAAGATATGTTTCAATTACTCCTGAGAAAATGTGAAGAAGGGTAGAGGTCATCAAGCTACAGTGGGAAAGTCTTCTTCCAATGGAGTCTCACGGATGGAGATCACAAATTTGCTATCTGATTTTAAACAAGATATCATAAATAACATGGCAACATAGTTGGATACCATGCAAGCTCGCAAGAAACATGAAGAGGTTGAGGCAATCCTGGCTGAGTTCTGTCCACATTGTAGACAAAAGAAACGTGACTGCAGATGCAAGATGGTGGCCAACATGGAGGCTAAGCAGTTACCCACTAATTTTAAGATGGTGGAAGGAGAAGATGAGCAAGTATTCTTTGTGGCACAAAGGTGAGCATGGGCTCAAAGACAAGGTATGCCTCAAGATCCTTTGACTTTTGGTAATCCTAATTCTAATTACAATAACCAATGGCAACCTACATATGGCCCATCTTCACTTTGGAATACTCCTCAACCATACTGGCCTAACTATCAGAGTCCTCAATGGCAACCCCCCCAAGGAGGTTGGAAACAACCACAAGGATAATGGACTCCACCTCCAGGTAACTGGCAGTAGAACCATCAATGGAGAGGTTCTCAGCAATGGCAGAACCAACCCCTTGGATTCCTGCAGCTTCAGCAGCCACAACCTCTGGCCTTTATGCCACCCCTGCAGCACTTGTAGCGAATACTGGCCCTCTAAAACAAATGCCTATGCCTGCTCAACCATTGCCAAATCCTAATAATAAGCAGCAGCAACAACAACCTATGTATTCTGCAGAAGCCAACCAGTATCTAGCTTATGCCTTGAATATCAATGATATCGATCTCAGGTCTGGAACCACTCTCCCTACTCCACAGCCGCCTGTAATTACAGAGATTCCAGACTCTGCCACTAAACAACCTACTGATCCTACAAAAAATATACCTATATCAGATACCGCTTCTAAGGAACCTGTCCTGCATCATCAGGCTACACCACCTTTTCCTCAGAGATTGCAAATTACGACATCCAAGACCATAGAAGAACGTACCTTTGATATTTTGGATCAGCTAAAGAATGTACAAATTCAAATTCCTCTTTTTCAAGCTATTAAAGATATTCCAATTTATGGAAAAGCCATTAAGGAGGCCTATTTAAAGAAACAAGGAAGAAAGAAAAAGGATCCCCAAACTATCCATGTTCTAGGATAGTTGGCCGATATAATGTTGGGGAAGGTAGTCATTCCAAAATATACTGACCCTGGGAGTCATTTAGTAAAACTAAATATCAATGGTCAGATAGTAAAGAATGTTTTGATTGGCCTTGGTGCAACCATTAATGTAATGACCAAGCACACTATGGAGTGTTTGAATATCCCAAATATTCAATCTACACTGACTATCCTACAGCTTGCTGATAGTTTCACAGTCACACCTGATGGAGTGATAGAAGATGTCATTGTCACCCTTGAGTCTTGGGAATACCCTACTGATTTCACCATATTATCCACTAAGGCAACCTTAGGAGGATATCCTATCATCCTAGGCAAACCCTAGTTAGCTACAGTTGATGCCCTTATAGGATGCCGTTCAGGAGACATGACAATTTCTGATGGTCAGTCAAGAAATAAATTGGCTTTATACCCACCTGCACAGCCTCTACCAGACTTGTCTCAACCAATTTGGCCATATTTAGGAGAGGAAATTGAAGAATTCAATTCATTAGCTCAGTTAATGATGCTACAAACTGATCCATTTTCCCAGCTTCAGAGTGAGGATAACCTGCTTCTACACATTTTGCAGTTCAGCTCTGATCTGAATAACCCATCTATTTTAGACAGTTGTTCTCAACAATATTTCCTGCACCAACTGCATCCTGAGAGCCATCACAGATTGCTATTATGTGACATTCAAATACCACCTTTATCAGCAACCTCAATAAATGATCTCACCAAACAAATAGAAGTATCTCCAGGCCACTGTCCACATATTAATAATAAGTTGCCTCCGTCTTAACAAACTGCCCTAGCCACAATGCTGCAAGCTCAACACAGAGCTTTTGCATGGGACTATGGGGATATGAGGGGAATCGATCCTCAACTCTATACTCATAGGATCTACATCAAGGAGAATTTTTCACCTGTTAGGTAGCCTCAAAGAAGAATCAACCCAACACTTAGGGAAATAGTTAAGCAAGAGCTTCAAAAATTGATTGATGCTGGTTTTATCTATCCTATTTCAGACAGTCAATGGGTATCTCCACTGGTAATTGTTCTTAAGAAGGGTGGAAAATGGAGAGTTTGTGTAGATTATAGGGAGCTGAACACAACAACTAAAAATGATCACTTTCCACTGCCATTTGTTGATCAAGTGCTAGATTCATTGTTTGGTAAGAAGTATTTCTCCTTTTTGGATGGATATAGTGGGTATAATCAAATCAGAATTGCCCTGGAGGATCATAACAAATTTTTTTTTACTAGTCCATGGGGTACTTTTGCCTACTCTGTTTTACCTTTTGGCCTGTGTAATGCCCCTGCAACATTCCAAAGGGCGGTGATCAATATTTTTGCTGATATTTCTCGTGACTCTATGGAGATCTACATGGATGACTTCACCACTTATGGAACCACCTATGAAGAAGCATTAGCAAACTTGGAAAAAGTATTGGAAAGATGTAAGGAGCACAATTTGTCTTTGAATAGTGAGAAGTGTTTTATGATCATGCAAGAGGGAATTGTTCTAGGCAATTATATTTCTCAAGTAAGAATTCAAGTTGATCCTACAAAAATAGAAGTCATTTTGATTTTGCCAACACCTATGAAACAAAAGGATGTTAGAAGTTTCCTAGGACACGTGGGATATTATAGAAGGCTCATCAAAGATTTCAGCAAAATAGCCAGTCCATTATATGCCTTATTGACTAAAGATTCTGAATTCCAGTGGACTGAGGCCTGTGACAAATCTTTCCTGCAGCTTAAGAATTTACTTACTCAGGCACCTGTTTTTCAAGAACCAAAGTGGAGTCTGCCCTTTCATATACACACAGATGCTTCTAACTATGCCATTGGGGTAGTGTTAGGACATAAAGAAAATTCCATAGAACATGCCATATATTTCATTAGCAAAAACCTTTAAGGCCCTGAATTAAACTACACTGTCACAGAGAAAGAATTGCTAGTAGTTGTGTATTCCCTGAACAAGTTTTGACATTATGTCATTGGTTATCAAATATTTGTCCACACAGATCATGCAACAATAAAATACCTTATGAATAAGCTTTCCATATCTGGCAGATTAGCAAGATGGCTCCTATTGTTGCAGGAATTTGATATCACAATCATTGATAAACCAGAACGGGCTAATGTGGTGGCTGATTTTTTGTCAAGACTTCAAACAACTACACCTGCTACCCCAGAGGTACTTGATGATAGGTTTCCTGATGAACACTTGTTTCTCATTACTGCTTGAAACCCATGGTATGCAGATATTGCAAATTACTTAGCAGCTAACAAGATTCTAGGCCATTTCTCACCAAAAGAAAGACAAGTGTTGGTGGAGAAAAGTTTTAACTTTTCATGGATTGCAGACTGCTTATTTTATACAGGGCTTGATCAAGTCATGAGAAGATGTGTAAGGGAAGATGAAACCTATGACATACTGCATGCTTATCATGATGAGCCATGCAGTGGGCACTTTGCAGCCAAGAGAACATCCATGAAGGTGCTGGCTACTGGATACTATTGGCCCACACTACACAAAGATGCTGCAGCTTACACCAGGAAATGTGACAGATGCCAATGCATGGGAAGACCAACAAGGTCTAATGAAATGCCCCTGTATCCTCAAGTGATAGTCAACCCCTTTGATAAGTGGGGCATGGATTTTGTTAAACCTATTGATCCTCCATCCAATGGGAAATCATATATTTTAGTTTGTACTGACTATGTGACCAAATGGGTAGAAGTGAAAGCAATGACACATGCCCATGACAATAATGTTGCTAAATTCTTGTATGAGTAGATATTTACCTAGTTTGGAGTCCCAAGGGAGCTTGTCACTGATCAAGGAGCTCAGTTCACATCCAATTTGATCACTGCACTAATGACTAATTATCAGATCAGGCATCGAAAGTCTAGCCCATATCACCCTTAGGCTAATGGTCAGGCATAAGTTACTAACAGAGAAATTAAGGTCATTCTTACCAAGACAGTCCAATTACACAAGAAAGATTGGAGCAGTTGATTTCCTGAAGCAGTATGGGCCTATAGGACAACGTGGAAGACAACTACAGGGTTTACTCCTTTTGAATTACTCTATGGAAAGATTGCCATGTTGCCAATAGAATTTGAGCACAAGACCTTGAGGACTGCTCTAGAGCTTAATATTGACATTTCAGAAGCCCAAAAGGAATGCCTCCTGCAGCTGAATGCATTAGATGAACTCAGAAAAGTGGCCCTCCAACATACATAAATTGTACAACAACAAAGGAAGAAATGGCATGACTACCATATCCGAACTAAGCAATTCTCTATTGGTGATTGGTCGTTGCTTTATGACTCTAGGTACAAAGAAAATCAAGGCAAACTCAATACCCGATGGCTTGGCCCATATGAAATTGAGAATGTTTTTGATAATGGTTTAGTTCAATTAGTCACAATTGATCCTGTTCGATTCAAGCTACTGGTTAATGGACACCGTCTTCGGTTGTATCGTAAGCCAGTCTCAAAAGAAGAATTTATGCAGCAGTTTGTTCAGGATCCTGCCACTAATCTTCTTGCAGCAAAAGGCTTTAGCCTTTCTCCTGCAGCTTCACCATAGTGTTACAATGCATGCTCATAATAAAGGTTTCCTTTTAAGGAACCCTTTTTCTTCGTTCCCATTCATCACCACCTTTCACTTCCTTATTTTCCATCCCATCCCTCCATTCCATCCATTCATCTCATCCGTCCACATCACCCATCCACCTCATTCATCCACACCACCCTTAATTATGATTCCATTCCCAACTGTCATCTCATGCTGAAGCCGTCATCTTTCTCAGCACGTATGAGCATTTATTGAAAGGTACACGATATCTTTTGTTGTCGCATCATTGATTTATTTCATTTTATTCATTTACTACTATGTCTATATCAGTCATTATTACCCGATCTTCGCCTATTCTTTAGTACATGTGTGGACACATGTCATATTTTAAGTAGGGGGGGATAATCCATTTTACTTACGCTGCTGTCACAACTGCTTAGATATTTTTCTTTATTATTTTCTTGTACTTTCCAAATATGACTGCATGTTTCCATCGTAAATCACAATTAAAGCTGCTTGTTTATGTAGTTGTAACAATTATTACATGCAAATATCTTTTGAGTTCATTCTTGGAAAAGAAGAGAAAGTGATGGCAGGACAGAAAGAGCAGAGCATAAAAGTTTTCTTTGGATTTTCAAAAAAGAGTTTAAGTTTCAGCTGAGACACTTGTGAATATGGGTGGTCAACTAGTAAGACATGATCCTGTAGCTCATGAGATATTGACACAGAATCCTCACACAGTTCAAGCATTCAGCCTCTATGGTTGGTTGAACTACTTTTTGAGGTTAGATACTTTCAATGAAGAAGCCGAAAGGGATGAGCCTATTCCATTGCACCCTGAGAGTTTAGACCCCTATACATTGTTGAAAACCTGGTTTATTGTGGCATATGGCTTCAATAATGATACAGTCAGGATGAAAATATTCGATCTCAAAAAATAGGTGTATGATGAGTTTCAAGAACATACATACTCGTTTTGGAAGCTGTCATACTCTAGGATTGAGAAGAGATGGGAGAGATTGACTGTTGGGTTAAGAAGGTCTGAGCCTCACAGTCCCCTAAATTTTATGGCAGCTCTCAGATGATCAAACAAATACATTCAGTTGGGTCTTCAAGAGAGGTTTGAATTATGGTTGCCCTTGACATTCTGACCTCCTATGTTGATGTGGCCTCTTTATCCCTACCGAGCTACAAACATTAATGAAGATACAAAAGCTTGTAGGTATGAAAGGTGGCAGAATTTCAGAGGTTTTTATTACAAATTTAGAACTTCATTCCAGGGTCATGTCTCAACCACTGATTTTAGAGAGACCACCAGAAAGTTTAATGCTGGAGGACTAGCATTAGGTTAAGTAGGGGGAAAAATGATGAGCCCAAAATATGCTCATAATTTGGGTATCATGGTGTACTTTTAATACCCTTACTTTTGTTGTTCATGGTTGTTTAACTCTTTAGAAACTTTTTGTTGAGGGATATCCTGTAGCAATACACTTTTATATTCTTGCAACCTATCATGTTGATATGTCTATATTTATTACCCTGTTTGACTCCCCAAATGACTGGTATAACGCATGTAGTTTTTGAATAATGAAGTAAATTTGATATGTGATTAATAAATGAATATCGTGTAGTTGCCATGCATGTTTCCTTTCGCTTTTGTTGCCTTGTGTTTCCCAGGTTGTTGAAGAAAGCATGAACGAGTCAAGCGTAGTTGATCTCAGCCTTGCAGTAAAGTCCATTTCCTGCAGACTTTGAGGAAGTTATTCTGGCGAAGACTCTTTGACCGAAATTGTTGGGAAGGAATTTAAATGTCAACTAATTTGGAAAGAGTGGAATGCTAAATTCTCTCTGAACCGCGTTGAGCAGATAAGTTCATTTATTTAGTCTGTTCCTCGGTTCTAGGATACATTTACATCCACGTCTTTCTCTGTTAGGGTTAGTTAGTTAGTTGTTTTCCTGATTTAAAATAAGTGTTCCTCTTGCACGGGTGAACAAGAAGAATAGGAAAAATAGAAGATAGATAGAGAAGCAGATTATGTAAGAGTTAGAGTCATAATAAGAATTAGATTTTTTGTTAGTTTTCTAAAGCAGAACAATCAATGTAAATGATTTCAAGTTATGAATAGAAGTTGATGAAGTTCTGAGTACAATCCTTCGTGTAAATTAGTTGATGCTTGCTAAGGGGGCCCACTTAGTAAGTATCTGTAGGTGAGTAGTTGCTTATCCTTTGTTAATTTTAAGTTAGATTTCATTCTAGAAAGTTTCAGTACAAACTCAGTCTTATACTATTCCTATAGCATCGGGAATCCATCCCTATGTTTGTTCCTGCAGCATAAGGCCAGTTTATAGTTTGTTTCTCAGTCGTAGCTGTTATGATTTCTACTTTGGTTAAATTATGGTTGAGTTAAGAGAACTTTGCATTACCTTCCTATAGTGTAGGTAGAATTTCTTTTCAAGTATTTATTTTTGATAGGTTGTGATTGAAACTGGTTCTTAGTGCACATACAGTGCCGCTCCATTTAAAGTATACGTTCCCTGGTTTGACAAGTAAATGAACGACCATGAAAAGATGTTAGTCACCTGCTGGAATGTCCAATTCCCAAGATAGGTTTTTCCGTGATTTTCATATCCTTTTGTGGGCGTGACCAATGGTACTTGTCCAAAGCACCACTATAGTGGTTTTCACTGGAGGGAAATTTTTTAGCTTTACTATTTTAATGATTTTTTTATTTTTTTAATTTTTCTGAAAGATTTTAAGCTCATGCTGAACCACCTAGTGGTGTCGATGTAAATTCTTTGGTCATAATGTGCCATCAATAGCCTACTTGAAGAAGTTTCTTTTCCAAGATATGTGCACTTGAATGCAACTTTTGAGATTCTTGATCTACTTTGTTGATACCAAAGTTAACTCTATCTTTATGCACAAGTACATCGCAATAGAGTGCCTTCTGAATCCTTATAATGAAGGGTCATTTCCAATAGATGGTAAATGTGAGAATTGGATATCATGCATGGAGTGGATGGTGGAGTGTGTTTAGGAATAGGAGTTGGATTGGTCGATAGTTTGGAACCTTTAACTCTCCAAACTTGGGAAGATGAGTAATGATGTGTGGATATGAAAGTGTGCTTGAAATTATGGCCAACTTCTTGATATACTTTGGATGTTGCTTGAGAAGATTTCTTTTGCTTTTGTGGATGTCTTTGATAGATACATTTCCCTTTTTTATTTTTCCCCATAGTTTCTTTGACTGATGGAGTTTGATAGGGATAATATTTCTTTGTATTTTTTGGTATCCATGTGTATTTGATTTGTCCATTATGCTTCTCAACTTCTTTTTCTTTGATAACATTCTTTGTGCTTTGATACATATATTTCTTTTGATGTTGCCCCCAATTCATGGATGGGGTGATGGGTGGATAAAGATTCATGATATGGCTAGTTATAGTATTGGCATTGGTTTCATCATAAGGACTCTTCATGCTCCCTATGTTGATGCTTGCACTAGATAAAATTTCCCCTAGTATTATAGAGGTATCACTAATACGTTTAGATCCCTTAATTGTGGAATAACCAAGACCTTGATGCTTAGGATTGCCAATAATCTGCACCGGTTCTAGGATACCCTGTTCATGTAGGCCTAATTCTTTGCCTTGATAATTCTTTTGTTGAAATTTTTTATTTGCAATAGGATATGATTTACCTTGGAAACAAGGTGCTACTCCTTCTCTACTCTGTTGTGGATCTTCAAAGGTGATAGATTTTTCATTTATAAGATAGTTTTCCCTACAAAAGGTAAGTGATCCAAGTTTATAAGTGATAGGATCCTCCATAAGTGGGATAACTTCCTGAATCATATCTTTGGCTTGATCTTGTGAAATATAAGATTTTAATGCTTCTTCAAGAGGTGTTGACGATTCACTGTCCACATAAAAGTCTCCCTCATGATTCATTTTTTATATGCCTTCATAAGATGTTTTTGATTCACTATAGAAGCCTTCTTCATGACCCATTTCTGATATGTCTCTATATTTTTCTATATCTTGATCATGTGTACAAATGCTAAGAGTAGGAGACTCTTGTTCCTTGGTAATGATATCAAGAGTATGAGACTCTTGTTTTGAATGAAGATCATATGCATGTCCATTAGGAGTAAGCATCTCATGGGTAGATGGAGGAATATGTGCTATATGCATAGGATCATCATTTGCGACATATTGTATAGATTAGAGAGTGCCCATTATATCATTGTAGTATATTTGAGATACAAATTCTTGATCTTGATTAATTTTGGAATTGCTTTTGATATGCTTTGGATCAGGTTCTTGACATGGGTTAGTTTCAAAGGATGGATTGCTTATAAAGGGTTCTTGGATATCTTCATTAGGAATGGGAAGTGGCTCAATATCCTCTTGATCTTTAAGTGAATTTGGATCAAGTGTGGAGTTGAATATTCCTTCAATATCTGCAATTATGAGGTCAAAGGATGTCAATATGTCTTGGAAAGGACCATTGCTAGACTTTGGTGAAAGATGTTGATCATGCTTGGAATGAATTCTTGAGATATGTCCTCGAACTCATTGGATGATGTAGAGGTATTGTCAACATGTCATTGGTGGATGGATCTTGGATTATGTCAATAGGATCAAATAATTCTAACACTCCTTGAAATAGATCATTGTTGAATATTGTTGAGGGGTTTTGATCATGACTAAAAAGCGACTCTTGATGTATGTTTAGTTGATCATTAGATGAGTAGAAACATCTACAAGGTGCTCATTTATGGATAGATCTTGATCATTGTTTTCAACGATTGTGGTGGAGATATTGTCAATGTTTTCAACCATAGGATCAAATGATGTTAACATTTCTTGAGTTGGATCATTGTTGGGTATTGTTGGTAGATTTTGATCATGATTGAAAAGTGACTCTTGATATATGTTGATTTGATATTTGGATGAGGTAGAAAAATCTTAAAGTTTCTCATTGATGGATAGATCTAGATCATTTTTTTCAATAATTGTGGTGGAGAGATTGTCACTGCTATCACTAATGGTTGAATATTGATCATTGTCCTAAAAAAATATTATATTTTGATCAATAAGGTCTTGGATGAGATTTTTGAGTTGAATACAATTTGATGTTTTATGAATATTTTCTCTATGATACTCACAATAAGATCTACCCCTATTCCAAGGGAAGTCTAGGACAAAGTTGAAAGCACTTACTTTTGGAAGAGTGATGAGTTTTGCATCAACTAGCTTTCTTAGCACTGATTCGATTGGTACTCCAAAAGGAGTGTATTCACATTTGTGATCTTGTGAGATTTGTGCTTGTTGAGGTGATTCTTGTTCTGATTGATCTTGGATATTTGGTGATTGGGTTTGTTGTTGATGTTGTTGATCTTGATATCCAACCTCTTGACATTGGAGATATTGTTCTTGATGTGGTTGTGGGCACAACTCAATGCTTTGATGACATGGTTTAACCAATGGAAGAGTGTATTGATTTTGGCGTGGAGATGTATCTTGGCACAATGAATCAACTATTTTGGTAAGTGTAGCAATTTGAACTCGCAAAATTTGATCTTGATTTTGATCTTGAAACCCTTGATATAGTTGATTTGTTTTTTGTTCAAGCCGATTTGGAATGTATACTTGTGGTATTTGTATGGGATCATGGACAAATTGATTTTGGACAATGTTCTGATTTGGGAATCACATTGCCATGTCTTAGGTAACTTTGATTTTGCATGGTGTTACCTTGACTTAGATCAATACATGGAGTCATTAACATATTGTTTAGAATTTGAACAACATTTGTATGATTCACAAACATATCTATCCCAAATTTTACCAAGTGTGGATTTGAAATTTTCATGTTTGGTAAACTTGTACTTGGTATATTCACATTTGACATGTATGGATTTGGTCTAGGATAATGTTTTTTTGAAGAATCATGCATTGATTGTTTGGTTAATATATTTGTAGGTTTGGAATTTGATTTAAATCTACCATATGGAAAGGTGTTCCAAAATCTAGATTGGGCATACTCAAATTTTTTGTACCATTGAGGTTTGTAGGAGATAATGACCCCATGTATAGATTGTATAAATGTGAGTTTTGATAATCAATCGACATTGTAAGGCTTTGATAGTTTGCTTGATTTAGATTACTCATGATGTATGAATCAAGTTTATATTCCATGTTCTTCTTGTGTTTTTATCATGTTTACCTGTAGGGAATTTAGTACCAATGATGAGATGAAGGATGGAAGGGGTAAATGATATGGGTGTTGAACTTTTAGGAACTTTGGATCACTGCTAGACTTTTTGATTTTGATTGTTTTGATTGGATAATGAACTTGTGAATATCAAGATGTTGGATGTGACCTTAGGATAAAATTGTTCAAAGGATTTCTAATTTAATTAAATGTATGAGGAAGGATGCATCCCCATACACCTAACTAAACAAGGTGATTTTGATGTTTTTGATGATTTACCCAAGTCTAGAATTTTGTTTTTTTCCAAAGATCTAAAAGTTGTTTGTGGGATGGATATGATAAATGTTTGGGATGGATGAAGTGTTTGATTTGATCCTAGATGAACCTAAGAGGGAACTTGTTTTCAAGACCAAGATAGTGAAGAACATCCCTTACCCTATGAGTAATTCAAAGCAAAAAGATCAATGTTTTCTTGGAAGACCATAAGACCAAAGATAAAAAAAAGCACATGTGTGAGGTTCAATTTATTTCATCTTGATTAATGAATTTATTTTACCACATCAACTTGTCTTGTTTACTTTTCAAACTAAATTTATATGTCTTAATTCCTTTTCATTCCACAATGTCCATTATGTGAAATAAAAGAATCAAAGGCATAGTTTTTCTAGGTTGACTTTGGAGAACAAATTGAGATATGGACCCAAATATTTAGAAGCCTCTAAAGTTAGAATCCATAGGGACAAACATTAACATTTGGACTCTTCAAGGATATTCACTCTTTCCAAAGGGTTTGAAATTTGATGAATTTGTTGAATGTTTGTTTTCAAGATTTTGGATCCAAGAAAAGTATTTAACTGACTCACAGATTGCACAACCCTAGGATAGAAATGGCTATATTTGTTGAATTCCCTCTTGGATTTCTCCAGCTGTGCTTATTCAGAGCAGATGATTAGAGGCTTGACCACACTAGCTCCCCTCCATGACACTCACTTCTACAGGTCATCCAAGCTTCAAGTTCTCATGAATCTCCCATGACAAACTCTTCATCTCTACTAAGAACTGCAAGTATGTGGGATAGCTTCAGAGGTCCGACCTCCTGACACCAACATATATTTAGGGATTTTGGATTTTATATAGATTGGTTCATAATGAAGGCACCTGTTCAGATGGCCACATGAGAGGCAAGATAAAGCAATATAAAGAGTATCACCTGCTTGTTTGTAGGAGAACCTATAATGTTGAGTTTCCTCAACATTCAAATTTATATACTGGTTGGGAGTAGCTTGGTGTTTAGCTTGTTAACGGTTTGAGTCGTTCCCTTGGGGTGAGTACTTTTTCCCACCAAGGCAGGCTCTCTAAAGGTAAACAACAATGAAAGAGTACATTTTTAGTTCAACCACCTAATGCACTTAGGAGGGAACACACACAATGCCTTTTCTTAATGCTCGCATGATTTGTTCAATTTTAAACCCAAACTTGAAGTGTGGAGGTAATCTTTTAGACAACCTAATATCACTAAAATTCTTTTTATTCTCAAGATTTCCATGAAGCGTGAGAGATGTGCATACACATTTGAATGACATTAGTTTGTAAAGAATATTAAAAAATAAAGTAAGCACAAGTTCATTTTAAATCCTCAAAGGAAATAATGAGTTCTTTTTATAACACCAAAACCAAATGTTGTAGTTGCTTGTTCAATTTTAGACCCAAATCAAAATATAGTAAGTGTCTAAGGTTCAATTTTAACCAACTTGAAAAATCTTGAGTTGTAGGTTAATTTTAATCCCAAATTGAATCTAGTTGGTCCTAGGAAATGAATTGTAGAATTGAAGCCCTAGATTATTACAAAGAGCATTGAAAAATGCTTTAAAATATTCAAATTTTGATCCTCCTCCACTTCTTGCAAATGTAGCACTGGACTGCAAAAGCAACACTTTGTAACTGTCAAATGCGGCATTGAAAAATGAAATTAGTGCTCTGGTGACTGTAAAAGCGATGCTCTGTAGAAACAAAGAGTGCGAATGCGGTGTGGTTACATAAGCGATGCTCTGTGGTGAGAATTTAAGATAGAAACAAGAGAGTGTAAATGCAATGATAAATCAAAAGCGATATGATAGAGGCATGCATATGTAGCGCTATGTAGCTAACACGACACTATGGAACAAAATTGGTGCTCTGTGGCATCACATTTGTAGAAAGGTGGTGTTGCATTCCTGTGTCTACAAAAAATGGAGAAATTAAGTGAAATTCAACATGTTATATTGCCCAACTCTCCTTCTAGCACCAAAAGTGAACACCAAACCTACACAAACTAATAAGAGATCAAAAATTAAGTGTCAAACATGTTAGAAAAGAAAACCTAATGTTCCCTATGAAATTCTTTAGCCAATTCAAGAGAAAACATGAAAATAACAAGAAACTAATGAAAGATGACATGTAAATCAAATTGAACTAGCTAAATCTCCATCCCATAGGGGGAGTGGTGCTCTTTTTATGTGGAAAGAAGCCCTTTCCCAATCCATTTGATAAGATTGATGATTGAAGATGATTCAAATATGAAAAATGAC
Organism: Sequoia sempervirens; assembly: GCA_007258455.2. Classification (NCBI taxonomy): domain Eukaryota; kingdom Viridiplantae; phylum Streptophyta; class Pinopsida; order Cupressales; family Cupressaceae; genus Sequoia; species Sequoia sempervirens. The sequence continues at coordinate 47,644,558 of VDFB02000007.1, forward strand.
TATAATCTAGCTAAAATGCTTGAAAAAGATGGAAAGCTATGGAGTGAAATGCCTATAGTGATAATGCTCTAAGTTGTGGATCTATATTATGAAAATGATGTCTCTATTTATAGAATTCAAGGGTTGAAGAATGGAGGAAACTAGTGAATGTGGGATAAAATGAGAGCCAATGAGAATTTTCCAAGTGTAACAATTCTATTGGAGGAAGTTGGAGTACATTTTGGGAAATGTGTGTGTGGGGGAGGATGGATGAGAAATAAATGAAATTGGTTGAGGATTTGAAAGGTTGTAAGAGGAGTTGAATGAATATGGTTGAGATTTGAGAGGATGTAAGAGAAGTTATTGCAGATGTGAAAGGTTTTTGAAAACATTTGGAGGGAAATTGAATGAGAGGTGGTTGAGAGGTATATTCCTTAGAATATGCCTTTGTGAGGATAATTGAGGAATTAGATAAATAAAATAAATTGATTTTATGTGCAACCTGGTTAGTTGACCATGGGTTGAATTAACTCTTGAGAAGTTAAAAGTTGGAGGAATTGATAATGATGATTAGAAAGCTGATTTATGATTAATTAATCCATAATTAATTAATTGGAGTGAATTAGGAGATGTGACATTTGATTTGATTGATTTTTAATCAAATGAGAGGATTAAGAAAGGATTTAATTAAATAATTTGATTTAATTAAATAGGATGAAAATTAGTTAGAAGAAAGGTGAATTAATCAATAAATTTAATTATTTGATTAATAGCTAAATTTGCTAAATTTAATTAAATAATGCTGATTATTCAATTAAATGGTTATTTCCAAGTGATTTTGGAAGAAATGGTGTTAGTTAATCAAAATTAGATGCATAGTATCAATCAGGAATTTTTTGGTGTCTACAAGTCTATTTTATGTGATTTTGGGCTTCACTTCCTCCTCTCCTATGGAGGGGAGCCCCTTCCTATTGAGGTGGAGGTCGGGTTGGTGCTACGGGTTGACTGGTGCTATGTTTGTGTTGATAATCTTAAGTGTTTCTCTCTAATTCATAACTCTCCTATTGAGGTGGGTAGCTTGGATTTGCTGGAAGGTGTTGACATGGATTGTGTTGCTTTTTGGCTAGTTTTGACTAATGGTTACCCGACTGTCTATGGTTGTTCAATGCTAGTTGGTGCTAGTAAGTGGTGTGTTGTAGTGTGGATGAAGCAGACTGATGGTTGCTTAGTTGTCTCAAGTTGTTCTTGGATTAAAGTTCCTTTGTAATTCTCAGTTTCTTTGGGTTCAAGGTTCCCATTAAAACCTTTCTTTTGTTGTAGATTTAACTTTCTCACTAATCTTTCATAATATGCTTCTGGGTCGCTGTTGGTTGTCTTTTCTTTAATCTATTGTAGCTTGGTCTCTTTGTATGGGTTTCGGGTCCCCATCAAAACCTATTTGTTAATGGTTTTGGGTCCATTCAAAACCTATTGTTAATGGTTTCAGGTACATTCAAAACCTATTTTTCCCCATTAATCAAAACATACTCTACAACTGAGTTAATTAGAAAAGACATATAATCTAATTTTCTAGTTGTAACTATTAAAAAGGTAGCACACAATAAATGTGATCCACTATTTGGATATAGATCTCATGTGTTACCGATATAAACCATAATAAATAAATGCAATCCATAGTTGTTCCAACTTACTTCACTTCATTCTCATTGTTATTGCTCTCTGAGGGAAAGGTGTTGTTGGTTGGGTGGACTCCTCAGTTATTTTTGTTTTCCCTACTATCTCTGCTATGTTGGGAGGTTGTGCTCTTGGTTGTTGAGTTGTTTCTAAGGCTTATTTTGCAGGCTCAAAATTTCTAGTTCTTGTTTTCTGCCAAGCCAAAGGAGGTAATGTCTACCTTTACTTCCCGAATCCTTTCTTTCTTCTAGGTTCTTTTGTTGGAGTCTTCTATGGAGGTGAAGATAACTCCTTTTGAGGTAGAGCTCCCTCCTTTTGAGGTGGTTTTTATTGTTGAATTGGTGGAAACTTCTCTTCCTTTCTGCTCATTTCTATTGAGGTGGAACTTGTGGGTGTAGGAGAGTGTTGAATTTTGTGGTAAGAGTTATTATTTCTTCCTCTCCATTAGAGGGAAGCCCTCTCCGTTTGAGGAGGAGTTTGGGTTGGTTGTTCTAGTAGGTTGGAGCTATATGGTGGCTAATGGGTTTCAATGTTTTTGTTTCCGCTCTAACTTCCCTATTGAGGTGGGGAGTTTGGTTTTGCTTGTTTTGATGCATCATAGGGGTATGATGGCTGTCTTTATGAGTAAGTTGATGGGTTCAAGGTCCCTGCCGAAACTTGATTGTATAGGTTTAAGGTCCCTTCAAAACCTATGGGTTCTAGGTCCCTGTAAAATCTTGGCTTGGGGTTTGAGGTCCCTTCAAAACCTATTTGTTGCATTATTTTTGGTTGTTGTTGATGGGCTACGGTTTGGCTAGCTAATTATTTTTCTTGCAACATATTTGCCTTGAATAGGGTTTTAGGTCCCTTCAGAACCTTCTTGTAATGGGTTTAAGGTCCCATCAAAACCTACTATTCCCTATCAAAAACTTACACCACTTCATTATTATTATTATTTTTCTTCGATTTCCTACTATCTCATTAATAGAATCTCTTTTCAAGAAAATTAAAATCTTGTCATACAAGAAAGCTACAAATCAAAATTTTAGTTGACAATTTAATATCGATTAAATGAGCATAATCATTTTTCATTTTTATTAGAAATTGAATACCTACACCACTACAATTTTTCATTTAGATTCACAGAAGAATAACTGACACCTATATTTCAAAAAGTTACACTAACATACTATACAACTTAGGCCATCTTCCCAAGTTTTTATCATAGTCACCACTTTTTTACTTAGTAGCGACACGTGTCAATTTTATTGCACAAGGTAAATATTAATATTAAATAATTATTATAAACATATAATTATCTATTTTTAAATAATATACTACTACCACTCTAATATATTGAACTTATATTAAATCATCTAATATTAAATATAATGTAAATAATCATAACTATAAGTATTAATATATATAATTATATATGCTAAATTGGCTACTAACAATAAAAAATATAATTATTATCATTATTATATAGTAATATATAATATATAATATATTGTACTTATTATATATATTAAAAATCATTTTATAATATAACTCTATTTACTATTAATAAATATAATAATAATTATTATTAATATTAATTCTCTTTGCCTCTTGCTTCCTCTTGATAAGAATTACGTAAAAAAATGACATGCATCATTTTGTCCATTGTTTTGAATTTCAACATTTCCTGCACTTTTCTTTTTTGTGAAATTTGTTGAAACATCCACTTGTCTCCACAACACGTGTTTGGAACGTGATCACTTCCGCTACAAATTTTCCTTTCCATAATTTCTTGAGAAAATCCACATGGCTATATTACTCAAGCTTTTAAATGTAAGGAATCTAAGGTAGCATAACAACTTCCTACACTAATCTTAAGAGGAGAATAATGCAAATTTTTTTTAGATCTTTAACAATTACAGAAACTTAAACAAAAATAGACATGAATATCATCCATACCACAAAACAATGATTTACATGGGGAAAACCCTTTCAGGAGAAAAACCCCACACCCAAAACCTGCCCAATATATTATTCAACAATCACAAAGATTACAATATACTTGCAGAGCAAGCTTCTCACAGGAATATCACCACTCAGAGATCTAGAGGCAATACAACCGCTATTAGACTCTTAGAATACATCACAATACACAGTCGTAATATAATGCCCTCATAAAATAGGGTTTCCTTCTAGGGAAAATCAAGCTAATAAAATATCGGTCGTTGGATATGAGACATAATGATGAATGGTCAAGATTTACAATAATAAAAAATAAATAAAATTTTCCTTTCAGGGGCACTGCCCTTGAGCCCTCACCAGGGTGCACTACCCTTGGACCCCAACCAGGAGGATGAACCCCCCTAGACCCCTTGTGGGGGGGATCCCCCCATGCTCCCCCGTCGTCATCGACTGAACAATACCTTATGTAATTGCAAGGTTGAGACACATTTTATCGACATTAAAAAACTATAAAAGGTGAACGTTTATTTAAAAAAGTTAAATGTTTATGATAAGATTAATTATTATTAATCAATATTGAATAATATATTATTTATTGACTATATTCTAATATAATTTTCTTTTAATTTTAATTCCCCACAACCCCACAAGATTATCCTACCAATTTATATTGAAGGTCACGAGCTAAGATGAATAATAACATATAATAAATAATAATTTAATATTATAAATAATACAATCATACATTATAATTAATATTTATTATATTTCTATTATTATATCTCACAACACCACAAGTTTTCCCTCTCACGATCTCTGCATATCAGTATGGCATAGGAAACATTGCTAGATACAATCATCAACATAACAATAAAAAATAATAAATTTAAATATTATATATATATATATATATTTTTAGACTGCAGGAATCGGGTAGCACGACCCCCTATAAACTGCAGTGCGCCTGGTAAACTTTTTAACGTGACCGGCGGCGCTGGCGCGACACGCCCTCCGGTACCACGGACGGGGGAGACTAGAACTCGTGACCAGCAGAGCCGCAACGGAATTACTTAGCCAACCGAGCTAGGGCCCCCGCAATTTAAATATTATATTAAGTTACAATATTAAACATATAATAATATAGAATACTAATTATCTAATCATATACTATATAGAAATATTACATTATATAATATAATAAAAAATAATATCATTAATCATTAACACAATATTTATATTTTCTAAGATATTATAATAATATATAATAATCCTACTTCTTTTGTAGACTATAGGCCAATAGCCCTCTGCAACAAAATCTACAAAATTTTCACAAAGCCCATGCGCCTTTTCCTGAGTAGTCTGATTCCCAAACTAATCTTAGAAGAACAAAGAGGATTTGTTCCTAGTAGAGAAATAACAAAAGGGGCAATAATAACTCATGAGGCATTGCATTATATCCAATTGGATAAGATCCCGACTATGGTAATAAAATTGGATATGATGAAGGCATATGACAAAGTGAACTAGGCCTTTATGTGAAAAATTTTGGCTAAATTTGGCTTCTCCAACAAATGGTGCAAATGGATACACTCAGGATTAAAAGGTGCAAAGTTTTATGCTATCATTAATGGGTGCCCAATGGGCTTCTTCAGTGCAACACAAGATTTAAGGAAAGGACATCCTCTATCCCCTTTCCTATTCATCCTCATGGTAGAATCCCTAAGCAGATATATTACAACTCATCTTGAGCAAAGGTGGCAAGAATTAGGATCCCAAGAACACCAATTACAATGACTCATTCCCTCTTTGCAGATGATACTCTACTCTTTGGAAAACCTTCCATCATTGAGGCCCAATGTATCAAACAATTTTTGGAGCACTACTCGAAAGTGTTAGGTCAAGAAATAAACCCATCCAAATCAAATATATTATTTTTGAATACTTCACCAAACTTGATAACAAGAATAGTTCTAGTCTCAAAGTTTAAAATGGATTCTCTACCTTACAAATACTTGGGGATTCCTTTATTTGAAAAGGCTCAAAAATCATCATTTTAGGAATTGATATAAAAAAAATCAAGAGTTGTATAACATCCTAGAGGGGGAAGTGGTTGTCATTGGTAGGTAGAATGGTGTTGATTATAACAATCCTTGTAGTTGTACCAAATTACATTATGTTAATTTTAAAACTCCCTAAAATGGTACAACACAATATTGAGCAACATGTCAAAAAATTTCTTTGGAAGCCTTCCAAGAATGGAGATAATAAAGCAAAAATACATCTTATGTCATGAGAAAACTCTATAAAGAAAAAACGAAAGGTGGAGCAGGGTTACAAAATTTAGAAGCAAGAAATAAAGCATTAGGTGCTAAAATGACATGTAAAATATTTGCAAATCCAAAAGAAATGTGGTACTGCCTAATGCAAGCCAAATATCTTGATTCAAATTCTCCAAAGAAAATATTCACAATTCAAAACCCAAAGCATGACTCTAAAATGTGGAATTTCCTAATTGAATGTCGAGATGTATTCATTCCCCGCTTAACTTGGATAATCAATAATGGAAAAAATACATTTTTTGGGAAGATTCCTGGAATGGGCGTCCTTCGTTGATATGATAGAGGGCATCCAGGAGCCAAAAGATTACCTCAAACAAAACTGGGGGAAAACATTTAAATATTATGCGACAACTTCCCCTGAATCATATGAGGAGAATCTCAAATGGAGGGATTTCAACTTTGTTGAACACTTCCAAAGACTGAGAGGGGGGTGAATCTGACTTATCAAAATTAAATCCCTTCCAAAACTTAACTCTTTTAGAACAAGACAACCTTATTTACTAGATCAAGAAACCTTTAAGCATAATAGTAACAAAGAATGATATAGAAGTTTGAATCCTTAGCAACTTCAACACTTCTTGAACAAAGAATGATATGGAAAATTTAACACTTCTTTATGACAATTCTACTTCTAACCAAATAAAAAACAATGAGAAATAAAGAACACACACATGAACAAGGAGAACACCAGATTTACATGGAAAACCCTTTGAGGGAAAAACACGATGAGAGTTAACTCACAATATAAGACTCATTGCCAACAAGAATTGCAAGAAGGCTCACTACCTTAGAGAAAAATACAGAGGACTCGATTAACTAAATACAACACAACTTTAGAAGCAAGATATAGGGACTTGATGAGATTCACTATCTTAGAGTAGAATACAATGTGATTTAGAGAAAATTACAATGATTTCCAACATAACACTCTGTTGACTGAGACATTATAGCACAATTGATCTTTTCTTTTACACACTTTAGCACTATCACTACTGGATATCCAATACAATTCACACACACACACACACACACACACACACACACTTCTTTGCAATTGTATACTTCTCTACCCTATTGCATTTGAAATGATCTTGTAAAGTTATATTCACTACAACACTTCAAAATTTCAATTAGGTTGGTTAGGAAGAGGATAAAACAAGGAATTCAGTTGGTTGACCACTAAAACACAATGTTGTCCTATCTAGAAGATAGAGAGGACCAAAAAAAATCTTAGCACTTCTTCCAATGTGATCCAAAACCATATACATGCAAACAAACATCAACCTGAGTCAACATCAAAGAAACATGTGGATGAAATGTGAAGCACATAACCAGTCAACCCAAAAACACTCTTCTAATTGAATTAACTCTATGTGGTCCCAAGCATGATAGGTTAGGACCCAAATCTATCATCAAAAGTACTCCATTGCTAGTGCAGCCCCCCAAGCACACAACACAAGCAAAGGAACAAGCCCTATCAACTAGATTTCCACAAATAACCTAGAAAGCTAACTCAATACATAATGTGGCACCAAAGCGACCAATTAACAACATGCAGATCACATGGTATGTTCCTTGAACATCCAACACTTCCATACACTTATTTCATACTGTCAAGCCACCAATAGCCACCGCAGATCAAACAAGAACAAAAAATTATATTCCAAAAATACAAAATGCTTAATCATGAGATATATCATTAACATATAAGCTTGCATACCACTTTGACACATGAGATTGGAATTGAGACACTACACAAATATTGAGAGCACATTCACCAAGCTGTAGGAGCAAAGACATCAATGTGGAGAATTTATCAGACTAGTCTAGACAACCAATAACACTGCCAACCTTCAGAAATTCACATAGATCTCCTTGGAAACATAGGTGATAAAAAAATATAGGAGTGCAACATGCACAAAACACGGACATCGAATGCCAAACCGTAAGACCAAAGAATCAACAAGAGAGGAATGTAGAGAATTCTCTTAGATAGACTTCACTACATCTTCCTAAACCAAAAACACTTAAGTAACTTGCAAAGGCCAAAACTTTGTTTCAACAACACATACTTCATCAAGAACATCATGAGAGAGCATACGACATAATTTAGACCTTTGAAACAAAATCTCTCCACTATCATTCATGCATCTAATCCTCATCTTAATGCTTATAATCGTCATCTGAATATATAATTATGAAATCAACTTTGCTAACTTTAATAATGCATTATATGAACTTCAACAACTATTCTTTTATAAGGCATGACATCCAATCATGAAATTCAAAAATTCTTCTTTGATAAGGCATGAAATTCATCACCAATGTTAGCCTAAATTGAATATAACAATGACAACCAATAGCAAGGAATAACAACTTGTCAAATACTAACATCAATGACAACCAACAATCAACATTGACATCATTGACAACAACTGCCAACAATCTCCTTAGTGTTGAAATCAATGAAAACAACTAACAATAAGCTCTTGTGCATTCCCACATGATAAAAAACTCATCCTCCATAAGAAACTAAATAAAAGGATAATATTCTTATCTACAAAATCAAATAATTCGGCTTGGGCCCTAGCAAAATTAGGCTCATACAATGTAAAGTAGGGTTATAAATATCTACTAACACTAAGTAGTACAAATAGTACATGACCATATAAAATTTGTTGGAATGATAATGCTATCCCAAAAGTAGGTGCTTTTTCATGGTTGGCTCTCAAAAAAAGAATCTTGACAAATGATTACCTACAAAAACTAGACATCACAAACACTTTCACATGTGTTCTATGTGGAAAATGTGAAAAATCATTGGACCACCTTGTTGGAACACAACAATATACTAAGGAGGGGGGTGAATAAGTAGATCAAATAAAACTTTATCTTTTAACTCTTAAACAAATTCAAAGAACAACATGTAGAGATTACATACACACACAAAAACTCATAACAACAGATATACATGGAAAACTTGATATGGAAAAAACCACGGTGAGAATAGTAGCTAGGATCTACTATCCTAATCCATCCTCACAAAAGAACCTCACTAGTTACAAGTTTAATGGCACCAACCCTAAGGAGACACCAATCCCCTAATTTAGGAGCACCAACTCCAAGGAAGCACCCAATCCCTACACTGAGAACCAACCAGCTATTTGATGGCACCAACAAATCAAATTTACAAAGAAAATACTGGAGCTAAAACTCTAAATTTCAAGTGATTCAAAAGAACAACATCCTCTATTCTATCTCTCTATTTATATTGCTAACTCAACAAATCATATCTCTGCTCTTCCCCCTTTCTCTTCTCTATCTTACTGCTCTTCACTTAGAACATTCTCTATTCTATCTTGTTGCACTTCACATTGGATGCATACCCTAGATGATTTTCTAAGCTATAGTCTAGGTCTTCTTTTCATACCATATGCTAACTCAACCTTCACTACTAACACACATACAACAACAAAAATTAGTCATTCAACTTCTTTCTTAGCTTCTCCAACATGCCATCTCACCTTGAGCCTTGCACCACCAACCTCATTCAATGCACTTGATATTTTTGGTGTACAATAATCTAGGGTTTGTTCTTCATTTAATGCCTTATTCTTGCTTGCTCAATCTCTTGTAAAATCATAGTTGGACTGTGCATTAATGGTGTCATCATTTCCTTCCAATCCTTTGCAAGAACTTAGCTAGAGCGGTTATATCATTTTTTTGTGCCATCATTCCATTTTCCTTAAACTCCAACCTTCAAATTAAACCTTCATGCCATGATGATTCACAACAATGATTTGAATCAGTAATTCAACCAATCATTGCATGCCACATGTTGCTAACCCACACTTGTCAATCCAAGTCAACACAAACTTCCTATAGATTTACTCTTTCAATTTCAACAAATTTTCATTTCCTTTCCTTCGGGGGTCAAGAGTCACTCATCCCTCTTACCTCTTACTTGTTGTGCATTGAAGAACTTAAGAAGCAAGTTCAAACACCTAAGTCTAAATCCTCCTTCAAACCTATCGGGGTTTGGCCATTGGCCTTACCCTTTACCTTTTACCAACCTTGACTCCATCACAAACCATTACTTAGTCCTATGAAACTGTGAAGTGTGAAACACTTTTGCATTGAGCTTGTCAGATGTCGAGGTTTGCCATTCCATCATACCACTTTCCTTCCTTCACTTCAATGCAAACCATCACATTAGACTCTGAACTCTGAAACACCATTCCTTTGTTGGAAGTTAGGGTTTTCCATTATCACTTACTAGCCTTTTGGTAAGACATCAGCCTTCCTACCTACTCATGATGCCTGGACATTTCCTTCACAAGCATTAGACTTAACCCTTTTGGGTGTCGACCTTCAAGATTTTGTCTTCCCACATTCTTACCATTCTATTAAGGAAAAATCCTTAACTCCAAAATGTGAACAACAAAACCATTTTGAGTGTTAGGGTTCTCTCTTCCACCTTACTGCTTTCTCAACTTAAATTTAAGGTGCAAGCCTTAACTCTGAAGTCTGATGCTTGACTCCTTTTCAGACTTAACACATGAAAACTTCCTTTACCTTTGTGCAATTGGTATATAGTATTTTTGATGCACGATGTTCAACTAATCTTTGGAATTAACTCATCCCTTCTTCATTTCTTTGAGGCATTCATGTTATGAGGAATGACCGAAGCCTGAAGCCCAAAAACATTTCAGTCTTGACTCAAATTGACTAACACTTTTCTTCTTTGGAAAGAGATGAGAGGTAAGCTCGAGGCCCGATGTCTGAAACTTGATCGAAATTTGCACAAATAATCTAATTGTTTTCATTCTTCTTGCAAGCAGTATAAGGTAATCCTAAGGCTCAAAGCCCGACCTTTTGCAACACTTCACTTCTTGCATCAATGATGCCCTTTTTGACATCATCTGACAACTACTCACCTGATATCACTTATATCTCTTTTGACATCAATGAGATGCCCTTTTGACATCAATGACAATCATATTACCAAAAATATCTCCCTTTGTCATTGATGGAAAAACTAAATGCTCTACACCAAATGAACCAATGTGAATGCACATATATCAAAATAGACCATTTTGCACATCAACCATTCACCCACTTAGCAATCAATTGTCTATAGTTACAACTCCCCCTTTGAAATATCTCCACATCTTGTAGACATAGAGATTTTTTCTCAAATTCTCCCCCTTTGATATCAATGTCAAAGGGACTCTTTAGGACACCATACTTTACTAAAACCAATTTTTTATCTCCCTCGTTGACCAAAATTCCCCCCCCTTTTATCAAAATAAAGGAGTGTTTCCATGACATTTGCAACCATCAAGTCGTCATAAATTTGTAAAACAAATAATAATTGACTTGAATTCTCTCTTTCTACTCCAGGGTTGAATAAATCTTCTTGTAAAGCTCCCCCTAGACTCATTCCCTATCACTAAGGATTAGTGATGTGAGGTAGGAGCAACCACTTTGGTTGTTGTCTTCTAACCTTTCTCTTTCCACACCTTCTTGGGTGTATTTTGTGCATTGTCTTTCTCTTTTTCAGAGACATGTGAACCTTTGTTCACTTTGGGGAACATACTTCTCTTTTTGCTCTTTGACTTTGGTGTTACACAATTTTTTCTACAATGTTTGGCTATGTGAACAATTTTTTTACAGTTATAGCACATTACATTCATATCTGGAATGAAGGAGTAAATGAATTTATATTCACAAAATTTATGCTCCTTTTTAGGTACATCTCTACACTCTCTAGCCCTATGACCAAACTGATTACATGTATAGCAGTAACCATAGAAAAATGGGGAGTACCTGGTCATAGTATTTCTTTGTGCAAGATGAGGGGGCCTCCTTGGTTTTGGATTTTTTAGATATCTCACCCTTGTGAAACCATCTGCATCAGCTCCCTTTGTGTTCTGCTTCTTCATGTTTCTAGAGAATGACTTATAATTATTCTTCTCTGTCATAGGATTATTTTCTCCATAAAATTTATTTATCTCTGTAGTGCTTTTGCCAAATTTTTCATATTCAGAGGCATTCTCCTTGCATGTTTTCTCATTCTTTATTCCAGGCTTTTCTTTTGCTTTGAATCTATCATATAAATTTGTAGATGCACTGGTAATAGGACTCTTTAATTTTTCAAAACCTAGGCCATACTTTTATTTTGAAGGCTTTTGTCAGTTAATTAACTCATCTAAGATTTCAAAGCCTCCTTTCAAATTCAAACCTTTGTCAATTTTCTCTTTAGCCTTGTCTAATTCTTTTCTCTTTAGCCTTTTCTAATTCTTTTCTCAAGGCCACTATTTTTGTCTCTAGCTTCATGCACTCATTAGATTTAGACTGTAGTTTAGATTTGACTATCTTCAATCCTTTTAGCCTCTTCAACACGAGTTTTCAAACTGATCACCATCTAATTAGACTCTTCAAGACTTTTAGACAACTTTTAATCTCCTTTTGCGCATGCTTTTTCTATTTTTTTCCCTCCTTCCTCAAGCTATCAATATCATCTAAAGCACAAATGAGTTCACCTTGTAGGTCCACTTCTCCTTCTTCTTCATCGAAGGTTTCAACTTCTTCTTCTTCTTGATCTACAAACTCTTTTTCCATGAATAGGGTTTCATTTTTCCTAACCACATAGGCATGATCATGTTCATCATCTAAGCTATCACTCACATCAGATGAACCACTTTCTTTTTGTGTATGTAGACTCTTCTTCTTCCTTAAAAAATTATTATTCTTTTGGAAGAAGGGTTTACTCTTTTTACTATCCTCTTCTTTCTCATAGCTATCAATTTATTCATAATGACATTTAGCAACAAAATGACCTATTCTACCCCAATTAAAGCATTTAAAGGGTAACTTACCTCTATATTTTCCAGAGCCTCTTCTCAATCTTCTAATGAAGTTACCTTCATCTTCATCAAAATCCTGAGATTTGGATGTAGAGGTTTCTTCCTTCTCCTTATTGGCTACTTTAAATGCATCTTCTCTTTTGGTGGTATCTACATCTTTCATTCTCATCTCATAGGCAGTGAAGGTGCCATGCAACTCATCGATAATGAGCTTATCTAGATTTTGAGCTTCCTTTAAATCATAAATATTAGAATCATATCTTAAGAGTAAGGATCTTAGAACCTTTTTCAAAATCATAGATTCTTTTGAATCTCTTCTCCAAGACCTCTGATTGCATTAACAATTTCATCTACTTTGAGAAGGTAATCTGTAATCTTCTCTTCTTCACTCATCTCCAGACTTTCAAAACTGCCTTTGAAAGTTTGTAGCTTTGCTTGCTTTACATTGTCATCACCTTGATAGATGTTATTCAACTTGTTCCATACATCATGTGATGTTTAAAAATGCATCACTTTGACAAACACTAAGCTAGACAATCTAAAAAGAATAGAATTATTTGCCTTAGCATCATTCTCATATGCTCTATTTCTAACTTGATCAGTACGATGCGTAGTAGTGATTGTGTATCCATTTACAATTGACATCCACACATCAAACCCCAATGAAGAAAAATATGCTTCCATTCTAATGCTCCAAAAATCATAGTTTGAGCCATCAAAGTGAGGTGCTTTGTTTGAGGATGAACCTTATTGAATTTCCATCTTGCGTTCACTATCCAAGATCTACCCGAGATGATTAAGATTCTCCAAGGGAACCATGGCTCTGATACCAATTGTTGGAACACAACAATATACTGAGAGGGGGGGTGAATCAGTAGATCAAATAAAAATTTATATTTTAACCCTTAAACAAATTCAAAGAACAACATGTAGAGATTACATATACACACACAAAAACTCATAACACCAAATATACGTGGAAAACTTGATATGAGTAAAACCACATCGAGAATAGCTGCTAGGATCTACTATCCTAATCTAACCTCACAAAAGAACCTCATTGGTTACACGTTTCAGGGAACCAACCCTAAGGAGACACCAATCCCCTAATTTAGGAGTACCAAATCCAAGGAAGCACCCAATCCCTACATTGAGCACCAAATTTTCTATCTAATGGCACCAACCAATTAGATTTACAAAGAAAATATTGGAGCTACAACTCCAGATTATAAGTGATTCAAAAGAATCCAATTCTTTGTTACAGACTTGATATGCAACTACTCATTCTCTACTATTTAGAACATCCTCTGTTATATTTCTCTCTACTGTTGTTGTTAACTCAACAACTCATATCTCTTCTCTTCCCCCTTTCTCTTCTCTATCTCATTGCTCTTCACTTAGAACATTCTTTGTTCTATCTTGCCATACTTCACACTAGATGCATACCCTAGATGATTTTTTGAGTTACATTCTAGGTATTCTTTTCATAGCATATGCATACTCAACCTTCACTACTAACACACATACAATGACAACACTTAGTCATTCAACTTATTTCTTAGCTTCTCCAACATGCCATCTCACTTGATCCTTGCACCACGAACCTCATTCAATGCACTTGCTATTTTTGGTGTGTAACAATCTAGGGTTTTTTCTTCATTTAATGCCTTATTTCTTCTTGCTCGATCTCTTCTAGATTCATAGCCTACCTGTGCATTAATGGTGTCATCATTTCCTTCGAATCCTTTGCAAGAATGTAGCTTGAGCGGTTATATCATTTTTCGTGCCATCATTATATTTTCCTTAAACTTTGACCTTCAAATTCAACCTTCATGCCATAATGATTCACAAAAATGTGCATGCCACATGTTGCTAACCCGCATTTTTCAATCCAAGTCAATACAAGCTTCCTATGGAATTACTCTTTCAATTTTAGCGAATTTTCATTTCCTTTCCTTCGGGGGTTAGGAGTTACTCATCCCTCTTACCTCTTGCTTGTTGTGAATTCAAAGAATTAAGAAGCAAGTCCAAACACCTAAGTTTGAAGCCTTCTTCAAACCCATCGAGGTTCAACCATCGACCTTACCCTTTACCTTTTATCAACCTTGAATCCATCACAAACTATTACTCAAACCTTTGAAACTCTGAAGTGTGAAACACTAACTTTGCATTGATCTTGTTGATGTCGGGGTTCACCCTTCCATCATATCACTTTCCTTCCTTCACTTCAATGCAAACCATCACATCAGACTTTGAAATCCAAAACACCATTCCTTTATCAAAAGTCAGGGTTTTCCCTTATCACTTACCACTTACCAACCTTTCAATAAGGCATAGGCCTTCCTATCAACTCACGATGCCTAAACATTTCCTTCGCAAGAATTTGGACTTAGTCATTTAGGGTGTCAGCCTTTCGGATTTATTCTTCCTACATACTTACCATTCTATTAAGGTGAAAGCCTTAACTCTAACCCACAAACACTAGAACCATTTCAGGTGTTAGGGTTCTTTCTTCCACCTTACCACTTTCTCAACTTAAAGTTAAGGCATAAGCCTTAACTCCGAAGTCTGATGCCTGATTCCTTTTCAAACTTAACACATGCAAACTTCCTTTACCTTTATGCAATTGATATAGAATAATTCTGATGCCCAATGTCCAAGTACTCTTTGGACTTAACTCATCCCTTGTTCATTTCTTTGAGGCATTCAATATGAGGTATGACCAAAGCCCGAAGCTCGAAAACCTTTCGGACTAGACTCAAATCGACTAACACTTTTCTTCTCTAGCAAACGATATGAGGTAATCCCGAGGCCTGATGTTTGAAACCTGATCAGACTTTGCACAAACAATCTACCTCTTTTCATTCTTCTTGCAAGCAGTATAAGGTAAGCTCGAGGCCTAAAACCCAAACTTTTCCAACACTTTTGTAACACTTCTCTGCTTGCATCACTGATGCCCTTTTTGATATCAACCAACAAATCCTCATTTGATATCACTCAGATCTCTTTTGACATCAATATGATTCTCTTTTGAAATCAATGACAATCATATTTCCAACACATCTTCTCATTCAATGTGATTTTTCTCAACTATGCTAGAAATGGCTTCAAAATCATATGGGTTGGAAAGCCCTGCTAGGTAATACATTGCTCCAAACCTTCAACAATTGGCCTTTTCTTTATAATTATTCTCTCCTATCTAACCTATTGGTAGTCTCCCCCTCCCTACTAATATGGAGTATTTGGTGGGAAAGAAACAAAAGAATATTTAGGAAAGAAGTAAATACAATCTCAAAGGTTCTACAAAAATTAGAACTGTCAATCTCATAATTAGTTATGTAACGCCCGTTATGCAAACCCAAAAGGACAAAACAATGCACACATTTTTTTTTAAATAATACAAAGTACACATAATTATGAACCATCAAAACATAATTACATTACACATTAGCATCACAATGTCAAGTCCTCTGGGGCACGCGAGGTCACATTGCATAACCAACTCATAATGAAAGATACACATAAGACTAAATAACATAACTAATCTTACATCCATCATAACCATTACAGTATCCATTTACAAATGTACATCCATGTAGCCCTAATTATAAGTATAAATACATCACATGATACAATCATAATAAATCCCATAAATTATGAATAATTACAAAGGTGCATAAGTAATACATCATCATTTAATACATTACATGTTCTCGATAAATGAATACAATGAAACCTCCCATACATGTGGGATAAATACATAGTACAAATAATGTCTAACTTACAAGATGAATATCTGGTACAAGCTCCATTTGAAGAACACTGTGAAGAATGAATGTTGATGGGGAACCCAACGGGTGAAGAGCACATTCCACCCGACCACGTGGGTTTTAGAAAAAACCAACCCCCGTGCTCAGAGGTGACAAGGAAGTAACCACAACCATGAATGCCATAAGACTAACTCCAATAAAGAATAACATAGTACAATAACTCCAATAGCAACATCAAGGATTACACAGGACATAAATGCCAACATCCAAGAGTCAAGCATAATAAACATAAGCCATAAAACTCATCACAAATAAACCAAGGCTATAACCATTAACCACATGCCAAGTAAACCAAAGAGACAATCATAATACACTTCTAGAGAGGTAACCAAGAAAACAAGGCATAAGGGCATCTAGTGGAGAGTGTCATTGCATAGCCTACATGGGTTATCCTGGCCCTTCCTCCAACATGAGGCATTGGTCCTCATTTATGGTTATCCTGGCCCTTCCTCCTACTTGAGGCGTCGGCCTCATAGGGTGACTCATACGGAGCCATTAACCTCTCCTGAGGATGAGGTTACGACTTTGCCGACCACGACCTTCTCAGTCTACCATTAGTCTGCAATAGCCCTAATGAGTAGATGAGGTATCCAAGATTATCTTATATGTTTTTACTACCCATCCCCCTAAGTTCTATTATTAGGTTTTCACTTGTTAATCTACTCTTACGTGGGTTATCCTGAGCCCTTCCTCCTTTTGAGGCACCGACCCCCATGAAGAGCCACTCTCCCTGAGACCCCAACATAAAAAAATAAAAGCAAGGGTTGTACCATAAATAACAAGCATTAAGTCTCAACAGACGACATGCAATGTATTACCCATCTCGCTAAAAGACACACAACAGAGTCTCAACAATAACTCGTATAACCCTTTCAAAATAATGATATCAATGTCTGGAAATATCAAGAGCACATAAAACAAAGATAGACATCCAACAATAAAATCACACCTCTGGAATTCTAAGGATCACAACATCCATAATCAAATTTCTAAGCCAAACTGGGTTCCCTCATTGAAAAACCAAAACAATAATATAATGGTAAAAGATAACCCAAAACAAACTTACAGGACTACAATGCTTAGATCAACATAATAATCTTTCCACTATGATAAGCAATACATTTTATTCTATTATTGAACATCTATTCCCATAACGAAATTTTGAAATAAAAATTCAATGGTAAATTTTTTTCCTTTTTTCCAATAATCATTATAGCCATAAATTCCAATTTCACAAAATGAAACAATACATCATTATTTTTATTATATATATATATTAAAATACATATATATATATATATAATATTCATGCCAATATAGAATTTATTTAATTATTAGTTTATATAAATATATATATATATTTAAAATTTAAATCACATAACAAAATAAAATAAAATAAAACCTTTATTGCAGTTTCCACGGACTGCGCAACAATCCTTACGGCTGTTGTACGTAGTAGTCCTACGGATTGCTGCGCACAATAGTTTGTATGGACTGCTATGGGCAGTCTGCGACCCACAGGGACAGGGGTGGGTAGGCCCAACCGTCCCCCCTAACCCCCAAATAAAATATAATACCCTTAGCTTTAAAAAGAATATCGACTGGTACAGTTCGGCCCAACATAAAATTTTGAAACACAGTTTCCTAAAAAGTATAAAATATAAATGTAAATAAATAAATAAATAAATATATATGTATATATACTTCGATACAAATGTGTATATATATATATTTATCAAAACATTCTCTGTAAGAGACTGATAATTATAATCAACTATATATATTATATATATATATATATATCCCAAGATTTTTATATATATATTCAAATACTCATTTGTCTTAGAGGGGAAAATAATTTTTTAAACACAAAATTATAAACATATTGAACATTTTCAGAGGTTCGAACAATAGATTTTTTTTATAGCCAAATTGTAAAAACACAGAACATTTTCAGAAACCCAGTTTAATTTCTTCCATTTGCTTGCAACCCAAAAAGGTTTCTAAAACCCCATAAGAAATCTTTTCTTTCATAGAAAACATATTTACTTTTTTTTATATTTTTTTCTTTTGAATCAGAAAATTAAAGAATAGGAAAATGGAACATGGAGTCCTGCGCTGTTGAAAATTTGATGAAGCTTTGCTTGATCCCAATAGAGTTTTCGAAGAGCTCTTGTTCCTTCCTTCAAAACTTCTTCACCCGATTCCCTTGACCAATCTTCTAATCTAAAATTTACTTCAGAAGAACCTCTCTTCCAAAACAATGAAGAACTATACAAATTTCTACATAACAAGAACAAGAGAGACTCCCATTTCCAAAACTCAATATTTTTTTTGTGTAACTTCTGTCAACATTCATTGGTCCTTTTTATCTTTTCTTTCATTTATTGATTTTTTTCCTATTTAACAACACTCTTTGCTTTAATTTTGATTTTGCAAGCTTTACTTGCAATTCACACAATATAATTTATTTAATTAATTTATTTGATAATTATCTTCAACATGCTTATTTAATTAAATTATCAAAATACTAATTTTAAATAATTTAATTTACACTTTTAAATAAATCACATGACTTTTAATATAAGACTTATATTTTAATACAAATTATTCCAACACTATTATCAACATTTATTAACATCATTTAATTATTTAAATTGCATCATACTAAATGCCAACGTAAAATAAATACCAAAAGTACACTCACACAAACCACTATAGTTAAGTGCAAAAATGACAAAGGTCAAAGATGCACAATACCACTAAACAAAAGACGGGTTGACAAAACATGGGACGAGGTGACTTCCTTGTCATCTCTGTTTCAACATCATGCCTGTTGGGTTAAATTGATGCTCACCCTGTCCTACCGAAGCAGGTGGATTCAAGACTTTGTACTTGCAGTTCTTGCATACAAACAAGGTTGTGTACAACATGTATATATATATATATATATAATCAAAACATCACATCATGAGAAGGAATTGCAGCGTAGCAGGGCACTCGTAAATGAGTGGTACTACACTGTCCTCTCACCAAAGCTATACTAACAAATACAACATTAGATATAAAGTAACATTGCTAAACTAAACTGATCACATCACATCATCATAGAATGATTAATAATCCACTGCATCACAATATACTACTGAAATCAAATTAAACATCTCCAAACCAAATGTACCCATAATGTCATATCAAATATCCATGTCATCAAATGAAGTAGCATAATCATCAATCAATCTAAACTATCTAATCCACCAATCCAAACAATAACAATAACTATTGAAGTCTCAAAGTATCAAGCAAAAAGCATAGAAAGATAACAAGTCCAAACAACAACATGAGGGGTATTAAAAGTTATGGTAGGGGTCTTTAAACTTCAAGCCTCAAGGAACAACACCCTCTTTACCTCGTGGTAAGCAAAAATAATCCTCATCGTGGAACTTAGATTACATAGTACAAAAAATAATTCATCATATCCAAGACCTTGAATGCTTTCACCTATCACATTGTTATAGAGAAGCAAATAAACTTACAAATACCCTTGCAAATATGGCATGTGGTATAGTAAAGGAGGTCATGATGATTAAAAAAGTGGATATTCATAAACATCCATCCCTCCTACCAATAATCTCCAAAGAAGGTAAACTCCTTTAGTAGGTAAAATTCTAACACTCTTTGCTTTTATGTGTTAACAGGTTGGAAGCGTACACCTTGGTGGAAACATGAGTAGTTGCCAATCTGGAATACATGTTTTGTAAGATCTCCCTAGATCAAATGATCTAATCATTACCTCAATTCCTCACACCCCCTCGTGTGAATGAAATTTTGAGGCACCTGATAGTATATTTAGCAGGATGATGACATATGGATTTATTACCAAAGAACACATCATTAATGTAACCACAATCTCCAATACTCTTTAATGATTTTGGGTTGTGGTGGAAACTAATCATCAATCCTAATAATGGAAAGTACTGCTCTAAGCTCATGGATCTCTGTTTAAACCATCCAAACCTTTCCTTAAAGGTATTATCATCTACTTATCTCCTGAGAAACACTCTATGAATTTTCTAGAGGTTGTTTCAATGGAAATTGAGCCACTCAACAATCATCTATATATCCCAATTCCAAAATGGGAATACTCAAAATCATACGTTTTCTCTAAAATTTTGAATAAGATATTCAAAATCAATTTCACTCATGTGGAATTGGCTTTGCGAGTCATCCTTGGTGAGAGACTCTTGCTAGGTCAACCTCAGCTCCTATATCCATTGCCGGTAGTATTCATTTTCTTGTCAAATTCAATGGATTTTCTCCAACATTATGGAATTGTTTCTCAACTTGCAGTGTATTATGTTCATGATAAATTCTTCATGGGACACTCATTGAACAATGAAATCTAGGATTATGACTTTCACAATCAAAAGTCATTAGTTGGTGGTCTATTCAAGCACAAAGATTTATAGAAGAGCTTGGGTTCCCTTTATGTTTACATAGCCCTCAAATGAGCCCTAAATTTGAGGGAGATAACAAAATTGAGCGAATCATTTAGGGAACATAAGGTAGAGCTTGGTGTGAACTTCTATGAATGTGTTCTAAAAGTCTGTTGGGCCATGCTTGTTTTGATTTCCCATGTAGCACATCCTCCTTTGCCTCTTGAAACACTAGACATAAAGGAGGAAACAACCCAACCATCTATGTAAAGTGGCACTTGATCTTAGGGGGGGTAAGTGTAAGAAGTTGAGTCCACTTCTAGAGAAAGTGTCAAATTTTCAGCTTTAAAATAGGTACCCATTCATTTCTTAGAATAGCTACCAATTTTAAAGTGGGTACTCATTCCAAAAGCTTTGAAAATCATAATCCATGTTTCTCATTTGGATTTAGGCTTAGAAAAAGGCATGGTAACCCAACCCTTAGCCTTGGACCTACACGTACAAGGTCATGACAATATCTAACATATGAGACATGCCAGGAGGTAATTTCCCTTTATCGACAATATGCCAATCCTGAACATGATTTGAAGCCCATTTTTCCAAACAATTAGCAACACCATTCCACTCCCTGGGAATGTGAGTAAAAGTAACATACTCCAAGGAGCTACACAAATGTAGAATTTTCCAAATTATAAAAGCTATGTTCCAACTAACACCCTCAAGTTGATGCCGAGTTAACAAAGGCACCACCACCTAAGAGTCAAACTCACAAATAATCCTCTACCAACCAAGAGTACAACAACGCTCGACAACATATAAAATAGCAAGAGCCTCCATTAAATTATTTGTATGAAAGCCCTTATAAATAGAAAAAATAAACGGAATATCGCCAGAGCTATCACAACCTACACCTCCAATGCCAACATGTCTAGGATTCCCCCGAGAAGAACCATAAGTGCTAATCTTGAGAACACCATGAGGAGGGCGAGTTCAACGACCCTCCCGGTTAATCTTCCACAAAGGATGTTTACATGTACTACTTTTGACCTGACCAACCCACCTCAGAACAATTTCTTGAAGAGGAAAGTCAAGACGAGAGCAAATACCAACATCCCTAGGATCCACACCACCAATCATTTCACACTTAGCCAAAATAGTCTCACGAAGAGAGTGAAGAATTTTCAACCACAAATGAACAACAACCATCCTAGCCCCCTAAAAAATTCTCTAATTTCTCTCTAGTCAGACATGCCAAATGATAAAAGAAGGGCCAAGAGCCCACACAACCTGAAGAAAATAAGTTTTGGCAGGGGCTTGACTCCAACGGGCCCAAAACTCATACAAAGAGGAGACATGCTTGTAGGTTTGACCCCAAACACCACACCAAAAATGCCAAATCGCTTTGGTAAAGGAGCACTGGAAGAAGAGATGAGAAACAAACTCCTCACTATTACAACACAAGATACACATTGAGGGGCCTTGAAAACCCCTCTTGCATAAATTATCCTAGGTAAGACAACAATTATGAACCACCAACCACATGAAGAAATTGCACTTGGGCCAAGAAAATTTGTGCCAAACTTGCTTCCACCAAGGCACCTCAATTCCTTTGAACAACTATCTACTAAGCTCTGAGTATCCAACAAAAACAAAGTATTTACCAAATGAGTTACCACCCCAAGCAAAAACATCCTATCCAACTAAGGAATTGCACTCTCGAGAAGCAAGAATCTGGGCAGGCTCATTTTGGTCCCTCTGTAGTCCACTCGACAGCCAATTAGAAGAATCCTTCCATCTATAACCAACAACCAGGCCAAAATGCCAAACAACCTTTTAATGCACTACCTTATCCCACCCAATTGCTGTAAAAAAATCATTGAGGGCTCGCAGATGAGGATACATGGAAAAAAGAGGGGGATGACCATCCCAAGAATCAGTCCAAAAGAGTGCTTCAGATCCCCTGTTACAGATCCAAAAAAGGCCCCTCTTAATCAGTTGAGCTCCTGTTTTTAGATTATGCTAGATCATAGAGCCCTTGCCCTCCAAAGGATAATGAGAAACATCCAAATAGTCAACCCCATGAAAATTATTATGTGTGATAATGCGGGCCCAGAGTTGACTTTGCCCGGTACACCAACACCAATATAATTTGGCTGCAAGAGCTTGCCCACTCATAACAACAGAAAAAAGGCCCAGACCCCCCTCCATCTTTGTCCGACACTCAAATTCCCACTTAATTAAGCTCCACTTAGAATTCTACAAATTACCACTCCAAAGGAACTCTTGAGAGAGAGCATCAAATTCCTTAAGAAAATACATAGGGGCTGCCTGAATCATACCTCTATAAATAGGAAGAGTCTGAATCACCAATTGGAGAAGAGTCACACGAGTGGCAGTAGAGAGCCACTGATGAGTCCAATTATTAACCTTCTAACACAACTTATCAAGCAAACCCTACCAGAATAGTCTAGGTTGCCTACCAACAACAATAGGAGTGCCCAGATAAAGCAAGGGAAGAGACCCAATATGAAACCTCAAGATATTTGCAATCCTCCTCTGAATAGGTTCCAGAGTATTGAAAAAGTAGATTGAGGATTTATGCTCATTGAATTTCTGACCTGAAGCAGCTAAATATTCTCTAAATATGTAAGGCCATCCTTGGTTTAAGGTATTTTTGATGTAGGCCTCTATGTTTAAAAATAGCATGTAATACTGTACCTATGTTTATTAATAAAATTTCATGTATAATGCCTTTTACCCAAAAAAAATAATATATGAATCCCTTCAACCGAGAGTCTACCTTAAAAACCTCACATCTTCACATTTGAAATGAAATCTATATATCATTTAACCTTAAAAAATTCAAACTTCTAATTCATTCAAGGGTACACATCAATTTGGATTTTAAGAAATTTATATTAATGTCTCGTTATTATTGCATGTCCTTAAATATATTATTAATCACACCAAAAAACCCTCTACTAGTACATAAAGCATTTAAACCTCCAATATTTTATTACTTGAAAATCACTCAGTAATACTTAGTACACTTAAAACAACCAATAGTTTATTATTGAAAAGTACTTGGCTTTCTTGAATGACGTAAAAGCCATAAAAATGACTCAAACCTCCTTAGCCAATAAAATCACCAATAATTACCTTTTAAAATATCTTTTGTTAAAAAAATCACATCTTAACAATTGAAAATATTCAAAAATACAAATATTTGTCTTACACAAAAAAAATCCCACATGTCATTTGTTAACAGGTACACAGATTATTCATCGTGTTAAGCCATTTGAAATGTAATAGTTCCTACCTATCAACAAATACTAAAACACATCAATATAATCAACTAATAAAAAAAATAGATCGTTATAAATAAAATCCTTAAATTAACTCACTTTATTTAAAGAGATAATTTACAAGCCAATATGGTACATGAATAAGAACAAATTCTCATATTTGATTGTTCATCTTAAATTTATTGCATTGTATGATGTGAAGTTAACAACTCATTCCCCCTTTGGAGGTTTTCTTTCAAAATAACTCTTGAAATCTAGTATTACTTGATGAGTTCTGGCTTTGAATTTTAGAAGCATCTTGTTATTTGATCATGCCCTTGTTCTTCAATGTTTCTCTTTTATATGTACTTATATACTTTTTTAATGCATTCTTAAGCTCTACATAACATGATCTTATGATTTTATATGATAAAGGAGGCTATTCATTGGATTTTAGATAAGGGATTGAGATTTTAAGCTAGGGGGTCTCATGATTTTAAGTTTATTTATGGTAGGTGCTAATCACATATGATCATTGAGATCTTCATTATGAAGTAAATTATTATTTTCCTTGTAAAAGCAATGGATTTAAAATTGAAATAACAAAAGGAAACTAATTTAGACTGCAAGTTTATTAGTGTAGAAATACTATCAATAGACAATAGCATAAAACTATAACAAATATAATAAAAATCAATATATCTTTTTAATTATAATTTATAAAAATGAATTGCCAGTATTGGCATGGTGTGCTGGTTCATAGGTGGCATTGTTGTTCTTGCCACCAAGGTTCAAACCCTGTTGAGGTGGTATTGTTGAATGGTTGTATCCGGTTCATAGCTCCGGTCAAAAGTGTTTACCCTTTTTCCAAAAAAAAAGAAATTTATAAAAATGAATGATTTATGGACTTTAGATAGGCATATTTAACTCACTGTCTTTGAATTATATATTTTTCACTTATATCATTTTTAAACTTTTTTTATAAATTAAACATTAATTATTTTATGTAAGAAATTCTTTTAGTCTAATTGAAAAATAAAAATAATAATTAACCACCCTAAAAAATATTGTTTATGAATTATATAAAAGTTTTTTAATTGTTTCCCCTACATGATTATCAATGCAAAAATATATATGGTTAAATGAAAGATATAATCCGTGATATAGACATTTCACATGACTAGTAATCAATAATATTATATAATTAATGTAACTTAAAATTAAGGTTCATATCTATTTTCATATGATTTACAAGTTATAAAATAAAAAATAAATAGTAGTTTTTTAAAAAGGGTAAACATTTTTTACTTAAGAGCTGTGAACTGGTGAGGTCATAAATGAGGAACCTCATCCCCAACATAGACACTCAATAATAACACCCCAATGGGGTTTAAACCTTGGTGACAAGAACAACAATACCACATTTAAACCATCACACTATGTCAATACCAACAAAAATGGATAGTAGTTAATGACATTATAAGAACAATTATTATAATCCTTCAAAATAAGGACATGGATTTGATAATAATTATCATTTTATTTGTGTTCTACTTTTACTCGATACCCATCTTTCAACACTCTTATAAAACTCGGACTTAGTGCATTTTCTTTGCTTACACTTGTCCACCTGTAAAAGAAAGAAAAGCTATTAAAACAAGTATTATAAGTGAAGATAAAATAAATTTTACACTTTTTAAAAATGCCAATTTGAATATATTTGAATATCATATCTTTTAATTTCCTTTAATTAATTTCTTACCTGTATTTAGTACATAAATGATAAAGGAAAATAATCATTTCAAGCTTAGCAAGATTCATTCCAAGACATGTTCTAATACCACCTCCAAATCCAATAAATGAATGAGCATTTAATGGTTCCTGCACCAAAAAAATTCACCTTAATAAAATTTATGATATTCAAAAGTCATTAAAGGTGTTGATTTGACATAACATTACTCATGAGTTTTCTAAGGATAAACAAAAGTGGACTTGGTATTCATCATGTTAATAGTATGTTTGGTTCTTTGCTATCAAAATCATTATGATCTAATTAGAAAGCATGGGAATGTTTTAATTGCCTTGTTTTAGGGAAAGTTATGTTCTTTTGGCTAGGTAATTTGGTCAATATTGGAACCTTCAAAAAATAAATTAGGATGGTTGTCTACAGTCATTGATACCTTAACAACAATTTCATTCATAAAGTTAACAATATTCCTTGCAATGGTGTTAATTTTGTGTTCAATGTACCTAAGTCATGACTAGAGTTGTTGTAGTTGAAAATATGTAGGGCCTATTTGTTAGTCCCTCTATTATTACTTCTATATTTGCAATAGATATAGATGACCCTCAAATTTTTACTAATAGGATGTTTACTAAACAAGTTAGAATATTATTACTTAAATTATTAAGGATAGTCATAGATAGATACATTTTTACTTCCTCATGATTATATAACGTTCCTTTTCTTATGTTTGACTATGAAATAGTTTTTACTAATTAGATGGAAATCCTTATAGAAAACACATCCAAAATATATATCAAAATTCATACAAAAGAAGGGGTTTGACATCTCTTAGAGATTATCCCTTGTTTATTAGATTATAAATTTTTGAATTTTAATATTTTTTTATTAATATGTTTAATAGTATTTTTTTAAAATTCAACCAACCCATGGAAGCTTTGAATTAATTCACACTAATTTTTTAAATACATTTTTTGCACTTTTAGAATCTTTAATATTCTATAATATTAATAATTATATTTGATGGTTTTTGTGAGCATGGTATGGAAAGAAAACATGTACACTAGACCTATGCTTATTTGTAAGGTTGGGCTTACTATTAAAATTGTCATGACATCAACATTCAAATAACATATGAAGTAATTGAAAACACCCTCTTTAATGCTAAATATTTTATCTTTCCTTTGATGAATATATTAGTTCTAAATGTTAAACTATGTAAGAACTTATTCTTTGATGTAGGGGGCATCTTAGGGCATGATAGAACTTCTAATAGCCAAAGGGGAGCCAAATTCAAGCAAGTAGAATATGGGGCTCACACAAACCTCATATGCACTTGAGGAGCCTAGTCACAATAAAGGCTTGGATCCTTACACCAAAACACGTCTTAGCACAAAGATTGGAAATTAGATGGGAGTAAGCAAAGCAGTTTTGTGGAGGAAAGGAGTGACCAAGTCATACTAGAGGGGTATAGATGGAGAATTATGTAGTAATGCACAATGATACAAAAGGCTTACAAGGAAGGCTCTATGAGAAGATCCTGAGAAGGTTTTCATATAGAGAAGAGGTGATAAGGGGTAGATTGTGAAAGATGAAGGATGGAGGTTGATGCATTGTTGAACTAGATTGAGTAGTTAGTTGGTTGGGCATGGGAGGAGAAACCAAGTAAAAAGACCAAGGATTAGGATAAAGAGTGACATATATATTTGATGAATGGTCTATAAGTCTTAAGGTAGGGGAGAGGGTCCAATGGCGGTGTGGGCTCTTATCATGGGGATAAGAGTTGATAGCCTGGGCCCCATAAATCTATAATATACCATTAATGAGAATAGTCCTTTCATATGTGTGTTTTATGTTGTTTTTTGGTTGCAAGGTCCATGATTCCCTTTTATGGAACCCTTGACCCCATCCACATCATATGATATCAAAATATATCATATGGTATCAGACTAGGATTATAGTTCTAGAAGCAAGATCACTTGGGGAGAAGGTGAACTACATAGGATTATGAGCAGAGTTTGCAACAATAGTTCTATAACGATGAAGGTGAGCTATGTAGAACTATGAGAAGAGACATCATGACAATAGTTCATGATGGGAAGAGTGACTATGTAGGTTTGTTGCATAGGATCATAATACTAGGCAGGAAAGGAGGTGTTGCTAGTTGTGTACATAAAATGTAGATCAAAATAAATAATTCAAATAAAAATATCAAACCCTTCAATCAAAATTTAATGAAATTTCAGACAGAGTAAAAACACCAACAATAAATAAATAAACATCACAATTTTAACTGTATTGACTCTTTTTACACCATGAAGGTGGTTGTGAACATAATGATGAATGTGATTGCTCAAACCATTAGCATGACATTGCAAAGGTTCACGATCCTCAAAAATTCTTATGGATAGTGGATTTATATGTTTCTAAGAAGGGAGATCAATGGTGTGGATATTCTGGGAGATGGATGGTTAAGATCAAATTAGTTTTGTGGTTGAAGGATGAAGGGAGCAGATTACTGGATAATTATTTAATTTAAAATTGGTTTTTGGGAGATAGTAGGAAGTTGTTTATGAGATGGGTTGTGACGAATAAAAGGGATTTTTAACTTCTTTTATTCATTTTTGGGTGGTTATGTGGGGGATTTAATTATTTAAATTAATTAAATCATGTGGAAAGGAGATATTAATTAGGAATTAGGACTTAGGAAAGTGGATTAGGACCTAGGATAAAATGGATTAGGACTTAGGGAAAATTAGGATAAATTAAGGATAATGAGGATAATCAAGTGTTGGGGGAAAAACCATGATTTTGGGGCAAAATTTAGGACTTTTGGATTAGGGTAAATTTTAGGCATCTACATTAGTCATGGAGGAAAGCATCAACAAATTACTAAAATGAGGCAATCTAGGTGTAGAGGGTGTATCTTCCAATGTGGGGCTTGTCAAGTAGAAGGTGCAAGAAAATGTTTATTCTCCATTATGGATATATGGGTAGAGAGCAAAGCTAGATGATAATGGTTCAACAAAAAATTAAGGTTAAGATTGATTGAAACTTATAGGGGTGATCCCACAATAGTGTGTCCCACTTTTTGGTCAAAGTGGGACATTGAAATCAATATTTTGAACTAAATTTTCACCTTTTGTCATTCACAATAGCAACTAAACCATTAATATGAATATAATATGAACTAGTAGTGATTTAGATTTTGTGTGTAAATTCTAAATGTATATATATATATATATATATATATGTTGCAAGAATGAAGGTGTTGTCATTGATGTCAATTGGTCAATTGGTTATCAACTGGTTGTTGTTGTCATTGATGTCATGGATGCAGGTTATTGACTGTATATGTCGAGGATATTGAGAAAATTGTAATGAATAAAGGTTGTAGGTGTTTAGTGGTTTCTTTGAGTTTTGCTTCGGGTTTTGCTCCTATGTTTGTGTGGTTTAGATATGTTGATTATGGTTGTTGGAAGCTGCTATATCCAAATTTTTGGCTTCTAATTCATTGTATAGTGCAAGTTACGTTCACCAGTTGTGAACTATGTTTTTCTGTGTTTCTAGCTGAGTTCCAAGAGTAATGTTGTTGGTATGAATTTATTTTTAGTAAAGTATTACAACTTTCGGTTCTAGAGTTAAGTTGTTATGATCATGTTGAAGATAATTTTGGTGTTTGGAAGGATTGGATCATGCGAAGGGTTGTGTGTGGTTAATTGTTCTATGTTTTCTAAACTGGTTTGGATGACCTTGTGTTGAACACTACTTTTGAAGTTGATGAAGTGTGTTGGGACCTATTTGGGTCCTCATCAAGTGTGTGTTTGGTTCACCCTCATTCTAATTCAACCCTAGGATGTTTTGGCACCGACCTAATTTGAATTTAATGATGGGTGACCAACTTTGGATATGTTTCAAAGTTGATGATGGTATAAATACATGACAAGTAAGTGGTGAAAGATATACACAAGATAAGTGCAAAGAAATAGAGAAAATAGATGCAAATCAATGTGTGTATGTGATGTGAGTGTGGCAAATTGGTGAGAATTCTAAATGTTGAGTTTCTGGATTTAGTGAGCCAAAGGTGTACTCTATCATTCATACATGTCTACAAGTGGTTGAGTAAATAGTGGTGGAAATATCTGTTGCATTGAGATTGTCTTCTCTTTATAACATATCTCTTCTATCTTCTTTGTATATTTGTGAAAGTGATCCCTCCAGGTGGTTAACCCTATTGGATAGTGAGTCCTAATTTGGATAGTGAGTCCCTGTTTTGGTAGTGAGCCTTTTCTTTGGCAGTGAACCTTTGTAATTGGTTTTGATATTCTCTATAGTGTGAGCTAATCCTCACCGTGGTTTTTCCCTCATTAGGTTTTCCACGTAAAATTGGAGTTTGTGTGATGGTATTCAGTTTTTGCACTTGCATTTAATGTTTAATCATTTTAGCAGAGTTAAGAATTTGTGATTGATCTAAGTTTTAGTGAATGCTTTAAAAGTTTAAATTTGCTACAACTGATTCACCCCCCTCTTAGTTTTCTTGTTCAATAATTGGTATCAAAGCTAGGTTCCTTGGAGAAGAGCTTAACTGCTTAAGGAAGGTCTAGAATGGTTGGAAAATTTTCTTATGAGTATCTGAAGTTCGATGGAACTAATTATGCTATTTGGAAAATATTGATGGAAGAATATCTGGAGTATTTTGGATATGATGTGGAGAAAGCTTACAAGACTCCCTACACTCCTCCTACTAATGGTTTGAGTACGTTTGATGAGATCAAGGCA
This sequence comes from Sequoia sempervirens, assembly GCA_007258455.2. NCBI lineage: Eukaryota > Viridiplantae > Streptophyta > Pinopsida > Cupressales > Cupressaceae > Sequoia > Sequoia sempervirens. Next base: position 47,675,433 of record VDFB02000007.1, read on the forward strand.
CATGAAGTGAAAAAATAAGGCCAAGTTCATTTTGAAGAATAGTCTTGTACATTATGAGTTGATTAAAGTTCAAAATCTGAAGACTACTAAAGAAGTCTAGGGTTCTTTAGAAAAGGCACATGAAGGTGATGAAAGGGTTAAAGAAGAAAAGGTCCAAAATTTGGAGACATAGTTTGAGCTCCTACATATGTCTGAAGATGAGAATGTTAAAGCCTATGTATAGAGATTGGATGAGGTAGTAGCTGGAATGCGAGGACAATGGTGCTTCAATAGATGAATCCAAGATTGTAAAGAAGATTATTACAACTCTCCCTGATGCTTACAATGAAAAGGTATGTGCTATTGAAGAACATATAGATTACAATATATACACTAAAGATCAATTGTTGGGAGCTCTGACATCTTATGAGATGAGAAAGCCGAATTTGAGAAATGGATCCAAATCAGAAATTGCTTTTAAGGCTACAAAAGTTGAAGATCCGGATGAAGAAAATCTTAATGAAGTAAAAGATAACTTTGTGAGAAGGATGAAGAAAGGCTCTGACAAGTATGAAGGTAAGTTACCCTTTAAATTATTTAGTTGTGGAGGAATAGGTCATTATGCTTCAAGGTGTCCAAAAAGAGCTAAGAGGAATAAACAAAGATATGAGAAAGAAAAGAAAGGTAAGAAGATCAACAAAGCATATTATGTCAATGAGGATGCTAGTATATCTAATGAGGAATCTGATTATGGAGATCCTAATGACAATGAATGCTTGTTCTTGGCTATAAAAGATGAACCTACTTTTGCTAATTTTGAAAAATAGGTGAAGGAATGCCCTGTTCACATCACATGACTGGTGATAAGATCAAGTTTGTTAAACTTGAAAAATATGATGGAGGATTAGTTATGTTTGGAGATGATATTGGTGCAAAGATTTGTAGGATAGGTTCAGTAAGTTTTGATGGAAAGCATAATACTAATGATGTCTAGACTCTATTAAGGGTTTAAGGCATAATATTTTGAGTGTTGGACATATGTGCAGTAAAGGATATAATTTTATATTTAAGGATGAAAGATGTGAAATCAAGAAAGATTCTGGAACAATGATTGCCATAGGAAAGAAATATGAAGGAAATATCTATCAACTTAAGGGTGTTGATGGATGATGCTTTATGAATTAGATTAATGATAGTTGGTTGTGGCATCGAAGAATGTGTCATATGAATTTTGATAACTTGGCAAGGATTAGTGCACTTCAGGCCGTGAGAGATTTACCAAGGATTACAAAGCCTATATATGTTATTTGTAAGAATTGTCAGTTTGGAAAGCAAGCAAGAAACCATTATAGATCAAAGGAACAATCTACTACTGGATTTAATTCATACAAATCTTTGTGACCTCCTACAAGAGTGAGAAGTCTACAAGGTGAAAGGTACTTTATGTTTTTGATTGATGATTACTCTAGGTATACATGGGTTGCATTTCTTAGAGAGAAATATGATGCGTTAGATGGATTGAATAAAATCAAAGCTATGGTTGAGAATGAAGTAAATTTGAGGATAAAATGATTAAGGTCTAATAGAGGTGGTGAATTCACCTCCCATGAGTTTAATATGTTTTTTGAAGTTCATGGAATAAAAAGACAGTTATCTGCTCTGAGAACTCCCTATCAGAATGGAGTTGTTGAAAGAAAGAATATAATAATTCAAGAGGCTGCTAGATCAATGATTATTGAGGTTGGTCTACCAGAAGTTTACTGGAGAGAAGTTATTCACACTATTGTTTATGTATTCAATCAAGTTCAAGCAAGAGCAAACAATAAAAATACCCCCTACGAGCTATGGTGTGGAAGAATTCCTACTATTAAGTATTTCAAGGCATTTGGAAGAAAATGTTATATTAGATGGGATGAAGAAAATTTAGGAAAGTTTGAATGAAGGAATTTTTCTTGGATATTCTACTAAAAACAAATCTTACAAATGTTTCAATAAAAGAATGAGAAATATTGTAGAAAGCACAAATGTCAAGGTTGATGAAGCAATGAAGAATTCAATTGATGTTGATGGATATGTATCTGATGAACCTGATTACATAAGGATTGAAGAAATTGTGGAAGAACAGGATAAGGATGAGCAAGAGAAGTACAATGAAGAAGAAGAAGCTCTGGTGGTGTCCCCAAAGACACTTAGATATGCATAGAAAAATCAATTAGAAAGTTAGATCATTGAAGACAAGACAAAATGAGTATTGAAAAGAAGCAGAGTTACTGCTAGTGAGGTAAATCCGTGTTTACTTTTTGAGATTGAACCAAAGACTATAAGTGAAGCATGTAAAGATGAGCATTGGATGGAAGCTATGAAAGAAGAGCTTATGCAAATTGAGAAGAATCAAACTTGGAAATTGGTCCCTAGATCAATAGATAAAAACATTATTGGATCAAAGTGGGTATTCATAAATAAGTTGAATGAGAATGGAGAAGTGGTCAGAAATAAAGCAAGGCTTGTGTGTAAGGGTTACTCACAAGTAGAAGGCATATATTTTTAGGAGACTTTTGCTCTGGTGGCAAGAATGGAAGCTATCAAGATGTTCTTAGCGTTTGTTGCTCATAAAGATTTCAAAGTCTATCAGATGGATGTCAAGTTTGCATTTTTGAATGGCGAGCTAGAAGAAAAGGTATACATGGAAAAACTGAAAGGATTTTAGTTGTAAGATCAACCAGATATGGTTTGTAGATTGAAGACAACTTTATATGGATTGAAGCAAGCTCCTAGAGCTTGGTATGCAAGGTTAGATAGGTACTTGATTCAACAAGATTTCAACAAAGGTATGACATATAGGAATTTGTATTTCAAAATTATAAATGACAAAATATTGATTGTGGTTGTATATGTTGATGACATTATTTTTGGAGGAAATGAAACTATGTGTAAGATGTTTGCGGAAGAAATGCAAAAATAATTTGAGATGTCTATGTTTGGAGAGATGAATTTCTTTCTTGCGCTACAAATTAATCAAATAGAGAAATAAATTTTTATTTCACAGTCTAAGTATGTGAAAGAGATGTTGAAGAAGTTTGGGATGAATGGTTCCAAACTAGTATGCACTCCTATGGTGACAGGTTGTAAATTAGGTAAAGATGATGATTCACCTAAGGCTGATAAGAGAAAATATAGATCTATGATTGGTGGAATGTTGTATTTAACTACTACTAGACTGGATATTATGCATGTTGTCTATCTTGTGGCTAGATTTCAAGAAGATCCTAAGGAAACATATGTTGTTGCTGTTAAAAGAATATTCAGATATTTGAATGGAACTCTAGATTATGGCTTATGGTATCCTAGGGATACTGAATTTACACTAAGTTCTTATACAGATGCAGGTTGGGCTGGATGTCTAGATGACATAAAAAGTACAAGTGGTGGTGTGCATTCTTTCTTGGTTGTAGATTGGTGGCATGATTGAGTAAAAAGCAATATTCAATTTCCTATCTATTGCTGAAGTTGAGTATATTGTGGTTGCATCTTGTTGTACACAAGTTTATGGATGAAACAAACATTGAAAGATATCAAAGTTTTGTATGGTGATCCGATTTCTATCTTCTATGATAACACAAGTGCAATTAACATTTCAAAGAATTTGGTGATGCACTCAATGAAAAAGTGTATATCTATGAAGTATCACTTCTTGAGAGAGAAGGTTGTGGAGAATGAAGTAAAGCTTGAGTATGTCCCTACGAAGGATTAGATTGATGATATATTTACGAAGGCTCTTCCTAAAGATAATTTTGAGTATCTTAGAGAGAAGTTAGGGGTCATTTCCCCTTCTTTATTGAACTAGATGCATATGGAGATGCACCAGTTCGGTGGGTCTATGGATCTATCTTTCTTTTGGATTGATGTTTTGGTGGCTACCTCTCAGGGGGAGTAGGTAGTGCCATGTGTTGTCATTGCAAAAGTATTATATTTTTAATGTCAAAGGGGAAATCAATGTGAAATATCCTTTTCCTTTTCCATTGATGTCAAAGGGGGAGATGAAGAAGATGTGAGATGTGAAAAGAAAAGATTATCTACTAAGGGGGAGAAACAAAAAGCAAAATCATGAAAAGTGTGTTTAGAGCTAGTATGATGTCTTTGATGGTTTTTCACATCATGTGTTGCCATAAATGACAAAGGGGGAGATTGTTGCAAGAATGAAGGTGTTGTCATTGATGTCAATTGGTCAATTGGTTATCAACTGGTTGTTGTTGTCATTGATGTTATGGATGTAGGTTATTGGATGTATATGTCAAGGATATTGAGAAAATTGTAATGAAGAAAGGTTGCAGGTGTTTAGTGGTTGCTCCAGGTTTTTCTCCTATGTTTGTGTGGTTCAAATATGTTGATTATGGTTGTTGGAAGCTCTGCTATATCCAAATTTTTGGCTTTTGATTCATTGTAGAGTGCGAATTATGTTCACTAGTTGTGAACTGTGGTTTTCTGTGTTTCTAGCTAAGGTCCGAGAGAAATGTTGTTGGTCCGGATTTCTTTTTGGTAAAGTCTTATGACTTGCAGTTCTAAAGTTAAGTTGTTATGATTGTGTTGAAGATAATTTTGGCGTCTGGAAGGATTGGATCATGCTAAGGGTTGTGTGTGCTTAATTGTTCTATGTGTTTTATACTAGTTTGGCCAACCTTGTGTTGAGCACTACTTTCGAAGTTGATGAAGCGTGTTGGGACCTATTTGGGTCCTCATCAAGCACTTGTTTGGGATGCCCTCATTCTAATTCCACCCTTGGATGTTTTGGCACCAACCAAATTTTAATTTAATGATGGATGTACGACTTTGGATATGTTTCAAAGTTGAAGATGGTATAAATATAGGATGAGTTAGTGATGAAAGATATACAAGAGATAACTGCAAAGAAATAGAGAAGATAGATGCAAATCAGTGTGTGTATGTGATGCAAGTGTGGCAGATCAATGTGAATTCTAAATACTGAGTTTCCAAATGTGGTGAGTTGCATGTCTGAAAGTGGTTGAGTAAATTGTGGTGGAAATCTTTGTTGTATTGAGATTTTCTTCTCTTTGTAACACATCTCTTCTATCTTCTTTGTATCTCTATGATAGTGAGCCCTCTGGGTGCTTAACCCTATTGGACAGCGAGTCTTGATCCAGACAGTGAGTCCTTGTTTTGGCAGTGAGCCTTTGTAATTGGTTTTGATATTATCTATAGTGTGAGCTAATCCTCACTGTGGTTTTTCCCTTGTTGGGTTTTCCATGTAAATTTGGTGTTACTTTGTTTGTGTGATGGTATTCAATTTCTGCACTTGCACTTAATGTTTAATCATTTTATCAAAGTTAAGGATTTGTGATTGATCTAAGTTTTGGTGAATGTATTAAAATTTTAAATTTGCTACAACTAATTCACCCCCCCCTCTCAGTTGTCTTCAACAATATATATAATTTGTGAATTTTTTATGTAAATTAACATTTTTTAGAAAAAAACATACAATTATAAATTCTTAAATATAGATTGATAATACTAATATCTAGTGCACATATATATATAAAATTGAAACAAGGACATCAATAATTGGTGAACAAATAATTTTTACAAATGTTTTTCTCTATTTTTCCATGTGTGTGGAACAAAGAAGGTTTGATGCTCATTGGAAAATATATATTCACTAGAAAAATAAAAATAAATTTATTTATAATTATGTATTTTGGAAAGCTTATTTTGAGGGTTATGATTTTGTAACAACCTCGTATCATGTTGATTCTATTTGCTAGTCTAACCTAGGGTTTGAAATTAAAAAAATGAGAAAAAATTGAAGACTACAATGGAGAGGTCCATCCAAGAACCTTTAGATGAAAGTACTTTTCATGGCTAAAAAATATTAAAATGTTAAAAAATTGAAGTATAAGGTAATTGTGCAAACACCTTTAAATGAAAGTATATTTGTTTAAGGAAATACTTTTGAATGAAGTTGTTTGTAATAAAATTCTCCCCGATCATGCAAAATTCTAATGTCCCAAAAGTAGAACACACTACTATGGGTCTACCCGTAGAATCAATTTTTTTGAGGAACTCACATCTATATCATAGGTGTTGTATGATATTAATGTGGAAGGAGAAGATAATAGAGAAACCTTGTGGAGGAGATGAGTATGGCATAAAAGTACACATTTTCTTAAGAAGAGAATATCCTAATAAATTGATGGAATGGTTGTTGGACATGGACCATTATTTTTCACATGGATGGCTAGAAGAATGCAAGAGGGTAGAGTTTGAACATAATAATTTCCACAAAAATATAGTAGAGGCATGGAGAGATCTCCAAGAAAGGAGATGGTTGAAATGCAAGGGAGAATAATTCAAACTATATGGCTTACAAATTGATAATGAAAGTGGTGCACCTAGGAGAGAAATCTACATGGTTGTGTAAACTAGAAGTTTGGAGGTGAACTAGAAAAAGGAAAAATATTGTCATGAGAGGCAATGTGTAGAGGGAGTTGTTATGTGAGTATCTCAGACCTATTCTTTGGAACAATAGGGACAAATATGGAAGAAAAGATGAATTATCACAATTATTAGAGAGGATGAGGGAGATATCATCAATCTAGAGGAAGGAGAGGTTCACAAATACTTTTGTCTTATAGAAATTTCCTTAGAGGAAGTTACAAATAGAAGTAGGTATTCTCTTAGTAGAAGATATATCGAAGGAAGAGTTTTTTTGTGGTCATCTAGAGATTGTTGTACACAATAGGGATATGGTTGCAAGTGGTCATCTAGGTGAGGAGAAGGAGAATGCATTTTTTGTGCTCATGCTAAATATTACATAAGTTGGGAATGTAGATGTCAAGGAGGAGATGCCATGAAAAGTGTAGAAGGAAGAGTTGGTGCAAGAGCAAGGGAGGAAAATGGTGTTGTGAAAGAATCAAAATTTGATAACAAAAGTGTTGTGGAGAAGTGTTGAGTTAGTAGCATAGTGGTAAGAGAGTTCCTTAGAAAAATCACAAAGAAGTGAAGAAGTCTAGGTTCTTTTGCACCCAGTGCTTACATATAAAGTTCAAAGGTATCAAGAAGGAAAAGGAGCTAGCTGTGGGTAAATAAATAATCATCCCAAAGACAACTAAGAATTGTTCTAAGTCAAAAAAGTGTATGATGAAGAATAAAGTTAAGAAACACTAGAGGGGAAGAAAAAATTATTCATGCAAGGGTAAGGTTTACATTGAAGGGAAAAACTAGAGGGGAAGACAAAATTAATCATGCAAGGTTGAGGTTTCTATTGAAGGGAGAAAAAATATATCAAGATAGTAGTTGTCATTCTTGTGGAGGTGATCATGGAGAAGCACAAGAAGATAATTGGTACATTCATGGAGGAGTCTTTGGAAGAGGGGATGAAGAGAGAAGGAAGTTAGGAACTCCCAATTATGATTAAGTTGAATATTATTGCATAGAGATAGAAACAAAGGAGAAGATACAGGTGAAGGTACGCATAATGAAATTGAAAGTGGATGGATGATAAAGTAAAGAAGAAACTATATTATTTTCCTTGGAGGAAAAAGGTGGAGAGGAGGAGGATATAATTTCATATCCATCATTAGAGGATACATAAGGAGAGGAACATGTAGGGATAACCAACATTATTGTAGAGGAGTAAAATTGTGAAATTCTTAAGAGAAGAGAATAAAGCACAAGTATGCTTGTACATGATAGCCAAGGGAAATATAAAAGAACAAGATGAACAATTCCGATTACATGTGAAAATAGATCCGCTAATAAAATAATTTGATGAGAAGCAATGAGTGGACAAGAAGTGAATATGTTAGTGCATTAGTATGTAGGATAAAATGTGCAACAATATTAGAGGAGAAGAGGATGATGCAGATATGAATGGTGGGGATCATTATACCCTAGGGTGTTGTGAATGACATTAAAGGCATTAAATTAAGTGACACAAGGATAAGAGAAGGAAAAAAGAGTACCTCACAAAAGGGTCTCATAGGATAGTGAAAGATGACCACATTTTAACTACACAGAGGTTTCTCTAGAAAGTTATAGTCAAGGATGGAGTGCTAGTGGAATGCAAATATATATGCCAAAAGATGATGAGTAGGACAAGAGAAAAGGAGAGAATGAAGAGAAGGCTTAGAGGATATTGTATAAGTAATGAGTAAAGGTATCAAGGATAGATAGTTGATAATTGATGACCTAGGAGGGGTTAAGGGGGAGGAAGGGAGAGCTAGTGTGTGTAAACACAAAAACTAGGTGAAGGGAAGAATCATGACCATTATATTACATGACAAAAAATGGTGGTTCTACCACTTATTTCCTACTTGTGAGCTATGCCACATTTTATTTAAGGAGTTTTTAATGTAGGGGCACCCAAGGGCACAAGACAATCTACAATAGCTAGAGTTAGTCTAATATAATATGGAGCTCATGCAAAGCTTGTGTGTAGATGAGAAGTCTAGTCATAATAAATGTATAGAGCTTTGTGACAAAACAAGTCTTAGTACATAAAGGTTGGAAATCAAATGAGAGTGTACAAACAATTCTACATAAGAGGAATAGAGTGCCCAAGTAATAGTGTAGGGGCATACATAGAGATTTGTGTGACAACACACAATGATTTTCAAACTTATAAAATATGCTTAATAATAAACTATATTAAGTAAAAAATAGTTTTGGTTAATAATAACTCTCAACATTTATAAATAAACTATTTAGTTATAAACAACTTACATTGATAAGTAAGAAAATATAAAAATTTAAACTTACATCAAATCTTGAAGGATTGAATTTTGTTGGATCTTTAAAAATTTGAGAATCATAATGAAGAGAACAATGATCAATTGCAAGATTCCAACCTTTTTTAATCGTAAACCCTGAAAATAACAATATAATTAAAATTAAAAACTACATTTAATTTAAACAATCTAAACATATTTGAATTCCATCCAATATAACAAAAATATTAATTCAAATTCAAATTCAAATAACAATATTACAATTTATATAAATATGTTGAAGTATATTAAATATAAATAGAAAGAAATAATAAAAATAATTTTAATCTCTACCTTGCAATGAAAAGTCTTGAAGAACTGTGCGAACACTCCATTGGCTGGGATTTGCCATTCTGAGTGTTTCTAATACTACCTATAATATCATGAAAAAAATTAAAATAAAATTAAGTGATTGAATACAACTTAAATTAAGGCAAAGAAAGTTCATTACTCTGGAAGCATATGGCATTTGCTGTAGATCATTCCATGCCAAATTAGTTACACTTGATGCAGCTTTGTTATTCAGAATCTTATCACACTCCTCCTGATATCATACAACTTCTTTACTTAACACATTATTTGATTAAGTTGTACTTCATTAAAAGATATGGTTCTTAACTTTCCTTTTGTTTTTAAACTATCCATACCATGAGTATCCTTTTTGAATCAGGGTTTTCTTCCAAAAACTTCATTGCCCACATGAGAGCAGCCCCTGTTGTGGAATGTCCTGCTAAAAGAAGTGCAAGACAGCTATCTTTTATCTGTAAGTCAGTCAGCCGTTCTTCTTGAGGAAGCCCATCTCTAGATATCATTGATTGGATGAGGTCATCTTTAATTTCCTCTCCCTTTCTTCTCCTCTGAATTATGTTGTCTAATAAGGTAATTAAATTCTCCCGGGCCTGCAAATCAAGGTATGTTCAATAAATTAAATATGAATTAAAATTTAAAGGAGTTGTCTACTAATTTTCTTGTTTTTTTTTCAATTTTTGACCATTGATTTTGTTTGTTAATTCTATTCTTAATGGAGTTTGGTTTTTGTTCTGTTATTGAGGATTTACAGATTATTTTTTTTTTTTATCCTATTGTTTAAAGATTTGGATTCTTTTTAAAAAAATCATTTTTATCAATAATATAAAAAATTCCAGTTTACGAATAAATTATAATATTATAATAATATTATATCAATTTACTCTTTGACAAGTGTATTTTGAATTTATATTAAAAATATATTTACTAAAATGTGAAGGTGAAATTAAAATATGGAGCTGTTTTTTGCCAGCTCATCAAGGTGGGTTCACCCTTTTTTTGTTCCTAGACCTGTCAGGTTTGGGTTCAGGTAAATTCATCATTAGCAATTCACTGCCAACACATGACATATTCATCGCATATACAATTTACCACCAACAATTAATCGTTGTGGTATATTCACCACGTATACCTTTTTTATGCGTTCAACAAAATCTCTATAGTTTTTCTTTTTTGGGTGCTCTTGACCACTTAAATATTGTAAAATGTATACGTGGTGAATATACCATGACGATGAATTGCTGGAGGTGAATTGTATATGCGATAAATATGTCATGACGATGAATTGATGGTGGTGAATTGTTGATGATGAATTTCCTAGAGCCACCAGATTTATTATAAACAGAAAAAAAAAAAATTGTTGAAGCTAGAATTAGAAGACTAAGCTCAGTGGTATAATAGACAATGAGTTATATATTTGTAAGGGAATCTAAAAGGTAGACAAGATTTCTAAAGGAAATAACTGAGGTAGGAACTGTATTATTTACATTTTGCCTTCTTAATTTGAAATACCATATATCTCTTTTTCTTTGAAGATTTTAATCTTCTTTCTCCATCATATTTATGTTTTTCTCTGAAACAGATAAAAAGTGAGTGAAAATGGCACCTTGCATCCTCTGTAAAAGCTTGTTCCTGGTAGTTTGATGTTAAAGCCAGTTGTCCCATCAAGAATATCAATGAAGCTCTTATGCAGCTTAGATAATTCTGGTCCGTTTTCCATGCTTGCTATTATATGGCTTATAACTCGAAATGTGAACTGCAGAAGTCCAGAAAAAGTATTTAAAAAAAATAAAAGTATTACAATTCAACTTGTTGAGCCATTCAAAGTTTTAAAATAAATAAACACTTATAAGCTCACCAAATATATAACAGAATCACAGAAAAAAAAATGCCTTGAAACACAAGCATGAGTCCTAAAACAAGAATACTAACATTTACACACATACGAAAACTATTATATTGTACAATATAAAGCCAGATTGCTCACCATTGAAGTTCCATCAATGACTCAGACTGTTTTTCCTGACCACCCATCAAGAGTTTCAAGACAGACGGCTTCTATTTTCTCAAAAGAATTCTTCAAATTACCTGGTAACAGTGGTTCTCCAACCAATCTTCTTATTTTCCTATGAATATCTTCTCCTACATAAAATATACTGTCACTCCCTAACAAGCATTCAGCACTTTTGTTGCCTCCAAACTGGAACAATCTGTATTCTGATGAAAACATCAATTTTGCTGCTTCTCTGTAGGATGCAAATACCCAATTGTGCCCAAGAACATTGGTAAGAAAGGTTCTTCCATACCTGCAATATCAACCACCACAGCTTAAGACATGGTAAAGCAAATACCATATGCATAAGGCAACTTTTTATCTAAAACTTCTGCACCCATAAACCATATGCCTTAAAAAAAAGTTGTAAAACTAATATTGAATTTGAAGAAAAAAGGCCTTACCTCTTGAAACGTCTCTCTGTAAAGCTTTGAACTCCTTTAGGGTTACTAAAAGATTGAAACAATGAAAAGGATTCACCAACTATGGGTAGACCTGCGCTTCCTGGAATAACCCCTGCACCATCATTTCTATTTGCTCTTCTTCTCAAATTGAAGACAAGATAGGAAACAACAACAATAGCTAGAGGAAAACCAATCTGTAGAGCAATAAACTTCCACATCTCTGCCATCTTGGACTTCTCCTGATAAGTTTCTGTTTGCACCAACATCATCCTATATATAGACCAAGACGTCTGTAATTTGAAGACTAATGACAATATATAAAACAAAATGAATCTCTTCTATAATGAACGGTTGATTCCAACATCACTTTCTTAAATTTCCTAGCTGTTTGTTTGCTCCTCTCTTGTCTTTGTTTTCCCCTCTCTTGTCTTTGTTTTCTCCTCTCTTGTATGGCCGTCTCAAGATTCAGAAACAAAGCAATCATTCGGTAACAAAGTGGCATACATGTCTTTCTATATATAAACAAACAATCAGTAGTACTATTAGAGTATAACCCATTTAAAATTTGATTGGCTACTTCTTTTAGCAGAACATTTTAGATATACGTTATAGCCAAGGGATTAAGGATAAAGACACAGAGTTCTATTTTTTAGATCAAGGATAAGAGGGATATTTTGTAATTTTCTTTTTTAATGGGTATGATTTTTATTTTTCAATTAGGAATATTAAATAAAAATTTTACTAGCTATTTTTTTTAGTAGAACATTTTAGACATCCGTTATAGCCAAAGGATTAAGGATAAAGACAAAGAGTTGTATTTTCTAGACCAAGGATAAGAAGGATATTTTGTAATGTCCCTTCTTAATGGGTATGATTTTTTATTTTTCAATTAGAGATATTAAATAAAAATTTGACTAGTTATTTCTTTTAGTAGAACATTTTAGATATACGTTATAGCCAAAGGAAAGGATAAAGACATAGTTCTATTTTTTAAACCAAGGATAAAAATGATATTTTGTAATGTTCCTTCTTAATGGGTATGTTTTTTTTTTCAATTAGGATATTAAATTTTTTATCAAAGATATTATGGTTTAAAAGCAGTAAATAAAATAATAATAAATAATATTGGACTGTGGGTTTTCATAAAAAAGATCACGGCAGGTCTTAGACATTTAATAGTTTGTTCATTAAAATGAGAAGTTACAATTTGGTATTCATAATAGAGCAGGGTTATTTTGGATAGAGAATCTCATTAATATTTTAATTGTTATTTTTTCAAGAGAAAATGGCATGTTGGAAATTTGTGTTGTCCTAGTGTTTTGTATTGAGGTGCTTGGTTGTCTTTGAGACATCCACCAATTTATTTAGTATTTTATGTCATAGTTTAAGTCTTGTATTTAACTATAAGATTTGGAGGATGAAGCCCCTTGGATTCAAAAGAAGAAACCCCTTTAGTTTCTTAAACACAATCTCATTCAAAAATTGTATTTGTGCTAAGAAAATTTATTTTATTATTACTAGCAAGCATTTGTATTTGGAGCAGCAACATATTGTAATTGCATATTTGATTCATATTTATATGTTATTTATTTAATGTTATCTAACATGTTTGAATATATTTATTTAGTTCCAACATTATTGTATTGTTTATACAATCTACTATATTTTTTGAGATTGTTGTTTATTTGAATAATATATTTATAAATCATTATTCATCCACCATATGCTTTCACCTAGCCTTCACAAGATATTAATAATGATAAATTAGTAAATATTTTTTATTTTTATCGATAAAGCTTTAGGGCATACTATAGAGACAATGATAAGAAAGATAATTTTAATAATATATGTTGATCTCCTACTTTAATGAGAAGTTGAATTAAGTAAATAATAAGTATTTGATTTATGAACAAGAGTTTTATGCAAATTTGTTGAAACATTACAGAAATACAAGCATCGTTTTCTACCCAAGGATTATATTTTGTTGTCAATTATAATTTAAAACAAGATCAAGATAAGTTGAATCAAAAGTATATGAAGTGGGTAGAGTTTCTTTAAAGTTACTCATTTATTTTGAAACACGTGAGAGGCAAATCAAATAGGGTTATTGATGTATTGAGAAGAAGGCATGTATTGTTGCATCAGATGATAGTAGAGTTGAAATTTTCTCTATGAGAGAGTTGCATGTGAATGCTTTAGATTTTAGAGAAGCTTGGGCAACATGAAAGAGACCAACTAAAATGGATAAAACTCCATCATGTTGGATTAATTCAGTCAAGAATGTTTGTATATAAAGGGAAACATGGAAGAGCCCAACTGAAATGTATAAGACTACATCGCTGGATTACTTCATTCAAGAAGTTTTGTTGTTCAAAGGGAAACATTTGTGCATACGTCATGGTTCAATGTGGAGAATTTGGTGAGAAAGAAGCATAGTAGAGGTTTCATTGCATTGGCATAAAAAAATATTGGCATAATTATGTGAGAATGATTGTTGGCCAAGAATGAGTATGGATGTGAACAATATTGTGAAGTTATATAGTCTACTAACACATCAAGGGAAAAATTTAGAACATAGGTTTTATTAGTTATTTTCCACACTAAAAAGACCATGGGAAGATGTAAGTATGGATGTCATTATTCGATTTCTATGAACCTAAAAGGGTAATGACTCTTTATATATTATTATAGATAAATTTTCAAAGATGGAACACTTTATAGCTTGTAAGAAGACAAGAGGGAAGGAATACAACAACTATTTGGTAAAGTGGACGAATAAGATAGTTGGAGAAGTAGTGTGGATGAATGCATCTAAAGTTGCTTAACTTGGAATCTCAATCCAAGATTTCATGGATGGTCATGAGAAAAAATCATAATTCATTTCACTTTCTTGATGTGTATGATGTAGGAGCATTTGGGTCCACAACAATCTTGAATCACCAAAAATAAATAAATAAAAATAGTTATTTCAAAAATTTGGTTACATTTATTCTTGTAAGCATTTCATTGAACACTTGTAATATGTATAGTGATGGTTGGAAATACTCAACCCACCTCAATTGAAACAAATTATAGATTGCATGGGATTTGTATGGAGATGATGTGGCAAGATTTATTTGGAACAAGACAAAATTAATTAAGAGTTTTGAACACAAGTAGATATTTCTAAAAATGGTCCAAAGAGAAGCTAATAACTTTTTAAATATGATTGTTCATATTTTATGATTAGGAGAGTCCAAGAGATGCCTAATATTACTGAAAAAACACAATAAAGAAGAAGTTTGGAGGCAACAAGAAAAATAAAAAAAATAGTCAAAAACCAACTAGAAAATTGGATGTTTTGGCATATGAAACTTGGAGTGAATGATGCATCCATTCTAAATTATAAATCCATATTTAAGGTAGTATTTTCACTTGAATGGAGTAGGGGGAAATATTTTGGCATAATTCCTCTTCAATAGTGATATTTTAAGCTCTTAAACTCAATGCAAATGTTTTGACAAAATGCCTAAGCATTTTTGAACCATTATAATTGATGAGAATAGTTGATGAGATGTGTTCGAATATTGTGAAGTGTTTGTGACCCAAAACTCATGTAATAAGAAAAAGAAATTAATTTTATGATTTTTTGTGGTGATTCATGTATGTGTGTGTACCTTGAGAAAACTTGAAAATTACATTCCAATTAAAATAATTGTCTTCATTCAATGTAAGATCCATATGAGGTTGGGAATGCATTAGAATAGGTTGTGGGATTTATTTTGAGTGCTCATACCCCTTAGTACTTTTGTTTTTTCAAGTATTTTAAATTCAATGTGAGATCTATATGAGGTAGGGAATGTATTAGAATAGTTTATGGATTTTTTTTGAGAACTCATACCCCTTGGTACCTTGTTTACTTATTACAATCCCCATTAAATGGTGGAATTTTCAAATTTCTAAAAAATGGTCACTAGAAGAATGGGAGCATAGTGAGAAGGGATAAATAAGTGTGGGAAACTTGTTTATGTTAAATGCACAAGACAATTGAGAGGGGGGGTGAATTAGTTGTACCTTAAAACTTCAAA
Organism: Sequoia sempervirens; assembly: GCA_007258455.2. Lineage (NCBI taxonomy): Eukaryota > Viridiplantae > Streptophyta > Pinopsida > Cupressales > Cupressaceae > Sequoia > Sequoia sempervirens. Next base: position 47,691,022 of record VDFB02000007.1, read on the forward strand.
ACCATCATACGCATTCAGTTCCACATTAATACAATTAATCCTTAATCTATTATAATGATTTAACATGAAAGGAAAATAACAAAAATTGAAATAAATCAACACCATACACAAAAGAACACTACATTTACATGGAAAACACAATATGGAAAAAACCATGATAAGGATTAGCTCACAAGGGTGAACCCACAATAGTGGGTTACAATTAGTTTGACAATAGGGGGGTTCATTAGAACTGGGTGATTCGAGCGAACACGTTTGAGGGTTTGCTCGAACCCCCTAGTTTGAGCGAACCCCCCCTTGATCACATGTTCACTCGAAACCGCAAACACAACTTTTTTTAATTAAAATAATAAGAGTTTGAGTGAAAGGGTGTTTGCTCGAACCTTGTTTTTTATTTTTTTAATAAATTTTTTTACTATGGAAAATGACAGTTTCATTATTACTTGCACTGTTACTGTGAACCCTCAAACCTACAAACCTTCAAGCAGGAAAATGAAAGCAACTAGAGGCTATCGAAGAAGCTCACCACCCTCCATGACCAGTGGACAATCCTCCTTCCAGGTTGGCTTCCTCTTCTTTGTTTTGTCTTTTTAATTCTTCTACATTTCTCATACATTTCTATGCTTCAAACAAATCATATCAAATAGTTCACTTGCCTTATCAATGCTTCACACAATTCACTTTCCTTGTCAATTCTTCAAACAATTCACATCTTGCATACATGTCTACCACCCATTATTGAAGGATATGTGGAAAATGAATTTGTTGAATATTGTTTAGAAACTTTCAAGAAAATGCAATTGGCGAGTGTAAAGCTAGGAATCATCCTCCCCACTTGTGCCAAAATGGGAGCTTTGGAACATGCAAGGAGGATGCAAGAAAAATTACATGCCAATACCCTATTCCAAAGCTCCCATTTTGGCACAGGCAGGGAGGATGTTGCTTAGATTTACACCCACCAATTGTATTTGCTAGAAAGTTTCTAAACCATATTCAACAAATCCATTTTTTCGTATATCCTTCAATAATGGCATTCCATGAGAACATATTTCTATATTGATCAAACAATTCACTTTCCTTGTCAATGCTTCCACATTGAATGCATACATGTCTACCAATTCACTTGCCCTATTTAACACTCCCATTTTGGCACAGGCAAGGAGTATACTAGCCAATGTTATGCAATTTGGCTTTACACCCGCCTATTGCATTTGCTTAAAAGTTTCTAAACCCTTTTCAATAGATCCATTTTTTGCATATCCTTGAATATGGCATTCCATGAGAATAGGCTAAATTATTTGACCAGTCTATTTGACCAAGTCTTGGTAATGCAAGATAACCCAAAGACTAAATTATTTACTATTACAATCAAATTGGACTATTGTGGAAATTAAGAGAAAACTAAGACAAAGAATTATTGCAATTGATCATAAATCTATCACATCCCCATAAAAGAAGAACTTTGGATAGATAATAAAATAAGTAAATAAAATACATGTAATTCAAAGGCATGGGAGACCACTATGGACAGAGGTATGGGACATCGTGTGGTTAAAGAAAGTAATAAATTAAGGAGACAAACACCATTTAAAGGAGAATGGCATAGCATGAAAAAGGGGGCATGGGTCAAGCGAAGGGGCGCCCGTGCCATTAAAAGGCATGGCATCCCAGTTCAAGAGTTGGGGAGATGAAAGGAAATGAAAATATAAGAAAGGTAGACTCTAAATTATCACAACCCCTAGGAGTATTTGTGTTCTATTTTGGAGGATAAATGACCTAGAGAGAAAGAAATAGGAAGAAAATGTAGAGTGAAGGAATACGATGCAGGAGAGGAAAATACAAAAGTGTGAACAAGGATAGGTCATGATGGGAGGAGAAGTCGCGTGGAAGAGAAATCTAATGGAAGGCATGAACAAAAATGACTAGGGTTAGCATGAGTTGTAGAGGCGTTTCAAGGAGAAAGAGATTAAAAATGGGAAGAAAATGGATAGAGGGTCGAGCAAGGGGTGGTTGTTACATTGGTATCAGAGCAACCAATTTCAAAAAATGGACCTATAAAGCTCACTTGACTTTGGATAAGGTGCATTGTCCTGCACTACTAATTGACCATAACTAAGTTGGTCTCTTGGTGTGAGAGTAGTTGCCTTGAACTATTTGAATGGACTTTTGAGCTGATGAGATGTATGGCTAGTCCTAATGAAGGAAACATAAATGTGTGAAAAATAAAAGTTGGATATATGAATTGTAAAGGAAAATTAGAGTGCATAGTGGAAGGTTATGTCATTTGATGATTTATGTTTCTTCTAACCCACTTGATATATTTGATTTTTCCCCTTGTTGGACCTAGAAATTTTCATTGCATATTTGAAGCTATTAGAAATCCTTCTTATGGTAGGAACAAGAATTGTTGGTGACATACACTACAAATAACAAAGGGCGTATATCTTAATGGGTTAGTATCTATTAAAGGTAGAGCTAATAGTACCCTTAATGGGTTGTTTGTAACTACCTTAATATTTGATGACTTATTTGTAAGTGAATGGGCCAAAATAAATTCTTATCAAATATGATAAAGTGTGTGGGAAAAATAATAGGTGGGTGGAAACTACTATGTATCAAGTTCTCATATGCATGGCCTTTGTAAACAAATATGCTTTGAGTTGGAAATAAGCTTACATTGTAAGTGGCACAATATGAATAATAACATACAAAGAACATATAGACTTGTCTTTGTATCCATGATGATTAAATAAACTTTCCTAAATTGAAACTTCACTGATGTTGGGACATTAAAATATATGTGATGTTAACCCACTTAGTGAGTGACCTGACTAGGGACATGGAATCCCAGAGAGAAATTGTATGATATGCTTTATGACTCGTACTTGGAATTTTGTAGCGGTTATCGGTAAATGTGTCTACCTAGAATGACATAATATTGAACTTTATTAAGAAAAATCATCCCATGAATTGAAAATGGAGGATTGACTTGAGTGAAAATGCTTACTTGAGGGTATATTTTTAGTATGTACACTCTTAAATATTGTCAAAATTACTCCAAATTCATCAAAATAGTCAAAATGGAACCTCACGGGTGTTGAAAACGAAGGTGAAATTGTAGCTTAAAACTTGTAAACCTATTATTTGTAGATTTAATTAAGTGTTCTGTAACGCCCCGCCGTGCGCACACCAAAGGACAATAACACAATAATTACAGCACAATTTTATTTTTTTTAAGTAAACATAACATACATGTAATACACATTAAGTCGTAACATGAATTTCATTTAAGTAAATTCACTAACACATACATCCTTTGGGGTACACGAAGAGTCATTACGCAAATTAGATCCATACAACAGCAATAAAGAATAAAATCCAAAAATATAATCCATAACAAAGTAAACATTAACAAATATAACACATACATGATGATCAATGATAAGAAACCATCTATGTACATAAATACATGATTAATTCAACACCCTAAATAACAACCACCATGGCCAATCTCCGCACAAGGTTTAACGTTACATTACATTACAGTACAATGTTTAAGAAGTACAATGATACAAAAGTGTTCCCAACCATGAACGGAAACCATACAACAAGAATCATGATACAAATGAATAGATGAATACACAGTATCAAACTGGCTCCAAGATAGATACAACTCTAGAGTCGCCGCAACAGCACCAATCCACACCTCTCAATCCTCGATTGGGGACCCAATGGGGTGCTTGGCACGTTCCACCTGACCATTTGAGTCCGAAGACCCACCCCCCGTGCTAGGAGCTAACAAGAAAGAGACCTCAACCAAGAACATACAACAGGGAACCACAAGACGCAACGTCATACAAAAGTATCATAACACTCAGGATTTACAATGACATAATCAACCACATCCAAGAGTCATCCTAATAACTCAAAGTCATAAATCTCATCTCATAAATCAAAGCAATGACTAGTAAACAAGTAACCAAAGGATGATCATGAAACACTTCCAAATCATCTGAAAACATAATACAATTCCAAATTGCAATTAAACAATACAATAACATCATATCACAGTACCAAAGGAGTACAAGGTCAGAACCCAAACATCAACAAGATTTATACAAGACCATATAATACCTCATAGATAAAATAGAGTAAAACCATAAATCAATTCAACCAACTATGTTTCATCAATTCAATACAAAGAACCACTTCCAGAGGATTTCCAAAGAAGCAACATAATAAGGAGTGTTAGAGGAGAGTGTCATCGCATGGCTTAACATGGATTCTCCAGACTACCACTATCGCAAGGTGCCGCCTCCGTCTACTGACGAATTATCCAAACAATTTGAGCGCTAGGAGCCGCCTCCATCTATGGTTATCCAGACTACCTATCTCAAGGTGCTGCCCCATAGGGTTGCTCATGCAGAATCGTTAACCTTTCATGAAGACAAGGTAACGATCTTTCCAACCACGGCCTTCTCAATCCCCTTTAGCCTGTGATAGCACTAAACGGCAGACGAGGCATCAATTATCTTTTTAATGTGATTCTACCCACCCCCTAATTAATTATTTAAATTATCACTTATTAATTTCACTCTAACGAGGGCTATCCTGGCGCCCCTTTGTGCGCCGACCACCCACTTAGAGCCACTCTCACTCTAGACACTCAAAACATAAAAACCAAATCCAAGGGTTGTACAACATAACAAGTACAATAGATCACAACAAAGAAGCATGCAAGGAATTACCCATCTTGCCATATATACATAATCAAAATCTCAACGATTCATGTACAACCCTTTTAAATTCCAAAAATCAAGGCACTTACGACATCAAAGCACATAGAGAGAGATCATTGACCAACCATAAAAATAAGCCTCTGGAAGATTCTCAAAAAGTTACACTAGGGTTTCCCCATGAAAATCTGACAACAATAAAAGCAAAACCTTGAAGGACTATTTTCAATTCAAATATGATGAGAGAATACATCAAAATAAGATCAACAACTCCCTTAAACAACATCAACAACTTCGATACGAACTAAATCGGACATCCAAGGGAAACCTCTATTTTCTCCTCTCGGAATACCCATAACTTCAAAGAACTTTTCAAATTTGACTCATTAACAACTCAAGTAGAACCATCAATCATGACAAAGTTAACATTAACCAATTTGCCACTTAGGTAAAGAACAAAAGAACACATATTGGTTCCCAACGAATAGCAACATAAATAAAATGAGAGAAAATCTCCAACTCAAAAATCAACTCAGGAAAAGTCACATTGAAAGGGTCTATCAAAACAATCCATGAACCACACATTCAAATACAATATAACCATTCATTCAATAAGAAGTAACTCGAAGCAATCTAATAAGAACATTATTTTAAAGATCAATCATTTCCAACATTTAAGGATATCACAATATTGCGAATGAAGATATAATCTGATGTTATAAGCCACAAGACACTAACTCTCAAGCATACTCTTCCAAAATTAAAACAATCATGAACAATAATACGGGTTCCCATTTTACACACATAATTCCATACAAGGAAACCATCAAACACATCAACCTTGAAGAACACTATCTTAAAACACTTACAATGAACAGGCCATCGAGACATTTCCATAAATATCCCATAAATAACAACCAACTTAAAACAATTAAATATCACTTAAACCAGTAATCAAAACACTTTGTTTAAAACACATTTACTCACACATTATAACCATAAAGACCTTCCTTTAATTTAAGCATTATTTCTAAGTTAACTATTCCACTTGAAACTAATCAAATTAAGAATAAACTAATCTATCAATGTTACCCAAATTATCAAAAATTAACATCAGGAAACTCTCTCTCTAATCACTTTACTAACCTACTCAATAACATATCACATAACTTAACTACCTAATAAATCTAATTTTCTAGCTCCTATAAATAAATCATTTTCTGACTATAAACACATTAATTACAAGGTCTTAAAGAATAATCCCATATCTTATAAGCACCCTACTAAAGAATCATTACTAAAGAATCTCTATAAAACATAATTTCCAATTAACTGAATATTAATAAACCCATTGATTAACATGTGTGTATAATTTTTCTTAAGTTAAATCTCTTATTAAAATAAACCTTATATGATGAGTTAAACAAAAAAAAGGAATACATAATCATCGATGAAGAAGAAATCACTAAATCGAATTCCAGAAGCATCTTATTTCTATCAATAGGGACTCGACCATAGATTTTGACCCATAATGCGCAGTGCATATCACCGCAACCATCAGGGGATACATGATTTAAAAACAATATCTATGCTCAGGAGATTAATGATATTACTAAGAGGAACAAACTGAAGTAAGTCTTGCACGCCAATGACTTGACACACTAACAATTGGAAGACAACAATACATGAACATGATGAAACCCAGCACAATATAAACATTGAGATGACCTTGAAATATTCAGCACCGAATGTAAATGTAGGAATTAAGATTGCACTGAGGCACACAAATACTGAACTCCAACAAATACTATATGAGATACAATATCTCACAATGTATTTTGATTGAATAAAAGACACAGATCATATCCATCGAATATCCCCTATAAGGTATATGAAGACTAAAATGTAAAAGACAATTTTTAGTATAAAAGTGAAGCAGAGGGAAAGAGTCACAACATGCAGCGAGGCAGGAGGAAACGAAACTTTTTTATGCTTAAAGCAAGGTAGTGAACTGATATAGCCCCTAATTCATTTGACCACCTCTCATGAAATCTCATCCATAATATATTCTTGCTCGATCTTGTCATAGCAAAGGTGATAAAGGAGACATTGGCCACTTATTTCAAGACAGCAGAATCAAGCAGGTTAATTAACTCTATAAACTTCCTATTAAGTTCGTGTGCTGCGACTGAGATTGGATGATAGAGACAACAGAGAGAGATTATTTAAATCTACACACTCTACCATGATCAGGTGCGCGATAGTGACAGGTTAACAAATAAACCAGAGAGACTATTTTATTTACTACACCATTGCAAGTCTAAACGTTGCAGCTGTGATGGTTTTGCCAATGGTTTCAGGGAGACTATTTAATTCTGTACAACGCCTCGACTCTAAATTCTGAAACTGTGACAGATTGCCACGTATATTAAAAAGTGAATATTGGAATTTGGAAAATATCGCCATCTACTCGCATTATCATCAAATCTCAAATGTTAACCGCAAGACTAAAGGGAAAAAGAAAGATGAGGTGCAAGTACGTGACTTATGAGAAGGAGAATTAATGTACAACTTTTGCTTTTTAAACTAAACACATTCTTGTTTGCTGGTGAGTTTCCAGAGGCACGCTTAAGTTTGAAAATTAGAAATTAAACTTCACCACGACCAATGGAATGCTCTCAAAATCTTTGATTGAAAGATGCACTCAGGTACGCACCTAACCAATGTAAGTTTTGCCTGTGTTCTAAGCGTATGCAGCCACTCAAATTTAGTGAATGGGGCTGTGTACAGCTCACCCAACAGTAACCCTTATTACAATACATATATAATTGATCATTACGTGTGCATGGCTACTCTTCATGCTCGTGCCAAAATGAGGGCTAAGGAACAAGGTATGCGCATCCATTGAAGATAATTGATGGAGGAATTCCGTGAGACAATGCATCGAGTCAAGGAGGATAAAGCGAATCTATTCCTAATCATATCAACACCTATTTTTATATTAAAACTCGAAATGATATACTTTCATACCAGAATGTATCTTCACTTATTGCAGTTGCTAAACTAGAGTAACAGAAACAGCTAGATACTCAAGCAATTTGGTAAAAACACCACCCGATCCAGGCAACGAAAAAGTTCAATAAGATATGCTAAAAGGTTTGAGGGACACATAGACCAAAAGCTTTTATCGGGGCATGCTACGAGGATAACATGGGAGATAACAAAACTGAGACTTCTAGAGTTGCAATTCATTCACCAACGTACAGTTGCAGGAGGCAGCCAATTAGTATAAATGGATTTACAAATCAACTCCATTATCAAGGGTGTATAATTCAGTAGCAGGGCACACACGTCATAAACGCCAAATGGTGACCAATATCAATTCGGCGCAGTCAATAAAGAGAATGGCATCAGATTTCAGAGCATGGCATAATAATACGTTTATCTACCAACAGATCAAGTGGTAATTGAATGAAAGACAGATTAAATGCATCTTGGGAAAGAGTTGATAATTTATATAAATTCTCTGCATCCCTAAGACATCGGATTTGACAGAGCTTCATGACTAGACAAAAGTGAAGAATAAACTAAAGACGTTTCGCAGATAACCCTCTTAGAGAGATCAGACTATAAAAAAACCCATTACCCAAAACTAAGAGCATGAAGAAATTACACTATGCTGCCCATGAGAAAAGTGTTATGATCAAGATGTATAGCGACAGAGTCTTGGATAGAGTTGTACGATACTTACTAAGTAATTACGTCTGCAGTCAGTCTCCTCCTTGCGAGTCCCCTTTCCTTTGAATTTATTGAAGATTCAATCTTACTCCTTTTTGTCTAACAGGGTTGGCTCGACCTGGGGATCTCCTTAACAATCTTTGATGTTGATGCCCCTGTAATGCCGGCATGAGGTTTTTCTTTTGTAGAGCCAGAGCCCACCTATTATTCAGATCTTTTTCTGAAATCACAGTAGATCCCCTCCCTTGAAAGCTTTTACCATTCTTCTCTAAAAAACTCCCCTCCCTTCTGATCCATCTTCCCTATTCTCCCTCCCTAGCAAGACAGTTACCCAACCGTTACATGCAAAAACTCTATTTAGATCTTCTAGAAAACTGTCTTAATAATGCATTATTTACATTTAAGAAGCAACACCACCAATTCGCCTACTTTCATCTATGAGACATGCAAATCATTCAAGGCAAGTGGACTTTCCTCCATTGTTAGTTACAAAAGCACCCAATGCATGCTCTTTTATTTATTTATTTATTTTTGTCTTTCTTGCTTTTATAATCATTCAAACTTAAGTTCAGATTTTAATATTTTATCCACTTTAATATTTTCTCACTTTAAAAATTAAAATAAATCATTAATCAACAATTATCTTCCCTAATGAAAATCATTCACTTCCAATGTTAATATAATTAACATTTCTTATAAGTCTATTTTTTTTATTTAATTCTAAATAAATCAAATGACCTTATAATTAAATTAATTTTGATTAATCAAATCTAATCATAGCACTAGTGTTATAGCATTGCCTCAAACAAAATCATCAAGACCTTCCCAATTCGATCAACCACATTTGAAAACACTTTTAACAACGACAACAACATGACCACCCAAACATGACTACTTACTTGAATGTCAAGAACAACTTGAAACGAAGGGACACTACATGTTCTTTGTCACAATTCTTTGTGCATGATATTTAGATCAATTTTACCAGTTGTACAAAAAAAAAAAAAAGATTGTAGAAGAATGAGATAAGAAGATAGAAGTGACACAACCTATACGTGGAGAAAACCTTTCGGGAACAAAATCCACCACTAGAATCAATAGTGCTTGTATTATTTAACCTTAGAACAAGATTACAATAATACTGTATCAATCCTTGATTGATATGCTTCTTTTCCTTCAACAATACTTCTTCACAACCTGCACAAAAATATCATTGGAACTCTCATACACTTGCTACAATTACAAGCTATCCATGCATTCCATGTGACCAAGCATGAATCTACACATCTCATGCCATGCTTCAAACCCTCACACATGCACGAGCTCAACCTGCTAACCTGCAATAAACTTGATGCACTTGCTAAAATTAATAAACAATTAATTGTGTATATTAACTCATAAGAGTTGTAGAATATAAGAGCATAAAGCTACTCACAAAAAACCATGCCTAGATTGTGCAAGTAGAGTTACACATTGTAATATTTGATCAAACCAAAGTCTTCCTCAATTTAGGCACCCCAAACTGAACACTTAACTGATTGTTGGTCAAGAAAATATCTTGCAAGTATCACCTCAAAGTTGGCACCCAATAATGGGCTCACTTAATTGAGCCTTGTAAATATGTTCTCATGCAAAAGGTGTTAACTCAAATATGTCAACTTGGGCGCTCAAGGTGGGTCCAAGTCAATCTTAGTTAACTGAAACATCTCTCCATCAATTCATGCAAACATTATGCATGATTGATCATGCCCACTAAACTGAATTTATCCACCTATTATTTGTCATGCAACTGAAGTCATTAGTCATGCAACTGAAGTCAACTGAAGTCAACCAGTATTCAACTCAAACTAACTACATGCAACTGAAGGTAACTAAACCATAACTGAACTGAATTGAATTGAACTCAACTCAACTCATGTAAATGTCAATCCCTAACTTGTAGTATCTAAAACATGCATTACTGAAGTGTTATCAATCCTCCAAATATTTAACTTAAGCAAGGTGGATTCCACCTTCCATGTGGGTGCCCCATGTGCTCCTATTTTATAGGATATCTTCTTGGGTGTCCCCACATGTTCCTATCATTTAGGAATAATTACAAATGTCAATTTACATGTTCATTTGATTTGAATTTAATCTCTTTCTAATCCTAGTGTTGGGGAACACTTTCCAAGGACTTAGGAGATACATGAAATATGTTTAGGACTACAATTAAATGACATCCTATTCCCAACAATGGGAGGTAAGGATAAGGGGATTGAAAAGCGATTAACCTAGCTAATAGCCCAAAATTTTGAAGAAAATCACAAATAAAACCTTCTAATAAGTTGGGACAACTTATCCTAAGGGGGGAGGATGCCACATCCCCGTAAAAAGAACTTTGGGTAGATAATAAAATAAGTAAATAAGATACATGTAAGTCAAAAGCATGGGAGACCACTATGGATGAAGGTATGGGATATCGTGTGGTCAAACAAAGTAATAAATTAAGTAGAAAAACACCATTTAAAGGAGAATGGCATAGCATGCAAAAGAAGGCATGGGTCAAGCGAAGGGGCATTCATGCCATTAAAAGGCATAGCATCCTAGTTCAAGAGCTAGGGAGATGGAAGGCAACAAAAAATAGAAGAAAGGTAGACTCTAAATTATCATGACCCCTAGGAGTATTTGTGTTCAATTTTGAAGGAGAGACGATTTGGAGAGAAAGCAAAAGGAAGAAAATGCAAAGTGAAGGAATACAGTGTAGAAGAGGAAAATACAAAAGTGTGAGCAAGGAGAGGTCATGATGGGAGGATAAGTCGTGTGGAAGAGAAATCTAATGGAAGGCATGAACATAAATGACTAGGGTTGGCATGAGTTGTAGAGGCGTTTCAGGGAGAAAGAGATTGAAAATGAGAACAAAATGGGTAGAGGGTCGAGCAAGGGGTAGTTGTTACAAAATCAACAAAATGAGATTTCTTTTAATTGATTCAATATACACTCTAGAATTTACATGTCAATATCAATAATAAAAACTACTTGCAATCTTATAAGAATTGAACTTTCAGAATTGGACACAAGTTTAATAAATATAGTCTAAATTCTAACATGTTAGTTACCTTAAATCTACTCCTAGATTAACATATTTATGTTTAAACTACAAGGAGAAAGAGAAAGAGCTTGTTTTATGTTGAGATATGCAATAACTGAAGATTTGACAACTCAAACTAGCGCAATGAAAATGATGTGAATAGAGTCCTTCTACATAGCGGAAAAATCAAGAGTTCACGTGGCCAATAATAATCCAATAGAAGATCATAACCATCATAGAGGCATATGCAAACAACAACTTGGAAAAAATTCTGTAAGTAGAAGATAATAATCCTGAGAAGTTTTAACCATTGCCACCTTGGAAGCATAAATCATTTGTTGAAAGGATGACATAAATAACTTGTTGGTTAAAATTTAATACATGATAGTTCCTAACCAAAAAGTGACAGGAAGATCTGTATGAAAGGTGACAAGAATTTTCTGCATGTGACATGAAGTTTTGTATGTTGCAAACTATATTTTCCAAGGCATAAAATAACAAAGCATATTAATAAAGACAATCAATAATTAATTTTCATAATTTAATCTCAAAACTATATTAAAGATCACTTATACATGTATTTAATCATATGCAGTGTAAATGATAAAATGATATGAAAATGGAATGGGGAAATGGTTATGAAGGTGCATGAAATAGGCTATAATATAACATAAAATGGGACGTAAATGGCTCTCATCAATTGTAGTAGTTATGCAAAGTATTTTGATGACATTTTCCAATATTCTAAGTTGTTGTATGATATTGTGGAATGTTGTTGTGTGGTCCGTGAGATGTTTTCAGACCAAGTGAGAGATGTGTTTGTAGTCACTTGTTAGAGTTAGTGTAGGTTTGGATGACCTGGAATGCTAGGGCTAATTGCAGAGGATAATTGTTGTTTGAGGAAGTGTTGAGAAGTGTATTGGTGTAGCTTTGGGTCCCAATTAAGTAGTGGCATGGTTTGGCTTCACTTATTTATATTGTGGAAATGTTTGGTGCCGACCTATTTGATGTGCCATATATGGTTTTTTGTCTATTGAGGCCAGAGTGTCCTTTTTGTTTCTAGTAGTTCAAACTGGTAGGCCTTTAGCCTCTTCTTTACACTTTAGCTTTGTTTTATGGAATCAAGGCCCTTACCCTATTTTTGTAGTAAAAAACATTTCTTTTTGGCTAACTAAAAAAAGTTAATATAAGTTAGAAAGACATTTGTTTTATATTTGAAATTGTTTACTTTAAGCTTGTCAACCTAAGAAATTATTTTCACTTGCTATACCTTAGAATCCCTAGAAGAAGTTTGGAATGTCTCAATTAGAACTACTTAGAGTAGAATGTAAACTAAAGTCATTCCTATGAAAGTTAAAGCAATATGATGACATCGTAAACTTGATGTCATCGATTGCAAGTAAACATTTGAAACCTAATCTAGTCTTAGTGGTAGTAAGACTAAAAAAAGAAGTGAATGTTTTTAGGTGGAAAATTTAGGGCATGACATATTAGGTTAGAGTCACCTTGGGATAATTCTATTGTACCATGTTTTATCTGGCAGTATTGTTCATTGACAAATAGGATTGACTAGCTATCAATGAATCTATCATGCTATCCCTCTACACACTTGTAGTCTTCCCCAAGATTTTTTAGCACCACCCAATCTTAGACATAAGAAAATTTGCATAGAAAATAGGTTTTATAAATTGAGAAGAGCATTGGGAATTTCTATAGTATTAGGACTCAATCATTCCATGAGGACTAGACTCTATGTACAACCACATCTATGATTGTATTAAAATTTTATACTAAGACCTATGATAGTCAAGACACTATTGATTCAACCAATGATCTCATATTCTAATCATTGATTTTATTCTATAGTTGATAATCCTTCATTAACTACCTAAAATTGACATTTAAATAGAGCTAAACCATCATAATCTTCTCAATAACATTTACATTATATAATCTCAACTCTTATTATTTACCCCTGATTTACAGTTAAGTTATTTTATATTATTTTACTAGACCTTAATAATTGTATGATGTGCAATTTAATTCCCTACATTTTGATGAACCCCAACTTATTATTCCACCTAGTGTTTTTTCGTTGAGTTATATATCTGGATCTATTTGGAACTCAATCTTTGACCATAGAGCTAAGTGATCTCTCATTTGCATTCATTTCTATTATATCAAATTGTCAAATTATTTGAATTGTCTATGATATAATCCATTTCACTCCACCTAATCTTTAGTTTTTCTTATGTATAAGCATTTTATATATTAGCCTACACTAACCCTTCCAATCTATATATATATATTTGGTGAATATGACAAACTAATTTTCTTTTAGATTTTAAGATTTTTTAATTTTTTTTTTTTTTAAAGGTGTAATGTACCCATATTATTAGGGGTAAACGCTTTTGATTGGAGCTATGAACCAAGTACAAGAAACCACAAGAAACAACCAAACCCACGAGCACAATGGCCCAACAAAGCAAAGGCTTGCACGCACTTTGGCCCAGTGAGGGTTTGAACCCTGGTGACCGTCACTACAACCAATCAACTTGACCACCAAACCACGCCCTTATCGAAATTTTTTAAGACTTTTTAGATATACAATTATTTATGATTATATTTTTAGATATAATTTTTTCCTTTTCCTTATGTGTGATTTATTGATAGACCTTCATTTTAAAATTACCTCTTCCCACACATTTGAAAGAAAGCTTAACAAAATGTTCTGGAGGCATCTAGAATGAAGTAATGAAAGCACAGAGAAATGCAGAATCATACTTTCCCTCATTCTTCTTTCACTACAAACGATGTTGAGACACCGATCTTTAAGCTCTCTTGTGCCAAAAATTGGTGAAGCACACAATTTTATCTTCTTATATTGATATTTTGTGCATAGATTTTCTATCATGGAGGGCATCAAGTTTTTTTGGAGAGATCCTTGGTGAATCGTGGAATCCATAGGTGAGAACCTTGATTTTATTCCAATGATTATAAAGTCTTTCTTATGTTGTTAACAAGTGGTTGAAACCCCTACAAAAGAGGTTAAATTCATATAAATTGACATCTTGCCACGCCTTAGCCTGAGTATTAGAGACTGCTATTTATTCCACAATGGCATAAGGAATTCAATGCTTCAAATTTTGATTTGCTGGCCAATTAGCACACAACGTGAGGATGGTGGAAATATTCAAAATGATAGAGGAGAGTTAGGAGGTTAGAATCATACTTTTATGGTTAATGCATTTTTTTAAAATCATTTTATGTTCTTCATGGGTTTTTTGAGCAAGTTGCTAGGAGTTAAGAATAGTCATTATGCTTATTCAAAATGTGAATTTATAGTTGAATGAGGCATAAGAGTGAAAGAGATGCTAATTGATTTATTTTAATTTTCATTTGGGATATTTAGAGGATCAAAGTCTTTTTAGGAGATGTGAATAACACTAAAATAAAGATTTGTTAGAGATTTGTATGTGTTGTTTATGAGAGGAGATATTTTGTTATGGTCTATTTTATTCTATCCTTGAAAAAAATTAAAACAAAGAAAGTTTGTGAAAGAGTTTGTGATAGATAATCCATTGTAAAATCATTTATTTTAATGCACCTATTTTGTAAACATATAGGTTTGAAAGTTTTGTTTGGAGAGAAGTTTGTGTAAAAATTATATTGTAAAAGGTGCATTTTAGTGGAATGTGATAGCTTAACAATTATTACTACACATATTTCTTAGATTCTTGGGGCCATTTGTGTTAAACATGTTACCCTAGTTTCAAGACTCTCAAAAACTCACATGAAAATGGCTAGAGTTTATTTAAAAGAAGATTATATTGGAGGTTGGAGATATTTTATCATCTTGAGTTAACTTCTCGCTTATAGATGATAAATTGCATGAGAAACAACACCAATTTCATCTTAAGTCCCTTCATCGAGCAAGGGGGCATGACAATTTTATTTTGTTTTGTAGATGGTTTGCAGATAATTGAGTGTCTCAATTTGCAGACTTGAGTGGTACCTATGGATAATTGAATTTGTCTTGATCCATAGTTTTTACAAGTGTGTACTTGTGGATAATTGAGTTAGTCTCAATCCATAAATGAATGAGTGTTATTGTAGATAATTGAGTTAGTCTTGATTCACAGTTGGTTGGTGGTTGTGTTATTGTGGATAATTGAGTGAGTCTCAATTCATAGTTGGTTGATGTCTTTTCTTGTGGATAATGGAGTTTGTCTTGATTCACATGAGTGGTGTACTTGTGGATAATGGAGTATGTCTAATTTATAAGTATTTTGCAAGTTTGACAGTTAGGAGATCCATTGATGTGTTCAGTTTGGTGTTCCTTGGTGAGCAATCAAAAGTTGAAAAACATGTTTCATCAAAGTCTTTAGAAGAGTTGATGTGTTTAGTCCTTGCAATGTTTCATCCTTTGTTCGAATTGATGTATAAGGGGGGAAATGTTGGAATATATTACATCATAGTTATTTTTTTTTGTATTTTGTTTGCTCTACCATTTTTCAATAATAATAATAGATTATACCTTTCCTTTTTGTGCTACTTAATCATCCCTTTAGGGTTGTTACACTTTTATTGTATATCCTTGTAAACCCTAGATCTTTGGAATCTTACTTTCATGCGATGGATTCTCATGGTCCTTTATTTTACTTTCATGTTATGGATTCTCATGGTCCTTTATCCTTAGCCTCTCTTCATGATCTCGTCACTAATTTTGACATGTATATATATTTTGTAAAAAGTGATTCTATTGTTCTTGATTCACTTATATGAAATTTAATCATACTAATGAGATCATATTGCTTATGAATATTTGAATGAAAACATATAATTTTCATATCTTTAGGTATTATATGATCATTTTTCCCACTTTACTAGACATTCTTACTTTACTACTCCATGATTCTTACATGTTAAATATCTCTTATACAAAGTGATAGCATTTTTTTCTTTTAATGATGCATTGCTTGTAAGCACATTTTCTTCATAGGATCTATTTATACATGATGACATTGTGCCTATTTATGATACTATTTTTGCATGTCATATAGACTATACACCTTCATTTTTTATATCTTATAATAAGCCTAATTATGATCATATTGATTTTTATAATGATGAGTACATTCCTAATGATGATGTACCTTTTGATTTATTGTGTGGGACAAGCATCAATATTATAATCACTTCCTACTCATAAAAACATTGTATTTCATGATGATCCTTCTTTCCCATGTCATGATGATATTATCCCAAAAAGTAATATATTTTAAATGGCATATCCCTTCTCATATACGATGATATGATGCATTATGTACCCTTTTCTAAGGCTAGGGATAGACTTGTTAGTTTGGGATTACCTCTTTATGACGACTACCCTATCATTGCATATTGTATTGATTATTTTTTCCACTCTTCCCATATGTCACGATGATATATAGAGCCATGTTTCTTTGATATGCTATATTGTTTTATGTAGGATGATTACTATTTAACTTCTCACACTTCACATGATTTCTTTTTCATTGATGAATATACATTTGTTTATTATGTAGGATGTATTGACACTTAATTTACTATTCATGTGGATCATAATAGTTCTATTAATTCTCATTTGTATGTGACATATTTATTACTTTCTAATTATATGAATATAAATGATGAAATTATATTGATTAGCACATTTAGATTATACTTATGTGGTAGATCTCTAAAATGATTTCATTCATCTTGCTTAATTCTAGTACTTAACTTTCCAATTTATCTTATGATTTCCTTTACTATTTATCCAACACAAGTTCATATAAGAATAACATCAAATTATAAATGATCTATAGTGATTTATCTTTTTATTTCAAGAATTTATAGATAAAGGGAAGACACACATTGATCACAACCAAGATTGAGGTCACACATGACATTAAAGATAAACCACTTGATATGAGATAAATTTATTGCATATATATCACTCTTACTATTTCTCTTTTGTTTTATCTAGTTATCAATAAACTCTTTGACTTGTCCTTTTATTCTTATTCACTTTTCGTAAGTACTTTGTTTTTTGGGATCCCTATTGCTTCATTATGTCTTTGTCCTCCACTTGACGTGCATGTGCATTTTGTTTAGTATTTATATTTAATTACCTCATTTGGGGGCCATATTACATTTCTTTTCTCTCTTAGTTATGATTCCTTATCTTACTTTACTTTTCCTCATTATAGTTCTTCCATTTTTTTTATATTTGGATTTTTTTCTTTTACATATTCAATCTCTTTCCTTGCCTTATCTTATAATTTTTAGCAATTCTTTTTTTTATCGTCTCTTGATTTATCTCTTATACCTTTATCCTTATCCCTTATCCTATGATTTCAATGATTATTACTTGTCTGATGTACTTACGTTGATTAATTTATCTTCTCAGAGAATTATCTTATGTACTTACATTGATTGATCTAAATTCTTAGAGCATTGTCTTATGTCCTTATATCAATTGATCTAGCTATCCTACGAATTATTATCTAGGATCCATCATTGAAAATTATTAAAATCATGAGCATCTTGTCTATGATTTATTATTTTCTATGACTTATCATTGCCTTATGTAGCTCCGTATATATGTCATTATTGATATATTTTAATAGTTTAGAGAATGTATATCTATTCAAAAGAGCACTTAAATTGGACATGATATTGATATAAACTATCCCTAAACCCTAAATCTAAATGGATATGGGGGTGTAAACTAACCCTAAACATGGTTAGTGGCGTAAAATAACCCAAAACCTCAGAAATATCAATCTACATATTGATTGATATATCAATTTATATTTTGTTTAATAGAGATCTATTGACATTTCTAGGGTTTTTCCTATATCATATGTTAAATTAAATCAACTCTAAGATACAAACCCTAAAATTTAAATTTATGGTTGAAATTTTCTAGCTCTAGAATAGGTCTTAGCATATTTATTTTCAATTAACATTAGTTGGTTTATGTTTTTAAATGTTAAAACTAAATTTCATTTGGAAATTGAAAAAATGAAATAAAGACATAAACACGTGTAAATGGGAAGGCCACCTACTTTGGAAAGTAGAAAACTAACTCTCATGGAGAAAGGATGTGAAAATAGTAGTTTGTTGATGTTTCCTAATGTGGGTACCCTTTTTGGAGTTCTTTATCTAGTCATCCTCATCGTGTGAATAGAGGAGAAAATAAGCTCACATGAGAAAAAAAATTAATTGCTTTATGAAACAAGTATGCATTTGTAATGGGTACCTATTTAGTAGCAATGACTTAAATAATAATAGAAACTTATTCCAAACAGGTACATTTTTAGGTTCGAGATCTTGTTCCTAAATGGGTACCCATTTTTCTGAAACGAGTACCCATTCTTGTCAACATTTTTTCTACCCCCAACACTTCCACTAAAAGTGGACTCATTATCTTGCTTTCGTTAGAATATCAAAGTATCAATGCATTGATATCAACAAGTGATAACAACATAATACAAAAATAACATAGTAGCATTGTATAACTTTGATATGCTAATACACGAAAAAGAGGAAGGCATGGATGCTTAAGGGTCTTACTAAAATAAAAATCAAGGAGATGAAGTAAGGTTTAATGAAATTATAATTTATTTTTTAATAGTCATAGAAATGAGAGTTGCAAGGCACCCTAGCCCTTTCCTAAAATAACAAGGTTGACTTATTGGAAATAAATTATTTTTTAAATATTTCACATTAAATGATATCTTTATTTATTTTTGTGATTATTTTCAATGAGGCAAAGTTTTCTCCAAAGCTAAATTGAAATGTATTTATCATTGCTGATGAAAAATTTAACTATAACATTGTTTTGATTAAGATAAAAAAAGGAAGGGCCCATACCCAATACAAGGTAGTCATCAAGGAAAATGGAACAAATCTCACCAGAGGTGAGACAAAAAGGAAACAAACAAAGACCAACAAAGCTTTTGACTAGAGCTAGGAACTAGAAAGAAACAAGAGGCCAGGGATCCAACCTTGTACAAACAGACTTATCCAATAAATCATGAGAAAGAGAAATAGAGGAGGTAAAGGAGGGTCCTTTATGCCATCTATGAACAATGGTCCAAGCGATGCTATCATCAGGAAACCCATTGCAAGGGAAATGGGTCTCCCCCAAAGGGAGACCAAGAGTATCTAAGTGGGGAACATGAGGACAACCAAGAGAGATACAATCACTAACCCCAATAGACTAAGGCAAGATAAAAGTAATTGGAGGAGTAGAAGGAGTGCACTTAGGAATACCACCAAGGAAAACATGGCACACTAAATTCAAGTCAAGAGCAAAAGGCTCCCTAGAAACTTGGGGGTAAGCCACCACAAAAGAGTCAGAAGATGGAACAATTAGGAGATCATCATTCGCATCCTTCCACCAAGTTGATGCACCCCTTTTGACACTAAAGAGAGCAATCCAAAGCTAGGTAGGGCTAGTAGCAAAACAACAATGACACCTAAAGGTGATACCCTCATAGTCAATCACTTGAGACAAGGGATGATCCTCGACAAAAAAACCACCTCTTCATGAAGAGGCAAAGAGATGTCAATATTTACCAAATATTGATCACATGTATAATTTCCCATTAAAGAAGTGGCATCATTAGTTTTCAAGAAGTGACCAATTGAGTTCCCAATGGCCTCAAAATAAGTCTCCTCCCAAAAATGAAGGGGGAGATTCAAGATTCTAACCTGGATACCAGATGCAGATTGAGTGGTTGGGTAAGTGGATTGAAGGAAGAGGACCTGGGTTTGAGTGTAAGAGAATAAACTGCCCAAGCCCAAAAATGACCCAAAACCATACCACAATCCTTAGTAGAAGCAAAATTAGCAACAAAAAATATTTACCACTAGGGAAGAGTTCAAAATTACCCAAAACTAATGCCCTCCATTTCTCCAAAACCCACTTATTCAAGTTGAGGAGAGACGACCAAAGATTGGTAAAGTGGAAGACCAAGCCAAACCTCTAATAGAAATCTTCATTCTCAACCACTTTTGCCTTGCAGACCACCATTAAAGAAGGTTTGGTTGAGGGGTTAGGGCACACTAGAGGGGGATGAGCAAATCAAACTTGGTCACCAAAGAGAAGGAGTGAGCCCCAGAAATAGCAAAAGGCACTACAAGAGGCACATTAGGTGACTAGGAAATTACAAGAATCACTTGAGCATAAGAATTAGAGGACGAAAGTAATGAAGAGCCCTATGTAGCCTTCAAAAATAGCCCAAAAATGATAAGATTTGCAGCCAACATGAAACAACCCACATCATGAGAGAGAGGGAGAGAGTGTTAGCGCAATTTAGCAACTTCCTAACTAATTGTTGTTGCTTTGTTTTGTTGTAAGCTAACTAAAGGAAAAACTCTCCACTCTTTCCTAAAATTCCTTTGCTTTTCCTCCATGCTTTATTCCTACGATTGGATTTAACTTTGTAAATTCTGTATTTTTTTAGATTGCAAGAATCAGAATTAGGTAGCCACCCCCTTATAAACTACAGTGTGCTTGGTAATTTTTTTTCATGTGAACGATGATGCTGGCACGACATGCCCTCCGATACCACAAGATGAAGGCTTTGGAACCTCAAAGAAAATAATGCATATTTGTTGGATATCCAGATGGTGAAAAGGGATACAAACTGCTAGATATTTCAATATAAATGCTCTTTATGGAGAGGAGTGTCTACTTTGAAGAAAGTCCCCCGAATGCATCTCAAGAAAAACATGCCACCATTTTTGTGCTTCCTCCTCTTATAGATATCAGAGATGATCCATGCAGTCATTCTAATTTGATTTCATATATTTATGAATCTATTTTAGAGGAACATGAGCATGCATGTGTCGATCCACATCCAATTCTCGATTGGGCTTCCAATGATTATTCAATATCCCCTATGAGAAATCAAAGAATAAGGAGCTTAAATGAGATATATGATGCCCCTCATGCACTCTCAACTATCAAGACCATCATTCTATTGCATCCCTATGTGGTTCTAGCATCCAACCCTCAAACTTATGTAGAAGTTGCAAGGAATCCTTTTTGGGAAGCTTCCATGGAGGAGTACAACTCCCTCATAGCAAACCAAAGTTGGGACTTGATTCTGCTTCCTTCTGATCGCAAGATTGTTAGATGTAAGTGGGTCTATATGATAAATAAAGAAACATGTGGACATGTGAGAACATATAAATCAAGGTTAGTAGCCAAAGGCTTTCAACAAGTTCATGGAATTGACTATGATGAGACTTTTTATCTAGTGACAAAAATATACTCCATTCAGATGACTCTTACCATTGTAGCAACAAGAAGGTGGGAGGTTCACCACATGGATGTGAAGAACACATTTCTTCATGGTGATGTCAAGGATAAAATCTACATGGAGTAGCCATAATGGTATGTACAAAATTCATCCTTAGTATGTAGACTCAAGAAGTCACTCTATGGTCTCAAGCAGGCACCAAGAGCTTGGTATGCTATTTAAATAGACTCTTATCTACTGTCTCAAAATTTCATGTGATGCAAATATGATCCAAATGCTTATATGATAAGAAAATGTAGCTCTCTATTGATCAGAGTGCTCTATGTAGATGATCTACTAATAACGGGTAGTTCAACCACAACCATTGTTGCAATTAAATCTTCTTTGAATGATAGATTTTCCATGACAAACATGGGTCTCCTAAAAAATTTCCTTGGACTTTAAATAAGCTAGAATGAATTAGGAATCAAATTTTCTCAATCCAAGTATGCAAGAGATCTCCTAGTTTGGTTTCACATGACTGACTACAAGCCACTAGCCACACCTTTCCTATTGGGGGTAAAGCTTGAGGATGGCAAGGATACACCATTGGTTGATTGCACACAGTATATATCGTTAGCTTGTGGGAAGTCTTCTTTATCTCACTCACTCTCGTCCAGATATCTCATATGTAGTGGGAATTGTTTTCAAATACATATAGGAGTTGCATGAGCTACATTGGAAGACTACCAAGTGTATACTTCACTATGTCCAGGGAATCATCTGTTATGGGATTCATTATTCAACAACTTGTACTTTAGATCTCATTGGATACACTGATTTCGATTGGGTTGGTGATAAAATTGATCACAAGTCCACTTTAGGATATGTTCTTAGTTTGGCATCAAGCCCCATTTGTTGGTCACGAAAGAAGCAATTTACCATTGCTTTATCATCAATAGAGGCTGAATATAGAGGTGCAGTCAATGTTACCATTCAAGCTATTTGGTTGTAGAAATTCCAAACTAATCTTGGTATCCTCTTTCATCATCCGATTGTCATTTGATGTGACAATCATAGTACATTGAAGTTTTGCAGAGATCCCATACATCGACAGTAGACCAAACACATTGAGATTCACATGCACACTACATCTGTGAATTGATACATGATGGGGTCATCGACTTGAAGTACTGTCCCACTTCTAAATAGACTGTCGACATCTTCACGAAGACTTTCACTAAGCAAAATTTTCACTCCGTGAGACCTTATTGGTGTGAAGGATATTGCAACATAGTAGCTTCCATGCTTAGTTAGTTTTTTTTTTTTGAGGGGGGGTTTTGTTCCCTCAAGGTTTTCCATGTTTCCTCTCTTTAGGATTTTGTCTCCTTAGTTAGATTTAAGGGGGAGTGTTAGTGCAATTTAGAAAATTCCTAACTATTTATTGTTGCTTTGCTTTATTATAACCTAAATAGGAAACACTCTTTTCTCTTTCCTAAAATTCCTCTAATTTTCCTCCATGCTTAATTCCTACGATTGGCTTTAACTTTGTAAATTCTGCATTTTTCAATGTGAATAATCTAAAAGTTTTTTCATTCATTTTTGCTCTAAATTTTTCCTCTTTTACCTGTAAGTTTTCTTCCTTTTTTTCTTCAGCTAGATTCAACTATGATGTGAAATTTTATTTAAAATTTTACAAAGAGGTATGCCCTGGAGGGGTTCCAAGAAAGCCTAATGTAACTAGAGAGGAGGGGTTGCGTGCAGTAGTGATAAGATCCATAAGAGGAGTCGCACCAGAAGACATCACTACAACTAATTATATTCCAATAAAATTTCATAATTAAATTTAATCTCTTTATTTTAAAAAAATCAATAATCCATTAATAGAAAAAATAGATTATTATTATTAAAGTACTAAAGTTAACGCACATGAATTGAAAAGAGAATTTGCAAGTCAATAAGAACAAATTCTCATATTTGATTGTTCATCTTAAATTTATTGCATCATATACTACAAACTTAACAATTCATCAACTCATTCCCCTTTTGGAGGTTTGCTCTCAATAAAACTCCTAAAATCTAGTATTTCTTGATGAGTTCTAGCTTTGACTTTTAGAAGTAGCTTGTTACTTGGTCAGGCCCTTGCTCTTCAATGTTTCTCTTTCATATGTACTTATATAAAATTTTAATGCATTCTTAAGCTCTACATAACATAATTTTATGATTTTATATGACAAAGGAGACTATTTGTTGGATTTTAGTTAAAGGGATTGAGATTTTAAGCTAAGGATCTCATGCTTTTAATTTTTTATGCAATTTAGCAACTTCCTAACTAATTGTTGTTGCTTTGTTTTATTGTAAGCTAAGTAAAGGAGAAACTCTCCGCTCTTTCCTAAAATTCCTTTGCTTTTCCTCCATGCTTTATTCCTACGATTGGATTTAACTTTGTAAATTCTGTATTTTTTTAGATTACAAGAATCAGAATTAGGTAGCCACCCCCTTATAAACTACAATGTGCTTGGTAATTTTTTTTCATGTGAACGATGATGCTGACACGACATGCCCTCCGGTACCACAAGATGAAGGCTTTAAAACCTCAAAGAAAATAATGCATATTTGTTGGATATCCAAATGGTGTAAAGGGATACAAACTGCTAGATCTTTCAATAGAAATTCTCTTTATTGAGAGGAGTGTCTACTTTGAAGAAAGTCCCCTGAATGCATCTCAAGAAAAACATGCCACCATTTCTGTGCTTCCTCCTCTTACATATATTAGAGATCATCCATGCAGTCATTTTTATTTGATTTCAAATATTTATGAATCTATTTTAGAGGAACATGAGCATGCATGTGTCGATCCACATCCAATTCTTGATTGGGCTTCCAACGATTATTCAATATCCCCTATGAGAAATCAAAGAATAAGGAGCTTAAATGAGATATATGATGTCCCTCATGCACTCTCAACTATCGATCCCATCATTCCATTGCATCCCTATGTTGTTCTAGCATCCAACCCTCAAACTTATGTAGAAGTTGCAAGGAATCCTTTTTGGGAAGCTTCCATGGAGGAGTACAACTCCCTCATAGAAAACCAAAGTTGGGACTTGATTTTGCTTCCTTCTGATCGTAAGATTGTAAGATGTAAGTGGATCTATATGATAAAGAAATCAACAGGTGGACATGTGAGAAGATATAAAGCAAGGTTAGTAGCCAAAGGCTTTCAACAAGTTCATGGAATTGACTATGATGAGACTTTTGCTCCAGTGGCAAAAATAGATTCCATTCAGATGACTCTTACCATTGTAGCAACAAGAAGGTGGGAGGTTCACCACATGGATGTGAAGAACACATTTCTTCATGGTGATTTCAAGGATAAAATCTACATGGAGTAGCCATAATGGTATGTACAAAATTCATCCTTAGTATGCAAACTCAATAAGTCACTATATGGTCTCAAGCAGGCACCAAGAGCTTGGTATGCTATTTAAATAGACTCTTATCTATTGTCTCAAAATTTCATGTGATGCAAATATGATCCAAATGCTTATATGATGAGAAAATGTAGCTCTCTATTGATCAGAGTGATCTATGTAGATGATCTACTAATAACAGGTAGTTCAATCACAACCATTGTTGCAATTAAATCTTCTTTGCATGATAGATTTTCCATGACAAACATGGGTCTCCTAAACTTTTTCCTTGGACTTGAAATTAGCTAGAATGAATTAGGAATTAAAGTTTCTCAATCCAAGTATGCAAGAGATCTCCTAGTTTGGTTTCACATGACTGACTACAAGCCAATAGCCACACCTTTCCTATTGGGGGTAAAGCTTGAGGATGGCAAGGATACACCATTGGTTGATTGCACAAAATATCGTTAGCTTGTGGGAAGTCTTCTTTATCTCACTCACTCTTGTCTAGATCTCTCATATGTAGTGGGAGTTGTTTTCAAATACATGTAGGAGCCACATGAGCTACATTGGAAAAATTCCAAGTGTATACTTCTCTATGTCCAGGGAACCATCTGTTATGGGATTCATTATACAACAACTTGTACTTTAGATCTCATTGGCTACACTGATTTCGATTGGGCTAGTGATAAAATTGATCACAAGTCCACTTTAGGATATGTTCTTAGTTTGGGATCAAGCCCCATTTGTTGGTCAAGCAAGAAGCAATCCACCATTGCTTTATCATCAGCAGAGGCTAAATATAGAGGTGCAGTCAATGTTACCATTCAAGCCATTTGGTTGTAGAAATTCCAAACTAATCTTGGTATCCTCTTTCATCGTCCGATTGTCATTTGGTGTGACAATCATAGTACATTGAAGTTTTGCAGAGATCCCATACATCGGCAGTAGACCAAACACATTAAGATCCACATGCACACTACATCTGTGAATTGATACATGATGGGGTCATCGACTTGAAGTACTGTCCCACTTCTAAACAAACTGTCGACATCTTCACGAAGACTTTCACTAAGCAAAAGTTTCACTTTGTGAGACCTTATTGGTGTGAAGGATATTTCAACATAGTAGCTTCCATGCTTAGTTAGTTATTTTTATTTTTTTGAGGGGGGGGGGGTTTTGTTCCCGCAGGGTTTTCCCTATTTCCTCTCTTTAGGATTTTGTCTCCTTAGTTAGATTTAAGGGGGAGTGTTAGTGCAATTTAGAAAATTCCTAACTATTTGTTGTTGCTTTGCTTTATTATAACCTAAATAGGAAACACTCTTTTCTCTTTCCTAAAATTCCTCTAATTTTCCTCCATGCTTAATTCCTACGATTGGCTTTAACTTTGTAAATTCTGCATTTTTCAATGTGAATAATCTAAAAGTTTTTTCACTCATTTTTGCTCTAAATTTTTCCTCTTTTACTTGTAAGTTTTTTTCCTTTTTTTCTTCAGCTAGATTCAACTATGATGTGAAATTTTATTTAAAATTTTACAAAGAGGTGTTCCCTGGAGGGGTTCCAAGAAAGCCTAATGTAACTAGAGAGGAGGGGTTGCGTGTGGTAGTGATAAAATCCATAAGAGGAGTCGCACCAGAAGACATCACTACAACTAATTATATTCCAATATAAGTTCGTAATTAAATTTAATCTCTTTATTTTAGAAAAATCAATAATCCATTAATAGAAAAAATAGATTATTATTATTAAAGTACTAAAGTTAACTCACATGAATTGACAAGAGAATTTGCAAGCCAATGGGAACAAATTCTCGTATTTGATTGTTCATCTTAAATTTATTGCATCATATACTACAAACTTAACAATTCATCAACTCATTCCCCTTTTGGAGGTTTGCTATCAATAAAACTCCTAAAATCTAGTATTTCTTGATGAGTTCTAGCTTTGACTTTTAGAAGCAGCTTGTCACTTGGTTAGGGCCTTGCTCTTCAATGTTTCTCTTTCATATGTACTTATATAAAATTTTAATGCATTCTTAAGCTCTACATAACATAATTTTATGATTTTATATGACAAAGGAGACTATTTGTTGGATTTTAGATAAAGGGATTGAGATTTTAAGCTAGGGGTCTCATGCTTTTAATTTTTGGGTAGGTGCTAATCACAAGTTCATTAGTATAGAAATACTATCAATATGCATCGAACTACAAATCTAATGAAAATTAATATTTCTAATTATAATTTATAAAAAATGAACTTATGATGAATTATTATAATGATAAATATGATTGGTGGGTCTTAGATAGGCTTATTTAATATATTACCTTTTAATTATATAATTTTCACTTTTGTCAATTTTCTTTTTAGATTTTTTACAAATTAAAGATTAATTAATTTATGTAAGAAATTATGTTGATTCAATTAAAAAACTAAAAAATGATTAACTGGACCCTAAATAATATTGTTTATGAACCATATAAAATATTTTTAATTGTTTCTCCTACATGATTACAAATGCACAAAAATATGTGTTTTAATGAAAGATATAGTCTCTAGCATAACATTAGTAATCAATAATATTTTACAACAAATTTAACCTAAAATTAATGCTCATATCTATTTTCATATATTTCACAAGTTATAAAAAAAGAAAAAAAAGTAGTTAATGACATGTTATAAGAACATTTGTTTATAATCCTTAGAAATAAGGACATGGATTTGATATAGAAAATACGATTTTACTTGTGTTCTACTTTTAATTGATACCCATCTTTCAACATTCTTATAAAACTCATACTCAATAAATTTTCTTTACTAACACTTGTCCATCTGTAAAAGAAAGAAAAACTATTCAAATAAGTATTATAAGTGGAGAATAAATGAATTTTACATATTTTTATAAATGTTGATTTGAATATCATATTTTTATTTGATTTAAATAATTTTTTACCTGTATTTAGTATATTTAGTACATAAATGATAAAGGAAAATAATCATTTCAAGCTTGGCAAGATTCATTCCAAGACATGTTCTAGTACCACCTCCAAATCTAATAAATGAATAAGCATTTAATGGTTCTTGCATGAAAAAAATATACCACTTTAAGAAAAGTTAGGATATTCACGAGTCATTAAAGGTGTTGATTTGACATATAACATTACTCACGAGTTTTCTAAGGATAAAAAAAAGTGGATCTAGTCTTCATCATTAACATAATGTTTGGTTCTTTGCTATAAAATCATCACAATCTAATTAGAGAGCATGGGAATGTGTTAATTGCTTTTTTTTTGGGCATGATACGTTCTTTTGGCTAGGTAATTTGGTCAATATTTTAGATCTATTTATTGGAACCTTAGAAAAATAAATCCTTGCTATTATAAGAGGATGGTTGTCTAGAGTCATTCATACCTTAACAACAATGCCATTCATAAAGTTAACAATATTCCTTGGAGTGGTGTTAAGCTTGTGTTCAATGTACCTAAGTCATAATAAATAAGTTATTTTATTTTGTCCAATTTTTAAAGGATCCTTGTTTTTTGTAAAATTGAGTTTTGAAAATGAAGTTGGGATAGTATCAAATAAAAATTAAGGGGTCTTCATTGCTGAAAATTTCCTTCAAGTAATTGTATGATGAGTTATCCTTCTCTCAAACACTTTTTACAAGCTTAACAATAAATGGAGATTAGTTGACATTGTTAGGATATGAACTAAAAGATTTAATATTTTTTTCTTCTTGTATTGAGCTTACAATATTTTTTAGATGGATGTTTTGACACTAAAAGTATGTTGTTGGTTCAAATATTAGTTCTTGTGGTACTAATGTTTGTCCTTGCTTTGTTTTTCATAATGATGAGTCTACTATTGATGAAACTTTAATAAATGTCCCTTTACTAAGGCTATTTGAATGTAATCATCATTGATTGTGATATGTACATGTTAATAAAGAATCAAACTTTTGGTTTGGTATTCTTATTTTTATCAATTTTGATAAGCACATTCTAAATTATTTTAAAATAGTTAGTTGGTTTTGACTACTAAGAGTTTTGTGGCTCTTACAAAAATCTAGCAATGGCAGTGTGTTTCAAGATGAAGAAAAAGAGTACAAGATTCTTACTTTAATAGTGAAACTACCTTCTCTATTATTTCTTTGTTAAAGATTCTTGAAGCTAAATTTAAAAATATTCTTGACAAGAGTATTCTCACTATTAAAAACTAATACCCTAAGTGGAGTGGTTGTTTTCCCAAAATAGGCTTTGTCTAAATGAAAGGACTAAATATGATAAGAGTCATGTATAACTAATCATGGCATAGGTGGTGATTGTTTTGTTCATATCGTTGAAGAACTAGACATAGTTGCAGTTGAACATATCTAGGGCCTATTTGTGGGTCCCTCTA
The DNA here is from genome assembly GCA_007258455.2 of Sequoia sempervirens. NCBI lineage: Eukaryota > Viridiplantae > Streptophyta > Pinopsida > Cupressales > Cupressaceae > Sequoia > Sequoia sempervirens. The sequence continues at coordinate 47,720,654 of VDFB02000007.1, forward strand.
TTCCTATTTTTATCTTTGCAATTGATATAGATGACATTTAAATTTTTACTAATAAGATGTTTAATAAACAAATCAGAATATTATTTACTTAAATTATTAAGAATAATCATAGAGAGATTATAGTTTTATTTCCTTCCTTTTCTTATATTTGATTATAGAATAGTATTTGATAATTAGATAAAAAATCTTATGAGAAAGCACATCCAAAATATAATATCAAAAGTCCAAGCTACCTCTAAATTATTGAATAAGGAGGAGGAGTTTTGCATCTCTTAAAGACTATCCCTTCTTTATTAGATTACATAATTTTATATTTTAATATTAAATATTTTTTGACCACCCACAAGAAGTCCCACCACTTAAATCCAAGAGCAATGGGGAGCAAACCCACTGCCCAAGCCAACTCTACTACCCGTTTGGACTAATATTAAACATTTTATTGATATGTTTAAAGTATTTTTTTAAATACAACCAGCCTGTAGAAGCTTAGGACTAAATCACACTATTTTATTTAATATATTTTTGTTCTTTTAAATTTTTTATCATTCTATAATATCATTATTATGTTTGATGGTTTTTGTGAGCATGTTATGGAAAGAAATGATATTTATGAGGTAATGGAAAACAACCCTCTTTAATGCCAAATCTTTGATCTTTCCTTTTGGTGACTTTATTAGTTCTAGATGTTAAATTATGTAAGAACTCATTCTTTGATGTAGGTGGCACCCCAAGATATGATAAAAGTTGTAGCAGCCGAAGGGGAGCCACTGCCAAGCAAGTAGAATATGGGGGTCACACAAACCTTGTATGCAATTGAGGAGCCTAGTCACAATAAAGGCTTGGAACCTTACATTGAAACAAGTCTTAGCAGAGAGATTATAAATTATATGGGCATGCAAAGCAGCTTTGTGCAAGAGAAAAGGAGTGCCCAAGTGATACTAGAGGGATATAGATGGAGATTTACATAGCAGACCGAGGATCCTTATAGATAAAACATGATAGGATAGAGAGTGAGATCGAGATTTGAGGAATGGACTATAAGAGTCGAAGAGCTGGATTGTAATCAAGGGTTATGGCTCACAAATCTATAGCATACCATGGGACCATTGACTCCATCCACATCATATGGTATCAAAGTAGGGTTATAGTTCTAAGAGAAAGAGCATTTTCGGAGAAGGTGAGCTATATAGGATTGTGAGCAGATTTTGTAGCAACAGTTTCATAGTGGTGAAGGTAGCAAGTAGGATTATGAGAAGAGACCTCATAACAATAGTTCATAGTGGTGAGAGTGTCTATGTAGAATTGTGACATAAGATCATGGTAGTGGGTGGGCAAGGAGGTTTTGCTAGTCATGGAAGAATTAGTGTAGTAGACAACTTGCAGAAAAGAAGAGTTAGACATATTACTAAATGGAGGAAATTTAGGTGTATAGGGTGGATCTTCCAAGAGGTTGTCGAGTAGGTGTGAGGAATATGTGTATTTTCCATTATGAAGAAATGGGTAGAGAGAAAAGTTAGAAGGCAATGGTTCCATAGAGAGTCAAGACAAAAAATGATTCAAATTTATTTAGGGGTGATCTCACAATATGGTGTGTTTCACTTTTTGGTCAAAGTGAGACATTGAAATCAATATTTTAAATCATATTTTCACTTTTTGTTACCCATAGCAACTAAACCACTAAGAATTTGAAGATGTTGTGTTGACTAGAAGTTTGGAGGTGTAGTACAAAGTAGAATATTGCTTTGAGAGGCAATGTGTAGAGGAAGTTGTTATGTGATAGTTCAAATCTATTTTTTGAAAAAAATAGAAAGAAATAAAGAAGCAAAGAGGGCTTCTCACAATACTTAAAGGAGGACTTCATGGAGGATGAGGGAGAGATAATCAATCTAGAGGAATAAGATGCTCTAGAAGACTTTTTTCCTATAGAAAATTCACTAGAAGAATTGTAGATAGAAGTAGATCTTTCCTTAATAGCATATATATAGCGAAGGAAGAGTTTTGTTGTGGGCATTTATAGATTGTTGTACATAATAGGGAGAGGTTACAAGTGCTCTAGGTGAGCAGAAGAAAGGTCAACTTATAATAGTGTGTCCCTTTTTGGTCAAAATGAGACATTAAAATCAACATTTTTAACCAAGTATTCATATTTTTACACCTATAGCAACTAAACCATTAAGAATTTAAAGATGATGTGGACTAGTTGATTTTTAAAATTTTGTATGTAGATTCTAAATATATATTTTTAAACTGTAAGAAACAATTTGATAAAAAAATTCATACAACTTTTAATAACTTGTTTTTTATAGTTAACAATACTTTTAAAAAGTGGCATCTATACCATGCACAACATAACTTTTTTATAGAAAAAATAAAATAATAATAAAACTTAAAATAGATTTTTAACACCAATATCTAATGCACATATACTTTTTCATAATTTTTTGTATTTTTTCACATTAGTTTTTGAAGTGAGATTAATTATATTTAGACATAAATTTATACCATACAACATAAATTTTTTTGTTTACATCCACATTAACTTTTTTATTTTTTGTTGAAACAAGGACATCAATATCTATATATATATATTTTGGAATTTTTTTCTCTATTTTTAATGTTTTCACATTTGTGGAATAGAGACCTTGATGTTCAGTTGAAAACCTATGTTCACTAGAAAATAAAAATAAATATAATAATCAAATGCAATATATTCAAAATTATATTTTTTGGAAAGCTTATGCTAAGGGCTACATACTTACAAAATCTGATTTCTAAATAACCTCATTTGATCACCAAAAAGGTGAAGCAAAATTAATACTTTTTCATCATTTTAATAGGTGTGAAGGAGACTCCATCAAGGGTTTGATTTAAGACTAGGCAGTTTCTTTCCAAGAGGATTTGATCTAATCCCCTTTAATGAAAGCTTTTATATGGAACCTCTCAAGGCTCAAATCATTTATTTTTCTTAAAAATATGTAATTTCAAACAAAATCAAGATGTCCCATAAGTGTGACACACTATTGTAGCAGGTCACCTAGGGGCACGTATGTTTTGTGCTCATTCTAAAGCTTGCACAAGTTGAGAGTGTAGAAGGTGTGAAGGAAGAGATGCCATGCAAAGTGTATAACAAGGAAAAGGTAGAGTTGGTGTGAGAACCAAGGAGGAAAGTGGTCTTTTGATAGCATCAAAATTTGATAAGAGAAATGTTGTGTAGAAGTGTTAAGGTAGTAGCATAGTGGTAGGAGAGTGCCTTACAAAAAGAACAAAGAAGTGAAAGTTCTTTTGCACAATGCCTGCATCTAAAGTCCAAAGGTGGAAGAAGGAAAATGAGTTAGTGGGTAGATAAAGAATTATCCCAAAGATAGCTAAGCATTGTTCTAAATCAAAACAATGTACAATGAACAAATTCTAAGGACTGGACTAGAGGAGAAGGCCAACTTAATCACATGCAATGGTAAGGTTTACATTAAAGGGAGAAAACACATATCAAGATAGTTGTTGTCATGCTTGTGGAGGTGATCACAGAGAAGCACAAGAAGATAGTTGGTACATTCATGGAGGAGTCTTTGCAAGATGGGATGAAGAGAGAATGGAGATGGGAACTCTCAATTCCCATTAATTTTAAGATTATTGCATGGAGCTAGCAATAAATTAGGAGAATATGTAAAAGTGAAGATGCACATAGTGCAATTAGTAGTGGACAGAGGAGAAAGTAAATAAGGAAATAGATTTTTCACCTTGAAGGAAAAAGGAAAAGAGGAGGAAGATACAATTTCATAGCCATCATTAGAGGATGCATAAGGAGAGACACATGTAGGGACAACCTACATTAATGTAGGGGAGGAAACTCATGAAATTCTCAAGAGAAGAGAAGAATACACAAGTATGTTTGCACATGATAGCGAAGGGAAGTAAAAAAGAATAAGAGGAACAATTCCCATTTCATATGACAATGGATCCACTAATAAAATAATTTTGTGAGAGGCAAGGAGTTGAAAAGGAGTGATTAATGTTAGCATTAGTATGTAGGGTAGAATGTGCAATAATAGAGGAGATAGGAATGGTGGGCATCATTATACCCTAGGGTGTTGTGTATGACGTTGAAGAGATCAAATTAAGTGTCATTGATGAAGGAAACACAAGTAACTTACAAAAGGGTATCATAGGATAGTGAAAGGTGAACACATTTGAACTACATAAATATTTTTCTAGAAAGGTAAAGTGAAAGATGAAGTGCTAGTGGAGTGCACTTGTATATAATATGCCAAAGATGATGAAAAGGATGAGATGAAATGAGAGAATGAAGATAAGGCTTAGAGGAGATCATATAAGGACTTAGGTATGTGCAAGTCAAGGAGTAAAGGTATCAAGGCTAGATCCAGTGGATGATTTATGACCTACAAAGGGTCAAGGGGAAGAAAGGGAGAGAACGAGGTGAAGGGAAAACTTATGGCCATTATGTTGCATGGCCAAAATGGTGGTTCTATCACTTATTCCCTACTTGTGAGCTATGAATCACATTTTATTTACTTAGGGAGTTTAATGTAGGGGCACCCTATGGCACAAGACAATCTATGATAGCTAGATTTAGTCTAATAGAATATGGAGCTCATGCAAAGCTTGTGTGTAGCTGAGAAGCCTTGTCATAATAAAGGTTTGAAGCTTTGTGCTAAAATAAGTCTTAGTGTAAAGATTGGAAATCAAATGAGAGAGTGCAAAATAAATTTACATAAGAGGAATAGAGTGCCCAAGTAATAGTGTAGGGGCATACATAGAGATTTATGTGGCAACACAATGATTTTCAAATATAAAAAATGTTTAATAATGGACAAAGATTATATTAAAAGTATTTTTAGTTAATAATGTCTCTCAACATTTATAAATAATCTATTAAGTTACAAATGTAACTTACATTCATAAGTAAGAAGACAAAATTTAAGTCTAAACTTACATTGAATCTTGAAGGATTGAACTTTGTTGGATCTTCAAAAATTTGAGAATCATAATAAAGAGAACAATGATCAATTGCAAAATTTCAACCTTTTTTAATCATAAACCCTGAAAATAACAATATAATTAAAATTACATTTAATTTAATCAATCTAAACATATATAAATTCCATATGATATAACAAAAAATATTAATTAAAATTTAAATTCAAATAACAGTATTATAGAAAGAAATAATAAAAATAATTTCAATCTCTACCTTGCAATGAAAAGTCTTGAAGAACTGTGCGAACACTCCATTGGCTGGGATTTGCCATTCTGAGTGTTTCTAATACTACCTATAATATCATGAAAAAAATTTAAATTAAGTGGTTGAATACAACTTAAATTAAGGCTACACTTGAGAATAGAAGGCAAAGGAATTTCATTACTTTGGAAGCATATGGCATTTGCTGGATAGCTTCCCATGCTAAATTAGTTATGCTTGATGCAGCTTTGTTACTGAGAATCTTATTATACTCCTCCTGATATCATACAACTTCTTTACTTAGCATATTATTTGATTAAGTTGTACTTTATTAAAAGATATGGATCTTAACTTTCCTTTTGTCTTTAAACTATCCATACCATGAGTATCCTTTTTGAATCAGGATTTTCTTCCAAAAACTTCATTGCCCACATGAGAGCAGCCCCTGTTGTGGAATGTCCTGCTAAAAGAAGTGCAAGACAGCTATCTTTTACCTGTAAGTCAGTCAGCCGTCCTTCTTGAGGAAGCCCATCTCTAGATATCATTGATTGGATGAGGTCATCTTTAATCTCTTCTCCCTTTCTTCTCCTCTGAATTATGTTGTCTAATAAGGTAATTAAATTCTCACAGACCTGCAAATCAAGGTATGATATCTATAATTCTACTACATTTCAACAAATTAAATATGAGTTTAAATTTAAAGGAGCTATCTACTAATTAAGTTTTTGCTGTATTTTTTCAGTTTTTGATCATTGATTTTGTTTGTTATTTCTATTTTTAATGGAGTTTGTTTTTTCTGTTATTGAGGTTTTATAGTTTTTTTACATCTTATTGTTTAAAGATTTGGATTTTTCAAAAAAAATAAAAATTATTAATAATATAAAAAATTCAACTTTATCAATAAAATACAACTTTATAATGATATTATATCAATTTATTTTTTTACTTGAGTATATTTTGAATTTATATTAAAAACATATTTTACTAAAATGTGAATGTGAAATTAAAATATGGAGCTGTTTTTTGCCAGCATCAAGGTGGGTTCACCATTTTTTTTTTTTGTTCCTGGATCTTTCAGGTTTGGGTTCAGGTAAATTTATCGTTAGCAATTCACTGTCAGGCGTCAGCAATTCACCGCCAAAAATTCATCGATATTCATCCCATATACAATTCCCCACCAGTAATTCATCGCTGTGGTATATTCACTGCGTATACCTTTTTTATGCATTCAACAAATTCTCTATACTTTTTCTTTTTTGGGTGCTCTTGGCCACTTAAATATTGAAAAATGTATTGTTGGCTCCAAACTGGAACAATCTGTGTTCTCATGAAAACATCAATTTTGCTGCTTCTCTGTAGGATGTAAATACCCAATTGCGCCTAAGAATGTTGGTAAGAAAGGTTCTTCCATACCTGTAATATCACCCACCCACCACAGCTTAAGACATGGTAAAGTTTTTTTTTTTTTTTAGACTGCAGGAATCGGGTAGCACGACCCCCTATAAACTGCAGTGCGCCTGGTAAACTTTTTAACGTGACCGGCGGCGCTGGTGCGACACGCCCTCCGGTACCACGGGACGGGGGAGACTAGAACTCGTGACCAGCAGAGCCGCAACGGAATTACTTAGCCAACCGAGCTAGGGGCCCCGCCCTTAAGACATGGTAAAGTAAATACCATATACATAAGGCAATTTTTAATTTAAAACTTCTGCACCCATATATCATATGCAGTTTTAGGAAAATTCACTGTCAACAATTCACCATCAACAAATTCACTTTCAATAATTCATCGTCATGACAAATTCATCTCGTGAAAAATTCACCAGCAATTTATGACGGTGAATTTTCCACGAGCTGAATTTGTCATGGAGATGAATTGTTGGAGCTGAATATTTGTCATGTAGATAAATTGTTGGAGTTGAATTTGTTGGATGGAGATGAATTATTAACGATGAATTGTTGAAGGTGAATTAATTGACATTAAATTTGCCTAAAGCCATCATATACCTATAAAAAAATTGTAAAACTAATATTGAATTTGAAGATAAAAGGCCTTACCTTTTGGCACGGCTCTCTCTAAAGCTTTGAACTCCTTTAGGATTACTAAAAGATTGAAAGAATGAAAAGGATTCACCAACTATGGGAAGACCTATGCTTCCTGGAATAACCCCTGCACCATCATTTCTATTTGTTCTTCTCCTCAAATTGAAGACAAGATAGCAAACAACAACAATAGCCAGAGGAAAACCAATCTGTAGAGCAATAAGCTTCCACATTTCTGCCATCTTCCTTCTCCTGATAAGTTTCTGTATGCACCAGCATCATCCTATGTATAGACCAAGAAGTCTGTATTTTGAAGACTAATGACTTAATATAAAACAAAATGGATCTCTTCTGTAATGAACGGTTGATTCCAACATCACTTTCTTAAATTTCCTAGCTGTTTGTTTGTTCCTCTCTTGTCTTTGTTTTCTCCTCTCCTCATGGCCGTCCCAAGATTCAGAAACAAAACAGTCGTTCGGTAACAAAGTGGCGTAGATGTCTTTCTTTATATAAACAAACAATCAGTAGTACTATTAGAGTATAACCCATTTAAAGTTTGACTGTTCTACTTTTAGTAGAACATTTTAGATATACGTTATAGCCAAAGGATTAAGGATAAAGACAGAGTTGTAGTTTTTAGACCAAGGATAAGAAGGATATTTCGTAATGTCCCTTATTAATGGGTATGATTTTTATTTTTCAATTAGGGATATTAGAACATTTTAGTAAAGATATTATGGTTTGAAAGTAGTAAATAAAATAATAATAAATAATATTGGAGCATGGGTTTTTATAAAAAAGATCGTGGTAGGTCTTAGACACCAAATAGCTTGTTCATTAAAATGGGAAATTACAATTTGGTATTCATGATAAAGTAGGGTTATTTTGGGCAAAGAAATTTATTAATATTTTAATTGTTATTTTTTAAAGAGAAAATAGTGTGTTGGAAATTTGTGTTGTTCTAGTATTATGTATTGAGGTGCTTGATTGTCTTTGAGACATCTACCAATTTATTTAGTATTCCATGTCATAGAGTTTAAGTTTGTTGGGAATAAGGTGTCTCAACCTTTAAGTCCCATCATTTAATTAATTGATATTTGATGTATTTATTTATTTTGTAATTAATCATGCCTACTAAATATGTTGTCACTTTATGGGACCCACCGTTGATGTGGCATCCTACATGGAAAGTGACATGTAAATGTTGTAAGTTAAAATTGTGGAAGTAGGTGTCCACTTTGGAGGACCTATAATTTAAGCTAAATTGATGGCTTTTGTCATAAGTTGCTATGTCATGCACTATGACAAACTATGACACTTGTTATGACAATTATGATAGCCATAAGAGTTTATTGTGGAAACTGCTATGACGAGATATGATAGCTGTAAGAGTGGTGTATGATAGTTTTTGATTTAAACTATGATAGGTAAGCTACTATTATGGGGGTGCCTAAGTTTGCAATTGGCAGTTGCATGTGTAGTGGTGTCTTGCATGGCAAGTGGTGGCTATTTTGGTGGAGGCAGGTGCTGATTTTGGAAGATTTCCAAATTAAATGAGTCTCGACTATGACAACATGTCATAATAGACTCTAATTCACACCTTGGGCATGTGAAATGGTTTTGGCAAGTTTTTAGCATTTTGCTTCATGTTGCTGCATTATAAATACTTCTAGAGTTAGTGCATTTTATGGGTTATAGGTTGAAGTTTGATTACAAGCCATTATGCTAGCAAAATTTATCCAGATTCTTGTTGTAGTGTGAAGACTCCTAAGCATTTCTCTAAGATTGTATTATAACTGTTCTTGTTGCTAATAATACATTTGAGTTGCGTGATTTGGAGTGTGGGTTTTTTCCCAAAAGGGTTTTCCCACGACAATACACTGTGTTATGGTTTATCTTTGTCTTATCTATTTGATGTTATTGAATGTGCATCTATAGGTACCTGTAGTAGTTTAAGATTTTAATAAGATTTTTTTTGCAATACTCTCTTGCTTAGATTAGTGAAGGAAGCTGCTTTTGCGCACCCGACTTCCATTCAAAGTCTTGTATTCAAATATAAGATTTGGAGGAAGAAGCTCCTTTAGTTTCTTGTAGTGTCTTAAATTGTAACCCTTGATAATTTCACACTATTTTTTGCTCCCCTCTAAGTGATTGGACCTAATTGTACACCTAATTTCCTAAATTATGCATTCCATGGCGCATTTTAGCACTTATCAAGAAATCAAATGTGCAAGACCCAAATATACATTTAATATTTTACTCAAAGTACTTTGGATCCCAAAAATTGAGGGATCTGGACTAGGGCGTCCTTGTGCCCTAGTCCCTTAATGTGGCCCCAAAATTCCAAGTGTTGGCTGTAGTAATTTAATATTTGAAATTCAAATTTTGATTCTCAGCCATCAAGATTTATTTTTTGGGAAATTAGAGCAATTTGATATAAATACTAAGTATTTTCATAATTTTAAACAACAATAAGGATCAAGCAATTGTGAAGAACAATTATTATACTTCAAGATCAAGTCAAGTGAAAAATTTAGAGATTTATTGCAACATTTCAACATTGAAGCATCATGTCAAGTTTTATGGGAGTTTGTTCATGTTTATGCATACATTTTTTTTGTGAGGACTAACACTTGTAGGTCTTTAAAGAAATCCAAGACAAATTGCAATCAAATCTTGAGGAAATGTGCATGACTTGAGTCCTTCAAGGAAATCAGACTTGAGTGGTGAGTTGCAGTCTACTATAGATTTATCAAATTCATTTATAATTTTAGCCTCTATCCCTCAAAATGATAAGCTCTCTCTATCATTAGTTTTTCCATTGTGGAGGCGAAAACACCAACACGGGGTTTGATTGAGGCAAGCCCCTATATGGCACAACCCTTCCTCTCCTTTTAAATGTGTAGGTATAGATCTAAAGAGGATTGAAGGAAAATTTGAAGACACTTCACTCATTCATGCATTCAAACCCTACAACTTGATAATATCTAGAAACTACAATATCTCATCAACAAACAAAGATACAAAACGAGATATGGAATTAAGAAGCTACAAACTGGGTAAACAAGGATTGCAAAATTAGATTTCAGTTTCAAAAAACTACACTAGGGTGTCCTTGTGCCATAGTCCACCCAGAATCAAATCAGATTCAAACTACAAGTGCATACATATTTTCTCTTTCCATTTTTGGTCCTTAAATTTGACTATCAGTTTCTATTTTTTTTGTATTTGCATCAGAATAGTGCATTTTCATAGTTAGTTAGTCATATCATTGTAGTTCATGCAAAATCCATTTCAAATCATTCCAATTTAGATCCTTGGGTTGATTGACTCACCTTCAAGTTGCAATTCAATCTCATATCCTAGTTGATATCAAATTTTAATGATAAAGCCCATGGAAAAGTCTGTGAAATCCTAAGGTGAAGTCCTAGGGTTTCACTTTTCCACCTTATCATTTCTTAAAGACAATCTCATTCAAAAATTGTATTTGTGCTAAAAAAATTATTTTATTATTACTAGAAAGCATTTGTATTTGGAGCAACAACATATTGTAATGGCATATTTGATTCATATTTATATGTTACTTATTTAATGATATCTAGTGTGTTTGAATACATTTATTTAGCTCTAACATAATAATCTACTGCTACATCTTTTGAGATTGTTGTTTATTTTAATAATATATTTATAAATAATTATTCATCCACCATATGCTTTCACTTTTCCTTCATAAGATATTAATAATGATAAAGTCTAGTAAATGTTTTTTATACATTTTTTTAGGCCATTCCAAATTTTATCTATAAAGCTTGCAAGGCATGGTAAACTATAGAAACAATGATAAAAAAATATAAATTTAATAATATATGTTGATTCCTTACTTTAATGAGAAGTTGAATGTAGTCAAGAATAAGTATTTGGTTTATAGCCAAGAGTTTTATGCAAAGTTGTTGAAACATTGAAGAATAAAGGCATTATTTTCTACATAAGGATTATATTCTATTGTCAATTATAGTTTATAACAAGATCAAGATAAGTAGAGTCAAAAGTATATGAAGTGGGTAGAGTTTCTTTAAAGTTACTCATTAATTTTGGAACATGTGAGAGGAAAATCAAATAGGGTTATTGATATATTGAGTAGAAGGCATCCATTGTTGCATGAGGTGATAGTAGATGTTGAAATTTTCTCTATGAGAGAGTTGTATGTGAATGCTTTAGATTTTAGAGAAGCTTGGGCAACATGAAAAAACCCAACTAAAATGGATAAGACTCCATCGCTGGATTAATTCATTCAAGAATGTTTGTGTTCAAAGGGAAACATGGAAGAGCCCAATTTTGATATGTATAAGATTGCATCGCTGGATTATTTCATTTAAGCAGGTTTGTTGTTCAAAGGGCAACATTTGTGTATACCTCATGGTTCAATAGGGAGAATTTGGTGAGAAGGAAGCATAGTGGAGGTTTTTCCAAATGTATTGGCAAGAAAAAATATTGGCATAATTATGTGAGAGTTATTGTTGACCAAGAATGAGTATGGATGTGAACAATATTGTGAAGTTATATAGTCGACTAATACATTGAGGGAAAAAAGTTAAAATATAGGTTTTTATTAGTTATTGCCCACAGTAAAAAGACCATGGGAAGATGTGAGTATGAATGTGATTTCCAAGAACCTAAAAGGGTGCTATATACATTATTGTAGATAAATTTTTATATATGGAACACTTATAGCTTGTAAGAAGACAAGAGGGAAGGAATACAACAAATATCTGGTAAAGTGGAAGAATAAGATAGTTTGAGAAGTAGTGTGGATGAATGGATTTAAAGTTGCTAAACTTGGAATCTCAATCCAATATTTCATGAATTGGTCACAAGAAAAAAATTATAATTTATTTCACTTGATGTGTATGATGTAGGAGCATTTAAGACCACAATAATCTTGCATCACCATAAATAAAACTAGTTATTTCAAAATTTTGGTTACATTTATTCTTGTAAGCATTTCATTGAACACTCGTAATATATATGGTGATGGTTCGAAATACTCAATCCACCTCAATTAAAACAAATTATAGATTGCACGGGGTTGGTATGGAGATGATGTAGCAAGATTTATTTGGAACAAGACAAAATTAATTAGGAGTTTTGAACACAAGTAGATATTCTAAAAATAATCCAAAGAGAATCCAATAAAGTTTTAAATATGCTTGTTAAATTTTTTATGTTTAGGAGAGTCAAAGAGATGCCTAATATTATTTGGAAAAATACAATAAAGAAGATTTTTGGAGACAACAAGAATTTTTTTAAAAATAGTCAAAAACTAACTAGAAAAGGGGATGTTTTGGCATATGAAACTTGGAGTGAATGATGCATCCATTCCAAAATCTAAATCCATATTTAAGGTATGATTTTCACATGAATTGAGTAGGGGAATTTTTTTTGGCATAATTCTCTCTTCAATAGTGATATTTTAAGCTCTTAAATTCAATGTAAATGCTTGACAAAATGCCTAAGCATATTTGAACCATTATAATTGATGAAAAGAGTTGATGAGATGTGGTTGGTTATTGTTAAGTGTTTGTGACCCAAAACTCATGCAATAAGAAAAATAAATTAATTTCATAAATTTTTGTGGTGGTTCATGTATGTTTGTGCACCTTGAGAAAACTTGAAAATTATATTCCAATTAAATAATTATCTTCATTCAATATAAGATTCATATGAGGTTGGGAATGTATTAGAATAGGTTGTGGGATTTATTTTGAGTACTCATGCCCCTTAGTACCTTTGTTTTTTCAAGTATTTTGAGTTCAATGTGAGATCTATATGAGGTTGGGAATGTATTAGAATAATTTATGATTTTTTTTAGTACTCATACCCCTAGATACCTTGTTTACTTATTAAAATCCCCATTAAATGATGGAATTTTTAAATCTCTCAAAAATGGTCACTAGAAGGATTGGAACATAGTGAGAAGGGATACATAAGTGTGGGAAAAAAATTTAGGCCATGGTAGGATTAAGATTGTCCTTCATTGGAATCCCTCTTCTATACTATAGGGTAAAAGTACAAACTTGTGTCACAATTTTATAAAGGAAATGACCAACACAAATTCAAATTTTCAACATGGACCACAGAAAAGTGGTCTTTATATTTTGAATTTTAAAATGATATAAACTAATGAAATGTAAAAATCTTGATGAATTTTACGCTTGCAATTTTATTTTATTAATTTGGTTTGATATATTTTTTTAAGTATGATTGAATAGATGAATTTGAATTGCTGAAAATTTATAATAAAAGCGAGGTCAATGGGACATCAAAAAATAAAAGTAAAAAATATTTTTCCTCAATTAACTAACTTCAATATCTAGTGCATGGAAAAAAAATGACATGAATATTTTTCAATAATAATGTTTTAAAGTCAAACTTCGTTGAAACATTATAGGCTTGATGGGATGTCAATTATTTTTTAATATTTTTTTTTATCAAACTTTTAAACTAAATTATACCCTTTTGGAGAGGATTCTCTCCTATAGTGCCTTGTACATTTTTCAAAAAAAAAATGTTTTATTAAATTTTTAATTTTTGATCAACCTCATTTTTTATTATAACAACCTAATTGTAATATTTAAATCATATTAAAAATATATATTTGGATTGTAGACTCCGAGCTCTACAAAAGGGTAATTTTAGATTAAAAAAATAATAATTTTGACTAAAGAAATATTTAGTTGAAATTGAGAGTTTTATAAAACCGTTGAAAAGGGGGAAGGTGGTTGCCAACTAGGATGCCACATAGATGGTTTCACCTGAAACATTTTTAAATGGAACCTTTTCAGTTGAAATATTATTGATCAAAACATTTTCAACCAAAAGTTTTTAGTGAAAAATTATCGATTGGAAATATTTCACTCAAAACCTATATATATATATTTTAATTCAACTTATTTTCAAGAAAGTGAAAAAAAGACACAAAAAGATTTCTTTTGACAAAGGAAGCTATACTTTTTTAGGTACAATTATTCTCAACTTGTCCCTATCTTCCTAATAAGTGGTATAATGATTCTCAACTCGTCTCCCCTTCACTAGGAGGCTATGTTGGATACCCCTTTTATTTTTTATAAATAATATGCATTCATGTTTTAGTCCTCAAATTTTAAGTCAAGTCCTCTAGCTTATCTTCTACTATTAGGAATTATGAACAAGTGGTAAAGGCTATATACTTATTTTTATATCTAAATCTTAAAATTATTTGTTACATATTTTCATTCTATAGTTCATCTCTAGCTTGAGATTATCTTGGTTTAACCTAGTGTTATACTTGTTTAATGGTGTCTAGAACCAATAAGTCCAACTCCAATGATATGATTTTTTTAGATGCCTCATTACCTATATCTTTGGATTTGAGTTATATTTAGTGTGTTTCTATGACCCTTGAGGTAGTCCAAGTTGTGTTATCTAGGTTCTCTTTGTTCTTGGATATTTATCTTTTATCCCTAGTCTAAGCTCTTAATGGTTGTCATCCTTGATTCTACCACACTAATACTAATCTATATTCCTAGCACACATCATACTATCATGTATTAGTGTGACTATAACCATAACATGACCTAAATCTACCAGATACATACAAAATTAAACAAGATTTAGTTAGTTAAGCTATAATCCCAATGAAATTCTTGAAAGCTTCAAACCAAAAAACCATTAAACAAAACATGAAATAAATCATAAATTCATAAAGGAAACCTAATTTAAAATTCCAAACCTCATCCCATTGGGGGATTAGTGCTACATATGATGTGAAATGATAGACCTTTCCCAATTCCTAGATGGAAACAAGCTTTCTAATGGATAATATTGATAAAAGTTGATGAAAATGGATGTAACCCTAAAATAAAACATGATGCTAAAATGGATGCAAAATCTAATTAACATGATGCTAAAATTATAAAGATGCTCATAAGGATTTCTTTAAATTTCACTACAATAACTTTGCTCTAATGGAAGCGGATCCATTTCTCTCCAAAATGAGAAGTATTTATAGGAGAAAATGGTGAATCAAGGGTCAAGATCGAATTACACAATCGATGGATGAGAGGCAATGAGAGATGAAGGCATGGATCAAGGATTCTCATAAAGGTATGGGAATCCAAGTTGACATGGATCAAAGAGTTAATCAATGGATCTCATTGATTCAAAGAAACATACTTCCTAAAAATCAGGAAGTGGTTAGAAGATATTTCCATTTTGAATGAGTGCATAGGGAGAAATATTCTATAGGAATATTCCATTGGAATATTCCCTTGCAAGTGGGAGGGTGAGGAAAAATTAGTAATTAGATAATTAAAACAAAGTTTTAATTGTGCAAGTTAGAGGAAATTAAGATTATCATTAAATAATTTATTTATTTAATGAAAAGAGGTTAAGTGACATTTAATTCAATAATTTAGATTATTTAATTAAATGAGAGGACATAAGGGGTTTAATTTAAATAATTTTCATTATCCAATATAACAAGATGAAAAGTTAGTGTGAAAGGGGGTGAATTAACCTAATGAAATTAATTATCAGATTAATAGATAAGAATGATGCATTTAATTAAATACCTAGGATTATTCAATTAAACAATAAAAAAGAAGGTGAATTTAGGATGAAATGGTTTTATTAATTAGATTCAAGTGTGCAATATTAGTCAAGACAATTTTAAGTGTCTACATTTTCCCCCTCTTTGAAGTGAGGTACCTATTACATAGGTTCAAAGACTAACACTATTCGGATTAATGCTGCTGCTTAGGTAAAAAAAATTAAAACTCTTGATTTTTTCAGATGCCCCACTATTGCCCTAGTGTAAGGAATTAAGCTAGTACCCTGCCCCTCGAGAGATCAGGTGGAAATTTTAATTTTCGGGTTGATATCATTACAAAGGTTTAACATTGATTCAGGTGCATAAATAGGTTTTGGGATGCGAAAACAAGCTTAGGAATGTGAAAAATGCCTCAAAACATGCCCCATAGCACAAAAATTGATAAAACGGGATCAAAGTGCAATTTCCCCACATAAAGTAGGGTAAAAACCCTAATTTTAGGTATAAATATAGGTTGAAGGATCACTTTCAGGTCATTTGCACTCATAGCTTTAGTGAAACTTTGTGATTTTTTCTCTAACACCTTGGCGAAATGGCAACTCGTAAGCTCCCATAAAATCTCACGGATAGGTACAAGAGTACCAATGTGCTACAGATGTAGGACCACCAGTATGCAAATTAAAACTTTTCTCATTTTTCAAGTTTTTAGGTCATTTATTAGGGGTCAAAATGGCCAAACAAAGGTATCATTATTCAGTGTCGCTTTTGAACTAGTCGCCAACACTTTTTCCAGAGTAGTAATGCTATTGCAGATAGTGTCGCTTTTGCCTAGTTAGGTTTGGTGATGTGTTTGAAAAGCTGACACACCTTTGCAAAATAGCCTCATGGTCAAAATTAGGGTTTAGAAAGGTTTAGCATCACTTTTGAAAAGTTGACCCGCTTTCGCAAGAAGTGTCGCTTTTTCTATTTTGGTACGTCACTTTTGAAAAATCAACGTGCTTTTGCAAATGGTATCGCTTTTGACATTTTGGTACAACATTGCTCAAAAATAGTGATGTGCTTTTGCAAAATATGTAAGGAAAGCAGAGGTGTGGAAACACTTTCCTAATGTCAAATCCACAGGGAAGAATGCAATGTAGGGCTTTTCATTTTTCAAATTACAATCCAATTAAGACACACATCAAAGATTAACAAAAATAGAACAAATACACACAGAAAAATTAACAACAGATTTACGTGGGAAAACCCTATCGGGAAAAAAACCACCACACTAAGCTGAGACTCTTTGTATAACAGTAACAATAGATTACATACAAAACCAAGATACAACTCTCTGGTGTTAGTCACAATAGCTTTTCTCACTGTTCATCAGTTATAGACAATTCTCTGATCAAAAACCGATTTAACTCACTCTGAAAAACTCATCCCATAATTCTTATCACATTCTGATTTTATCCTCTTGTTGATCCTTATCCGCCAATGCTCCATCAAAGAAAGTTTCCATGCTTTTTCAGATTTTTTCTTGCATGCAGTTTTTCTCCAGTTTGTAACTGATGCAAAAATCCAACTATCATTCGTTTGAAAAATGCTTCCTCTGATTGGACCAGCAGGATGCCACATAGGATGTTCACATGGTCAAAGGCGATCAAACTTTGTTGGCATATCGGTGAGACACTAACAGTGTCTCCCTGATGCCACAAAGTAATCGGCTTAAGTCTCCAACAGTCGACAAGAGGTTTCAACGAATGCCATGAGTCATACTGAGTCCATCGATATTCAATACGTTTCTATCGGCAAAAGATTCCTCTATTGGTAAGACGTTTTACCGATGCTTTGCAGATCATGTCAAACTCAAAGAGACCATCAGCAAGACATACCGATCTCACCAAGACCTCATATTGAAGTCTTCAAGTCATGCTATCATGTGTTCTCCATTCGATGAGACTATCACTCTTCGGTGAGACCATATATCAATATCCAAAGTCACATCGAAAGGTTATACTATCAGTAAGACACTTTGTCTTCGCAAGACCTTCCTCCGACCACTTCATGTTACAACGATGATCATTTGCTATCGGCAAGACTTATGTCTTTCGCCGAGACCACATACCGAGCACCCATGTCTTGCTGAGTCGGAAAGACATTTATTCTTCGCTGAGACCTTTCATCGAGCATCACCAAGTCTTACTGAGTCGGCAAGACTTACGCCTTTCGCTAAGACCTTTCACCGAGCAAAGATGTCATAACGAAATCAACCACTATCGACGAGACATCATGTAGTCACTGAGAGGTTTCCCCGAGATCCTTGTGTTAGCCCGATAGCCATATGCTATTGGTGAGACTTTCACCATTCGCTGGGACTTCTCTCCGACACCTGTGCGTTAGCCTGATAAGAACAAGTTGTCGCCCAGAGGTCTTCATTCGACAAAAGGTCACGCCGAACATAGAGAGTCATAGTGATAGACTTTTTCGGCAAGACATCAACTCTATCTTGGCAACATGAATCTACCAAGCAGATTTAGAACAGTTAGTCGCCCAAACATGAACAATGTCATAGCGACTTTTCCCTTTAGGAGTTCCATGTCAGTAGGAATTGAGGCACATATTCCAACAAGCTCCCACTTGAAAAAGATCTTACTGACACCTCCAGAGCATAATAAAACTACTGAAATTCATGGGCCAAGAGGCCCATCGAACTGGCACACCACCTGAACTTGTCTGTGCTCATAGGCTTTGTCAATGCATCTGCAACATTCTCCAAACAGACCTTACCATCCTCCACCATATCTCATACAAAGTGATACTGTACATCTATGTGTTTCGTCCTCGCATGGAAAGTAGGATTCTTTGCCAAACATATAGCACTCTGATTGTCACAGTAAATAGTAATTTTTTCTGCATCAAAACCAATGTTAGAACACAAACATTTTAACCAGATTACTTCTTTACAGGCATGTGTTGCTGCCATGTATTCTGCCTCTGTAGTGGACAAAGCAACTATAGCCTGTCGCTTGCTCATCCAATTCACTGCACCACCATTCATCATGAAAATATATCCACTAGTGGACCTTCTGCTATCAATGTCCCCTGCCCAATCAGAATCCACATAACCTCGAATACTAAGAGTTCTCTTTGATTCAACCAAGTTACCATGGTAACACAAAGCATAGTCTGAAGTGCCCTTCAGATATCTAAACACTCTCTTCACAACATCCCAATGTGTCCTTCCAGGATTTTCCATAAATCGACTAAGAACTCCCACTGCTTAGGAAATGTTAGGCCTTGTATAGACCATTGCATACATAAGGCTTCCAACTACACTTGCATAAGGCACATTGGTCATGTCCTCCATCTCAGAAGGATATTTTGGACAATCCTCAATAGATAGCTTCATTCCCTACATAACTAGAACAACTAGTTGTTTGCAGTCAGTCATACAAAATCTCTCCAGAACAGTCTTGACATACTTACTCTGACTAAGCCAAAGCTTTCTATCCTTCCTGTCCCTGGTTATTTCCATTCCCAAAATATACCCTGCTGCACCAAGATCTTTCATTTTGAACTTTGCAGACAACTGAGACTTAAGATCAGAAACCATTAGCTTATTATTGCCTATGAACAACATATCATCAACATAGAATGCAATAATAAGGACTTGATCACTTTTAGCTTTGTAATATACACAATGATCACATTTTGATCTTACAAATCCCAATAACAAAACAAAAGTGTCAAATTTCTGGTACCACATTCTAGGAGACTATTTTAAACCATACAGAGATTTCTTCAACTTGCGAACCAGTCTTTCCTTACCTTTTACCACAAAATGCTCCGGTTGGGACATATACATTTCTTCTTCAAGATCACCATGAATAAATGTTGTCTTCACATCCATCTGCTCAATTTCTAAGTCATACGTTGCTGCAAGTGACAAAAGAAATCTAATAGATGTCAGCTTAGCTACAGGAGAAAAGATTTCTCCATAATCAATTCCCTCTACCTAGGAATAACCTTTCGCAACCAGCCTTGCTTTATATTTTTCCACACTGCCATCCACACCTATTTTCTTTTTAAACACCCATTTGCAGCCCGCAGCTTTTCTGCCTTTAGGCAATGGCACCAAACTCCATGTATCATTCTTTTCTAATGATGCCATTTCTTCATTCATGGCTTCCAACCAAGAATTTGAATCATACATTTTAAATGCCTCTTTCACAGTCCTAGGTTCATCAGTGCTAGAAATTAAAGCATAGGCACAAGTAGACTCTATTAAAGAAAACCCATACCTATCATGTTGCTTTTTTTGACGAGTTGACCTCCTCACAGGTTGAGGCTGAGGTGGTTCTTCATCTTCTTCAGAAATTTTAGAACTGCTTGAGCTCTCCTTAGTATCAGGTACATTTTAATTTTTCAATTCCACTTTATCTAGTGTCTGAGGAATTTCTGCTACATCCTTCTCATTTTCTGATTTCTTCTTTGACTACAGATCCAATGTAGAAGGTTTCAGCTCACAAAAGATAACGCTTCTACTGTACAAAACCTTCTCAATCTCAGGATTCCAAAGCTTGTATCCTTTTATGCCAACACTATAGCCAATAAAAATACACTTTACAGCTTTGTTTTCCAACTTGGATCTCTTTTCAAATGGCACATATGCATATGCTTCACAGCCAAAGACACAAATATGTCTCAGAGAGGGCTTCCTTCCAGACCATGCTTCCAAAGGCATCTTCTCAACAAGAGTAGAGTTAGGAGAACGATTTACCAAGTAACATGTTGTAGAGACCGTTTTAGCCCAAAACTTCTCATCCAAGCCAACACTATTCAACATACTTCATGTTCTTTCCATTATTGTCCTGTTGAACCTTTCAGCAACTCCATTTTGCTGTGGAGTATAAGGTGTAGTCTTATGTCTTTTAATCCCATGATTTGTACAGTACCTTTCAAATTCATCTGAACAAAAATCACCTCCATTGTCAGTCCTTAAGCATTTTATTTTTCTACCAGTTTGATTTTCTACAAGATTTTTAAATTCCTTAAACCGACTGAACACTTCTGATTTACTTTTCAAAAAATATACAAATGTTCTTCTTGAATAATCATCAATAAACGACACATAGTATCTTGATTTAGACAGAGAAGGAAAATTCAGTAGACCAAATACATCAGAATGAATATAATTATGAAAACCAGAAGATTTGTGAGGACTGGATTAAAATGAAACATGGTGTTGCTTTCCATATATGCAAAGTTCACAAAATTCAAACTCAAGGTTACAATCTTCAAGCCCTTCTACCAGGTTTTTATTTTTCAAGGTTTTTAAACCTTTTTCACCAATGTGGCCAAGCCTATGATGCCAGAGCATAGTCTTTTCTGCTGGAATTTTAACTTCCATGGCATTTACTCCATCAGGAATGTTTTCCTTCTTATCTCCATGAGTAGCCTTAAGTGACTTTGCAGAGACACTATTGCATTGAATATCTTGTGCATCCAACTTGTACAAGGTACCAATTCGAGCACCGCCAACACCATAGAGCCTCTAGTCATCTTGCAGCCATTTCCAGAGAATGTGACCTGCACTCCAATATCATTCAGCTTACTTACAAAAAGTAGGTTTTGAGCCAGACCTGATATAAGCATCACATCATTGATTCCCTTCACTCTTCCATCAGGGAATTGAATTATGACTCTTCCACGACCAACAATTTCCAAAGATGAATCACTTGCCAAGTACACCTTTCCACTATTGTATTCTTCATACTTTGTGAACCAATCTCTATGAGATGTCATGTGGAAAGATGCTCCAGAATCAATCAGCCAGACATCATTTTATGCCCATGTAGCCCAAGCTACAATGAAGGCGTCTGCATCACTCTTAGAAGAATCATTGCCAGAAGAGTTCTTCTTCTTCTTTTTCTCCTCCTTGCAATCCTTTCAAACATGACCAGGTTGCCCACAATTCCAGCACTTCACCTTGGACTTCTTGCCAGGAGACTTTGATCTCCCTTCCGATTTCGATATGGACTTCTTGTCCTTCTTGCCTTTCTCTTTCGGTCTACCTCTAACAGCTAAAGCCTCCTTTGCCATCTCAGAAGATTTTCTTCTCATTTCTTTTGATAATAGAGAAGCAACAACATCTTCCATCTTGAATGTGGATGTTGTACTCCCTATAGCCATCACCAAATGATCCCAAGAGTCAGGAGAACATAGCAACAGCATGCAATGATCTTCATCTTCAATCTTCACACCAACAAATGTCAACTGAGCAATTAGCATGTTGAAAGCATTTAAGTGATCAACAACAGACCCTCCTTCCTGCATTCCCAAAGAGTACAACTTCTTCCTCAAGAACAACTTGTTCACCAAGGACTTGCCCTGATAAATGGATGATAATCTTTTCCACAAGGAAGATGCAGTCTTTTCTTCATGCACGTTTAGAAGAACAGAGTCTGCCAAATAGAGCCTTATCAGCCCTTTATACTTTCTATCTTCTAGGTCCCAATCCTCTTGCTTCATGCCTTGAGGCATCATTCTAGACACAACAGTCCAGAGATCACGATCTACTAACATATCTTCCATTTTGAGTTTCCACAACTCAAAATTGCTACCATTGAATTTCTCTATTTCCATCCTTTTGGATGTGCTCGCCATATTAATTTGTAATTAAATTATTAGACCTCTACAAAACTCCCACTAGAAAAGGATTGACACAAAAAACCCAACCCACTCACAAGGATAACACAACTGGCCAGGCTCTATACCACTTGTAAGGAAAGTAGAGGTGCAGAAACACTTTCCTAAAGTCAAATCCACAGGGAAGAATGCAATGCAGGGCTTTTAATTTTTCAAATTACAATCCAATTAAGACACACATCAAATATTAACAGAAACAAAACAAATACACACAAACAAATTAAAAATAGATTTACGTGGGAAAACCCTATTGGGAAAAAACCCACCACACCAAGTTGAGACTCTTTGTATTATAGTAACAATAGATTACATACAAAACCGAGATGCAACTCTCTGGTGTTAGTCACAATAGCTTTTCTCACTGTTCATTAGTTATAGACAATGTTCTCATCAAAAACCAATTCAAATCACTCTGAAAAACTCATCCCAGAATTCTTATCACATTCTGATTTTATCCTCTTGTTGATCCTTAGCCGCCAATGCTCCATCGAAGAAAGTTTCCATGCTTTTTCAGATTTTTTCTTGCATGTAGTTTTTCTCTAGTTTGCAACTGATGCAAAAATCCAACCGTCATCCGTTTGAAAACTGATTCCTTTGATTGGACCAATAGGATGCCACATAGGATGTTCACACGGTCAAAGGCGATCAAACTTTGTTGGCATATCAGTGAGACACTAACAGTGTCTCCCCGATGCCACAAAGTAATCAGCTTAAGTCTCCAACAATCGACAAGAGGTTTCAATGAATGCCATGAGTCATACCGATTCCATCAATATTCAATATGTTTCTATCAGAAAAAGATTCCTCTATTGGCAAGACGTTTTACCAATGCTTTGCAAGTCATGTCGAACTCAGAGAGACCATCGGCAAGACATACCGATCTCGCCAAGACCTCATATCGAAATCTTCAAGTCATGCCGTCGTGTGTTCTCCATTCGGTGAGACTATCGCTCTTCGGTGAGACCATATATCGATATCCAAAGTCACATCGAAAGGTTATACTATCGGCAAGACACTTCATCTTTTCCAAGACCTTCCTCCGACCACTTCATGTTACAATGATGATCATTTGCTATCGGCAAGACTTATGTCTTTTGCTGAGACCACATACCGAGTGTCCATGTCTTGTGGAGTCAGAAAGACATTTATTCTTCGCTGAGACCTTTCAACAAGCATCACCAAGTCTTACCGAGTCAACAAGACTTACGCCTTTCGCTAAGACCTTTCACCAAGCAAAGATGTCATAACGAAATCAACCACTGTCAGCGAGACATCACGTAGTCGCCGAGAGGTTTCCTCGAGATCCTTGTGTTAGCCCGATAGCCATATGCTATCGGTGAGACTTTCACCATTCGCTGGGACTTCTCTTTGACACCCATGAGTTAGCCCGATAAGAACAAGTTGTCGCCCAGAGGTCTTCATTTGACAAAAGGTCACGCCAAAGACAGAGAGTCATAGCGATAGAATTTTTCGGCAAGACATCAACTCTATCTTGGCGACATGAACCTACCAAGTAGATTTAGAATAGTTAGTCACCCATAGAGGTGCTTTTGCAGTTTATGGTTCAAACCATTAAGTTTTATAAGTTTTTTAGCAATTTTGACATAATTTTATTTTATTATACAGGAGATCACTTTGCCACTTCATTCTAGGGAGTACAAACCTAGTATTTTGTCCCTCATTCCCCAGTTAATTGACCTAACGAGGACATTCCTTGGGGAAATTAGGCTAGGGTTTGTGGCTAGGATGCTAGAGGTGAGAACTCACCTTATGATGATGATAGCTTTGATAGAGAGGTGGCACAACGAGACCTCATCCTTCCACCTACCTACTGGAGAGGTGATTGTGACACAAGAGGACATCTGACACATCTTGTGACTACCAATCCATAGTGAGTGAGTGTTCTATGATGTGGACACTGGGACTATTGCTTACTATGAAATTCTTGGTATTGGTGCCCTATATATAGACTAGGCATCATAGATTGACTTGGATGACTATAGAGAATGGGCCCCAGACTTGACCATGATTGTCAGAGCTTTGATTTATGGGGTGCTTTTTCTAAACCAACAAGGGAGAGGCTTCAACCTTGGTTGGGGACTTTCCTGGGTGAGGATGATAGGAGACATGACTTTCTTTTCTTGGGGCCCCATACTACTTGCATCTCTTTATCACAATATGCATTAGACCATCTATATGCAAGGGTGAAGCATAGGATCTAGGGTGAAACTTTTACATATCTAGGCATGGGAGCACATTGTTGTGCTCAAACTAGTTATTGCATTGATATATTTGGATGTGGATGATCCCATTGTATACTACTATAGAGCCATGATCACACTACATCAAACAAGGCCTGCATGCATCCCGTACTGGAGATGTGTTATAGATGATATGACAATATTTCGTTGGAGGCCATGGTTGCACGTACCGACATGGTTTGATGATCACCAATAGCTATTTTTCATGAGACATACTAGATACATGTAGGGCCATGAGCATACCATGATTGAGCAGTATCTTCCAGATCAGGTTGCTTGTCAGTTTGAGGAGACATAGGATGTTGTCCTAGATGATTATAGAGCTATATTTTCTCATACCACTAGAGAGGCTCGGTGGGGACCACAAATTCCACCTAGGTGGAAATGGATGATTTCAGATAGCTTGTTGCACAACCATGGGTATATGTTAGGGGACCCTATGATGCAAGCACTACACTTGCATATGATTCCTAGTGGTAGAAATTTGTACCAACTTTCTTGACATATCTCATAGTGGTATAGGTACCTGACAGGGGTAGGGTAGAGGATGGGGGCATCAATAGCCTCCTAGAGATGGACAAGATGGCCAAGACCAAATAAATGACCATGATGGACAGAGACGAGCACCAATAGCATGATAGACAGGTTCCGAGGTATGTATCATTGGGGCCACCTTTAAGACCACCCTCCCCACTACAACAACAATAATATCAGGGTCCAAACCCTCAAGATGTGTAGATACAAGCACTCATAGTAGAGAGGGACTAGCTACTGGTAGCAGGTCTAGCAGTTGACTGCACAGGTTTAGGTAGTGACGGGTGAGAGAGGTTAGGACCGTCAACAAGTTCAATAGTTGTCCATTTAGTTGGCATAGGAGACTAGGCGGAGACAACAGTTGGAGGCCACTACTCTACACACACAAGGTTAGGTCCCTGCAAAGATGTATGGGACAACCATGGCAGAGGCCTCCTATTACTGTACCTTGTACCATAGGGCAGTGCCTTGTGCGCGACGACAACCAAATTTTGAGCACAAGAGCAAGATCAGGCCGAGTGGTTCAAGAGGTGCTCCTAGAGTCCACCAGGATTAGTCTTGACAAGATGATAGACAAAGTAGAGGATAGGTCACATTTTTGTAGAAATTTTTAGATCTACAACCCTAATTATTACATGTATATACATTCATCGACTAATTTTTGATAGCCTATTGTATCTATTTTTTATGATATTGACATATTGACTCTGACCTTGTATCATGAAATTCAATTTTTGAGATATATATGAGATGGCCCAATGCCATTATGATATGATATTCTATGATGTGATATGATGTTTCATTTATTTCATGCTTTATGTTTATGTATGGATGCACATGTGATGGATGGATGCAAATGTTTATGTTATGTATGTGTTTCTTTTATTTATGCGCATGATATGATGTGATGTATGACTTATGATGCAATGCTTATATGATATGTAATGTATGGTTTATGTTATGGATGCAATGTGATGGATGGTTTATTCTCTTTTTTAGTATCTTTCTATAAGACATGATATGAGATGGATGCATTTATTTTTGCATATTTTCCATATGATGATGTCATGCTTATGATATGCAGATGATTATGCAGGATGTATGTATGTTGATGGATTGTGGATGTAGGATGGATGCATTATGATTTTTTTTGACTGTCATGATAGAATGTTAGCATGGAAAGAAGATATAAGAATGAGACGAATGGATTAACCATTGATTTTGAGATTGATTCAGAAGTCCAACAAGTTTATGAATCTTCGAGACATTATTAGATATGGTGATGAGATTGATGATTTTCTTGTTTTAGGGATTGGGATAATTTATCATTCCTTATTTTTGAGATAACACATAGACACGATGCATCATGATATTGATAACTAGGATGGTGCTGTATCTAGTGTGATGGAATTTGAATCTGTTGTGACCAAAGTTATAGTGTGAACTAAATACGATAGATCCAAATGAATTTAAACCCTATTTAATCCCCTAAGCAATGATCCCAATAAGATATTCAAAATTCCAAAGAATAAGAACCCATTAAACTAACATGAAATCAACATGAAAATGTAAGGGAAATCTATTATAAGATCTCAAATCTTATCCTATTGGGGGAGTGGTGTCGCATTGATGTGGAATGATGACCCTTTCCCAATCCCTTGGATAATAGGAGCTTGTTTTGATCAATTTTATTGAAGAAAACTAACGAAATCGATGAGATATGAACAAAACATGATAAATGTCTAGTCTAAAGCATGATAAAGATTACTTCTAAATTCTAAAATGCTTGATAAAATGGATGTAATATATGCTATATGGAAACAAAATTCAAAGATGTAAGCCATGGATGCAAGCTATGCTAAAATGAATGCAAAATAAGTTAACATGGAAGCCATTAATGGATGCTTAAGCTAAGTATGGATGGATATTAATCTAAAATGCTAAATGATGCTCAATATGGATGCAAGTGAATATGAATTTCAACAACATAACTTTGCTATCAAAAGATGGATCCATTTCTCTCCAAATGATGATCTATTTATAGGAGATCAAATGAAAAATCAAGGGCTCATATCGATTTGATCTATTAATGGTCAATATTGAATGAAGGGAGAAACATGGAAATATCACATGGATTAAGAAAAGATCAAGGAATACGAATGATTCAAACAAAAACACTTTGTAACAACTTTGAAAGTTTGTTACAAAGTTTTTTTGAAATAAATCATTCCTTTTGGAGCCAAATAGGAGAATATTCTTTTGGAATATTCCATATGCAAGTAGATTGGAGGGGAAATTAGCAATTTAGTAAGTAAAACTAAATTTGAATGTGCAAGATGGAAAATAATATGATATTCATTAATTTATTGATTTATTTAATAAAAAAGAGGATGCAAATATGATATAAATAATTAAATAATAAAGATTATTTAATTAATTAAGAAGACTTAGGGTTTAAATTAAATAATTTGATTTATTCAATTTAAACAAGATGAAATGCTAGTGTGAGAGTGGGTGAATTAACCCAATTAGATCAATTAGAACAATAAATGCAAATGAGAAATTTGATTAAATAACTAGGTTAATTTAATCAAACAAGCGAAACGAGGATGGATTTCAGGACAAAAAGATGTTAGTGATCAAATTTAAGTGTGTAATACCATTCAAGAAATTTTTAAGTGTCTACATCTACAAATAGATAGAATAATCCTTGCTCAAACCTTGACATACAAGCCTCATTGGAATGTAGTTTAGAAGTTTAGAAAATTTTGGACCAAAGCATACACAATAGTCAACAATCTATTCAAAACAACCTCCCTACACACAATTAAGCAACTATAAACCAACATTATTTTACAAGAACATCCCACAAGCACAAAAAATGAAAGATAATGATCGTTGCCTCATTCATTTCTCTCTAAATCATTTAGGCATCATTGAGAGGTCCTCAAAATGGGTTAACAAGATAAATCATAAGAAAAGATTAAAAAAACAGTTAATGTTATGTATATCTCTTGCCAAAGTAACATAGCTAAGGTGATTTTTGACAATGATTCCCATTGTAGGAAGGATGCATCTTAGGAAATGTTTACTAGATGTTCTGATTAAGACTAATTGTTTGATAGGTCATTGATACAAATGTTACCAACTTGTTTACTCATGATCTAGACTTTAGATTTTGACATTTAGGCTCACACTTCATGAATTGCCATACTTGTTCCTACTTGTTTTACCAAAGGTTGGTTGAAGATGATGATTGTTTTATTATGAATGGAGGTTTATTGTGAGTGAAATAAAAATGGGATGGGTGGTTTTGGAGTTTTTGGAATATTTCAATTTTTTTGACGTTTTCTAATGTTTTGAGGTTGTTTTTGGTCTTTTTGAATGTTTATGTGAATGTTTAGGTTTTCCATTATTTGAGGTTGTTTAGGTTTCTTGAATGTCTTCCAATGTTTTGGGTTTGAAAAATTTCAAATGTTTTTATGTTTTCTAAGTTTTGACCAAGACCTAAGAGGGACTAACCTAGAGCCTCAGGGGCTTATCAAAGATTAGCCTTGCCTACGTTATACATACAGAGACCTCGTAGTTGAATTGACTCTAACTAGTAATCATTTATTGATGAGATATGAACACTTAATGGGTTGTCAGTTTATTGTGATAAACTCCTAAAGGACTAACCTAATGTGTCTTATGGGCATATCGATGATGGCCTTGCCTATGTTCAAGCTCAAAGACTCATAGTTCGACAAGCTATGTTTTTTATTTTCAGACTTTTGACTTGTTTAGGGATTTTGATGTGGTTTGGATGTTTGGATTTTGAATTTACAACTTTTCAAATGTTTTTGGATTTTTCAAGTGTTTTTAGTTTTTAATGTTGGTTTCCAAATGTTTTGGGATTTTCTGACATATTTTGAGAATAAACTTAAGATATAGAAGGAGAAAATTTGATGCAAGCATAAAAAATTTCCCCTAGTGTGATGTGATAGACTACCTCAATATAGGTAGGACAAACTGACCTTAGGAATATGCTAGGTAGTACTAAAGGGGAATATGATATTTATGTAACATCTAGCTATGATACATACACAAATTGGTGATGGAATAAATAGGATTAGTGGATGCAATGAATGGATGTTATAGATGGTGGAGTAGGATAAGTTGAAGAACCAATGATGGATGGAGAGTTCTTATTTACGCAAGGCTCCTATTTGCTATGTTTTCACCAAGGTACTTGCTTGAAGTGCCGCCGAAGTGGTTTTCACTAGAGGATGATTTTTTTTCTTTACTATTTTCAATCTTTTTTGTTATTTTTTTATTGTTTTGGATTTTTTAGATTTATACCCTTCAAGCCTAGGCATAATTTTTTTTGAGATGCAAACTATTGATGGGTCCCTGCAAGGGTTCTCCTTTAGGTGTTGATAACTAATAGGCTCTTGATCCATAGCGTGTTGTGATGAAAAATGGTACTAACCAATTAGGCTCAAACTTCCCTTTTCTATCACGATCTGGCATGTTCTTATGATTTTTCTTGAGGACAAGATCTCCCACCTGGAAGGATCAATTCTTGATTTTCTTGTTTTAGCTTTGTTTCACTTAGTTTTGGTATGCCTACAAATGATTCAAGGCATCAAGACGATGCTCATCTAGGAACTCTAACTCATTCAACTGTGACACCCTGTATTCTTCATTAGAAATTAGATTTTGTAGTAACACTCTCAGTGAGGGGAGCTCGACCTCGATGGGTAGGATGGCTTCAGATCCATAGACTAGGGAAAAGGGGGTTGCACCTATAGTTGTGTGGATACTGATTATGTAGGCCCACAAGGAAGGATTTAATTATAAATACCAGTCACGACCAACTTCATTGAATGTATTCTTGAGGATTTTAAGAATGGTTTTGTTTGATGCCTCAACTTGACCATTACCCTATGGGTAATAGTGAGTAGAGAAATAGTGTTGGATGTTGAATTGTTGGAATAACTCTCTTACATCCTGATTTTTGAAAGGTGTTCTATTATCTAAGATAAGGGATTGTGGAACACCATAGTGACAAATAAGGTAGTTCAGGATGAATTTAGGGATTTTTTTCCCTATGATGTAAGTCATAGGGATAACTTCCACCCACTTCATAAAGTACTCAATAGCTATTATGATGAATTTGTGACCATTGGATGAGGTGGGGGTAATATTTCATATGAGGTTGAGTCCCCACTACAAGAAAGGCCAAGGTGCAACAATCGGTTGGAGTTCTTGAGCTAGAGCATGGATAAGGTCCCCATGCTGTTGGAATTGCATACACTTCTTCACAAATTCATGAGCCTCCTATTCCATGGTTGGATAGTAATACCTCATCCTCAACAGTTTCTTGGATAAGGTCATACCACTAGAATATGAACCACAAACTCCTTTGTGCCCTTCTTTTAATGTGGTTAAGGCTTCCTCTTGGTCGAGACATCGTAATAATTTCCCTCAATACTTTGAATGCAGAGGGTATCACCTAGGATAACGAATCGTGAGGCTTTCTTGACAAAGGTTTTCTTAAGTTTGGAAGTGATGTTAGATGAAAGGATACCTCTGTTTAGATAGGTGAAGATGTCATAATACCACAAGGAACCAGGACCAATGATTTCACAGAAATTCTGATTTAGGGATCTTGAAAGCCGATATGAGAAGCTGATTTACAAGGAAGTCACATTGAACAACGTTGTACGACATGTCTATTAAGGATCTAATAGTTACCATGGCATTAGCTACTCGATTGTTAACATGGGGTATTTACTCAAAGGTTATATTGATGAATAAGTCCTTGATATTTTCTACCATCTTATTGTAAGGTATGAGCTTATCATCTTTTGTTTGATAATCATCATTGACTTAATTTATAACCAGCTGTGAATCTCCATAGACCGTTAATTCTAGGATTTTCCATTGTGTTGCAATTCTCAATCCTACTATAAGATTTTCATACTTAGCAATGTTGTTGGTGCATGGAAAGGATAACCAGTATGACTTGGGAATACAATCCCCTTATGGGGTGATAAAGAGAATGCCTTCGCCTGATCCATGTTGGGTATATGATCCATCAAAATACATCTTCCACTGATCCACTACATTGAGGATAAACATTAACTTATCAAGAAACTCAGATACCAATGGATTCTTTGCATAGATGGATTCCTTTACTAGTTGGTTTGCAATTACTCATCCCTTAATAGCCTTCTGATCCACATACTCTATGTCAAACTCTGTTAAGATCATTACCCACTTAGCCATTCACATAGTGAGAGTTGCCTTGGAAAACATATATTTCAATGGGTCAATCTTAGCAATGAGATTGATTTGATGTGCAAGCATATAGTGTTTGATTTTTTGTGAAGCAAAAACTACTACTAGGCATGCCTTTTCGATGGATGATTAATTCATTTCATATCCCACCAAAGTCTTGCTGATATGGTAGATTGCTCTTTCCTTTCCTATTTCATCATGTCCATCAAGAAGAGCACTTAATGCTATTGATGTAGCTAAGATACAAAAGATTAGAGCCTTGTTTGGTATTGGCGGCATGAGAACATGAGGTGTCAATAGATAGTCCTTG
Source organism: Sequoia sempervirens (assembly GCA_007258455.2). Taxonomy (NCBI): domain Eukaryota; kingdom Viridiplantae; phylum Streptophyta; class Pinopsida; order Cupressales; family Cupressaceae; genus Sequoia; species Sequoia sempervirens. The sequence continues at coordinate 47,752,564 of VDFB02000007.1, forward strand.
ATTTTTTGGAATGATTTATTGCGTTTCTAATCCCACTTATATGGTATCCCTTTATGGAGAAGGTAAGAAAAGGGATGAATATTGTTTGACAATTGTGCTATGAATCTCTTGATAGATTGTAACCTTCCTTATAGACCTCGCATCTATTTCAATGTTTGTGGGGGCTCCATATCTAAAATTTCTTTTACCTTGGCAGGATCTATCTTGATCCCTCTCTGTGACACTATGTACCTAAAGAGCTTTCCTGATGTGACCTCAAAGACACTTTTTTAGATTCAACTGCACCTTGTATTCTTCGAGCCTATCAAACATTGGTCCTAGCACTTCTATATGTCCCTTGTATTTGATTTAGCTAGAATATCATCCACATAGTCTTCCATAGTTTTATGGATCATGTTGTGAAAGATTAGGGTCATCACCCTCTGATAGGTTGTTCTACCATTCTTTAACCCAAACAACATCATATTCTAACAGTATGTTCCCCATAGACACATGAATGTTGTTTCGTGTTGGTCCTCCTTAGCAATCATGATTTGGTTATAACCTAAAAAAAATTCCATGACTAATAGCATTTCATGTCTAGCAGTTAAATTGAAAATGATATCGATGTTTGGAAGAGGAAAGTCATCTTTTGAACATGCTTTGTTTAATCCCTTGAAGTTAGTAGATATTTTTATGCCCCCAGTGGGTTTAGAGATTGGCACCAAGTTGGAAGCCCACTCAGGACAATTTATTGGTTGGATGAATCTAACATTAAGGAGTTTTTGTAGTTCTAGCTTAACCAATAATGCTATCTGAGGGTGCATCTTCTTAGTTTTTGCTTTACTAGTTTTTCTTTAGGATAAACTACTAGGTGGTGTACAACCACTTCGGGATCGAGTCCAAGCATATCTTTGTAGGACCATGCAAAATTCACCCTTTTCTCTTTGAGGAATGCTACTAAGTTTGTTTTCTCTTCACCCAGTAATGATTCAATGTAGAAATTTATCTTAGGTGCCTCCTCCATCCCCACATTCACCATTTTGATTTTCTTTGCAAGTACCATTGATTTCTTTGGATGCATTGCACTAAGAGGAAGATTGAATCCCTCATCCTCCAACGCCTTAAAGAGGTTTTCACCTTCAGATGCATCCTTTCTTTTTACTATTTTGTGATCAGGAAGTGCCATAGTATGGTTTTCTCTTAAATATCTACATGTTATTCTCATGTCATTTATTTTGTGACTAAGGCATTCAATTGTCTCCCAATAATATGCCTATGTATCTAGCTCTATGTCAAAACTTGCTTTATGATCCCCACATGGAAAGTTCTCATGGAGTCCCATAAATTCAAAGATCACTTCATCATTTTCAAACACATCCAAAATTGGTGGTCCTTGGTTGTCTCTGTTGATTAGTTGGGGGTATACTAGTTTTAGTTCAGAGTTTTATTTGTTTAGGGTAAAAGATGTTGTGGTTATCATGAGGATGGAGGTATCCTCAAACAAGTTAGTGACGTCAAGGGGAAAGTCATCTAGGGTATTATCATGTGATGTTACAGGTAACCAAGAGGAAGCCTCAACCCATTTATTAGAAGTACCCTTGCCAAGAAGGGTCACCTTGCTAGTGGTACATCCCAAGCCAAGATTCTTTGGTCATTTCTCAAGAGTGAGGGGTTCTAGCAAATCATTGTTATTTTTCCCCAACTTTCCATTCTTGTTATACACCCACCCCATCATTAGTTGTAATATCTTGTTATCATCTTCCATTGGAAAGATAGGAATGAGTCTATCATCCTGATACAACAATTTGGATACATCTTCTTCATTGATGACCTCTTTGTTTAAGTCTCCCCACTTTGTGAAGGTAGTGGATGCTACCTTCATTATTTTAGTTACCTTGTTAATAGGTTGGGGTTTCTTGTGAGATTTAGGGGAAAGAGGTAACTCTCCAAGCACAAAATTATCCTTCTTCATATTATAATCCCCACATCCATTCTCCTTAATCACTACCTTGATTTCTAGTATGTTATTTATAATCGATGTTTTGGATTCAGAGGTAGACGCTAAGGAATATGGGTCAACAAATAAGGAGGAGGATGTGGGCCCTTCATCATTTTTGATCTCATGTTGCCTGGTGTGGGGGCCTCGATGGAACCATTTCTTTGGTGACTTGACTAAATAATTCAAGCCACTCTTGCATACCAACTGTAACAAGAAAAACATAACATAGATGAGGATATAATATAATAACTAAGGCAACTAACATATCATCACTTGGATCACCAACTCACCAATTAGGATCTTGATAAGACATTATGCATTCCCTATCAGGACTTCTCTGATGGATTGGGGGAATTATGGGAGCTACATGGTTTCTCTCTCCATGCTCATGAAACTAGATACCTGTTAAAGTCAATGCATGTGCTCAGGTGACACGAGGATGAGATGTCGATCTCTCCTTGGGGGAATTCACAACCTCTACTAACTCCTCAAAATCCTCTCTCACTAGAAGATTCTCCTCCTCATATGTATCCTCTATTATATCCTCCTCATCAATGATATCTCCATCCATGCCTACATCCTCTCTCACATCCTCTCAAACTAGAAAAGGTTTAGTGTTGCTTGAAGGATGGTCATCAGGGAAGACATGTCGAGGTCATGTTGTAACCCACCATCTCTCATAGGATATAGTGGTTCCTACATCATCCAAATGAGATGCTAGGGGTGCATCCTAGTCCTCATCATCTAAATCACTGAGAAAACATCATTGATTGTAGGATGGTGGATGTCTCCTAGTCTCACACCACTATGAGAAGATCTCAAGAATGTAGGTCATGAGTCGAGCACTATCTATATCTGACCAAAATAATGCATGACACAATCCTAATAGAATTTCATGATGATATAGTCATGGAATCCAACAAGTAACCTATCCTACTACATCCTGGCTAACTATTGTTTATGACCTAGCCACTATGGTAGAGTCCTGTATGGTCTCCATACTATGTCATCCTCCTCTAGATAATCAAACTTGACTCTCTAGTGTAATAAATATTTGCACTACCAAGCTCCTCTCAATGTATAAAAAAAATTTCATGGATAACCAAGCACTTCCATGGTGGTAAATCCAATCAACCTTGTACATGTGATATGCTTGAAGGCCCACACCTAAAGGAGAGTACAATGTATGATGTTGTGAAGTTCTTGATGCATAAAATGACCAAGATCATAATAAAATTGAGTGAGTATTCTCCATCCCCAAGCATAGACTATCCAATACTCCTCCATCTCACATATGGTATGAACAAGGCCCCCATCAATGTGTGTCCCTCGTCCATCTAATACAAGAGCCAAAGCAATAGTCACACATAAAATATGATGAATCAAAGGATCATCTACATATAGAAGCCACTCAAGTTTGATGCGAGCTATAGAGTCACTGGGTGTAATGCGGTGACTAGTACAATACTCAATATCATCTCTCATATATCACAGTGTGTGGTACTCATTAAAATGAATGGTCTCACCTCGAATAGGTATCCTAAATATGTGGTGTATAACCTCTAAATTAATTATCATCTCCCTTGTTGGGAGATAAAATGTCAATATATCAACATTCCACCACTCAACCAATACCATGATCATTGCATCATGGTACCTCATGGGTGGCATGAGGTAAATCCAGTACAGTCTTGTGGTACATAAGGTCTCCTCCTCCTCTATAGTAAGTCGAGTAACCTTCTCGTGAAGAAGTGAAAATAATTGTCCTCCTACGAGCTATCGAGCATGTGGCAGAACTTGGAGGGAACAAAGGAAATCATTAGTAACATGGAAAAAATAGTCAATCAAACAATCAAAAGAAAAAAGAACTTCCTTTGGACAAAGTATCCATTCTGAGATGGGGGGTCCAAGACAGGGTCACCAATTTGGAACAAGGTCACCCAAAGAGGGTAGGGATGCCATTTTTTTTAAATGATAAAAATAATACAGAATGCAAAGCAAAATGATAAGGATTAGGTATAAGGTACTCACCTTTGGTGTGATGATGCCACTCACAACCACTAATCGTAGGTGCTCAAGTCATGGGGCTCAGTATGGTCGTCGACTCAACATCTTCTCTCCTCTACACCTAGGTATCTCTCTCAGAATCTTCAAATAGTAAATGTGAAAATGATGGTCAAAAACATGATTTTGCACTCATATAGTAAAATTTCTTAATAGCATGTTTCACTAAAATCACCATACTGGGGGCTAGAGAACTCTGATTCTTATGCCATTTGTTGTGTTGGATTCATAGTCTTGTCCTTGATCTTACCCAATGTTTATTGATAGATGTTGTGATATCATAACCTCATTATAATAATTTCCATCAATAAAACTAGAAATTTGTTGTGGTTAGATTGCTACCCCGATTCCACCTCTGTAAAGCAAGCAAAATCAGGGGGCATACATCTACTCTTGAGTTTGGTTCTCCATAGAGTTGACATGACTATTTGAAAGTATAAGATTATTTTTTTGAATAGCTAACAAATCAATTTTGCAGGATGTGGTTCCTAACATTATGGTTTTGCAAATAACTACACTAGGGCATTTTTTCTCCTGTTACAAATAAATTATAATATCCATTAGAGTGTCCTTTTATAAAGCATGATTTACTTTCAGTACTTTAGCTTGCATATGCACACAGTGTCATATGGCCACTAAAGTGGGGGCTAAATGTAGAGTAGAAAATTGTACTCCCTTATAGGTGATAGTACAATTTCATGCTTAGTTTGGACCTATTTTAGTGACCCTTGCATTTGTGTATTTTTAACCCTTCATAAATAGGCCATAATTCCCTAAATTATGCAATCCAAGGCCTATTTTTATCAATTTTTAACACTAAAACAAGCATTGAATAAATGCAACCTATCATTAAATTTCCCCTAGTCAAGTGTGTCTTAGAAACTTGGGCCAGGATCTATTCACCCAAGAGTGAATGGGCCCCCCTTCGTAGCTAGGACCCAAATATTAAAGGATTATTGAAAAAAATTTAACATTCAAATTTTAAATTGTGCATGTCAACTATTGGGATCTAATTATTGGGAAATTAGAGAAATGCCTATAAATAACTGGTCTTTTCATCGATTCAAAAACTATAACAAGAGAACACAAGAAAAGAACATTCAAGCAAGAAAATTTAGAGTCTTAGAGCAACATTACTTGAGATTGTAGGTCTTCAAGTCCATTTGTAGATTTGATCAAGCTTTGTCACATGATTGAAGGTTGATTCCTGGAGAAGAACATGATGGATTCTAGGATTGGGAGATGCATTTGGCCACTTCCCCCTACATAATGAATTGTTTTGTATTGTTCTCATCTTCAAGATTCATTCTATTTGTAGCCTAAGTAAGGTATAATTGTTTTATCACATTTACTTAGGATGTTTTCAATTATCCCTCATTGAATCTTATCATTGTCATATAAGGATCATACTCTAATACACTTGAGTAGGGTTTCTTTGCATTTATCTCATAACAAACTTAGATGCACATAAGGTTAGGGCTCTCACACACTATTTTATTATATCTTTAGATATTTGTTGATCTTTAATTACCAAAATAAGGGTTTGACTGAGGAAAACCCCCATATAGCCACCCAAATAATTTATTTTGTAGATTTATCATAGGTTTGGATTAAAAGAAAAAGATTTACAGGTGTCGGAAAGAAGAGAAAACAAAAGGCTATAGGATCAACCTTTAAAGTTTCAAAAAAGCATACAAGGACTTAACGGGAATTGGGAAAACCCATCCTTGTAGGCCTATCAAGACCAATTTTTTGGGAAAGTACACAGTCATCTGCACCTTTAGATCTATCAAAACTTAACTATTTGTGTTTTTAGTTATTGGGAATTTACATTTATTATATTAGGTCATATGATTTAACTAGGGTAATCAATCACAATCATTTCCAAATCATTCCCATCCCTCTAAAGGATATAGATCTAGGTCTGATTGGATCACCATTGAAGTTGATATTCAATCTATACACCTTATTGATCTATATCCCAATGAAACCATACCAAAGTGAAAAATGTACCCTAGGTTATGAGTACTAATCTTAGGGTACACACATTTTTATTTTTCACAAAATTATCCCTTAGCAATATCCCACCTAAAAATGGTAGGGCTATGGTTGTTCCTCCAATCCCATAGGTTGTGGATGAACCCATGTCTAAGGAAAATATTCTCTCAAAATACACCAACCATTCATTATATAGTTTCTCCACCAATATCATACAAAATACCATGAGACAATCTCATGATTACCATTGTGACACCAAAAGAGAAAAAAAATTATAGACCTAAAGAGACAACAATTTCCCAACCCCCGGTGGTCCCTTCAATTCCTTCTCTAATGGAAGAAAAGATACCAATGGTATAGAAACCTATTCTTACCCCTTCAAGAATTAAAAACCAAACAAGAAGAAATAGAAATTCTAAAGGACGAAGACATAGACATCATGTTATTGCTCATTAGTTGGGTGAAAATAATAAACCATTATTTGAAGATCAAGAACCTATTCAAAAAAATATGATGAATTGCAACCTTCACCAAAACATGACATTGAACCTTCCATGTCCCAACCAAAATAAAAAATGAATCAAGAACATAAAATTGACATTGTTTTTAAACCACCCATTATGATAAATTTGGACAATGAAGATGAAAATGCTAAGATTGATGAACAAGTGCATAATGAACTATCTTTGTTCTCAAAGTCTATGGATTTACATAGGGGAAAGCATAACGATCCTCTTGATGAAAGTGATTCCCCACATGTTGAACCTGGTAATGCTTCTAGTACGACACTTGTTGTAGTCCCTTTGGCTAGTTTTATGTCTTCCATATATGATGAGAAAGATTGTGATACATATGATTTGTTACAGTTCATCTCGCTTGTGTGGCAACCCTTTGTGTTTTCTTTATATGTTATTGGTGTTTTCTTGCACGTGATGTGATCTCTCATGTTGTGTTGCTTGATGTGTATTCATGTTTGTGAGTTTTCTTTGGAGGACCCTTTGTTGCTCCATTGGCAGAAGGATACAAAGGAAACAAATATGTTGTGAAATTCATCTGTGTATCTCCATTCTTATTTATGTTGTTAACATTTTTTTTGTTTTGTATTTTCCTTTTGGGGACTACGCAAGGTGTTGAGACATTTAGGTTTCTTCCATGTTGACCCAAAGGTTTGTTTGTTCTCTCTATGTATCATTCTTCCATTTTTTTTGTATTTCCATGATTATTTGTGGGAATGAAGTCAATTTTGAGCTCAATTATATTGTAGCAAGGATGTATACTAACCCTGGATTTGTGGATCCCTTATGTGATCATTTTTGTGTTGTTTGTGGCATTATATTGGGGGAAACCCCTCATTATGAGATAAATTTATTTGGAAACATATCATTTGCATAGGTCTTTCCAAATAAGCTCTCATGACCTTATCACATTGCATTTATCATTTTTCTACCTAAAAGTGATTGCTCATAGCAAGGTGTTTAGCAATTACTTTAAGGTGGGTGCATACATTCCATTATGTGCTTTACTTTGTTCACACATGTTGGAATTAGTGATGCATTGGCTTAATCATTCTGATCATTTATATAGCACCTTATTAGATTTATTGGGACTATAACTCTTGGTATGGTTGACATGGGTACACACCTAGTGAAAATCAATCCTCACTAGTCCTTGTGTGTTTCTCATTTTACTATTGCTCTTAAAAGGCTTACCTAATGAATATCATAATTCACTAGTCCATGGTGCTTTTGGTTCATGATTCACCTAGTAAATATCAGACTTTGTTAGCCTATGTGGTATGAACGCCTTAGATATGGATCCTAGTAAGATTTATGTGGAGCTTGCAAATCCATGATTTTCATACCCTCCTTTTGCATTTGCATTTGCATTTTGTTATGTTTTTTCATGTATATTTTTCTTTGTCATGTTACATTATATACATGTGTGTTCCTTTGTATTTATGTTGTTTTTCTATGGGATCTTGAATCCTAGGGGCTTGTGCACTCCCCCTAGATTTATTGCCATCCTATCTCTTCAAAATTTGGATAATTGGACCTCTCTTGACATATTTTCTACTTTAGTGTGAGTCTGAGTGTAAGTTCATACTCTCACTAAAGTTCGGGATAAATGTAGCATCGTAAATTGTCACCCTTGACAATTTCACTCTAGATTTTTCTCCCTCTTATGTGCATGGACCTAATTATACACCCAATTTTCTAAATTATGCATTATGTGGTCCATTTAAACATTTATCAAGAAATCACATGTATAAGGAAAACATTTAATATTTTTCTCCTGACACTTTACACCTTGCTAAATAGGGTTGGGACAATGGTACCCTAGGCGACTTTGTCCCCCTATTTTGGCTCCAATTTTTAATTTCAAAGTTGGCATTTTATTATTTTAATGTCAAATTTTAGATGTCAACTATTGGTATTTAATTTATGGGAATTAGATCAGTTGCATATAAATACCTAGTCATTTCATCATTTGAAAGGGGAACAAGGAGATCTAACAAGAAAATATTGGTAATCAAGCAATTATTATCAAGTCAAGAGCATTCAAGAATAAAAATATTGCAACATTTCATTGTTAGATCATCATGTGAAGTTTTATGTGAGTTTGTTCATGTTTATGTATGAATATTGTTTGTGATGGAAAACATTTGCAGGTCTTCAAAGAAATCCAAGCCAAATTGTAATCAAGCCTTGAGGAGATGTACATGACTTTACTCCTTCAAAGAAATAACATTTGAGTGGTGTGTTGTATCCAATTTTTGATTCATCATTCATTTTTCATTTAGCCTCTATCCCTCAAAAGGATAAGCTCTTTATCATCAATTTTTCCATTATGGAGGTGGAACACCAACACGAGGTTTGACTAAGGCAAGCCCCTATATGGCACAACCCTTCCTCTCTCTTTGAATGTGTGGGTTAAAAATCTAAAGAATATTGGAGGAAGATTGAATACCAATTGATCATTGTTTCATTCAAACTCTATAACCTGACAAGATACAAAAAACTCAATTATCTCAATGTCTGACGAAGATTCAATAGTGAGACCTAGAAGGAAGAAGCCTTTGATCAAACACTCAAGGACTATGAAGACAAATTGAATATTTAGTTACTCAAACATAGGCACCCTCAACAATTTTGTCCAATCAACTCAAGCTAGAATTTAAACCACAAGTGCACAACTGTTTGCTTAGTTTGTTTTTTATAATCAAATTTATCTGTTAGTTTCTAGTTTTGTTGTTTTCACATCATAGTAGCGCATTATCATTGTTAGCTAGTTGCATAATTATATTTCATACAAAATCCATTCTAAAACACGCCAAATTTATATCCCAAGGTTGATTGACTCACCTTACAAGTTGTAAGTTAATCTTATTCCTTTGATCAATCTAAATTCCAATGCTCCATACCTGGAAACTTGTGAAATCTTAAGTTAAGCCCTAGGGTTTCACTTTTCCAACATTTCACAACTTTTAAAAGTGCACATAGAAAGAAGAAATAATAAAGGCACATGCTTAATTGATTGAACCAATTACTAGGACATAAAGGTTAGTTATTAAAAAGAATTAAAGGCTTAAAGAAATAACTTAAAATCTAGCCATAAGCTAAGAAAGTCACTGTAAAATTAGAAAAAAGGTGGCATACCACATTCCAATGGTTTGGGGTTTTAAAATTAATAGGTTTTAAACCATTTTTACTAAAGTGCCCTAAAATCTTATAAATTAAACTAGTGCCAACAACACACACCATATTCATTTTTTGGTACTATTTAGAGCCACAACCTATGTTATTTGAAATAAACGTGTAACCTTATACTCAAACCCTCATTCATTATAATAATCTTACTTTATAGATGAATTTAATTTGTAATTCATATAGTTTTGACACTATTATTCCAATGTGTTATTAATGATAAGAAATTTCTACAAACTTTAGTGATCATCATAGTTAAGGAATTTGATTTTTCTTTTAATTATAATTTTCCATTTCATGATTCAAAAATTTAAATAATTCACGTGGAGAGTGCTACACTAAAGTGGCTTATATAAGTTATAAAGTGGGCACACATATATATGAATTTAATTCTTCTTATATCATATTTCTTTATTTAGTAAATTTAAAATCCTTAAAATATTTTCATTAAAAAATTTAATATCTTTTAAGTTGGTCCCACTTTTAGCATTTTTCCTATGTAGTGTAAAAGAGGGCAAGTGATCAACCCATGATCATGTGGGAATGAATTTTTGTCTCTAATTATATTGATAGTCCATGAGATTTGTTTGTCTCCTTAAGGCATTTTCATGGTAATGGGGCATATATTTTTTCCTTGGTTATAAGTTTTTTTATACTTATAGGAATTGGAAAGATGGTTTTGTTCTATTTAGTATAATATAATTTATTTCTATGCATGTTTAAAAAATAATTCCTTCTACATTTACTTCTACATAGAATTGTGTTCATATTGATTATAATTTTCATCTTCTACTTGTGTAGGGAACTATCCAATCATGCATTATAAACATGCATTAATGATGACATTCTAAATCTTTTATCTATTTTATAAAGTTATACAAATGCTTTTTTAGTGATATTGTAATGATGCATTAAATATAGTTTCAAGATTATTACTTTGTTGAGGGATCATTTTTTGAGTGAATTTACGGGTCATAATTTTATTGTGGTTGTTTGTTTTTAGAAATCCAAGTCAAATTTCTAATTACATATAACTATTATTTATGGAAATAATTAATACATATGTAATTATTTAAGGCAAGAAATTTGTACTAAATATGTCAATGAAATTATTGTTGAACCTAGGGATGATAGAGCAAAGCAAGTCTAGAGGATAAATTGTCAAAAATATCTTTGTCATATTTTCTCTTTAGTGTCATTTGATTTACAATATCATAAATTGAATCATATAAAATGCCTAAAGAATCTTGAGATATTAAAAAATTATATGGTAAAACTATCAAGGTGACATCAAATTGATAACAACTTGTAGAATTTTGATCCTAATAGCTTTGACCACATTCAAGAACACACTCAAAAAGTAAAAAAACTAAGAAAAAACTAAAGGATTGTGAAATTAAGAAAGAAGATTTATGATTCATTCTTAATGTACTATCTAAGCTTGTTTCTAAGTATTCAATTTTTTTTTTTGGCTTTACACACATCAAATTTTTATAGGAACTACATATGTTGAGCCTATTTTTGATACATTTTGTAATTTTCTAATTCATGAGGAATAAAAGTCAATTTAAATGGACCTCATCAAGTCTTCTAAGCCACAAGAATTAGTGAATCATGATCCTAAGGTACATAAAGAATGAGGGAATCCTAAAAAGAAATAATAAAAGAAAAAAATAATCCATGAAGAGATAATGAACTATTATATTTTGAGTCACCTCCCTCAAAAGGAAAATAATCTAATAAATAGATGCCCAAATGTGCATATTGTAAGAAATTAGAGCATGATGAATATCTATGTTTTATAAAACAAAATGATGTGTTGAAGCATCCTCTAAAGAAGAAGAATATCAAATTACCTTCAAATATGCCAAAGGGATCATCTTCTTCTTCAAATAAATAAAATGGATGAGCACTTGTCATAGTTGTATATTTTGGGTTAGGGGAATGGAATTTTTATTTTGAATCTTCACATCATAGGATTTCAACATATAAAATGTATTCTTCATTTGAGACTTGTTCTACAACACCTATCTTGATGGGTAAAAACACATATGTCTTTCTGGGAGAGGGTCTATTGACATAGGCGAGGGATTCTTTAGTGCTATCCTTTCCATGCCTTCATTGTTATTTAAACTCATTTTATTTATTAAATCACTCACATTGGACAAGGAAGAATGTTGAGTTCAAATCAGATTTTATTTTCATTCAAAATTTGTATAACAAATATATTGTTGCAAGTGGGGAGGTAGATGATCGATCTAGATTATACTACACAGGTTTTCTTGATGTTCATTTGATTAATGTTCTATCACATCTCATCTTGTGTAAATTTAACTATTAAATAATTACATAAATAGTTTTGAAACTTATTTGCATGATTATTGTAACGCCATAGAAAGTTTCACAAGAGAAAACAATAGATCATTAGAAGCAAACATATGCATGCAATACTAAATCTAAGATGCAAACCTATTCGTTAAGCAACAAAGAACAAAGGAAAGTAAAACGTAAACAAACTGAAACAATCTCACCAATTTCAAACGTATTTCCATGATTCATCTCGATTTCCCTTCTCTATTTTGCTTGTGTAGTATAATTGCCCTCAGATTTTTCGTAAATTCGTGCAAGTATAGCCTAAGATAATGATTAGCAAAATATCGAAGATTCAAGATTGAGTGCTCTCAAAAGTCATAAGATTTCACGAGAGAGCCCTTGGAATGAAGAATGACAAATCAATTTATAGAAAATTGATTATTCGAACGACAAGTCAAGATTGAAAGATCAACGGATGGTTAAGATTGACATATTAGACATGCATTTTGATAATTGTTAGTAGTGACATGAGTGATACAAATTAGAAATAGAATTAAAGATTAAATAAATGATTTAATCTTCAGTTTGGCATTTGAAAACATAAGAAATATCTTTGCATGACAAAGATAAAGATTGATTAAATCAACTCTTGTTCAGATGCACGCACAACATTTAATTAATTAAATAAGAATATTTAATTAATCTGCATGTACACACAAATAAGTTAGAACTGGACGATTGAATGATCTGACAAAGAGATTACTCGAGAAAGCCACTCAGACATCAAATCAAGAGTTAACTGAGTGATTAAAATAGATGTCGAGTCGAGTAAAAGTGAATACTTAGATAACTCACATAATTATCTGAAATATAGAAGAATGCGTTAAAATAGAATTAATGAATTAAATAATTCATTTAATTCAAGACTCGATATTCGAAGAATAATTAAATAAATAAGATTTATTTAATTAAATGATGAAGGGACTTTAAATGAATAATTAAATAAATAAAGAATTTATTTAATTATAGTTGAAATATGATAAAGGTAAATTAAATAATGATTTATTTAATTTGACAAGAAGAAGGTTAATTAGTAACATAATTAAATAAAAAGTTTATTTAATTAATCAGATAGAATAAAGAAAAGTGTGAATTAATTAAATAATTAAGATTATTTAATTATAGAAGAATTAATAGAAGATGAATTAATTAAATAATTTAGATTATTTAATCAATAGAAGAATATTGAAGTCAGGCTTAAACCATATTTTGGTGTCTACATTTGCCCCTCTTTGATACAATGTCATTTCGACGTTGTGTCAAAGAAAATCAATAAAAATATGCCCCAGTAATGCCCCAATGTAAAACAGGTGAAGGTATGCCCCCTCGGGAGGACAGGCGGGTTCAAAGAACATGAGTGTGCTCTCGAAATCGATGAGAGAACTAGAAGATGAAAGAAAGAAAAAAAGGATAGAGGAAAATAGATAATGGTGGTGAAGATGTAGAAAAGAAGAAATGTTAGTGCGAAAAGAAAGATGAATAATAAAAGACATGGATGTTAGTATTAGCAATCTTCGATGTTTCGTTGTATCACAAAAGGTATTGCAGTTTATCATCATTGGGCGGGACTAATACAAATGGAGAAAAACACCATGATATGACATAAATCAAGGTGTGGAAGGTCATCCACTTGCTAATAACAGACAGTCGCAGACAAGGAGTGTCGTTAACTCATACTAAGGGCAGAAGTTGCCCCAGTCTTTTTGTCAGGACAAACCATAGATAGCAAACAAAGTAAAAGATGGGTCATGAGACGTCATTGCTCCTCTAAATCCTTCATGGGACATCCTTGAGGAAACTAGTAACATGACTCAAAATCAAATTGAAAAAGACAGTCGACAAACAACAGTCAAGGAAAATAGAATTTTGATACATCGTTGCTTCTCTAACTCCTTCATAGGACATCCTTGAGAAAGCTAGTAACATTATTCCCAGTCATCAATTTAAGAGAAATGATTAAGATAAATAAGCCATAAAGTCAATAAGCCAATAAAATAGTTGCCAAAACTTGATTTGTTTGATTGATCTGTTTTGATTGATAAAAGGATTGATTGACATAGCCTGACTGTAGGAGATACACATACTGGATAAGACTATGAGTCTGGTTTCGATGTTATGACTATCTGTATAAGGCATGACAAAGCCTGGTTTCAGAAAGACATGTATCGTATAAGACATTGAGTCAGATGTCGTTGATGTGATAACCTGTGTAAGACTATGTGTGATTGTTTAACCTTGTCGATTATGCAGGAAGGACTCATCCTGTATAAGACATAGATTGTTTTGTTGATATCAGTATTCAGGAAGGACTCATCCTGAACAAGATACAGGTTGATTTCCATGATGATGATGTTTGTTTCTAGGAAGGACACATCCTGTAGCAGACATTTGTTGATCCATTTTGATTGTTTCATTTGGCAAGTTGTTTTATTTGACTTAAAGACATTGCTGACTTGTTCACCAGATTGATGCATGACTTGATGTGACGTATTGACAATTGACTTGTGTGTGATGACAAACCCTAGAGGACTGACCTAATGTGGCCTCGGGGGCTCATCGATTGATGGCCTTGCCTACGTTATACACACAGAGACCTCGTAGTTTGACTTGACTGCGACTGACAAGACTGAATACAACTAGAAGACGTGTGTGTGAAAGTGAAAGTGAAAGTGATGAACCCTAATGGACTGACCTAGTGTGGCCTCGGGGGCTCATCAATTGATGTCCTTGCCTATGTTATACACGCAAAGACCTCGTAGTTCGACATGACCAAGGACCTTGTCATATAGACATATGGATTGAATCATGATTTATACAAACAAACCTAAAGGGACTGACCTAATGCCTCGGGGGCACATTGGCAGATGGCCTTGCCTACGTCCAGTCGCAGAGGCAACGTAGTTCGACAAACGAAAAAGACTGACAAGTGCGACTGACTTTGACTCTATTTTTTTTGGATTTTCGAAATGTTTTGATTTTTTTGTCTTTTTGAAGTTCTATGATGTTTTTGTGTTTTCTCTAGTCATTTTGCGATGTTTGTGGGTTTTTTCATGGTTTTACGTCTTCAACACAACCAATGTAAGAACCAATATGACACATGTCAAGTGTTTTCCCCTAGTCGAATACAAGACCAATTGACTATGAATAGGAAAAGATGGGGGATATGAAATGCACTTGATGTCAATCGTTCCAAGTTATGGGAAATACTACCACTTATTAGGAATGATATAGACAAGTGATGGACATGAAAGATAAGGGATATGTACAGGGATAGGTAGTACATACAAGGATAAGGGATAGATACAAGGAGGTGGACTATGTACAAGGATAAGGGATAGATATAGGGAGGTGGACTATGTACAAGGATAAGGGATAGATACAGGGAGGTGGACTATGTACAAGGATAAGTAGTACGTACAAGGATACGAACTATGTATAGAATAATAGTAGAAAAAGGAGCAGAGTCAACTACACATGGCACCTGTTTGCCAGGTTTTCACCATGGTACTTATCCAAAGCACCACTGAAGTGGTTTTCACTATTGGACGAATGATTTTTCTTTACTATTGTCCATATTATCTAATTTTTTTGGTATTACCAAGACGCCTGTTTACCAGGTTTTCACCTTGATAATGATTTTTTTGATTTTCTGATTTTTTTGTATTTGTTTGCTAATTAAGACAAAGGCTCCCAGAAGCTATGTGTAGAACTTCTTCAGATGCATACTATCGATTGGTGAAGACAATGGTTCTCCTTTAGGAGTAGAAAGTTGGTACGCTCCTAATCCAAAAGCTTATGTAACAACATAAGGTCCTAACCAATTAGGTTCAAACTTTCTTGGTTTTTCTCTTTCTACTTGATTCTTTGGGTTCTCCATTAAAACCAGGTCACCAATGTCAAAGTTTTTGTTCAATACCTTCCTGTTATAGCTACGACGAAGGCGATTATGATATGCTTGAAGATGGTTGAGTGCCTTTTGTCTACGCTCATCCAAGAATTCTAGCTCATGGAGTCTCGATACTCGATACTCTTCATCATCAATGTGGCCTTTTAGGGATACCCTTAGGGAAGGAATCTCGACCTCAATAGGCAGAATAGCTTCAGAACCAAATACAAGTGAATATGGAGTAGCACCAGTGGGAGTACGGATACTAGTGCAGTAAGCCCATAAGGCAGGGTTAAGCTGTAAGTGCCAATCACGACCAGCATCATTGACAATTTTCTTGAGGATTCTAATGATGGTCTTGTTAGATGCCTCCGCTTGGCCGTTACCTTGGGGGTAGTATGGAGTGGAAAAGTGATGTTGGATATGAGATTCATCACACAGATGGCGGAATTCTTGGTTCTTAAATGGACGGCCATGATCAGTGATTATGGACTTAGGGACACCATACTGACAGATGATATAGTTTAGGATGAATTGAGAAATCTGTGCCACGGTAATGTATGTCATAGGAATAGCTTCAATCCACTTTGTAAAATACTCAGTGGCAATGATAATGAATTTGTGTCCATTAGATGACGTGGGGTGGATCTTACCTATGAGGTTGAGTCCCCATTGGGAAAAGGGCCATGGTGACGTTATAGGACGGAGCTCCTATGCTGGGGCATGTATCAGGTCTCCATGAATTTGACATTGGCGGTATTTCGTTATAAAAAGATATGAGTCTTTTTCCATAGTAGGCCAATAATAACCTAGTCTCATAATATTTTTGGCTAAGGTAGGACCGCTAGAATGGGAGCCACATATACCCTCATGTACCCCACGCAAGGTTGCTTGTGCTTCAGTAGAATCAAGACATCTCAGTAGGGTATTATCTAAGGCACGTCTATATAGGGTATCTCCGACGATAGTGTATTTGGTAGATTTGCGGAGGAATGTCCTATGTTGGTTATTGGATAGGGTAGTGGGTATGACTTTGGCATGAAGATAATCATAGATTTCTTTGTACCATGGGGAATCAGGACCAACAATGTCACACACCATTTTAGAATCTGGGATATCGTAGGCTGGGACCAAAAGCTGTTCTACCAAGAACTCAAACTTAGGCACGTTGTTAGGAATGTCAAGAAGTGATGCAATTGTAGCCATAGCATCTGCTGCTCTATTTAAAACACGAGGTATCTGATGAAATTCGACTTTGTCAAAGTACTCTTTAAATCTATCAGCCATGCACTTGTATGGAGCAAGTTTCTCATCCTTAGTCTCATAATCATCATTTACATGTCTAATTACTAGTTGAGAATCCCCATATACTTGTAAAATATTAATTTTCCACTTGACTGCCATGCATAACCTTGTCACTAGAGCTTCATACTCTACTATGTTATTAGTGCATGGGAATGCAATCCTGAATGAATTAGGGATGGAATCACCCTGAGGTGTAATAAACAGTATACCAGCCCCTAAACCATGATTTGTATGTGAGCCATCAAAGTACAATTTCCATATTATGTTTGTGTCAATTGTGAATATGAATTCATCAGGAAAGTCTACAACTAATGGGTGATCTACCTGTATGGGTGCGTCAGCTGGGTAAGTGCACCGAAATGGTCACACTTTTGTGGCCAAACTAACAAATAACGCGTTCGCGTTATTTTATTTTTTTCTTTGTAAATTTGCTTTGGTTTTGCCTTGGAATACCAACCCAAAGGCTTGGAGGGCATTCCCAAAGACCAGAGACGTGTTTTTTCCAAATTCAACAAATTTTCACATAATCGGGTTCGTGCTCACCATCAAGATTGCATCTGGTTCAATATCAAGAAAATCGAACACATGGGTAATGTTAGGTTCTTTATTAGCTTTCCAACGATGTAATTTTTTTCACTTTCTAACAATGTTAAGCCTTTCATCCATAATTTCTTTTGTTTGTATGTCTGTTTTTCTTCAAAATGGTGTTTGGTATTTTTGCTATAAATTAACCGTTCATCAAAATTTGAAATAAATTACATTTTTAGAAACTAGACTCCATTCTACAATTTAAAAAAAAATTTAAAAAATCTATTAGTTTCAAAAAATTAGGAGCACAAAATTCTGCTTTTTAGGAAGTGCCCACTTAGAAAATTAATAAAAATCAAATATTCATTAAAAATTATCGGAAAATATCCAGTCCTTACTACATACTGTTATCTAACTTCTGACCGAGCGATTTTAAAAATACTACAAAAAATCCACCGTGCTCGGGTCACACAAGAGTTGTTATGTTATGTTTTTCTGACAGAAACAACAACAATTTGTGTGTGTCCCTCTTTTGAACCCCTTAATCTCAACCATTTTCAAAATAAATTAGTAGTTTAGAAAGTAGACTCGGAGCACTACGGTCCTTGTTTGTTTTTGTTCCATCTAAAAATTTTGAGTGTAGCTATCCTCAATTTCACGTCCAAGGTCAGTATTTCCTGATTTCAGAAAAAAAGTGGCCACTTAAGCCCCTTTTTTGGGAACCATCTTGGTGCACTTACCCATCTAACTAATCCGCAATGACCTATCCTTTAATAGCCTTTCTTTCAACATACTGGATATCATATTCACTAAGTATCATAACCCATTTGGCCAGTCGTCCTGTTAATGCTACCTTGCTAAGAAGATATTTCAGAGGGTCTATTTTAGCAATCAACATTGTTTGATGGTTTAGCATATAGTGCCTCAATTTTTGAGTAGCAAATACTACTGCAAGACAGGCACGTTCAATGGTACTATAGTTGAGCTCATAAACTACCAAAGTCTGACTGATATAATAGACTGCCCTTTCATGACCTTCATCGCCATTCTGTGCAAGCAATGCTCTGAGTGATGAATGGGTTGCTGTAATATAAAGAATCAATGGTCTTCCTTCAACAGGTGGCATTAAGACAGGGGGTGTGAGTAAATATTCTTTAATCAGTTGAAAAGCCTCTTCACACCTAGGTGTCCATGCAAAGGGTACTCCTTTCTTAAGTAGATGTTGGAAAGGATGCGTCTTATCTGCTAGCTGCACTATAAATCTTCTGATAGATTGCAACCTTCCCTGTAATGTCCTTAGTTGACTGAGAATTGTGGGTGGTGGCATGTCCATGATTGCTTTCACCTTAGCAGGATCCACTTCAATGCCTCGTCTAGAGATGATATAACCTAACAACTTTCCTGACTTGACTCCAAACACACATTTCTTTGGATTGAGTCTCACATTATACTTCTCTAATCTCTAAAATATCTTGTCTAAAACATGCAAATGTTATGCCCTTGTCTTGGATTTTGCAATAAGGTCATCGACATAATCCTCCATAAGAGTGTGTACTAGATCATGAAAGATAGTAGTCATGGCACGTTGATAAGTTGCTCCAACATTCTTGAGTCCAAAGGGCATAACATTCCAGCAATAAGTTCCCCATGGATAGGTGAAAGCCATCTTAGGTTGGTCTTCAGTTGCAATTCTGATCTGGTTATACCCTGAGAATCCATCCATAAGGGACAACATCTCATATCCCGTTGTCATGTCAACTATCATGTCTATGTTAGGAAAAGGAAAGTCATCCTTAGGACAGGATTTTTTGATGTCTCTAAAATCAGTGTAGATGCAGATGCCCCCAGCTGGTTTAGTGACTGGTACAAGATTGGAAATCCAATCCGCATAGTTGATAGATTTGATGAAACCAACGTCTAAGAGTTTCTTGAGTTCTGCCTTGACTAATAAAGCAATTTGTGGGTGCATTTTTCTCAACTTTTGTTTCACTGGTTTGGCACCTAGTTGTAAGGGAAAATGATGCAGAACAAGGTCAAGATCCAACCCTAGCATATCCGCATATGACCAAGAAAAATTTATGTCTCTGTGCAAAGAAGTTATGAAACTCCGATTGCTCTTCTGTTGTCAATGACGCTGCAAAATAAACCAACCGAGGATTGTCCTTGGTACCTATGTTAACCTCTACTGATTCTTCCATAGCATGGGTGAATTTTCCTGTGCAATAGGGAGAATGTTCAAACCTCCATCCTTAGGTGCCTCAGAGAGGTTTTCACCTTCGGATGCGTCCTTTCTTTTTACTTTTTCATTGTTTAAAGGTGCCTTTCGGTTTTCACCTAGAGACTCATCCTTTTTATCTTGTTTATTCTTTTTCTCATTTTTGCGACTGGAGGGTTGAACAGATTCCCCAAAATATGCTTTGTTTTCCAATTCAATAGTAAAACCAGCCTTATGATCATCGTTTGGTATGCCTTCTCGTAATCCCAGGAACTCAACAATTGCTTCGTCATTCTCAAACGTATCTAAGATGGGTGTGTCTTGTTGGTCCCAATCAATGAGTTGGGGATAGACTAAGGGCATGTCATCGTCGAAGTTATCAAATTTTAATGGAGTCAAGGTAAATATTGAATTATTCATGTGGTTACAAAAGTCTTGCACCAGGTCCTTTTTGCTCTTAGGTTTAGGTCTAGGTGGATGAATAGGTGGGCCTAGTGCCAAGGTTTGACTATCGGAAACAGGTGGCTCATGTTGCCACGAGGTAGGATCAAGTGATTCCCAATAGTAGTGTTTAAACGATTCCTCTTTTGTCATTTTCTTTGGTGGACAGGAATTTAAGGGATTGGGTGAGGAACTTAGCATCAAGTCAAGTTCTCCAAATAACTTGTCAAGGTCCATGGAAGAAGTAGAGGATAGAGAATCCCACTCATAATCGTTAGAGTTGGGGGAGTCACAATGATGTTGGTCCACTGGTTCGTGAGATGTCTTAATATCTTCTGAAGCACTTACTTCCTCAAGTAAGGGTAATGGGGTACTAGGAACGCCAATCTGAATTGGTTGAAACCCTATCCCTACTCCTTTTGGCCACTGAGAAACAAATATTGGTTCAATCCTGCCATCTTGGTTTAATCCTAAACCACTCTGTCCATCATATCCTTTGCTTTGCATGATTTTGAAACCCTTTCCATATATATTTGTAGGAATATGAGCAAGTAAGAGGGGTTCTTCATCATCTTCTCTAAACAGCCAGGAAGTGACATCTTCTGTATCTACGACCTCTTTGCTTAATTCATCCCATTTAGAAAAATCGTTGTGGGAGGAATGTGTATAGTGACCATAGATTGTCTCTTATCTGATGTAGGTAAACTGTATGACTTAGGAGGAATCAAATGGCTAACACAATAAGAAGTTATCATGTAATACTCTCCACAACCCTTGTCTTGGATCTCAACCCTAGGAGTGGTAGGAACTGAGGGTGAAATAGGTGTTCGAGTAAGTGTAGCTAGATCAACATAGGAGGATGAATTGGACGATGAGGCCTCTTGGTTTACTGGCACTTGGTGTTGGGGGATCTCCTTTAGATTGGTGCAATACTGGAAAGGATTTGGATCACCGTCTATAGTTATTTTTGTGCCATTGTAAGGGAATTTAAGACGCTGATGGTAGGTGGAAGGGACTGCCTTCATGGCATGAATCCATGGTCTACCTAGCAGAAGGTTATAAGGAAGGGTGAGATCCAAGACCTGGAACTTTGTCTCCATCACTACAGGACCAATTCTGATAGGAAGTGTTATGACTCCCTTTGATTTTCTTTCCTCATCATCATAAGTTTTAATGACAATACTCTTGGTCATGTCTATGTATGCTTTTGAGATACCTAAAGCCTTAATTAGTTTTAAAGTACACAAATTTAACCCTGCTCCTCCGTCTACCAAAACTCATCTAACTTTGGTGTCATCAACAAGGACTTCTAGGTGAAAAGGGTCGTTGTGGTTCGTCTTTTCAGTTGCATAATCTTGTTCAGAAAATGCGGCATGGTGATTATTGGTCAAGTAGCCCACCATTTCCTGGAAACGATTGACATCTAGATCATTAGGGACCGTGGTATTCTGTAAAGCTTTATCAAGGATAGACCGATGCTCAGGGGAAATACGCAACAATTCCAAGATTGAGATTTGGGCTGGGGTCTTCCCCAACTGATCAAGAAGGTTATATTGTAACTTGGAAGGTTGGGGTGTTTGCTGCGATGGAGGGCCTTGAATACTGAATTTAGTACGACGAGTATTGACCCCACACTCAGGATTGGTATTGATAATAATGGTATTGATATTCTCATCGACGACACGAAGGAAGTTAATGATTTTTCCACTATTATAATCATGCTTGACACTGGCATAATTGGCTGACATATTCATCTTAGTACTTGAACTGGGGACAATTCCTTTCCCATGGTCATGTAGTGGGTCAAAAAATACTTGATCCGTGTTTGATGACTTCTGTTTTTATCCACTAACTTCAATAATTCTCTTTTCGACAAGATCTTGTATGATATTATTCAGTTGTCGACAGTTTTGTAGGTTATGCCCCTTAGTTCTATGATAATCACAAAAGGCATTGTCATCCCACCAAACTGGTTTAAATTGTCCTGGATCGTATTGTCTTGGTTCCTGCAGCTGTATGAGATTATGTTGTAGCAGTTGTTTGAACACTGACTCAATAGGTTCCCCTAAGGGAGTGAATTCACGTTTTTGAAATCTTCTTGGTTGTGGACGTTGAGTATTTTGGACCATGTTAGGCAGTTGATTGACAGCATTAAGGGTGTTGGAAAAAGTATGAGGTCCTTGTAATGTGAGGAGGGGTGCTGCTTGTAATGTTTTAGCATCAACCACCCCATCATTGGTGACATTTTTGTTGCGAGACCAGAATCTGTTTCTGTCAGTGGGGGTGTTTTGTACGATTGGGTTTCTATTGGATATTGATGTCTTGAGTTCACCCTTCTCAATGAGATCCTTCTCTATTATCACCCCTTTTTCCACTAGTTCTGAAAAAGACGTGCAACAATGTACCCTTAAATTGCTCCTGAGTTTTGCATGAAGGTTTTCTTGAAACATTGTAACTTTTTGTTTTTCAGGTATCTCAACAGGACACCTACTAGCTATAGTTCTCCATCTCTAGAAGAAAGCAATGAATGTTTCCCCTTCGTCTTGGGTTGTGTGACACAAGGTTGCTATATTTATCTCATGATCTATGTTGTAGGCAAATTGTTCCACAAATTTCTCAACCAATTCACCCCAAGATCTGATGCCAGAATCTAAACCCGAAAACCACTCTAGTGCAGTTCCCACAAGACTTCTTGGAAATAGTCTCATAAGATACATGGGGTCATAAGCGACATCTATGCATATGGTAGAAAATTCCCTTATATGTTCTATTGGATTTCATTTTCCATTGTACTTCGGGAGATTTGGTATGACATATCCATGAGGGAAAGGTGTCATGTACAATGATCTATCAAAAGGGAATGGGCATATGTCCTTTGGTGAAAATGATTTCTTAGTTAACACCGACATGTTATCCATTTGTGTTTGTAATGCCTACATTTGTGTTTGTAAGACGTCAACTTGGGTCAAAGATGTGCTAGGAGGATTATGCAGATCTGGGTATGTATTCTAAAATCCAAAGTCTCATGATGGGTTTCGATTAAACGTTGGCATCTGAGGTGGATTTGGATTCAGAATGTTGGTAAATGTGTTTTGGTCTGGAATCGGCATAAATTGGTGTTGACCTAAGATCTGTGTGAACGGCTGAGTACCACTCTGGGAAAAGGGGTTCTGATTCAGAATTGATGTAAATTGGTTTTGACCTGGAATCTATGTGGACGGATTCTGACTACCAATCTATGAAAAAGGATTTTGATTTGGAATTGATGTAAATTGGTTTTGACCTGGAATATGTGTGAACGGATTCTGACTACCAATCTGTGAAAAAGGATTCTGATTTGGAATCGATGTAAATTGGTTTTGACTTGGAATCTGTGTGGACAGATTCTAATTACCAATCTGTGAAAAAGGGTTTTGATTGCCATATTGGAAGGAGGGAATGCCTCCTGTTTGTGTAATCCTTGGTATAGGTCTAGTGACTTGAGCACTAGGTATGGCCATCGACTGTGGTATGGTACTCGTGATACTAGCAGTAGGGGTGGTTGTTGATTGCGTACTTGGGACACCGACATAAGGTGTAGAGGCTAATGTTTTAGGTTGTTTACTCCCAACAAGAGGACCGAAGGGAGTGGATGATGAAGCCCCTATAGTGAAATTAAATCTTGATGTCATGCTAGATGTACCCAATGGGGACGTATGGACTGTTGTACTCTGTGTAGATGTGGTAGATGGCATAGTTGTGCTAACCTGAGGTATAGTAGTACTAGCAGTCGTGGTATTTGTCCCTTGTGTAGGTTGAGTTTGTAAGGTGCTGATATCAAATCCTGGAGGTAAAGTAGCACCTTCAGCTAGCAATTTTCCTAAAAATTGTTGACAATCATTTGCTAGGTACTCATCTACAAAAGAGGCAAACTCAAGGTCCTGTGCGGCAGCCTCTATGTCCTCTACTGCAATATGTCCTTGAGTGTTTCTAGTGGTGAATTTGTCTAATAGAGTCTTATGAGGTCTTGACGAAAACGGATTGATGAATTTGTTTGGGTTCGACATGTTTTCTCTCTCTTCTCTTAGACCTAGTTTCAACCATGTAAGACAAGCTCAATATGCGGGAAATGCAAAACTATATCTATGAACAGTATGAGCTTAGTCTATGTTTTTGGGATTTTCGTATGCAAAATAAGGAATATTCTAGAATGACGCTAACCTAAGATCTAAAGATGCAAGGTCTAAGCAAGGTTCTAAAATAGTCAATTCTATAAACCTTAAGATGAAGGGACCAAATACCTAAAGTCTAACCAAGGAGTCAATTTAGTTTAAGTCAAGGAACCAATGTAGGACAAGGATCAAAGACAGGTTGAGTTTCCTAACTAGACTGATGAGCTAGGAAGACTCTGTGTAGGACAAAGGATATACTGATAAAACTAGGCTCAATGATAGATTTTGTTGACGCTATGACTTTTCTAAAGTGTAGATGGTGAACTAGTCCTAAAGTATGTAAAAATGACCTGTCTAGAAGTTTAATGCAAGGTAATGTGTAACCTAAAATGAAACTAAACTCTGGATTAAGACAACTATGGTAATGACTAAATGAACCTAAAGGATGAAAAATTGAGCAAATCATTTCAGGTTTCTGTTCAAGGATTGTTTGTGAAAAGACAACTAAAACTGGTACAATCGTGTTGACTAGACAGTGACTGTGAATTCTAGTTTTCTGATAAATAGACAGATGCGTCGCAGGATTTCATAGATGTGGTGCAAGTTAACAGTTGCGGTTTTACAGTGATCAATTGCATTTCTCTGGAAAAGTTTAATTTGACTCGGATAGATGTGGTTAACCTTTTAACAGATGCGACTCGTACTGACAGTTGCGACTCATAATATAACACATGCGGTTTTTGCAAAGCAATTGTGAGCCAAACTAGCATATGCGACTCTAATCTAGACAGATGTGACTGATACAGACAGATGTGACTCAAAACTAAATAGATGCAACTCAAGATTTAACAGATGTGACTCTAAAAATCAATTGTGAGTTTCTGGTGAACAGTTGCGACTCTCTGTGTATTTTTAGTGATGAGATTTAAACTGACTCTATTTTTTGTGATCAGAATTCTGACAAACAAAGACAATCATAAGACAAAGTGTTTTCAATTTTTATTTTGGACTCAAAGAATGTTTAAATTGATAAGAGACAAGCACATCCTAATAGGCCAAAGGCCTAGGGTTTGTATACTTGGTATAGCCCACCGAAATACCCCGGATTGGTGATAAACACCTTTCCTTCTCGAGAGCGGATAGCTTAGAAATTTGGTGGCATTGGCTCCCCTCCACGGCTCATTAACGTCTTTCAAGCACACCAATTTTGAATTCTTGGGTAATGACCTCCCAAGAACTGCTATCTCTACTCAAGGGGATCAGTAGTGAGTGTCTTCGAGCACGATACTGTACCCTGCACTATACCAAGCAACGACCACAAATAGGTTGGTATCTAAAACAAAAGGTATTTAATTCGGGCATTCCGTTTGTAGGGCATGATCCATGCGGCAAGAGTCCCCTTTCGAATCCATCTCGTCGGAACCATACGTGTGATTCTTGAACTTTCCCCAAGAATCCTCTTTTATATACCAGCTGGAAGTCCCTCGGGTTCAAGGTGCTACCGGTCTGAGTCGTCCTGGGGTGAGTACTTTTTCCCACTAGAATAGGCCCAAGTTCTAGAGTTGGTAACCGTTTCTCTTACACCTAAGATTGCACAGATGCACAAGGGGAGAGGATACTTCGATATACCAAGTCGTAAGGGTGACCAAACTTGTGATTTTGCACCAAACACAATAGACACTTGTTAATTTTAACCAAACTAAAAATTTGCTATGCTACCAAACAATCTGTTTCAAAATTAACTAAGGTCTTCGATAAATGTCCTGCAAAAAAATTAGTTAGTAATTTTGAAAATTGTCTTCATCAATCATCTTGCAAAGGTTTGTTACTCCAAAGGGCCACACGCTGAAAATCAGATATCAGTAACACACAAACCAATTGAAAATTTCAAATTTTTGAAAACAGAAATAAAGTTTTACCAGTCAATTGCGTCGCGGTATTACCAGTCAGATGCGTCGTTTATTCTTCAGTTGTGGCTCAGGAAATCAATTGCGGTTTAGGAATTTTCAGATGCGTCGTAATTTTTCAGATGCGTCGTTTATTTTGTCAGATGTGGTTCAGGAAGTCAATTGCGTCGCTTCGTCAAACTGATGCGTCGTTACGTACGAAAAACCTACAAAAATTAAAATAAAAAATCTATAGATTCGCGAAGATGGTGTCTTCACGTCAGGTTCACCAAATGTAATGCGATAGAAAGTTGCACAAGATAAAACAATAGATCATTAGAAGCAAACATATGCATGCAATACTAAATCTAAGATGCAAACCTATTCGTTAAGCAACAAAGAACAAAGGAAAGTAAAACGTAAAAAAACTGAAACAATCTCACCAATTTCAAACATATTTCCATGATTCATCTCGATTGCCCTTCTCCATTTTGCTTGTGTAGTATAATTGCCCTCAGATTTTTCATAAATTCGTCCAAGTATAGCCTAAGATAATGATTAGCAAAATATCGAAGATTCAAGATTGAGTTCTCTCAAAAGTCATAAGATTTTGCGAGAGAGCCCTTGGAATGAAGAATGACAAATCAATTTATAGAAAATTGATTATTCGAACGACAGGTCAAGATTGAAAGATCAACGGACGGTTAAGATTGACAGATTAGACATGCATTCTGATAACTGTTAGTAGTGACATGAGTGATACAAATTAGAAATAGAATTAAAGATTAAATAAATGATTTAATCTTCAGTTTGGCATTCGAAAACATAAGAAATATCTTTGCATGACAAAGATAAAGATTGATTAAATCAACTCTTGTTCGGATGCACGCACAACATTTAATTAATTAAATAAGAATATTTAATTAATCCACATGTACATGCAAATAAGTTAGAACTGGATGATTGAATGATCGACAAAGAGATTACTCGAAAAGCCACTCGGACATCAAATCAAGAGTTAACTGAGTGATTAAAATAGATGTCGAGTCGAGTAAAAGTGAATACTTAGATAACTCACATAATTATCTAAAATATAGAAGAATGTGTTAAAATAGAATTAATGAATTAAATAATTCATTTAATTCAAGACTCATATTCGAAGAATAATTAAATAAATAAGATTTATTTAATTAAATGATGAAGGGATTTTAAATGAACAGTTAAATAAATAATGAATTTATTTAATTATAGTTGAAATATGATAAAGAGTAAATTAAATAATGATTTATTTAATTCAACAAGAAGAATAAGGTTAATTAGTAACATAATTAAATAAAAAGAGTTTATTTAATTAATCAGATAGAATAAAGAAAAGTGTGAATTAATTAAATAATTAAGATTATTTAATTAATAGAAGAATTAAAATTAAAGTAAATAATTAAATAATTAACATTATTTAATCATGACCATGGAGAATAAGAATTATGAAGAATATGGAAGTCACAGGATTTCGGTGTCTATAATTATTATGTTTAATGTCGTGCAATATGCAACTCTATGTAGATCATCCCTTTTATGAAGATGTAAATATAACTAGCATACATATATTAGATATTAACATATATATAATACACCGAGATCGTAAGTGAACCCTTACCTAACTATAACCCTAATTTAACTCTTACCCTAATCGTAATAGAATCTTAACTATAACCCTAACCCTTATTAAACTCTTAATTATAGTTAAACACTAACAAAAATATATATATATATATTTATTTATTTCTAAAAAAATAAAAATAATAATTAATATAGAATTAAATAATATGATCATATAATATTTTAATATTATAAAATATAATAAATAATATTTGTGTGATTTGTATTTTTTATATAAATTTAATTTATTAAAATTATTAATGTATTATTATAATTATAGTATTTTTAAATTGTAGTGTATATAATTATAATATTATATATAAGTATATAAGTTATATTTTAATAATAAATATATTAGATAATATTAAATATTTTAAAATGTAGTATTTTTTATAATGTATTCTAAATAATTTTATATTAATTTAAATTATATTTAAAAAATAATAATAATTATAATAATTTAAAATTTAATAATAGTATGATATAATATCTTTTTGAACGTGTAATTACATGCATGAAATTAAAAGAAATGGCGGATGGTGGAAGGGTTTCTGAAAATCAAGCGAAGGAAGATGCAAGTGCCGAAGTCAGTGGCAAAAAATCAGGGGTAAACAGGCATGAAAAAGCATCTGTGGCAAAAATTAAGGTGGATGTCACAGACATTGTGGAAGGTGACGTCAAACGGCTTGAACAGAGGGTAGTTATTGGCAGATTTTTGGGGAAACGGTTCACAAGAAAAGAAATTGGTGAATGGGTGCTGCAAAAGTGGGGTCTAGACCCGATTCTGAATTTTTTACCAAAAGGTTTTTTTGTGGCAGTGTTCAGGAGCAAATCGGAAAGGGATCAAATATTGGAAGTGGAAATTTGGAAAAACGGTTCCTATTTTTTATACCTGCAAAAATGGTGGAGTAATTTCAACCCGTTAAAGCTTAATCCAAGAAACGGCCCAATCTGGGTACGCCTATATAACCTACCCTTCGAATATTGGTCAAGTGGATGCATCGCTCGAATTGGCAATTCGCTGGGTAAAACTCTTGAAATAGATTTGCGTGAAGGTGAATCCTTAATTTATGCAAGAATATTGATATTATCAATAGATAATATCCCTGACTCGATAGATCTTAAATTGGGTGAAAACATCTGGGCTCAGAACATTGAAATAGAAGTCCCAAATTTTTTTTGTGTCAAATGTAAACGGAGGAATCACAATGCGGTAAGTTGTAAGCGCTTCCCTCCAACAACAAGAGAAATTTGGAGAGAAAAACAAAAAAAAAGAGAAAATGGAAAGTCAGCAACCGGTGGAGCAAGGGGTTAAAATTTGCGCAGTGGAACATTCCAGTCTCCAAGCATCGGAGCATGTAAAAAACTGGCAAATTGCTTTGGCAGAGCCGCCGGAATTACATGGTATTGAAAACGCCCCTGATCTGGAAGAAGGTGAGGTTGGAGGCTCCAAGGACATTCATTTTTCTCCATTAAAACTGCTCGAATGGCATCCAAATTGCACCTCTGATAATTCAGAACACTTGTCTGAAAGGGAATCTGAGGAAGATCTTGATATAACAGAAAAACGTACTATAAGGCAAACAGCAAAGCAACCTTCCACTTCCAAAGCTGGAAGAAAATAATTAAAACAAAAACGTGAAGAAGAAGCCATGAAGGGTGATCAACTATCTTTAAGATCCTACATGACTCGTTCCAAGGGAGCAAATGTCTCCCTTGGCAAGAGATGAATATCCTAACTTGGAATGTTAGGGGCATAAATGCCCCTAACAAAAAATGTCTGGTGAAACGCCAGTTGGACTGTCAATCACCAGACATCATTCTTTTGCAGGAAACAAAACTAGAAGGTGAAGAATCCTCTAAATTCATCAAATCATGTAAAAATTGGGAAGGCTTGATGGTGGATGCGGTAGGGGCCTCAGGTGGTCTCAGAGTCCTGTGGCGCCCAGGAAGGTTCAAGGTAACTTTGTCAAACTCAAATTCACACTGGATGAAACTGGAGGTAAATGTTTTCCATTCTAAAGCAAAATATGAATTACATAATGTGTATGGCCCTATTAAGACAGAGGAAAAAAAATTACTATGGGATAATATTTCTAAAGATTTGGGAAATTCTAAAGTTGTGGTTGGGGGCGACTTCAATGCAATTGCGGATCTCAAAGAAAAACTAGGGGGCTCCAGGAAAATTTTGCAATCTCAAAAAGATTTCTTGAAATTTATCGAGGAGAACAATTTGATAGATATAAAAACTTCTAACGGTACCTATACTTGGAACAACAGAAGAAAAGATTTTACTAACATTGCCGAAAGGCTTGATAGGTTTCTAGTGTCTGAAGATTGGTTGCAGGGTAATTTGCTGCCGAAATCAACAATTTGGCCTATTGCAATATCAGACCACTTTCGAGTATCCCTTATGATCAATGAAGAGTCAAAAGTTCCTAGAAGCCAATTTAAATTCGAAAAAATGTGGATGCGCTCAGAGGATCTCCCAGCACTCATGAAACAATGGTGGGAGGAACCAATTTTGTTGCAGGGTTCGAAGATGTTTATTTTCCATAAGAAATTACAGAGGATGAAGACCAAACTGAGGGAGTGGAATAGTTCTACTTTCAAAAATATTTTTTCCGGAAAAAGAGCGTGTGGAAGAAGATATGGCTGTATTGGGAGAAACGGTCGCAAAGCAAGGTATGACAAATGCTGAATTTGAAAAAGAAAAAGCCTTACTAGCCGAATATAATGAACTGCTGCAGCGGGAAGAGTGTTATTGGCGTTCAAAGTCCAGGGATACCTAGCTGGAGGAAGGAGATTTGAACACAAATTTTTTTCACAATTCGACAAAGGTGAAGCGTAGTTGGAACAGGATTGTTCAAATCACTAATGGCAGGGGTGGATGGATCACCAGTGAAGAAGATATTCAAAGGACTGGAGTGGACTACTTCTCATCCTTGTTAGGAGGTAAAAATGAGGCGGAAAAAAAAAATCTGGACATCATCTCAGATGTAGCTCCGATGGTTTCAGAGGCAGACAATGCATTGCTCTACAGCAGCATCAAAAAAGAAGAGGTGAAAGTAGCATTGTTTCAAATGCAACCGGACAAGGCTCCTGGCCCTGACGGTTTTAATGCTTTCTTTTATCAATCTTGCTGGGATTTTTTGGGGACAGAGGTCCATGGAGTGGTGGAGGAGTCCAGGAAAAAGAAAATTGTGCTGAAAGATTTGAACAATACAAATTTAGCTCTAATTCCAAAAAAGGAGAATTGCAATTCATT